>CM066986.1:56983699-57583699 GCA_033977485.1 Hydrangea macrophylla | reverse complement strand
GACCTCGAAATGATCACCTTTCATGAGCAATAATCCCAGTCAACGTCTAGATATGTTAAAATAAAATTTCTGTCTTTATTTTTATTGTAATTGTACTTTTCTTTTTGTTATATATATATATATATATATATAAGAAAAAAAATCATCACTGTGTTTTTAGTATCAGAACCACTTGCACTTATTATTTTATGAGTTCTGATTTTTATCAAGTCTTACAAATCTCAAATAATGCTATCTAATAAATGTACTAATTTGTATGTTTAAACTATCCCATTGCAGTCCAAAACAAAAAAGCACACCAAAAGTATTGTTAGTTTAAAAACTATGTTGCTAAAACTGCCAGATAGCAAAATTTGAATACAAGATTGATCCTTTGAAACTGCAGTTCAAAAAGATCAATTGTACAATAATTCTTGATCACTTTACAGTGATAGTACTTTTATTTATATATATATATATATGAGTTAACTTTGTCATTATTATTGTATCTTTTCTTTGTATTTTTTTTATTACATGTGTTATCCTTAGCTTATTTTTCTCATCTCACTCATTGAGGACAATGTCAGACTCAGTTGGGGGGGGGGACGGTTTCACGATTAACACCTATTTGTTTATTTTATCTTTATTTCATTAAAAAAAATTAGCTTTTCTAGAGAGAGATACACTGAAAAAGAGAAAATGGTTTTATACAGGGCTTTGAACCCTAAAAACGTTTCCCTATCTCTCTTTATCCTTTCTTTTTCTTCTTCTTCTCACCCTCTCGCCGCGATCTCTCTCTTACTCTCTGCAATTCTCTCACTCTCTTCCCCCAATCTCTCGATCTCTCTCAATCTCTCATTTTTTTTTTAATTTTCTTCGATCCAAAATCAAGATCCACTCTACTAATCACTAAAGGTAAGATCTATAATCCAGAGAAAAGATTGATTTTGATTTTATTCTCTATTTTTCCAATTTCGACTTAGTTTTTATTTTAGATTTTTATTTTCTCTCTTTTTCATTATTTAACTGCATAAGTTGTAGGTACCCACTCATCAAAGAAGCTTGGAAATATCACTCGATCCACGACCCTACCAGGTTATCAGATTTTCAAGAAACAGGTGATATTTTTCCATTTCTTTGTAAAAAAATAAAAATAAAAATAAAAAATGGACGACGCAATAGTTATCGACCTTATGAATTTTGAACTTTATATTATTTTTATCTTAGTTCTTGCTATGTTAGTATTGCGTTGCCCTTCTTAAAAAAAATCTATTTTTTTTTTCTTCTAAGTTTTGTGTAATAAAAAAAATGAATGACGAACACGTCACCGCTCTTATGATTTTCGAAGTTCATACCATAATTTTCCATATTATTGTTATTGTAATGATACGCTATCTTGGGCTTTTCTAAAAAAAAAAAAAGAGAGAGAGAGAGAGAGAAAAATGTAGTTTCTAGTTTTCTGTTTTATTTATTTATATATATATATATATATAGCAAAATGTAGTTTTTCTTTTTGTGTGTTTTAAGTTTTTGTTAAAAAAAAATAATAATAAAAAGAAAAAAATATTTATTTTCTTTTTAGTTTCTGAATGTATATATTTTTCTTAATATAAATATTTTTAGTTTAATTCCCACCCACCCCCTCTAAGCTCTCTTTAATTAGATCTTAGTTGATAGTTGGAAGGAGTGCAAGGGTTGAGTCTAGTCTCTCTTGTTGGCTGAGAGTATAAAAAATGGATCCAATAGTCGATGACCAGACGTCAATGGGTCGCTCACTTGTTTCTGAGCAGAAGAAACCCTTTGCTGGCACTAGCCTTTATACCATCAAAAGGAAAGCTAAAATGTTAGGATGGTGTTTGAATTGTTATAGAGAAGAATGTCCTGGTTTAATTGCTCATAATGGCACATTTTTTAAAGTTTACTACTGCTATAAAAGACAATTCAAATCAAAACAAAAGAAAATTTTGGTTGAGAAAGAGGACTGGATCCTTTGATACCCAAATAAATTTTATTTTTCCATCCCTCATTTTTTTTTTTTTTTTTTTTTTAGTTTTTGTACATACAATAATTTTCAGTCAGGTCAGACTTTAAAATGATCCTACGTGTATATATGGCTTTCATTAGCTGGTTCGATAGGATTAATTTGCATGATCCAAGCATCACCAGATATGTCTAGTGCGGTGAATGTCCCTAGAGATAGCGAAAAACTAAGTAAAGCCAGCGTTATCTCCTAGCCTCTTACTGATGTTTTAGCTTGCTAGTGGTTCTAGACTCATCTCTTTTACTAGAGGTGGATGGGTAATCATGACAACTTGGACGCTCCGGATTGCGTAGCCTCTTTTGTATAGGTGCAGAGGATACTAGTTGCACCATATATGTATCCAACTTAGTCGATGCGCTTAGGATTTTTCAGAGGTTTTTCTTTTACTCTATATAAGATAAATTTGACACGTTAATGTTATTTTGGGTATGTTAATAGCATATAACACATTGTCACATGTTTTACTATTTTCAAATGCTAGAAACTCTTTAGACTTTAAATCTTTTTGAAACAGTGTGAAAATATTTACTGAATCTAAATGGATAAGTAAGCATAAACTATGCAATTTAAAGACAAGTAGTGGAAACTAATTAACCCATGTGAGCTTTTGTGCCAATATTTCTTTATGAGGGTTACTATTTCTTTTCAGTCTCATTTTATTCTCTTTATCATACCACTCGTTGAAAGTCTCATTATTTTTCTTTGACTGATCATTAGAAGAGAACGTTCAGGATTTACCATTAGGACGTCTAAATTGCTTGAATGAACAAAGTCAATCGATTTTTAAAATGATTTACGTCATCTTTTCTTTTAAATGCACTCCCATTCACCTTATATTGCCTTATTCTCAATTCTCTCCAAATCATGTTTTACTCCACTTGGGAGTACAAACCTCACTTCTATATCCAGGTATGCGATTGGACTGTATTGATATTGCACGAAGTGGTAAAGAAAAAAAGGAGTTGATTTCAAAAAAAAAAAATTTGAGAAACTAAAAAAAAAAATTAATAATAAATCAACTGTACATATGATAAAAAGGAGAAGAAAATAAAATGTTGGAATGAATTGATCAAACACTCCAATCACATGCTTAGAACAAATACATCCCAAATCTCCTACTCATCTTAATTTCTAACCTACCAGTCAAAGTACTAATGATTTAAAAGAAATTGATTTTTAAATTTAAGTGATAAGGATGTTCTCCACGGTAGATCGCTCTTCTAATGCTAAGTATTCTTTCATGAGACTTATTGTACTCCAAATGCCTATATATTGAGTCATAAAAAATATGGAAGCAACTTTTCTGTCTTTGCTTCCCTACCAAGTAAGATGTTCTCTACACCGATTTATGAGAGTTTCTCCTTAAAAGAGTGAAATCCTAGTGAAATTTGAGTTAAAACTACAAGTTTTATGACTGTCAATAGTTTTGTAAATTTTGAAGTTAAGATCAGTTGCTTGATTTTTCAAGTACACACTGTAAGTTTAAAGAGTATAAAAAATGTTTTCTCAAAAAAAAAAAGAGTATAAAAAATGCTACCATTGACAAACTGTGAGTATATGTGTTGCATTACTATTATATACTTGAAAATTTTATTTTATTGTCAAATTTAATCTTATCTGTTGTAAAAGGAGAAAATCTACCTTTATTTTTATTTTACTTTATTTTTACATTTAAAATTTTTTTTTGAATTTTGTGGGTATATTCACTGCAAACCCTCACGAGACAAGACTCGTCCACTAGGATAACCTAGGGGTTTAACGGATTGTTGCATACGCTAAATGCAATCGCGATTCCTGCGACAGTGAGTTAGATTTTATTTTCTTTAGTTTATTCCTACTTTTAATAAAACTTTTAGAACAATTTCTCTTTTCACTTCATTGCTAGGGACTAGCAATAAGTTAGTTGAGGGGTGTGACAAACATTGAATATTGCATATTTATGTGCCAATATAATAGACATAATGCTCATTTAATCCCCCAAATCTCTAGTTTTACATGCATATTTGAATTAATATAATTTAACAGTGATGTCACTCAAATGCATGTAATTATTTATTTTTACACATTTTACATATTTAGGTAAAAATAAAGTCAAATAAAGGGAAGGAAAGAAATAGCAACCACAGCATAGTATATTCATTTGTTAGTCAAAGATGAATAGTATCCAAACAGTGATATTCACTGTTCGGTAGGAACAAAAAAAAAAGATGAAAAAGACGGAAAATGACATCCAAGCTTAGCTTGGATGTCAGTTGATTTTTTTTAAAAACGTTTTTGTTTCTTTTTCTCTTATGTGCAGGATTTCAACACAATGTCAGAGAAGGCGAAGACAATTGAAGCGCGGAAGAAAAAAAATGCCAAGTGATGGCAGCAGTGACGATTGTTTACAGAAACCTCGCCTATAAATAAACACAAGCTGCAAGAACAATACGACAGCTCCACAAGCACAACACAATCACTGTTAGGTAGAGAATAGTTTAGGGGAGGTTATTATGTGACCACTTTATATTGTCCCTAGAAATAGGAAACTTTAATTTTTTTTACCTTTTCTAGTTCTAGTAGTTGTAAAATTTACTTTTATGTAATTGATTATTTCATGTTCCAAAAAGATGTAGCAAAACTTTGTGTATTGTATTTCTTAAATTAAAATATTTGTTTTCTTGTAGGACATGTCACTTCGTGGTAGTAAAAATAGTCCTATTTAAATTTAGATTTAATATTTTTAGTCTAGTAGTACTTATAGTTGTCCCCTAAAATAGTTTAAAACCCCAAATTTCCTGTTTTTATAGCAATATTTTCATTCACTAGAAGACAGATTTTGTGATTAAATGCCAGATTTCTTAGCCACGTAGTTGTTATAATTACCTACCAAAGCCCCAAAGCACACCATATCCATATCTCACTCCCAAATTAGATTAGAATTTGGTTTGACCTTATTTGTGTTCTTGGAGTTCAATCACTGTGATCCCACAAGAATCCAAAGTCAAAGGTTTAGTATTTTATTTTTGGTTCAGTATTTCCATTTATGTATATTTTATTAGCCAAGTTGTACTAAACTTTGTCATTTTGCAGATTCCACAAATTCAACCCCAGCTCATGTTAAGTAAAGAAAATAATATAATAATATTAGTTTTCACCTTTACCTTGATTTTATAGCTTTAGTTTTAATTGAGCAATCACTGTTTACACCTATTTAATTTATCTTTAAATTTTATTTGAAAGACAGTTTCAATTCCAAAATGGTAGGCTAAAACTTTAATTGGGGATATGCAATAAAAACTTAGAGACCACAGCTTCTGTGCACTAATCTTAAATGGGAAAATTTATCTAGATGGATTGTTTTTCCATTTATGGCCAAAAATATCTATGTATCTATAGTTTATGACCATTTAACATGTTTATATACTATGACTATATTGGGTAGGGGTGGGCATTCGGTCGGTTCGGTTCGGTTTGAGTTCGGTTCGGTTTGGAGGAGTATCAACTGTTAACTGACTGAAATTTAATTCGGTTGGTTCGGTTCGGTTAACTGAATTACAAATTCGGTTCGGTTTGGTTATTCGGTTAACCAAATTGTATAAAACCCAATTTTTATTTTAAATTTTCTTCATTTTTCACAACTTTTTATGTTTTTTTTTTCCTTTCTCTTTCATATTGCAAAGAAAGCATGCTTTTCTTTGTTTTCAATTGTAAAAATACTTATATTTTATTATATTTCGTTATGTATAAATACATTAATAATATAGAAAATAAAAATAAAAAATAAAATTTCGGTTTTTCGGTTCGGTTCGGTTTGCCTATAGGCAACTGATAACTGAACTGAAATTTTTAATTCGGTTCGGTTTTCAACCGAACTAAAATTTTTAACTGAAATTGAAAATTCGGTTCGGTTGATTCGGTTTGTTCGGTTAACCGAACTGTTTGCCCACCCCTAATATTGGGCTCAAAAGATTACATATTTGAAATAAAAAGCCTAATTATGTGGATTGTCAAACTATGCCTTTTGTTATAAAAAACACCTAGCATACTTAAACAACTCATATGACAAATTTAATATTTCAAATATGTGTTTATATATATTTCTATCTAATAATGGATAGGCAATTGTGTAGTGGCAGAGTGGTGGGGACTAGACGCCGAATAACCCACGTCCGCGGCGGGGCACGGTTTGAACCTGGCTACTGCCCAATTGCCTTTTTATTTTTCTTTAAACCAAATGACGTCGTTTCATATCAAACCTGACACACTTGATATGACCCTGACTAGTGAAAGTTTATTTTTAAATAAAGAATGACTCTGCGGTCTTAAATGCCAAATGCTTTTCAAATGCACAAAAGTTGTGGGGATTTAGTGTTGGTTTGCATATTCCCAATTTCATTAAATTATTTCTTCCAACTTAATTAATATTTCCTGTTTTTAATAGTTTTGTTTAAATATCTGTATTATTTCCATCTTTCGCTATTATTAAATCTAAAAAGTTTATCTCACAAAAATTTAGCTTTTATATATTTTTCTTCCTTTTATTACTAGTATGTTAGTTAATTTATTTTGCACTGTTAAAATCTTTACCATAAATTGTTAAGAAAAAAATAGCTTTAATTGCTTTTATTGCAAAACTATAAAAATTAGTAGTTTAGTAAAACCCCACAAAAATCCATCATCTTTTATTTTCTTTTACGTGACAAAATAATTATTGCCTATCTTATTTTTCCATTCCCTATGGGTTCGACCTGGACTTCCAGAACTTTATTACTTATACGATCACCTACACTTGGGTGTGATAAAAAAGCGCGTCAATAAGATGTCGTCAGTATGGCTAGCTAGTACTTTCGATATGAAGGATCTAGGAGAGGCGAGCTATATTCTTGGGATAAAGCTCTTTCGGGATCGTAAGCAAAAGATAATGGGATTATCTCAAGCTGGTTATATAGATAAGTTGCTAACTAGGTTTTCAATGGACAATTCGAAGAAAGGTTTGTTACCTTTCAGGCATGGTTTAGCGTTCTCCAAGGACTAGTGTCTTAAGACACAAGAGGAAAGGAATTGCATGGCAGGAGTCCCCTATGCCTCGGCGGTGGGAAGTCTCATGTATGCGATATTATGCACTAGACCAGATATCTAATTTGTCGTAGGCATGGTCAGTAGGTATCAATCGAATCTAATTCCAGAGCACTGGACAGCCGTTAAGCACATTCTTAAGTACTTGAGAAGAACTAAGGATTACATGCTTATATATGGCGGTAGTGAGTTAATTCCAGTGGGATATACTGACTCGGACTTTATGTCACATAAAGATTCGAGGAAGTCGACATCCAGACATCTCTTTACCTTGGGAGGTGGTGCTGTTAGTTGGAGGAGCATTAAGCAGAGATGCATTGCAGACTCAACTACAGAATCTGAGTATGTGGCTTCTTGTGAAGCCACAAAGGAAGCTGTTTGGCTTAAGAAGTTCCATATGGAGCTCGAGGTGGTACCAGAATTGCTATTGCCTATTACGATATACTATGATAATAGCGGGGCAGTGGCTCAGTCCAAGGAACCACAGAAAGGGAAAACACGTAGAGCGAAAATATTATCTAATTCGAGATATTGTTCAACGTGGAGATGTGACTGTCACCAAGATTGCCACAAATGACAATCTTGCGGATCCGTTTACAAAGGCCTTGCCTCAGAAGGTCTTTGATCGTCATCTAGATAGTCTAGGTCTTAGATGTAGTCCTGAATGGTTATGAGTGCAAATGGGAGTTTGTTGGATTTATGCCGTCAAACCATTACTTTATGTATGAGACATTGACATTTTAATATATGGATATCAGTTTTACATTTCATTGTGTATGTTTCTTTCATGAGATGATTGTTAATCCTTAAGTATCATAGTAAGTAATTCGTGTGTATATGAGATACATACAAACGAGATACGAATTACTATCCATTGATACTTAGAATTTGTCACAATGGATGATGAGACTGGATATCTCATCAGGTTTATACTGTCGCATGATTAACTACCATTGGATGGAGTTATGAATCTCAATCACTGGAGTTTAGCTCTTAGTTGATATGTTAGTGCTTATAGTGCATTGACGGACCTGAGTATTCCTATTGCCACTTAAGGCTGTCAACAGTCAATAGGAACTCATATCTTGTATAAGGTACGTGTTCTCAATCTTGAGACGATTATGAACACAGACTGTAGATATGGCTGCTTTGACTTACCAATCAGTGAGGTCTATAAAAGATCAACACTTGGGTATCTTGGGTATGTCATGTTCATAGGGTTGTGAACATATATTGTCAAGATACAATCTACCCTCTGATATAGAGTAAGCATTCCCTTGAGAATGTCACCAAGTTGATTATTGAGAACTGCAGTCTTGTTGATAAGTAGTTGTCAACATGTTTGGTAATCATGAGGGGTGAATGAGACTCAAGGAATACAAGAAGTAATCATGATTTAGGTTGACAGTATCTGTTTATCTGACTACCTGAATATGATTACGAATGCTTATGGTAGAGGGACATTAGTACACCATACAAGTCTAGTTATCGCTTTGAATATGTTCTTTTGCGTTGGAGTGCAATTATCGTTTTATAGTGGAGTAAACGTTAACTGACCAATTGGTTAATTTGCTGATCAAAGAGTTTAGTCATGGGAATTAACAGCTGGTCTGAGCCAACAATAAAGAGCCTAGGAGGTCCCACTCTTAGCTCCACTAGGATGCTTGGAAAGGCACATGAGGATCTTGTCAAGACAGGTTCGATCGATCGAAGGAGTCTCGATCGATTGAAGTCTAGACAAGTTCGATTGATCGAAGGTGGTTCAATTAATCGAAGGTTCCATCGATCGAAGCCACTTCGGTCGATTGAACGTTAGGTCGGTTCTGGGAATCTATAAATAGGGCAGCTGCGTCCAGAAAAGAGAGTACGTCGTTTTTATAAACCAGAAGCTGTAGAAACTATTTTAGGGTTCCCAAACCCACTTTATCCTCTCCATTAGGGTTCCCACCAACCCTAGCCTCTCCGGGAGCATCCGTAGGAGTCATAAGAGTGAAGACCATCTAGTGGAGGCTGCTGGAAGTCAGAGATTTCAGAATTGGGTTCAAGACACTAAGGTATAATTCTTGTCCCCTCTTGTACGCATCTATAGAGTTAACCAGTAGTAGATCTGGGCTACCAATAAGTTTTTGAAACTTAATTTTTCTGCTGTGCGTTTAAAAATAATTTTAAACCTATTTTTCCTACAGTATCATGATGAGAATGAAGCATCTTGGGAATTAGAATCAGAATGAGAACTAAGTACTCGGAGTTATTTGAAAATTAGCCAGCTTAGATTTCTGGACGAAATCTTTATTAAGGGGGGGAGTGATGTAACAACCTATATTTTCACATCCCTAATAAATGAATAAAATATCATTTTTAACTACTGGATATTTCTTCTGGCAATGTTATTATTTTAATAAATAATAATACTCGTGTTATTCATTGTTAACTCAAAGCCATTTTATTTTAATAATGTGTACTATTTTTAATCGTGATGATATTTCCATAAATAATTCGTAGTAAATATTATTAGTTGATAATACGTTACCTTTAATTTTGTGACCTTTAGTAACTTTAAAATGTATTAATAATGCTTAAGACTGTGCCCCTAAATTACCCTATAATTTGGGATTAAAACTCTTAATAAAATATTAATCACGTCGCTTATATTTTGGTCCCTAATAATTATGTTGGGGTATTTTCTTAGACTACCCAGACTAACTGGACTAACCTAACAGGCCGAACTGAACTAACTAACTCAAATGAACTAACTATATTATTTGTGAAGTGACTGCATCAAGCACTAGGCTATATAATTTGGATAACAATGATCACATTCTAATAAGTGAGTTGCAACTTGCCTTGTGTTCACACTTACAAAGAAATAATCCCTTTTGCCTAAATGTATTAACCCAGCACATTTCAATACACACAAAATGCAAACTTAGTATTATCCACAAACATATACATTTTGAATCTACAGCTCCATAGCTCCCCCCATTGCCAAAGACCTCTCAACCTTCCTCTTCCATTCTTGTTCCCTCTCTCTCTCTCGGATCATACACACAACCATATGTTTCAAATCACGCTCATCCTCATTTCTCTCTCTCTCTCTCTCTCTCTCTCTCTCTCTCTCTCTCTCTCTCTCTCTCTCTCTATCTCTCTCTCTCTCGGATTATATCATACGCACACATACTAGCATAAGGTCCCATTGCACCCCTTCAATCTCAAATCACTCAAGCACATACTTATATACTCTGGAAGTTGAACGAAAGAAAGAAAAACAGAAATAAGAGTATCACAGTGAGCTCCCAAAGCTTCAAAGAGGTCGTAGCTTATATTTTGGAATTTACGTCTTTCATCGGCAAGTCACGCTGCTCAATCTAGCAACTGGTGAGTCTCTTGAACTCACTTATAATGTACTATTAGTCGTTATGCATAAGCCAGGGGTACCAAATGTGAGTGAATACGTATAGATTTATTTATAGAGTTTTGAAGCTTTGAAAATGGTGGTCTCACCATACTTAACAAAAATGAGTTCTGTAAATTGGAAATGGAAGATTGAAGTCCCTGTAAGCTCTGCTTCAAATATTAGACCTTAATTCGTAAGGGTTGCAACGAACGGTTAAAATGAAATTTTGGCGACTCTCAGATTTTCATCTATAACTCGAGCTACGTTAATAATTGGAGAACAAGACTTATATAATTGGAATCTACGTAGGAAAACGAAGAGATCGACATATTATAAGCCCTGTTTAGAGTAAGTTTGAAAAACCCAGAAACTGTTATGTTCTTGCAGAAATTCTGCGAAGAAGACGACAAAATATCGATCCTAGAAAGATTGATCTTGCAAAGATCGATCCCAACAAGATCGATCCTCCAAGGATCAATCCTTTAAGTAGATTTTTAGATTTTGTTTTATTTACTGTTTTAGTGTTGTACCATGTGCTTAAACTACTGGTAGTCTAGTACGTTGGAATAAGATATTAAGAGTCTGGCAGTGACAGTTTCGCAAGAAATTAGGGCCTTGCACTTTGTGTTTTAAAGTGTTGTACCTTTGCTTTTAAGAGGTAAACCTCACTGTTTTAATAAAGAAAAGGAAAATAGATTTTGGAAGCGAGATTCGGATAAGTTATTTTAATTCTTAATAATTATATTTTAATTATGAAGGAAAAAGTGGTTTAAAGTTAGAGTTTAAACGCGCAGCGGAAATAGGTTAAGTTATAAAACTTTTGGTATTCCAGGATCTACTACTTGTCAATTCCATAGATGCGTACAAGGGGTGCAAGAATTATACCTTAGTGTCTTGAACCCAATTCTGAAACTTCAACTTCCAGCAGCCTCCACTAGATGATCTTCACCCTTATGACTCCTGCGGATGCCTGCCGGAAAGACTAGGGTTGGTGGGAACCCTAATAGAGAGGATAGGAAGGTTTTGGGAAGACTATGATAGTTTCTGCAGCTTCTGCGTATAAAAACGACGATCACTTCCTTCCAGAACGCAGCTGCCCTATTTATAGATTTCCAGAACCGACCTAGACTTCGATCGATCGAAGTGACTTCGATCGATCGAACCTTCGATCGATCGAACCATTCTTGATCGATCGAACCTGCTGACTTCAATCGATCGAACATACTTCGATCGATCGAACCTGTCTTAACAGCTTCCTCAAGTGTCTTTCCAAGCATCCTAGCGGAGCTAAGAGTGGGACCTCCTAGGCTCTTTATTGTTGGCTCAGACCAGTTTGTTAATTACCATGACCAAACTCTTTGATCAGCAAACTAACTAACTGGTCAGTTAACGTTTATTCCACTATAAAACGATAACTGAACTCCAACGCAAAAGAACATATCCGAAGCGATAACTAGACTTGTATGGTGTACTAATGTCCCTCTACCGTCAGCATTCGTAATCATATTCAGGTAGTCGGATAACTGTTATTGTCATCCTGAATCATGATTACTTCTTGTATTCCTTGAGTCCCATTCACTACTCATGATTACCAAACATGTTGATAACTCTTATCAACAAGACTGCAGTACTCAGTAATCAACTTGGTGACATTCTCAAGGGAATGCTTACTCTGAATCAGAGGGTAGATTCTATCTTGACAATATATGTTCACAACCCTATGGACATGACATACCCAAGATACCCAGGTGTTGATCTTCTATAGACCTCACTGATTGGTAAGTCAAAGCAGCCATATCCATAGTCTGTGTTCATAATCATCTCAAGATTGAGAACACGTACCTTATACAAGTTATGAGTTCCTATTGACTGTTGACAGCCTTAAGCGTCAATAGGAAAGCTCAGGTCCGTCAATGCACTATAAGCACTAGCATATCAACTAAGAGCTACACTCTAGTGATTGAGATTAATCACTCCATCCAATGGTAGTTAATTATGCTACAGTGTAGACCTGATGAGGTATCCAGTCTCATCATCCACTGTGACATATTCTAAGTATCAAAGAATAGTAATTCGTATCTCACTTGTGTGTATCTCATACACACACGAATTGCTTACTATGATACTTAAGGATAAAACAATCATCTCATGAAAGAAAGATACACAATGAAATGTAAAGTTGATATCCATATATTATAATGCTAATGTCTCATACATAAAGTAGTGGTTTGAGGGCACAAACCCAACAAACTCCCACTTGCACTCACAACCATTCAGAACTACATCTAAGACCTAGACTATCTAGATGACGATCAAAGACCTTCTGTGGTAAGGCCTTTGTAAACGGATCAGCAAGATTGTCAGCGGTGGCAATCTTGGTGACAGTCACATCTCCACGTTGAACTATATCTCGGATTAGGTGATATTTCCGCTCTACGTGCTTTCCCTTCCCGTGGTTCCTTGGCTCCTTGGACTGAGCCACTGCCTCACTATTATCACAGTATAGCGTAATAGGTGACAGCGACGCTGGTACCACCTCGAGTTCCATAAGGAACTTCTTGAGCCAAACAGCTTCCTTTGCGGCTTCACAAGCAGCCACATACTCAGCTTCTGTAGTTGAGTCTGCAATGCATTTCTGCTTAATGCTCCTCCAACTAACAGCACCACCTCCCAAGGTAAAGAGATGTCCGGATGTCGACTTTCTCGAATCTTTATCTGACATAAAGTCCGAGTCAGTGTATCCTACTGGAATTAACTCACTACTGCCGTACATAAGCATGTAATCTTTAGTTCTTCTCAAGTACTTAAGAATGTGCTTAACGGCTGTCCAGTGCTCTGGACCAGGATTCGATTGATACCTGCTGACCATGCCAACGGCAAAGCAGATATCTGGTCTAGTGCATAACATCGCATACATGAGACTTCCCACTGCCGAGGCATAGGGAATTCCTGCCATGCGATTCCTCTCCTCTTGTGTCTTTGGACACTGGTCCTTGGAGAACGCTAAACCATGCCTGAAAGGTAACAAACCTTTCTTCGAATTATCCATTGAAAACCTAGTTAGCACTTTCTCGATATAACCAGCTTGAGATAATCCCATTATCTTTCGCTTGCGATCCCGAAAGAGCTTTATCCCAAGAATATAGCTCGCCTCTCCTAGATCCTTCATATCGAAAGTACTAGCTAGCCAAACCTTGACCGTTAACAGCGCCACTACATCATTCCCAATGAGTAGAATGTCGTCAACGTAAAGCACAAGAAAAGCCACTACTTTCCCTTCACATTTCTTGTATACACAAGGCTCATCCAGATTCTGTATGAAACCAAACGACTTGACCGCTTGGTCAAATCGGATGTTCCAACTTCTGGATGCCTGCTTAAGCCCATAAATGGACTTTTGCAACTTGCATACCAAGTTACCTTTCCGACCAGCTATGAACCCTTCTGGTTGTTGCATATAGATGTCCTCCTCAAGATTGCCATTCAAGAATGCAGTCTTGACGTCCATCTGCCAGATTTCATAATCTAGGCATGCAGCAATGGATAAGAGTATTCTGATGGACTTGAGCATGGCTACCGGCGAGAAGGTTTCCTCATAGTCAATGCCCTCCCTCTGAGTATAGCCTTTCGCCACAAGCCTTGCCTTAAAGGTCTCAACCTTTCCATCAGATCCTCTTTTCCTCTTATAGACCCACTTGCAGCCAATGGGTTTAATATTGGCTGGAAGTTCTACAAGATCCCAGACCTGATTGGAATCCATAGATTCCAATTCAGCCTTCATAGCTTTAATCCAATGAGCTGAATCAACATCAGCCATTGCCTCTTCGTAAGTGGTAGGATCAGATTCAGATTCTATGGAGACAGCTTCAAAAACTTCTCCTAAGAACATGTATCTATCAGGCTGGCTGATAATCCTCCCACTACGACGAGGTACCGGTGCGGAAATGGGTGAAGAAGTGGTATTTTCTTGATTTTCATCATTATCAACTGCGGGTTGGACTGAGGGCTCTCCTTCTATCTCTCTAAGATCTATCCTTCCCTTAGGTTTATGGTTCATGATATAATCATCCTCCAAGAAAACAGCATTTGTACTAACAAACACTTTCTGTTCTCTTGGATCATAAAAATACCATCCATAAGTACCCTTTGGATACCCTACAAAGTAACATACTTTCGATCTAGAATCCAACTTGTTCATCTTTCCTTTAAGCACATGTGCCGGACACCCCCATATCCGGAGATGTTGCAAAGAAGGCTTGCGCCCAATCCACATCTCTCGTGGTGTCCTGGGAACAGATTTGCTTGGTACTAGATTTAGTATGTATGCAGCGGTTTCCAAAGCATAACCCCAAAGGAATAATGGCAACTCTGAATAACTCATCATCGACCTAGTCATGTCTAAAAGAGTCCGATTCCTTCTCTCCGCTACACCGTTCTGCTGAGGCGTACCAGTTGCAGTCAACTGTGACAGAATCCCATTCTGTACGAGGTGATCAATAAACTCATTAGAGAGGTACTCGCCACCTCGATCAGATCGAATGGCCTTGATATGTGTGCCCGATTGCTTCTCCACTTTAGCCCTAAACTCTTTGAACTTTTCAAAGGCTTCAGACTTGTGCTGCATTAGGTACACATATCCATACCTAGAGTGGTCATCGGTAAATGTTATGAAATACTCATAACCACCCCTTGCTCTAATATTTATTGGTCCACACACATCAGTATGAACTAATTTCAACAATGCATTGGTCCTATTGCCCTTTGCAGGAAAGGGCCTTTTGGTCATCTTACCCTCCAAACAAGACTCGCAGACTTCCATTGGTTCGAGAACCAAATCGCCTAAGACCCCATTCTTTGACTAGTCTGCCAATCCTATTCAGATTGATATGGCCAAGCCTCATATGCCAAAGCCTTGTTGGATTAGTGGAAGGTTCCTTTCTTTTAGATGGTAAAGTTACCACTGAGTTATTAAGTTCCAAACAAGAATCTTTTGAAATATTGGGAGTAATCACATACAAACCATTTGATTTAACACCAGAACATATAAAAGAACTGCTTCTTTTAATGACAACTTCAGTTCCAAAATGAAAGGAATAACCATTATTCGTTAAATTAGAAACTGAAATTAAATTACGTCTCATTAAAGGGACGTAAAGTACATCTGATAAAATCAAAACTTTATTGTCTGAAAATTCTAAAACTACGACTCCTATAGCAACCGCAGATACGGTTGCGCTAGAACCTAGAGTAAGCATGATCTCCCCATCACTGCATTTCCTGGTTGATCTGAACCCCTGCAATGAATTACAGATATGGTTAGTCGCACCAGAATCAATGCACCAAGTGTTTGAAGTATCCGTAATAAAACTTACTTCAATCACATATGATTCAATCATACCTTGAACTCTTGTAGCTAAGAATTCTAGACAGTTCCTCTTCCAGTGGCCCTTCTCACCGCATTAGAAACACTTTCCTTTGCATTGGCCACCCACCTTCCCTTTGCCCTTACCTTTTCCCTTAGATTTTGCAATCTTAGGGACCGGTCCAACACTTGAACCACCAGTGCCAGCCTTCTTCTTTCCTTTCTTACCTTTCGGTGTAGATCGGGAAGAAGAAGCGCTTTTCTCAACGTTTAAAACGCTGCCCCCAGGTTTGATCACCCCTTCTGCTGCCAGTAAAGAACTCATTAATTCGCTCATTGAAAAATCCATTTGATTCATATTATAGTTAAGTTTGAATTGAGCGAATGATGGCGACAGCGAGTTGAGGATCATATCAACTTGGGTCTGTGCATCGATGTTGGCTCCCAAGGTCTCCAGTTCGTTTAAATAACCAATCATTTTTAAAACATGTTCTTTGACTGGAGTACCTTCCGACATCTTTGCACTCATTATCTTCTGCATGGCTACCTGTCTGGCAGGCCTGCCATGCTCCCCAAACATCTTTTTCAGGGATGTGATAATGTCACTGGCAGAATCGTTCGATTGGAATTGGTGTTGTAACACACCAGCCATTGAGGCCAGAATATAACAACGGGCCATTCCATTCGACTTCTTCCATTTGTCGAACTCGCGTCTGGCAGCTGCTGAAGCATTTGCCGCGGGTTCTTCAGGGCTTGGGGTGGTGAGGACATATATGTGATCCTCCGCAGTTAAAACGATGTCAAGGTTACGTTTCCATTCAATGTAGTTATTTCCAGTTAACTTGTTTTGAGTGAGTATGGTAGCAAGTGGACTAAATGCAGATCCAGACATTATGATTACTGAAAATCAAACAAACAAAATAAATATGGATATCAGAATTGACAGTTTGAAATAAAAGAATCCTTAAAACTCTTATTTAAAAACAAAGTCGCCGGAATATCGAAACGAAAGAATAAAGCCTCCGTGTGGTGGTCAATGTTCGATCTTTCGATTTATCATGACTTATCCGCTATGCAACTCTTGCAAAATAGCCATGACTCCCGAACCTATTTGATCTCTAAGTTTCTGAATAATGCCCCGTGTGGGATCCCTTATCCATAGCTTAGCTAGTGTGTACCATTAACTAGGATCCAATCACAACCGTCTCAAGTAGCGCCTCCGTGTGGTGGTCACCCTCTAACACGTCTGATTGATCCTATCCATAGGAAGTTCACATCTAGTAACCAATGAGCAGTGTACCCTCCGTATGGAATGATCACCCCTGGCGAGGTGACACAGAATACACTACTCATCTTACAATGAACCGTTAATGGAAGATCGTGGGTGTTATTTGATAAGACCCTCTCCCACTAGATTTAGTAAATTAAGGATTTTGCTTTTGAAAAATGTTTCCACACACTACCCATAAACATCCAATGTTTACTAATGTGTTGAAAAACGGTTTTTGAATTTTATTTTAGAAAACTTGTTTTAAGTGCATGCAACAATGTATTATACGCCAATCACAAAACAAGCACATAAAACAAAAAACTAAAATGAAATATAGGCATTCAAACAATGCCTCTATCTCCCATGGCTCTATTTCCATAGATCCACCTTCTTGGTTTGGTCGCCTCCGGCTCCATCTTTATGGACAACGACTCCTTGCTCCATCTTCATGGAATTTCTAATTCTATTACATTGGACCTATGCTTTTTTTGAAGCTTACAATTTATCTAGAAAAAAGAAATAGCAAAAAGGAAATAAAAGGCTAGGGAAACCGGTGCGACTTTCCTTTTCGTAGGATTGAAGCCGCAGCGCCCTTTACATACGCCTTAAAACCAAACCATTAATAAATTACAACATGCACCAATCTCAAACAATTTAAATATAAATATTTAAACAACTTGGTGCCATGGGAGATAGCGACTAATTTTGCTGCAAAAGGGTTAGTCGTACACGCATCCACACATACATAACAAATATATGTAACTATTGGAACACTTAATTGATTCACACAGTATATAAACACTTTACATACTGAATTAGAACTTAAAACAGCATCTTACTTCTCTGTCACAGTTCGATCGATCGAAGACCGTTCGATCGCTCGAACCTTCGATCGATTGAACACTGTTCAATCGCTTGAACATTCTGTTTCACAGAATGATTTAAAAATTTTACAGAAATAATTTAAGATTAAAGTATAATTTAAAAAACCCTTACAACTGTGAACAGAACACCTGGACAGAGAATCTGTCTCGATCGATCGAACACTATTCGATCGATCGAACACCAGAAGGCTTCGATCGATCGAAACGAGTTCGATCGATTGAGAACAGAATGTTCGATCGATCGAAACAAGTTCGATCGATCGAACCCACCTTGCATCCTATGCAATCACAGTTTTGTATTCTGCTGCGATAACACTGCAGAAACAGAACTGTGACGATGCAGTTTCGAAAACAGTTCTAAAATCAACATGCAAATCAAAACTAGGGTTCCAAAACGCATCTATAGATCCAAACAAGCGTGGCTCTGATACCAATTGAAGGAAAAAGTGGTTTAAAGTTAGAGTTTAAACGCGCAGCGGAAATAGGTTAAGTTATAAAACTTTTGGTATTCCAGGATCTACTACTTGTCAATTCCATAGATGCGTACAAGGGGTGCAAGAATTATACCTTAGTGTCTTGAACCCAATTCTGAAACTTCAACTTCCAGCAGCCTCCACTAGATGATCTTCACCCTTATGACTCCTGCGGATGCCTGCCGGAAAGACTAGGGTTGGTGGGAACCCTAATAGAGAGGATAGGAAGGTTTTGGGAAGACTATGATAGTTTCTGCAGCTTCTGCGTATAAAAACGACGATCACTTCCTTCCAGAACGCAGCTGCCCTATTTATAGATTTCCAGAACCGACCTAGACTTCGATCGATCGAAGTGACTTCGATCGATCGAACCTTCGATCGATCGAACCATTCTCGATCGATCGAACCTGCTGACTTCAATCGATCGAACATACTTCGATCGATCGAACCTGTCTTAACAGCTTCCTCAAGTGTCTTTCCAAGCATCCTAGCGGAGCTAAGAGTGGGACCTCCTAGGCTCTTTATTGTTGGTTCAGACCAGTTTGTTAATTACCATGACCAAACTCTTTGATCAGCAAACTAACTAACTGGTCAGTTAACGTTTATTCCACTATAAAACGATAACTGAACTCCAACGCAAAAGAACATATCCGAAGCGATAACTAGACTTGTATGGTGTACTAATGTCCCTCTACCGTCAGCATTCGTAATCATATTCAGGTAGTCGGATAACTGTTACTGTCATCCTGAATCATGATTACTTCTTGTATTCCTTGAGTCCCATTCACTACTCATGATTACCAAACATGTTGATAACTCTTATCAACAAGACTGCAGTACTCAGTAATCAACTTGGTGACATTCTCAAGGGAATGCTTACTCTGAATCAGAGGGTAGATTCTATCTTGACAATATATGTTCACAACCCTATGGACATGACATACCCAAGATACCCAGGTGTTGATCTTCTATAGACCTCACTGATTGGTAAGTCAAAGCAGCCATATCCATAGTCTGTGTTCATAATCATCTCAAGATTGAGAACACGTACCTTATACAAGTTATGAGTTCCTATTGACTGTTGACAACCTTAAGCGTCAATAGGAAAGCTCAGGTCCGTCAATGCACTATAAGCACTAGCATATCAACTAAGAGCTACACTCTAGTGATTGAGATTAATCACTCCATCCAATGGTAGTTAATTATGCTACAGTGTAGACCTGATGAGGTATCCAGTCTCATCATCCACTGTGACATATTCTAAGTATCAAAGAATAGTAATTCGTATCTCACTTGTGTGTATCTCATACACACACGAATTGCTTACTATGATACTTAAGGATAAAACAATCATCTCATGAAAGAAACATACACAATGAAATGTAAAGCTGATATCCATATATTATAATGCTAATGTCTCATACATAAAGTAGTGGTTTGAGGGCACAAACCCAACAAATTAGCTATGATACCTTTATACGAGAATATGTATAAGTCGCTCTGATACCATTTATAGTAATCCGAATACAAATAGCTCTGATGCCATATTAAGAAAATGTAAAAGAAAAAGTAGAAACCCCTTCTATAAAGAAAATGTAAAAAGGAAGATTGAAGCCATATCGCTCTAATACCCTTATGAGATAATATTTAAAAGAAATAACAAGTCATAGATTACTCTAATACCTTTTTGTAACGAGAAAGGGAATAAGTTATACATTTGCATAGTCGAGTTGGCATGTGTTGAAAGGTGGCAAGTGGTTCAGCATATATGTTATTAAGAAATGAGTAAAGAGAGAATATCTTGGAATGGTTAACCTTAATTATCCCAGAACGACTCGGATACGACAGGTTAATTAAGAAGGATTGAGCCCAGGCTAACTCGGATACGGCAGGCCATTCAGAGTTTGTGATAGCCTTAATTATTCCAGGTCGACTCAGCTATGGCAGATTAATTAAGAGGATTGAGCCCAGGCCGACTCAGATACGGCAGGCCAATCTAATCGAGTCCAGGTCGACTCGGATACGGCAGAACAATCGTTGGGTCCCAGACTTAGTCCAGGTCTACTCGGATACGGTAGACTAATAAGCGTGTTTAGCAGGTTATTGACCTTTACGTCTAGGCCGCCTCAGATACTACAGACATATCGATAGACCTTCTAAATTAATGGCATTGTGCCGGATGGTTCTAGGTGAACCGAATGAGTTGAGATATTGTGATAAAAGAGTCAGTGAGATGAGATGGTTTCCATTTTCATGCACGGTCTTAAATATCCATTACTCGAACTGTTTATTTATTTGTTATTATGCGATGATTGGGATAATGGACTAACCGTACTCTAAAGTACTAAACAATATTAATAGCTATTAATGTACATTCATGTACATTGCTTGTGTGTTCATTTTGCTCACTCAGCTTTCATTAGCTGGTGACTTTATTTTGCCCTAGACACCCAAAATGTTTAGGAAATGATTATGCAGGGCAATAGGACTATGCTAGTTAGAAAAGCCTACGAAGATACTTTTATTTAAATAAAGTTGTAATAAGGATAAGGATTATATTTATTTGAATAAGGCAGCATAGCCCCCTCAAATAAAACTCTTCAAAGCTAAAACAAGCACTACTTTTTTTTATCGCATTGGGCCCTTTTTACACTCAAATTACTATAACTTTTGTTGTACAAGTTCGTTTTTCGTAAAATTTGATGTTTTGAAATCAACAAAATGAGAACTATCAAGCGAGTTAAATATTGACCATGAAATACTGGGACAAAAAAACACTAAACATCAAACAAATATGAAAAATTGCATTTTTTCACATACATGTAATAAAAACATATTTCTTTCGTACAATTGGCACCATAGATGCATAGATCTTTAAAAATACACGAAATCAAAAAAAAAATCACCCAAAAAACCCAAGAATTGAGAAAGTTATGGTAGTTTAAAGTTGACAGATAATATTGTCTGTTAGACACACAGATACAGATAATATTATTTCTACAACCTTAAAATCAGGCTGCAACTTAACTTTTTTCAAAAAAATTCCACACCTGTTGCGTAGATATCAAAGAAATACATGAAATCAAAAAAAAAATCACCTAAAAAATCCAAGAATTGAGAAAGTTATGGTGGTTTAAAGTTGACAAATAATATTATTTGTTAGTATCAATAGATAATATTATGTCTGAAAGATAAAAATGAAAAACGAAGTTCCAAATTACTTTTTTTTGTACAACTTACAAGTCCAATGCGTAGATCTCGAAAAAATACATGATATAAAAAAAATCACCCAAAAAGACCAATAAATGAGTGAGTTATGATGATTTAAAGTTCATAGATAATATAATATTATCTGTGAGCAGAGGGGCTTTTCACCGAATACGAAAAGTAGCGAGGGGCTTTTCACAAAACTGCAAAAAAATGTGGGTTTTTGGCTAAAACACTTAATTTTAAGGGGCCTATGGCCTAATATCCCTATTTTTATTGAGACACTGTAATATTTGAAGTTGTAATGATAATTAATATTTGAGTAATACTTGGGCACAACCAAAGCCACAACCTTTTTCTCACAACCTCCATTTTGTGTAATACTTGGGGCACAACCAAAGTCACAACCTTTTGCTCACAACCTCCATTTTGTGTCTATCTCTCTCCTAGTGGGCATTGTGGGGTCACTGGCACTATAGGACCCATCAAGAGAGAGATAGACACAAAATAGAGGTTGTGAGCAAAAGGTTGTGACTTTGGTTGTGTCCCAAGTATTACCCTTAATATTTATCTTCCCGGTTACTTTGTATCATCTGTTTACTAGTACATGTTAAGCTAAGTACAGGACAAGCGATCCATCACCTGTCATGACCTATAGGTCCAAAATGGAAATAAATTTTTTTTTCCCCCTTATTTTGCTTCGCTGGGGCGTGACAGTATACTTCAAACACTTGGTGTATTGATCTGCTGTGACTAACCATGTCTGTAATTCGTTGCACGGGTTCTGATCAACCAAGAGGATAAAGCTGACTTTAAGTTCTAGTGCAACTGTTTCAGCGGTTGTGATAGGAGTAGTAGTTTTAGAATTTCAGAATAAAATGTCTTTAGTTTTACCAGATGTACTTTGCATTCCATGTATGAGACGTAATTTACATTCAGTTTCATAATTATCGAATAATGATTATTCTGTTTTATTTCGAGCTGAAGTGTTATTAATAGAAGTAGTTCTTTTATTTGTTCTAGTATTAAACTAAATGACTTGTATGTGATCGTTCCCATTATTTCTAATGAATCTATAATGGAACTTAATAACTCAATGGTTAATTTACCATTTAAAATAAAGGAATACTCTTCTAATCCAACAAGATTTTGGCATATGAGGCTAGGTCATATCAATCTAAAAAGGATAAACATACTGGTCAAAGATGGAATCTTAGACACTTTGGTTCTTGAACCAATGTCAATCTATGAATCTTGTGTAAAAGGAAAAATGACCAAGATGCCCTTTCCCGCAAAGGGCTATAGGTCAAATAACTTGCTGAAATTAGTATATACTGATGTATGTGGACCAATAAATATTAGAGCACGAGGTGGTTATGAATATTTTATCACATTTACTGATGACCACTCTAGATATGGATATATTTCTTTAATGCACCATAAGTCTGAAGCCTTTGAAATGTTCAAAGAGTTTAGGGATGAGATAGAGAAGAAATTAGATAAACATATCAAGGTCATTCGATCAGATCGAGGTGGAGAATATCTCACTAATGAGTTTATTGATCATCTGGTACAGGATGAGATTCTGTCATAGTTTGCTGTCCCAGGCACGCCTCAGCAGAATGGTGTAGCAAAAGAAGTAACCTGATCCTTTTAAACATGACTAGGTCGATGATATGTTATTCAGAGTTGCCATTATTCCTTTGGGGGTACGCTTTAGAAACCGCATCGTACATACTAAATCATATTCAAAGCAAATCTGTCCCTAAGACACCTCGGGAGTTGTGAAGTGGGCGTAAGTCTTCTTTACAACATTTTTCGTATTTGGGGGTGTCTAGCACATGTGCTGAAGGGAAAGATGAGCAAGTTGGAAATACGATCGTAAGTATGTTACATCATGGGTTATCCAAAGACCACCTATGGTTGGTATTTTTATGATCCAGGAGAACAAAGTGTTCATTAGCATGAATGTCGTTTTCTTGAAGGATGATTATATCATGAACCATAAACCTAGAGGAATGATAGTTTTGGAAGAAGTAATGAGAGAGCCCTCAATTTCCCCAACGGTTAATGAAAATCAAGAATAAGAAAACACTACACCTTCATATGTTTCTTCATCAGTACCTAGTCGTAGTGGGAGGATAGTCAGCTAGGCTGATAGATACATATTCTTAGGAAAAGTTTTTGAAGCTGTCTCCATGGACTCTGAATATGATCCTACCACATATGAGGATGCAATGGCTGATGTTGATTCGGGTCATTGGGTTAAAACAATGAAGGCTGAGATAGAGTCCATGGACTGTAATCAGGTCTGGGAATAACTTATAGATGCACCCGCCAATATTAAACCCATTGGCTGCAAGTGGGTCTATAAGAGGAAAAGTGGATCAGATGGAAAGGTAGAGGAGACCTTTAAAGCTAGGCTTGTAGCAAAGGATTATACTTAGAAAGAGGACATCGATTATGAGGAAACCTTCTCGCCTGTAGCCATTCTTAAATCCATAAGGATTCTCTTATCCATAGTTGCATGTCTCGATTACGAGATCTAGTATATGGATGTCAAGGCCTACCATTCGGTACGGCGAGGATGGAGTGCTTTAGTCCTACTTGAGCTCCTTCCCCTCTTGTACTAAGACCTCTGAGCCTACTTTCTGGCAACGAAGGGCGAGTAAGGATTCATTCAGGTAAGTCAAAAACTAAGGTTTCCTAATTCCTTAGAAATTATGTGCGACTCCTAGTCATTGGGATTATTATAGTTTCTAGGTCTTGACATTGCGCTTTGAATTCATCCTTGGCCACGGTCAGGATTTATAGGACTCTCGATAATTCACATGGGAGGTAAGGATATGGTATACTGAGCCGAACCTTCCGAATCCTACACACCAAGGGTCCAGGTCTTATAATAGGGGAAGAATATCATTTTGATACAAATTAGAGTGAAGGAAAGACGTACTGATACCTATTTTTTGTTTTTCAATGTGGCATCCATTCTGGTCGGCTAGGTTGTTCGAGTTTTGGAGAAATTATTCAGTCGATTGTTATGAATTTTCAAGAAATTATTCAGTGTGAGCATACTGATATAGCGTGTGACCTTTTAATTCAAATCATACATGAGCCAGTACTTCCAGGAGATCATGACATGTAGTTGGCAGTCGACAAATTTAAAATTTTACTAACTACTTTCATCATCCCCAAAAAAGGTTAGGTGTATGATTTGAATTAGAGGTCACACTACATTAGTATGTTAATGTGGTGTGACAATCACCCTGACCGATTTTTGGGATGATAGAAACTGACACATACCGAATAGGGGAAAAATATTTCAAGACCCATCTTCCTACACGAAACACATTAAAACCGACTAAAACTTGTTGAGTCCAGTCGAGTCAGGGTCGTGGTTTTTTAACACAACTAAGTACCATCAAATGACATTGTTTTACACTCAAATAGTATCCTCAAAAGTTAATACCAAATAGCACCAAAAGTACAACAAAATGACACAAATTGTTACCACCAATTTGTAAGGTATCAATTTTCACCTTGCAAATGGATGTATATATCATACATAAGAATGTAGTGTAGAACTTTCCATGTATACATTTCTAGAGAGAGATTGTTCACTCATTTATTGCAATTTGATTCTCAACTAACATACACATCTGAAGGTATATCCGACCCTGCTCAAGTTCTGTTTCTCTTTCTACAGGCCTACAACCATAAAAACATTGCAGAGTATGTAAACAAAATCACAGTTACGCTTGCAAAGTTCCTTACTGGCAAATACAGAAATTCTTAGAAACAGAGGAAACCATCCAACACAGACAACTAGATTGCCCCTCGTATAAACTCCAAGGGATTGACAGCCCCATGTAAAACTCTGGCATAGACACTACACAAAAGAAGACACATTTCCCCACCCCAACTAGTATTACTTGCTCGCACAGATGCAAAAAACCCACACATATCAAGTAGCATAAGAAGCTCATTGTGCAATATTAACAGCAAGCGGCTTTCCCCGACCCATAGAAAACCCTCTCGTGCCATCTGGCATGCGGGGCCCAGGAGGTTGCTTAGCTACAGTTGGATGCTCGGTATTGACAGAAGAATTGCTTGAAGGAGTACCGACATGACTTCCACCACGGTTATGGTGATTGTATTGAGCCCGACCACGTCCCTTGACCCGCCCACGACTACGCCCTTTCTTCTGCCCACCCTCCTTTTCATTAACGTTATCTTCTCCCTGTCCACCCACAGAGACACACTATTAGAGAAACAAATCCCCACACATTCACAGGAAAGCAAGTACAGTCTTATCTGTTATTATCATCAGCCCAATTGAAACAAGCTTCCCATGCTTCTCTAGAGAATTTGTTCAAGGAAGAAGATCATGTCACAGCAAAACTGACAAGCTTGGAAAGAGGGCTATCAGTAACATATATATGATATACAGTGACTTACCAGTTCATTTGATAAGGCAAAAGTTCCTTTCAAAAATGTTAAAAGTGGATTAGCTTTCACATCAATCATTCTCAAGTGGTTCCCAAACAAGTGGAAAAT
This sequence comes from Hydrangea macrophylla, assembly GCA_033977485.1. Lineage (NCBI taxonomy): Eukaryota > Viridiplantae > Streptophyta > Magnoliopsida > Cornales > Hydrangeaceae > Hydrangea > Hydrangea macrophylla. The sequence goes on along the minus strand of CM066986.1, from coordinate 57,557,474 downwards.
GCAATCTGAATCTTGACACAATCCACTCCCATCCTTGGGCCGGCGAAAATGAGAGACACGACTGTCACTACTCTTAAAACCTCGATAAGAATTTGCCACCCACAAAATTCCTTCTATAGGAGGGAAAAAAAGTTCTCAAGAAAGATGCAAGTGATCACTTCTCACCCAGTTTTATTTTTATCCACAAATGATAAATTATTACTCCCTCCGTCCCGTTTTGAGAGTCCATTATTCCATTTTGGGATGTCCCAAAATAGTGTCCACTTTCCTGAAATTGATGTACAATTTTTACTTACTTTCCAAAATTATCCCTCCTTGAAATCTACACCAAGACAAAACTAAAAAAGTTGTTGTAATGATTAGGGGCAATTGTGGAAAGTAGGTGTAGATTCTTTTTGTCCCCTTAATAAGTTGAGTTCCCAAAGATGGACTCTCAAAATGGGACAGAGGGAGTATTATTCTGATAGCAATAGCTCCCCTTCAAGTTGTTCACGTGTTACAGATAAAAATGCGCTCCAAGGAAAGGCATCAAAAGGTATGAATTCCCTCCAATTTATCGAATGAATTGAAATGACCTCCTATGAATGTCTACAGAATTTTGTTCAGGATTTGGATGTCTCATCAAAACAGAGGCTAGGAAAAAGAGTCCCAACAAACGAGATAAGGTAGGGAAGTCGGGGACATTATGATTGTGGTCAGGGGCAGATCCAGGGTTTTTGTACAGTGGGGGCAACTTTTACCTGCAAAAATATTACTAGACCTTTTTGTATTTGGTCACAACTAAACAGAAACGAAATTTTTGTGCATACATTTTTTACACTTTTGACAGTAAGTAGAGGGAATTGATACATTACATTAATTGATATTATTTTAGTCTCGTACCATTAACCACGACAAATTTTCATACATTGACTCTGTGAACAGAAAAAATCACATGATCTCATCAGGCCAAGTAGGGGACAAGCTGACGGCCGGGTCTTCAACCTTAATTATGTAAGCTCAAATTACTATTATTATCACTATTTACATACTCTGAGAAGTCTGGGGGCGGGGGCAATGATCAAATTAATCCTTTGCTCTTTTTCCTTCTCTCTTTCAGTTCTCTCCTACTACTTTATTTGACAGGGGCGGAGATATATATATATATATTTGGGGGGGGAGGAGGGGAGCGTTTAATTTACAAGGTATCAGTAGAAATTTTCTAGACCGTCAGTACGGACAGTTGCCCCAAAAGGATCCTCTTAGATCCGCCCATGGTTGTGGTTTCTTTTTCTTATATTCTTATTTAGATTAGATTTCTATTCATTTACTCTTCTTCTAGGTGTCTGAATGCATCTATAGAACTTGAAGTGAGTTATGAATGGAAGAGTACGAACAGCCTATTTTCTGGATAGCAGACACAGAGGACAACACAAGATCAATTGATCTTTTGAGGATGCATACTTATTGTTCAACTAAGAAACAATCTTCTTTCAACATAAGGTTATCATGGTGCAAGTTTTCTAGAACCACTTTGAGGTTTAATTTTTTTCAACACCAATCAGAATGAAGAAATAAATTCTTTTCATTTTTAGTTAAAAGAGATTACTTGAATAAAGGGGAATGTTTCTTCAGAAGAAAGGAAAACCATCTTCAGATCAAATACAAGCGGTCAGCGAAAAAACCCCATGGGAAATGGCACTTACTATATGCTCATGCGATTGGGCACCAGATTGTTGAGAAGGATCTTCTAAATTCTTCTCATTTGTTTGCTGGGGTTCTGATGTAGATGTCTCATCGACCTCACAGTTAACCTCATCTTCATGCCCAACCTTCTTACCTCGCAGCTGAGGAGATTTTACCTGTGAGTTGAAGAATGCATACATCAACAAATGAATCAACTAGTTTAGATACTGTTAAGTTACCAACTACTCCATGGGCCAAACAACGTATATCAAGCTTCCACACCCTCCCTCACGTGCAACCCCGACTTGCACGTGGAGAGCAAACAAATCAAACTCCATCATAGTAGAGACAACTAATACAGTGTAAATATGCACAACAAAGCAAGGATAGAGGTCGAACCCAGGACCTCCCACAAACAAAGCTCTGATACCATGTTAAGTTACCAACTACTCCAAAAGCTTAAGCTGTTAGAAAATCGGCCAAACAATGTATATCAAGCTTCAATAGATACAACATCTCGTAAAACATATAAAGCATGCTATATCAAGCATGGATTTAATTTGCAATCAAAGCACTTTATACACATGCTTAAAGCTTGCTATATCAAGCCTGGATTTTATTTGCAATCAACACCATTTACACCTGCCATCTTAGTGTATCTGTAGATAAGATATCTAATCATCCTAATTTTGTAAGTGTAGGAAAGTGCACACATGAGAGTGACAGAGAGAATGAGATTTTCACCTCGACATTTGAACCACATGCAACCATTAACGCGTCAGGTTTCAAAGTTTCAGTACCACCCACTTGGATATGGAAGTTTACAAGACACTTCTATAAAATGAAGACTAGGCTATTGGACATGAAGCATGCAAGGAATTCCTTAATTATGCATGCAACGAGAACACCTAGTTCCAAACTAGTATGGAGGAATCTCCTACTCGACAACGTGCCTTCACAATAACTTGCCACATGCACATGTTACATTATCATCATGTGATTGTTTATTTTCAAAACTAAGTACAAAAACAAAACTGGATTATAGACTCCTTATACACATGATAATAATGTGCACTGTGAATGTGCCAAGCTGTTGTGTGGACAAATCAACAGGTAGTTCCTCCAAACCGGTTTGGAGCCAAGTATTGTCCGTCATGCAATACCTCAGTCCAGGTAGGCTATCAATGGATCGGATGTTAGCCCGGATCCAGCATTTTTTTATGGATCTGAGATTTTTTTTTAGATCCAGATCTGTTTAGAATGTTAGGTTGACAGATCAGATATGATTTTGTGATATCCCAATCCGCCTAAGATCCGGATCTGAATAAGAATAATCTATACACCAAAAATATATATTCAATACACTAGATAAGATTACTATTACATATAAAATTGAACAACGTATATAGTATACACTGGATTATACATATTTACTTTCAGTGGTATACTACTTTGATTTAAAGATAGGATTTTTCTACATAATCAAGTGTACTGATGGGTTAAACGTTGATTGATTTTTGTGTACGCTTAGAGAAAAATAATAAAAACAATAGATTCTATGGTAATACTAGAATACATATAAGCAGCTAAGTTGCTGTTTTAGATCCGACAAACAGATCCGAATATCCAGATCCGATCAAATCTGAATATGGATTAAATAAGGCAGATCCGATGGATAAATGGACCGGATTTGGATAGTAGAATTGTTAACAGATCTGGATCTGATTTGTGTGGATTCGGTTCAGATCCGATCCATTTACAGGCCTAAGCCAGGTTATGCATAGTGTTTATGATTTGATGTTTTCAGCTGCCTCATTCTCATCGCGGTCATTACTAACAAAATGTGTGTGACATTGGATTGTTACACGGACCTAAAATCAGTCCAATATCTTCATTACTACTCAACTTGAACAAGGCCTACGTTAATGATCGGAGTGAGATATAACTGCAAGGCATATACCGTGCGTCTGAGGAGTAAACGGACTCTAAGACCACTTCTCCAGTTACCCTCATCATTAAGATCTGCAACCTATAAAACAAACAATAGCTGTTACTTTCTTTAACGACTATATCCGGAAAGGAGAAGAGAACGAGCCAAAGGGAAAAAAAAACACTTTTTAAATAAGAGAAACTAATAGCACTCACAGCTTTCTCTGCCAGTTCAATGGTTTCGTATTCCACAAATGCGTGCAACTAGGAACAAATGCAGAAATTAGATGTTAAGAATTTAAAAACCCAAAAATGGAAATTAATAATATTATAGATCTGTAACCTACACACATGAATATTTGTTTATCTCACTAGTCTCAGTACAAATAAATAACTAAATGAAATTGATAAAAATGGAAGTTAAATGCAAGACAACCAATTCACCGATGAAGAATTTAATAACAAAAGCTGGGTTATTTTCTAAACAATGAAACATCACAGCGGATAAGATTAATCCCTGATTAAACATTGCATAAACTTTCGTTGCTATCAAATTGAACCCTTGTTTGTCCCAACTACACATGTGAATTATTGAGTGTTAAATTAGGGTACATTTGTCGTCAATTCGTCATATGTCTTGTATACCCATGTCCACATGTCGATGCGGATATTTGGGGAACTGCATGTCCATATAACATAGCAAACAACTATGTAGCCCGAGAAAGGTGCTAGCTTTTTCAAACTACTCTACGTGTCACAGGTAAGCTATGAACCGCTACCCAAGGATTTTGAAATGATTTTAAAAACTTGTATGCAACATGTGGAAGGTGTTAGTCAATCCTAGGAAGCATAGACACACTCATTTAACACATGTCGGAAACACCAAAGTCGATGTCATTTTTTTCCCCTTTCCTTTTTGGATGGATACACATTGGACACATGACAGACACACCTGAATATTTTCACAAGTGCAAACTGTGTAATCTTCTTAAGATTAAAAAATAATAATAATAATAATAATAATTAAGACGTTGTCAAAAAATGGTTGGAGCATCTTAAAGACGAGGAATGAGGATAATTGAGATCTTTGAACTCATAAATTGGTATTTGGAAATAGGTATAAATAGGGCTTGTGGAAGCATAATGGGAGTTTTACAAATTGGGAATACTAAAAAAGTTGCAAAATCAAAAACAGACTTCCAAAATTAGTAAATAATTAGAACCTTTTGAAATTAAAGAGAATCAGGCATCATAAATTTGAAATTTCCATTAAATCATATGATTTTCTTTGTTTTTGTATAATTTCCACCTTCGCTTTTCATACGATTTTCTTATCAGACACCATCATATATATTTAAATATACGTTTATCACCTCTCCGTGTACTCGCACTATCCTAGCCTGTAGTGGTTTTTTTTGCTAAAGTAGCTTGTAGTGGTGGTATTCCCTTTATCTGTACCTGTGATTCTTAGAGCATTGCCAGGTGGCATCATGACCTCAAACAACCAAAGACTTTGAAAAACAAAAATATAACATTCACATGAAGCATTAAACCAAAAGCATAGTAGCTCTGCTGCATAAAATACAAATATCATACACAAACTCACATCTACCATTTTGGTAAAAAGAACAATCATACAGTCTAGGGGAAAGAAAAACATCCTCCACAACAATCTGCTAGACAGATGTACACCTTGTTGCTGAAAAGCATGCCATCTGCTTTTGCAGATCTAGATGCTGAAGATGAACCGCCATTGGAGGTCTGTGGTGGACAGGTACGGATTGTCTTCACACTGTTATTGAACAATCAAAAATTTTAAAGGACCAAAACATCATTAAAAATGTTCGGGCCAAGTTTAAATACATATTTCGTAACTTTGCTATTTAAAATATATACATATATAGGTACCTCCCAACAGCAGAGAAAATTTTCATGAGATTCTGGTGGCAATGGTCCTCCGGTAAATTTTCAGCAACAATTATTCGAGACTACCAAAAAGAAAATATAATACATGAAAAAAGAAACAAACCAAAAACAAGTATTCTGACATGAGTAATACTATAGGGGTCATAACAAATCTCACAAACAAAATTCACAAACACCAAAATGTGTCTATCTCTCCTCTGTGGACCCCACAGTGACAGTGGACTCAACCAAGAGAGAGATAGACACATTTTAGTGTTTGTGGATTGTGTTTGTGAGATTTGTTATGCTCCATAGCATTACTCTCTTGACATAGCATACATCTGACTACACCTTGCCGAAGGATGGCAGAAAGGTAAAAGATTTGAAGGAAACATGCAATACAAGTTCATAAATTTAGCCTCATATGGCACAACTCAAAGAGCCAGGTAGAAATACCATGAACAAGTTGGTCTCATACGATAATAAGAAGAATAAGAGTAAAAATGATCATGGCTGAAATCTACCTGCAACTCTTCCATATCTGCCTCAGTCAGGGGATGCTGGCGTTTAACTTTTTTTCCATCTTCACTAACCACCTACGAATTTCAGCCAAAAGGAAAATTTTAAATTAAAAAGATGTTAAAGCAATACAAAAGAAAGGGAACATTAAATTAATAAAATAACCATGAAGACTGACAAAATTTTCGGAGCAAGAGTATGCGAAAGAACTTACAAGCTTTTCCGAGCTCCGGAGAATAGTAGCAAGCTGGGAATTACTACTTATGAGAGCTTTAATCTTCTTAAAAGATGCAACAACAGATATTGGCACTATATAATTAAGGGGACATTGGTTAAATTGGATGAACACTTCATCATTCTAAAATTTTTCATTTAAAAAAAGAGCAATATTTGGGGCACAAACAAGTTTCACAAACACTTACAAACACACTCTATCTCTCTCCTGGGTGGCACAGTTGGGTCCGGATACTTTCAGTGGACCCCACGGTGCCACCCAGGAGAGAGATAGAGTGTGTTTGTGCCCCTAGCATTGTTGTTAAAAAAGAGACTATGCAACTACAATCAGGCAAATTCTATAGGAAGAAAGCAGTGATATACGAGGAAACAAATTTCACAAATAAATTTAACTACTAATTTGTTAGAATATTAGTTAAGCTATAATTGATGACTACCAAATGAAAATGAAAATGTTAACAAAGATCTTTAATTCAGATGCCTTTTACAGATTCCTTATTCATGGAACATTTTGAATTTGGTAAGAGTAAATCAACTCCATGTCTCCATCATCTTAAATTCTCTTTCCAATTTTTTGAGTAATCTTATATCCTTGAATTGTTGTGACTGCCACAACCTAGGAAGTACGGACACTTCATAGCAGGTAACGTGTCACGTGTCGTGACGTCTCCGAAACACGGACACGGCACTTCACGGACACTTTTCCTGCAGTGTCGATGCGTAGTTTTTATTAGGATTTATCATGTCGGCGTGTCAGTGCCGTGTCGTATCCGTGTCACTATGTCCTTGTCCGTGCTTCATTGGCCACGACTTTCACCTTCTTTTGCCTTATTTTTTCTTTCGGATTATCTTTTATCTCACAATAGAATTATACTCGGAGCATTTTTCTAGTGCCAATTTTTACAAACACCACGGTGCGAGTCATTCAAACAAAGAATGGGTCATTTCTGAGCCTCCAAATCTGGATACAATCACCTACCCTGGTTGGAAAAGAAAATACATAAAAGAACATACTTAGAAATCTCTGAAAGGGTAGCCAAGGGAAATGTTCACAAAGCCTCTTACTAATGCAAGTCTATGATCTGAATCAGAGCCAAGGATCAAAATTTCCTTCTGTTTCCATCGAAACGGCCGAAACGTTTCCGTTTCCTAGGTCATGGAAACGAAACCACCATGGAATCTCGAAATTCCATGGATTCCATCGAAACATAATTGTTTCCATCGAAACAAACCTATGATTCTGCATCGTTTCATTTGCTTCCAATGAAACATACTTGCTTCCATCGAGATAATCATGTGGTTGTGTACTTGTCACATGAACAACCATTTTATTTTAGAGATGGCTTATTAGCTTACTATGTACTTATATGTATCTTTTGCATTCTATGAAGTGTTTTGAGGTTCTATAAAGTGTTTGACAGTAGATTGGCGACTTAAACCTCATGTATTTTCAATTTGAACTACACATTTTTAATGCATCTCTACATATATAGACCTCTCAAATGTTCAATTAATCAATTATTAGCTTTATATACGCATATAGTTAAGTTTGAAGTTATGTTTCCCTATGTTTCTCAATGTTTCCAATTTTTTCCGTTGTTTCCACATGTTTCCGAAACGTTTCCGTTTCTGGGCAGACCGAAACAATAGACCGAAACGAAATTTTGATCCTTGATCAGAGCATATTCCCAATACGAAGATGCAAGCCAAAACTTCATCTATTGCAACAATATATTTTGGCTTCATTTCTATTCCACAAAATTTGAAATTTAACATAATCTTTCATACAACAAAAAAAACGGTTGTATCGCGGCTATCGCCTTCAATGTATACTAAAACTTCACATATTGCAACAATATGTTTTTGGTGATGATTTCAATTTGTCAATTTCATTATTGTTACTGACAAGTCCATTGGTGCAAAGCAATACAATTTAGGAGTAATGAAATAACTAATACCATAAGATGCAGCTACAGCTGCGCCAAAGTGAAATACCAAATCTTACCATATCCTTCAGCATCTTTGCTGATGAACCTCATTAGATGATCTGTTGTCGCCAAATTTACATCACTGAAATAATACTCCACCTACGATGTATTTGAGTTTATTAAATGTTAGAAGTTTAGAGGGGGAGGAGATAGGGGTCTTGAATAGCAGGGAACAAAAGATTAAACACTACTACTATTAGTAATAAAATAAGTAAAGAGGTAAGAAAATAGAAACAAAATGAAGTGTGCAGCAATTATCTTTTGACTCAATATCATATAAGCATCTTTCCAACACTAAGAAGTAAGATAACTATGAGAACCAATTGATCAGTCTCATAACCTACAGTTGACCACAAAAGTCCTCTCTCCTCTCAATTTTCAAAATGCCAAGAAGGGGTCACGCATTTTCTACAACCGAATACTGTTTGTTATCAATCTGCTGCACACGCCAGTAAACCTTGGATTTTCCAAGGAGCAACCTTCAACATTTGCACTTGAGAAGGTCTATGATGTATTTTGTTTGACGTGGAGCCCTCCAGAAGATCATGTGGTTATCTCTTTGTTTAAATATTAGATTTAGAATAAAAGTTTGGATAATGATGCAATCTTTAAGATTTGGACAGATTTGGTTTTAGGGTTTCAATAATATTACATTATTTTATTTGGATAAGATTAGTTTTGAATTATGGTTATCACTTTCTTGTTTTCTTAGCCTATAAACAGGCTTTGTTATTTGCTAATAAAGGAGTCAGAAAGACGACGATGACTGAGATCTGAGAAATTTTTTGGAAGAGCTTGGAGCTCTCTCCCCCCGCCTAGGAAGCACCTACACTTCTAAGACGGTAACGATTTACATGTATGCTCTTTTATGGAAGGATGTGCAAGCCATTTCTCATGGTTCCAAGCAATGCGTTGAGTTTACATCAAGAGTTGTCACTTGATAATGGTTTGTCCATTCTTTTTTACACTTTGGACCTACATCACTTTGTTTTATTTGGACTTCCATTATCCGGATTGTTGCGCATCATTTGGTTTTCCACCTCTTTAACTTACTAATATTTTGCCTCCGAGAGCTTATAATTGGTTGCGCAGAGATATCGTGAAATTGCTTGTTTTGCCTGCATTGGGATGGAGTTGGTCTTGGGGAGTTAGATAACTACAAGTATATAGTATCCATAAAAAGTGTCATTTTAGATATGGTCATTGTGGTGGTATCAACGTTGGATATACACATTTACTTGCTCTTTAACATAGGACAATTGATTCTCGAATAACATTGCAGATTGTGAGATTTTGATTGTGGGCAGAGTGACCTCCCCGGTCGCTTCCTTATATAGAGTGATGTAACTTGACTCTTCAACTGACATGTGGTGGGTAAAATAGCATGCTGGTATTTTATTTATATCCGATATAGAAAATCACAGAGAGAAGAAAGGGAGAAAACGAGTTAAGAGGGGGGAAGAACATTTTCCAATCCCTGAACTAGAGAGAGGGAGAAGACATTCCAATCCAGGAACTAGAGAGAGGAAAGCAATGAAGCACGGGCACGGATATGACACGACACGGGTATGTTGACATGCAAATTCCTAAAGAAATTACACGCGACCTAAAGAAATTGCACGTGACACTGCTGGAAAAGTGTCCGTGAAGTGTCGTGTCTGTGCGTTGGAACTTTGCTTGAACAAAACAATCTACTTCAATGTGAAATTCCTTGATTTCCCTAAAATTTGCCAAATCTACCCTGCGAAATTTAAACTTATTTACAAACTACATTACATGGATCCACAAGTAAACTAGGTACCCTTGTCAACAAAACACGACATCGATTTTCGCATTGGACACGTGTTGAAGACGAGAGAAGCACTAGAAAAGCAAGTGTTAACCTGTTATAGTGGGAGGAGGAAGACGATGAAGAGATAAGAGGGACAATGGAGGAAAGTGCATGTCCGCCAGCGGAGCTTCTAGAACAAGGATTCCTCAGTTGTTGAACCTTTTTGCTCACAATAATAAACAATCTTAAATGGGAAGTCCAACTGCAAGGGGATTGGATCTTGAAGTGGATAGTTCTGAAGAACGATTTCATTACGAGGGGAGATCCAAGTTATCCGAGGTAGTAATACTAACTACTAATCATTGAATTGCTCCTATTAGAAATCCTGCGACTCTTGGGTCTGAAAGAGGGGGGCTTTACGAGAAATATAAAGAAATCTCCTATTAAAAGCCATAATCACCACTTACTCTGCGGATTCTAAGAGGCATTTAATTTGTGAAGGCCAAAAAGACAGGCTTTCACAAAGTTCAAACTACTTGTTGTAGCCTTCATTAAGCACTCGTTGTTCGATGGAATACGCTTGTGCTAAGTTAGTATTCCAGGTTAGACGTCTAGGAATAGCAAATACTTATGTAATCACAGTTGAATAGAAAGTTATTTCCCACTACGCACTAACTAGAAGGGAGGAATTCAAAGCCGATTATTCAATAAGACAATTACAAAACCAATGCAATCAATCAGTCTAGCGACTAAAGTTTCAGTCCAGTAAAGACTATTTGCTTCAATAAAGTAGCGTAATAGACATTGCTCTAAACTCAACAGCAGTCAAAGTGAAGTGGGGGAACAAACCACAATACTGAAAAAGCAATTAAAAAAATATGAACAAGATGAGGTGTGGTTAGAATAAGCAAAGCCTGCCTGGTTGAGAATCTTTAGAGTAGCTTCCTCCTTTCTCTGCTGGGCAACATTAACGTGATCGGGATCAGAAGAAGGAGCTTGTTGTTGTTGTTGTTGTTGAGCTTGAACCTCTGGATGATCACCAGCACCATACTGCTGTCGATGAAATGGTTGACGATGAGGATGAGGATGATGATACTGAAGAACTGGAAGATGATGATGATGATGATGATGAGTCTGAATTGGAACATGGAAAGGAGAATTGGGAAGGGGGGCGGCCGCCTGGTACACGTGGACCAAGCCAGGAGGCTGAGGCTGAGGCTGAGGCTGAGGCTGAGGCTGAGGGATCACAAGCCTGCTGGGCTGAGTGATGGAAGGAGATGAGCTGCTGCTGCCGCTGGTGCGAGGAACGAACTCAGGTGCCTGAGCGTTGAGTCTACTAAACGATACATTCCGAGAGAGAAGAAGAGATGATGATGATGGATCTGAAGATGATGATGATGATGATGATGATGATGATGATGAAGCAGATTGATGTTCGTTGTTTTCGATGATGCGATGATCATTGACGGCCGGGACTGGGAGAGATGATGAATCTAGGGTTTCACCCGATGATATTGACTCTGATTCTTCTTCTTCAACCATTTTTTTTTTAAAAAAAAAAATTTTGGTTTGCCCAAAATTAAAATTACAAAATTACTCCCTTTAATAGGGGGATTTTCTTCAATTACAAAAAATACTACAATAATAATAATAAATGTAAGGTAAGGTAGGGTAGGTGGATCTAAGGGTTTGGGGATAGAGGGGTTCAAATGGTGTCTTCCAGTGAGTGAGTGAGTGGAGATCGAGAGAGAGAGAGAGAGAGTCAGAGAGATTACTTAGGCCCCCTGGGCTGGAGGAGACAATGGAGAGGATTTCTCGCCTTCTCTCAGTCTTGTGAGCGTGTTATTATGCTTGTTCGATTTGATCATGGTTTGCAGAAAAAGTAAAGATTGGTTATAAAAAATAAAAATAAAAAAAAACAAAGATTGGTATACATTCAAAGACACTATTTTTTGGACATAAATTAATATATGTGTTTTATATTTTTTCTGCGATGTCACTGCTCTACGAGTCCATTCCTTCACTCACGCTTTCGATGTGATGAATGAGTTACCGATCGGCCCCATCCTCCAATGGGTCCCTTCTATCTATTTAGAGTTTTTACAGTCAAATTATCATAAGTGACCAGTGAACCTTCTAGCGCAGTTTTCTAAAACCAGAAAATGGCAATACGGGAATCTTAATCGCATTCTGTCAGCTTAATCCCATGTGATGATGCCGAAAACTGGTAAGAGTGATAAAGAGATAGATATGGTGACACGATGAATTGTGTGTGGTTCGGTCCCGTTAATGAGGTGACCTACGTCCACGTCGTGCGTCAGTGTGCTACACTTGCAGATCACCGGCGGGGCCTGGTGAGCCAACAATTGGGTAGCACTACCAGTAATACCAGCCGGGTGTATGCATATGAAATATAAACAGCTATTCTTTCTGTTCCGAATGCGATCCTCTTGATGGGGGGTGAGTGGCCCCTTTTATAGGTGTAAGAGACCACCCGTACATGGTAACTGATTAGATAAGGAAACTGTATCTAATTACAATTTGATGAGCATAAATCATGGAGGGTTTCCTAAGTAGCTTAGGAAACTATTTACACTTTCCATTAGTCTTCTGACTGGTTTAGGAAACTGCTGAGCGGCTTGGTTGTCAGACTGCACCTCGTGAAGGGCTAATGTGCAGCACGCCTGTGGACACGCGGAATCGGACCACTTCTCTTGTTTGAGATTGTTTTGAAATTGATTTGAATCAAAGAAAGAAAATAGGTCTGTTGAAAACAGATACAGAGTCGCCACTTGGTCTTTAAGGAACCAAGAAACCTAATTTTTGACTCACCCAAATGGATAAAGGGCACCGGCCCTTCATAACCAAAGAACTTGGTTCGGGGTTTTGGTACGAGAGAGGAAGGAGCCTTTGTCGCGACTAAAACACCCTCAACTCGCCCCATCTTTCGACGGGCCTCAATTAGCATCCAAATAATCATCTTATACTATGTATGGTTCGGCAATTAATACTATGATAGTATATTACATTACATAAGAAACTTGAAAATGGAAGATCTAAAGATAAAATATCATTCGTAAGATCTAAATCAAATATCATGCAATGTAAAGTGAAAGATCACACAAATAAACCTAGGAAAAATCGTCTAATCACGCTTCAAGTAATTAAGTTTCCTTAATCTAAAGGGGACATGAATCGTTATTGAAACAAATAAGCAAAGAAATCAAAATATGCTTAGCAAGCTAATATGATGCGTGTTAATCTTTGATAAAAGAAGACCTCTCAATCCCCGGGACGGATGAGAAAGGATGATTAGATCAAGGGGAAGCATGAACGGGTGATCGAGTTCATTCCTTATAATCTCCTTAGATTAAGAGTTACAAAAACCCCAAATCTTGCATGAATGCAATGTATGTATCTAGAATGTGCCAAGGTTGTAGTGTGCTTTGTGTTTATGGATTCCTAGAATGACTTAGAAGTCAAAAATGTGTATGAATGGATGGATGAAATCAATATGGGATATGTACAAATGTAGTATGAACTACTTCCTAAGATATGAACTAATTTGGAATGCATATGAGCATCAAATCAAAGAATGAAAGTTGAAATGTACTTGCTGTGAATAGTGGACAGAACAGTAGCATGATCTTTTGGAATTTGAAAAGAGGGGTTAGGAATGTTTTCAATGCATGATTTTTTATGGAGATGTTCCTTATTGTGTCTAGAACACAACCCAAAAGGCCAATCTTGAATAGCTATCACAGATTGAGAGGAATTATATAAACAATAGGGGTCACTCAGAAACAGAGTTCGTACTGTCGACTGAAATGTTAGAAAATCTTAGAAAATGAAAAAGAATGATCTAGAGGCCCATTTTATACAGAAAGTTTCCTATGACATTGAAGTTTAAGGGAAAAATAAGTTAGGACCACCCCTTTTGGAAACGTTTTCTGGAAAAGAGGTCGTAAGTTGACCTAGCTGCTGTGACAGCAAAAACAGAATGTTTGGAAGGAATGTTGGGACCCAAATAGACCATTTCCAAGTACTTCCAAGTCAAACCAAAAATCATGGGTGTTCTCCAATGAGTTAGGAAGACTTTCCAAGTGGCCTTGTATCCATATGTTGAGTATTGAGTTCTAGAAAAATCTTTGAACTCAACTCACTCACTGTTTTGACTCATTGTTTTGAAGATTTTGGAGAAAACAAAGTTTTGTTTCTTGAAACCAAATGAGAGGGATTGAGAGGGGTTTTGAAATAGATGTTTTGAAAACATGTTTTCAACACTCAATAAGGATCATAGCCACTAGAATACCTACATCAAACTCATCATTTAAGAACCTCCAAGATTGTTGGAGAGATTTATTTTATTTTTTGGGCATAACTTCAATACATTCCAAGAATACCTTGGAAGTATTGAGGTTATGATCATCATCTATCAAACATGTTTTTGAGGTCAAGAGCTACTATCCATAAGGATTCACTCACCCCAAACTTCATGTCATCACTTAGATGATGATGAACTAGTAAGTAAATAAAGAAAAGAAAAAGAAATGAGATAAGGAGAGATGAACATATATATAATCAAAGCAAGTAAATAGCAATCAATAGATGATAATCAATGTGATTTTGGACTTGTAGCTTGGTGTTTCACTCATAGATTTTGACATTTGGACATGGAAGTAGCTTCCTAACTCAAGAATGCTCAAGAATGGTGATTGGGGGTGTTTGGAATGTGAAGTATAAGAGAGGTAATGGAAGAAAACAAGATTAAAACTCACTTTCTATAGCAAAATAGTAGGAGGAAGCTCCTTTTCTCTCTTCTAAACCTATCTCTATCTCTCTTCTTCTCTACAACTTTTCAAGCTTTGCACTTGGCCCCCCCTAAAATGAAGAGCAATGGGGGGTTTAAATAGGCCAATTTGGGGTGGTTTTGGGGTTTTAGAAGTACTCCCATTGGTCCCAAACAACTGTGAACATAAAACTATGTCGTTTTGGCTTTCAATTAATCAAATTGGACCCCCAAAAAAATTACAAAAATGAACTCTGCGAGGTTTGAGTGCCGCGGCGGCACTGGGCCAGTGCCGCGGCGGCACTGCTCCTCAGAAGCCCAGAAAATTACGTTTAGGCCCCCAGAGGTTCCGGTATTCGCGAAAAGGCCCTATTTCGTCCGAAATTCACAGAAAATGCATACGAACTCCAAATTGAGGTTGTGATATACCGTTGGAAAGGTAATGGAGTCTACTTTACATAAAAAATAGTTCGGGGATAGGTCACTTTGAAAAGTTTTACGGTATTCGCGATAAAAGCCGATTTGATCGCCTTTTTCGCCTTTGGAAATTCATAATAAACTCGTTTTAAATCTGAAAATTATGTGCGATATACCGTCGAAAAGCTGTTGACCTCTAGTATCCATGAAAAATATTTGAAAATTGTTTCGGTGCCCCGATTCCAAAGTCAAATCTTGGTCAAACTTGGTCAAACTCTGGTCAAATCTGGTCAAACCTTGGTCAAACCGGTCAACGGGGACTTTCGGGGAACTTCCGGGACTTCCGGGGGTCTCTGGGAGCTGACGATTTCATCCAGTTTTACTTAAAAACTCATTTTATCATTTTTCTTACGACATAGCATGTTTTCAGAACTTCGGGACCAAATCTGGGAGTCTTCGGCTTTCAGGGGCATTTTGGTCAATCTGAGCATTCTGAGAGATAGAGCTGACTTCCAGGAGTCCTTTTGAGTCTTTTACAATCATTGTGAACCACCGAGCTATGGGTCTCCTAAATATGATAGCCGACAAAATGGGGTGTCTACAGTTTGCCCCTCTTTGGCATGAACTTGCGAGGCAACGCATGTCGCAAGCGAGTGCCAAAGTTTTGAAGAGACAGGTCTTTTGGAGGCTATAGATTTAGGATAAAAAGCGTTGCAAAAGATGCAATGATGTTGAGGCTAGTGCTGGTCGTGCTCTGTGTGAGCTGCCTACGTATCCCAAGGGGAATCAGACCAGGACGTAGTTCAGGGCACAAAAGAACAAATCACATATGCACAACAAGACATGCGGATGCTATGCTATGAGGATGATATGCAATGCATGGATGTGATATGAATTATGTCATGAGTCCTATCATGCCTAGTGTTGTGACCCTAGTATGAGCTGGTGTTGTGGGGCGTGTGCCACTCCAAGTGGACTTATGTTGTGTTGGTATTTCTAACTGTGATGCAGTTATTGACCCGAATAGGGACATCAAGGTTTGAATACTCTAAGTCTTGGAGCAAACTTCTGAATTTTGGGAAGTGTGCTTCGCAAGCGAATGTAATTGGATGTGGGGTCCCGGAGGACTATATTCGGAGATGCCGTTTGACAGTTAACCGACGGACACGGAAGCCCTGGAAATTAAGAGACGGACACAGAAGTCAAGAGACGTCAAGTGATGGACATGAAATCCCGAGATGCCAAGCGATGAACATGGAAGCCCCATTAATGGACATAGAAGCCTAAGATTTTGAATGAGAATGATGAACACGACATATTTTGAATGAGAGTGATGATAAACCAATGATGATTAATGAACTGACGATGTACGAATCGAGCTGATGAGTCGATAATGAACTACTATGACTATCATGAATTGGATCAACAGTTGGGCTAACCGTGACCGGAAGAAGTGACGATGCACGAATCGAGATGATGAGTCAATAGTGAACTACTGTGACTATCATGGATTGGATCAACAGTTGTACTAACAGTGACTAGAAGAACTGACGATGTACGAATCGAGATGATGAGTCAACAGTGAACTACTGTGACTATCATGGATTGGATCAACAGTTGTACTAACAGTGACTAGAAGAACTGACGATGTACGAATCGAGATGATGAGCCAACAGTGAACTACTATGACTGTCATGGATTGAACTGGCGATTGAACTAACCGAGATGTCGAGTCAACAGTGAACTACTGTGACTGTCATGGATTGGACCAACGGTTGGACTAACCATGATCAAAAGAACGGACGATGTACTAATCGAGATGACGAGTCGATAGTGAACTCTTGTGACTGTCATGATTGAACTGACGATTGAACTAACCGAGATGTCGAGTCGACAGTGAACTACTGTGACTGTCATGATTGAACTGCCGATGTGCGAATCGAGATGACGAGTCGATAGTGAACTTACTATGACTGTCATGATTGAACTGACGATGTACGAATCGAGAAGACGAGTCGACAGTGAACTTACTGTGACTGTCATGATTGAACTGACGATGTACGAATCGAGAAGACGAGTCGACAGTGAACTAATGTGACTGTCATGATTGAACTAACGATGTACGAATCGAGATGACGAGTCGATAGTGAACTTACTATGACCGTTATAGATTGAACTGATGATGTACGAATCGAGAAGACGAGTTGACAGTGAACTACTGTGACTGTCATGATTGAACTAACGATGTACGAATCGAGATGACGAGTCGATAGTGAACTTACTATGACCGTTATAGATTGAACTGATGATGTACGAATCGAGAAGATGAGTTGACAGTGAACTACTGTGACTGTCATGATTGAACTAACGATGTACGAATCGAGATGACGAGTCGATAGTGAACTTACTATGACCGTTATAGATTGAACTGATGATGTACGAATCGAGAAGACGAGTTGACAGTGAACTACTGTGACTGTCATGATTGAACTAACGATGTACGAATCGAGATGACGAGTCGATAGTGAACTTCATATGACTATCATGATTGAACTGACGATGTACGAATCAAGATGACGAGTCGATAGTGAACTTACTATGACCGTTATAGATTGAACTAACGATGTACGAATCGAGATGACGAGTCGATAGTGAACTTACTATGACCGTTATAGATTGAACTGATGATGTACGAATCGAGAAGACGAGTTGACAGTGAACTACTGTGACTGTCATGATTGAACTAACGATGTACGAATCGATATGCCTGCTGGGGATTAAACTGAATCTGTTGGGGATGAAGCGACTCTTTCTGGGATCTCTCTTCAACTACTTCTCTTGACCGGGAACCAGGATTCAAATTCGAATCTCTCATAGTTGATCAAATCTTGCTGGCCCGGAACCGGGATCCATCAATAGCCACTCATGGACTTATGTTGCATGGACGAGGGAAGGTAATCAACATCCACTCATGGACTTATGTTGCAAGGAGATGATGGTCAACTTTCGATGGTTTGGAAAGGGATGAAATTCGCATTTGCCCTAAGTTTGGACGCTTCTCATGCTGACGCCTTAACCGGTACAGTAATGGTGTTTGGTACTCCTGCTTGTATTGGCATGCTCTTTATAACTTGATTTGAAAATTTTATTAGTCACTGTTGACTTACACATTTGAGACTACAACAGACTCAAAAACTTGACAGACATTGACGCACGAGGACGACACATTTGACACCAAAATGAAACAAGCTCGTCTTGTCAAAACTTGATGTGCTTTTGTCATAAACGATGTACCATTTCTCTTTTGGTGTTCACCCCTCATCTCAACATGGTAGCACTTTGCTGATAAATCTGATTTTTGAAAATTCCTCCTTAGTGATCTAATCAATTTTCTACTTCTCCCAGGAAGTGCTTTGAATTAGTGCCTTAGCTTTTAGAGTAAAAGATGCTCTATTTTAAAATTTTCAAAACAACTTGGTAACTTGAAAACTGGCCCTCGGTGTGAAGGGATTGTGTCAGGCAAACGGAGTTTGCCCCTAGTTTGAGGCGTACAAAGTGGGATTCATAAGCAAACGAGGTGGGTGACCGAAGTTTGCCCCTAGTTTGGATGATGGTTTATTGGAGGTTTTGGGTAAACGAGGTAGGTGACCGAAGTTTGCCCCTTGTATGAAGGGTAGATAGTAAAAGTCAGGCAAACGAGGTGGGTAGCCGAAGTTTGCCCCTAGTGTGGAAGGTGATTTTCTGTCTTGAGGCATGGACCGTGACTTTAATCTCTCAAATGCTCATAACTTTTGCCTAGGCACCAGTGAGGTGACCTAGCAAGCTCTTTTCTCTCTTTTGTTATTGCTCACCTTGGATTTAACTCTAATTTTGCCTAGGCGTCCTTTCGGATTTTCGACCTAGCGAGTCATCCTTTTTTTTCTTTTTGTAAGTCTGCCTACGTACCCCCAAGTGGGGATCAGGTCCAACGTAGTTCGGGCCATGGTCGGAAAGAAGCGGGTTGATTTTTAGGTAGGTGGGTTGACCGAACCGTTGTGGTTGCCTACGTATCCCCGAGCGGGAATCAGGTCGAGCGTAGTTCAAGGCAAGGCTTGAAATAAGGGGTTTGAGGTATGAGGGTTTTTTAAACCAATCGTCAAAGAAGTTCAAACTTGAGCCACTTGTGGTAGCTTTGAATAAAAAAGATTCAGTTTCAATCTCCCTTTCTTTTCTTTTTCTTTTTCTTTTTCTTTTTCTTTTGTTTTGAGGATTGATCCTTTTCACTTTTGCCTAGCCAGTCAATTCTTGTTTTTCATGTAGTTGATTCTTGCAAGATCCTTTAATCGCAATCTCAGAATTCCAGAATGTGCATGTCAGCTCTCGGAATTTATTTGTGGTCATTCCGTGCCTTTTGAAATGTGATCTTGGCACGTTCTTAATATGTATCTTGAAGCGTATGATTCTCTCATTTATTTCATCAAAATTTTTCTCCAACATTTTGACTGGCTAGGGTCAGATTTTGGAAATCAACACCTTTTTCAGCTCTAACTTTTGCCTAGGTGCCCTTTCGGGTTTTCAACCTGGCGAGCTTTTTCTTTTCTTTTCCTTTCTTCTTTTTTTTTTGAAAGTGGAGATGAAACTCACTGAAATGTTTGGCTACCATCAAGGGCTAAGTTTGCATTGCTTTCAATCGGACAGATTGCGTGGCTCCCAATTGGATCGGGCTTAAGGCTTCGAAATGGTGGAAAAAAAAGGTGTTGGGCAAGCCCCAAGTCAGTTTCAAGTATGTCTTTTCAAGATTGAGGCAAAAGCATCTTTAAATTCTTAAAGTAAGACTATTCAATTCCAGCTCTTCATCAGTGTCAGCGTGAAATCGACTTTAACCTTTCAGGATTCTTTTTTGTTTTGTCGTAGAAAAATTATTACCAGAGTAATATCCATGGTAATTCAAAAAGTGACACTTCAGTTTAGTGATTCATGCATTTATGACTGGGCACATTAGATTAAGCAAAATGAGATTTCATTCCATCAATAGAGAAGGTTTACAGACTTATTAACAACTCGATGACAGACAGACTTGATCACAAGACTAGAATTGAAATGGACTCAAAACATAGAACAGACTCAACTTGACTCGACCTGGTCTCAAATGGAGTGTCTTTGCGACCCATTTATTAAATTTTTTAGAAGAAGTTCCAAACACCATCACTTTACTGCGTAGCTTCAACATTCATTAGCATCGACGGAAGGGATCATTCGATCGGTTGGTCCAAGCCAAGATAGTGGATTGGATTAGGATGGGATACATCCTCTATGAGGTTCTGAATGTCATGGCGGAGGCGGATGCATTGATCGGTGGCATGGCCTAGATTTTGATGGTAAGCACATCGTAGGCTCATGTTGTAGTGGGAGGGTATGGGATCCGGTAGCGGTTTGTGAGGGAGGAGCTGTAGGTGGCCCTTTCTGAGTAAGTGGTCCAAGGCTGTGGAAAGAGGAACATCAAGTTTGGAGAATTCGCGAGGGCCTTTTGGGCGATTTGGCGGAATGGACTGGTATGGACGAAGGGCGCAGGCCATTGATTGGTTGCTAAGTGCATTGATATCCGGGGAGTCCAGGGAGTAGTTAGGTCTCTTGGACTGGTGTTGGGGTTCATCCTTTTTGAACTTTCCTTCTCTGATGGCATCCTCTATTCTGGTGCCTATTTCAAATAGCTCTTCGAATGTGGAGATGGATTGGTAGAATAGCTTGTCATGATATACTGGTTGCATGTTCTTGACCAGCATACGTACTTGCTCTTTCTCAACAGGTCTGTGGATCATTTGAGCCACTTTATTCCTCCATCTGCTCAAGAACGCAGTGAAGGACTCATTAAAGTTCTGCCTGGTAGTCTCTAGATCCCGGATGGTGATATCAAACTCTTGGTTGTAAGAGTAGTGATCAATAAAAGTTCTAGCAACGTCTTCCCAGACTCGGGTCTTGGAAGCTTCAAGGGTTAGGAACCAGGATAGTGCGGCATTCTTAAGGGTTTGCGGGAACAGCATCGAAATGTGCTCATGAGTACAACCCATCGATTGGAAGATGCTCATGCACAACTTGATGTGACTTTTTGGATTCCCTGTTCCGTCAAAACGGTCGATGGCAGGCATCTTGAAATTCTCTGGCAGTTTCAGCTTGATGGGCTCAAAGAGGCCTTCTAGGTCTAACATGTAATCATCGACCCCCTTGCTTTTCCTCAGTACACTTTCCAACTTGTCAACCTTATCCATTTTCTCTTGAAGCTTCTTCTCATACGCAAACGGTGGGACCCCTTGAAACCAGTCTTCCTCCCCATTATTCTCGGGTGGGGGTGGTTCAAACCCCGGTGGTGGAAACCCAGGCGGAGGTTGCGGCCGCTGCTGCTTCAATTCTTCCATGAAACTCAAAACTTGGGCCAGGCGATCAGATTGCTGGCTTATGGTTGTTCCCAACACAGTGACCTTATTTTCCAATTCCTCTTGATTCATGCTGAAGTAACTTGGCGGGCAGATCTTGACCAAACGACTGTTTGAACTTCCAACCCAGGACGAGGATCCCAGTGGCTGACTTTGGGAATCTATACAAACCTACAGATTCGAGAGGAGAAGTGTATCAGATTCTGACAGAGGCAATCAGACAGACAATGACAGTGACAGGTATGGACAGACTTGTGTACAGACTGACTGAGACAGTGCACATAGACTGGTAGGAATTGTGTATGCATCTGAGACAAGCATGCGGATGTAAGCCCTAATATATATGATGCTCCTATTTCTAACAGATAGCAGCTAAACAAATAAGGTCCTAGCCATACAGAGTGTGCTAACCTTACTTTCCAGTGTGATCACCAAGGGATAACAGGGATTTCCAGGATGCTTTGGGAATTTCGGATAGAGTTTCTGGGAGAAACATGGGTTTAGAAGATTCGGAGAAATTTCTAGAAGTCATTTGAGTTTCTTGGAGAAATAAGGATTTCTGGTTGATTTGGACTGAGCTTCTAGGAGAAACTGGTATTTTGGGTATTTCTGAGAAATATGGATAGAGTTTCCAGGGGAAACAAGTATATCTGGGCATTTCTGGGTGATTTGGGCAGAGATGCTGGGATTTTTGGAGAATCTGGGAGATTTGGGCAGAGCTTCTGGGAAAACAGGTACCTTGGATATTTCTAGGAAATTTGGATAGAGTTTCTGGGAGATAGGATGGAGTTTCTGGGAGAAACTGGTATATCTGGGAAGATAGGACAGAGTTTCTGGGAGAAACTGATATATCTTGGAAATCAGGTAGATTTAGACAGAGTTTCGGGGAAAGACTGGTTAATATGGTTATATCTGGGATATCTGGACAGGGTTTCTGGGAGAAACTGGTTAATATGGTTATATCTGGGATATCTGGACAGGGTTTCTAGGAGAAACTGGTTAATATGGTTATATCTGGGATATCTGGACAGGGTTTCTAGGAGAAACTGGTTAATATGGTTATATATGGGATATCTGGACAGAGTTTCTGGGAGAAACTGGTTAAGAGGTGATAGTGATCATACCGTCTGGCAGGTTTTCATACTCCTATGCCTTAGGACCGACAAACAAGGTTTGTGGTGTATATCTTTATGAACATGGAGCAGACATCCTTGTCATGGTGCCTAGGCAGGTCAACTCAATGTGATCACATGTGAGTGATTGGCTTGGGGATCATAAGAAAGAGGTTTTGTTCTATGCCATATAAGCATCTACACCGCGCAGGTAATCCCGTCAGGGCATACAACAGTTATATCACATTGTCCTATCTGAAAAGATAAATGAACAGTCCTATGAAAGGTTCTACAGGAATCTATATGCAAAGGCTGGGTTTAGTCAAAGAGGGTCCGTTGACGAGAGTTCCAATATACCGTTGGGGAGACAGTACGGAGGTTTTTACTCTTTTTGATATACCTTGGAAGGTACAGTATCAACGGTGACTTGTGCCCTGGCACAGCAAGACCTGAACAATGTCAGCGCCGCATTTCAGACACAGTCGGAGGGGGGAAATGCAAGAGTGCAATGCGGTGATCCAAACACAGTAAAAAGATGATTTTAAGGATGCTTCTTATGAGTCAAACCTCTGTATTATTTTGTTTTAAAATAAAAATCCCCAGTGGAGTCGCCAGATTGTGGACACGCGGAATCGGACCACTTCTCTTGTTTGAGATTGTTTTGAAATTGATTTGAATCAAAGAAAGAAAATAGGTCTGTTGAAAACAGATACAGAGTCGCCACTTGGTCTTTAAGGAACCAAGAAACCTAATTTTTGACTCACCCAAATGGATAAAGGGCACCGGCCCTTCATAACCAAAGAACTTGGTTCGGGGTTTTGGTACGAGAGAGGAAGGAGCCTTTGTCGCGACTAAAACACCCTCAACTCGCCCCATCTTTCGACGGGCCTCAATTAGCATCCAAATAATCATCTTATACTATGTATGGTTCGGCAATTAATACTATGATAGTATATTACATTACATAAGAAACTTGAAAATGGAAGATCTAAAGATAAAATATCATTCGTAAGATCTAAATCAAATATCATGCAATGTAAAGTGAAAGATCACACAAATAAACCTAGGAAAAATCGTCTAATCACGCTTCAAGTAATTAAGTTTCCTTAATCTAAAGGGGACATGAATCGTTATTGAAACAAATAAGCAAAGAAATCAAAATATGCTTAGCAAGCTAATATGATGCGTGTTAATCTTTGATAAAAGAAGACCTCTCAATCCCCGGGACGGATGAGAAAGGATGATTAGATCAAGGGGAAGCATGAACGGGTGATCGAGTTCATTCCTTATAATCTCCTTAGATTAAGAGTTACAAAAACCCCAAATCTTGCATGAATGCAATGTATGTATCTAGAATGTGCCAAGGTTGTAGTGTGCTTTGTGTTTATGGATTCCTAGAATGACTTAGAAGTCAAAAATGTGTATGAATGGATGGATGAAATCAATATGGGATATGTACAAATGTAGTATGAACTACTTCCTAAGATATGAACTAATTTGGAATGCATATGAGCATCAAATCAAAGAATGAAAGTTGAAATGTACTTGCTGTGAATAGTGGACAGAACAGTAGCATGATCTTTTGGAATTTGAAAAGAGGGGTTAGGAATGTTTTCAATGCATGATTTTTTATGGAGATGTTCCTTATTGTGTCTAGAACACAACCCAAAAGGCCAATCTTGAATAGCTATCACAGATTGAGAGGAATTATATAAACAATAGGGGTCACTCAGAAACAGAGTTCGTACTGTCGACTGAAATGTTAGAAAATCTTAGAAAATGAAAAAGAATGATCTAGAGGCCCATTTTATACAGAAAGTTTCCTATGACATTGAAGTTTAAGGGAAAAATAAGTTAGGACCACCCCTTTTGGAAACGTTTTCTGGAAAAGAGGTCGTAAGTTGACCTAGCTGCTGTGACAGCAAAAACAGAATGTTTGGAAGGAATGTTGGGACCCAAATAGACCATTTCCAAGTACTTCCAAGTCAAACCAAAAATCATGGGTGTTCTCCAATGAGTTAGGAAGACTTTCCAAGTGGCCTTGTATCCATATGTTGAGTATTGAGTTCTAGAAAAATCTTTGAACTCAACTCACTCACTGTTTTGACTCATTGTTTTGAAGATTTTGGAGAAAACAAAGTTTTGTTTCTTGAAACCAAATGAGAGGGATTGAGAGGGGTTTTGAAATAGATGTTTTGAAAACATGTTTTCAACACTCAATAAGGATCATAGCCACTAGAATACCTACATCAAACTCATCATTTAAGAACCTCCAAGATTGTTGGAGAGATTTATTTTATTTTTTGGGCATAACTTCAATACATTCCAAGAATACCTTGGAAGTATTGAGGTTATGATCATCATCTATCAAACATGTTTTTGAGGTCAAGAGCTACTATCCATAAGGATTCACTCACCCCAAACTTCATGTCATCACTTAGATGATGATGAACTAGTAAGTAAATAAAGAAAAGAAAAAGAAATGAGATAAGGAGAGATGAACATATATATAATCAAAGCAAGTAAATAGCAATCAATAGATGATAATCAATGTGATTTTGGACTTGCAGCTTGGTGTTTCACTCATAGATTTTGACATTTGGACATGGAAGTAGCTTCCTAACTCAAGAATGCTCAAGAATGGTGATTGGGGGTGTTTGGAATGTGAAGTATAAGAGAGGTAATGGAAGAAAACAAGATTAAAACTCACTTTCTATAGCAAAATAGTAGGAGGAAGCTCCTTTTCTCTCTTCTAAACCTATCTCTATCTCTCTTCTTCTCTACAACTTTTCAAGCTTTGCACTTGGCCCCCCCTAAAATGAAGAGCAATGGGGGGTTTAAATAGGCCAATTTGGGGTGGTTTTGGGGTTTTAGAAGTACTCCCATTGGTCCCAAACAACTGTGAACATAAAACTATGTCGTTTTGGCTTTCAATTAATCAAATTGGACCCCCAAAAAAATTACAAAAATGAACTCTGTGAGGTTTGAGTGCCGCGGCGGCACTGCTCCTCAGAAGCCCAGAAAATTACGTTTAGGCCCCCAGAGGTTCCGGTATTCGCGAAAAGGCCCTATTTCGTCCGAAATTCACAGAAAATGCATACGAACTCCAAATTGAGGTTGTGATATACCGTTGGAAAGGTAATGGAGTCTACTTTACATAAAAAATAGTTCGGGGATAGGTCACTTTGAAAAGTTTTACGGTATTCGCGATAAAAGCCGATTTGATCGCCTTTTTCGCCTTTGGAAATTCATAATAAACTCGTTTTAAATCTGAAAATTATGTGCGATATACCGTCGAAAAGCTGTTGACCTCTAGTATCCATGAAAAATATTTGAAAATTGTTTCGGTGCCCCGATTCCAAAGTCAAATCTTGGTCAAACTTGGTCAAACTCTGGTCAAACCTGGTCAAACCTTGGTCAAACCGGTCAACGGGGACTTTCGGGGAACTTCCGGGACTTCCGGGGGTCTCTGGGAGCTGACGATTTCATCCAGTTTTACTTAAAAACTCATTTTATCATTTTTCTTACGACATAGCATGTTTTCAGAACTTCGGGACCAAATCTGGGAGTCTTCGGCTTTCAGGGGCATTTTGGTCAATCTGAGCATTCTGAGAGATAGAGCCGACTTCCAGGAGTCCTTTTGAGTCTTTTACGATCATTGTGAACCACCGAGCTATGTGTCTCCTAAATATGATAGCCGACAAAATGGGGTGTCTACAACGCCCGGGCTATGAGGGCACCCCGAGCGGTTACAATCAAAAGGCCTCGGGATTGGTGGAACACATGCTCCCTTTCCGGATACTCCTGGTCCTCCGTTGCTGACGTGGCGGTTTGACTTTAGTAGAATATTTCTGGACATATCAGCTACCCCCCATTTTCGAAGTTGATGTGATGTCCCATCAAATGAAATTTGAAAATTAAGACTGCTTCTGAGGAACCGTCCGGTAAGAGGTCGGGACTCTACCCGGGGTAGAACGGTCGTAGTGGTCATCCGGGGTATGGACCGAGCGGTGGCCCTGTGGGCCCGTGTTTTGCCTCCGCCACATGTCAGCTGGTAATTGGCCTGGTCAGGATCCAACGATGCCAGTGTGGAAGTAACCAGGCCGTTCCCGTGGTAACTGAACCGTCTCGTCAGACATTTAATACGCGTGCCTTTTGAGGCAATGCTTTGCGTGCCCGAGGTGACAACTGTCAGTCACTTTAGGAGGGAAAGCGTTTGAGCCATTGGATCTGTTTTGATCCGAACCGTCCGTAGTTCCTATGTAAATGATACTTGTCCATTTCTTAAACTCTTTGCTGCAAAGATATATATTCCCGAGCGGTTTAAGAGTGAACAAGACCCCGAGCAAGATTCCCGAGCCCTTTTCTGCACTAAACTTTGTAAGTCTTTCCTTTCCAGCTTCAGTTCTTCACTCTTTTCATTCTCTTCTTTTCTGAGCAAGGCTGGGGAGAGCGAACACACTTAGGTTAGAACGGGAGTGGGATTTCTTCTTCCTCAGATTCTGTACTTTCTTCAAATCAGG
Source organism: Hydrangea macrophylla (assembly GCA_033977485.1). Lineage (NCBI taxonomy): Eukaryota > Viridiplantae > Streptophyta > Magnoliopsida > Cornales > Hydrangeaceae > Hydrangea > Hydrangea macrophylla. The sequence continues at coordinate 57,530,212 of CM066986.1, read as the reverse complement.
GGGCACCGTAAGGCAGCTGAACCGAGCAGGAGTTTCCGGGGTAGTCTTGAGAGAGTGTTACCTTGTGTCAAGGACCATTTATTCTTTGCCCTTTAGGTTAGTGATTCCGCCCCCCTTGTATACTAGGCTCGGGGTTCCTGACCCATACTTAGGTCGTAACCTGCTTCCCCGTCCTACCATAGGAGGACCAGAAATGGACCACTCCGACTTCGATTCTGCTTCCCGATCTTCTGATGAGATATACCGATCGGGAAGTCCTGACACCATCCTAGATCCACCGTCTATTTCCATATCCGACCACCAGAGTGAAGGCATGATCCCGACCAGGAAGCCCCAGTTGCTTCCGTTTCTCGGGGTTCAGGTGACGAGGCGTCTAGGGAGCCTGATCCCGAGGTAGCATTCGCCTGCGAATTCATCCCCTCGACCTTACACGCCGGGGACCTGGGTCGAGTCAGGGATAAGTATGCCATTTCTGGCAGTAGCTCTTTGTTTGTCCATCCTGGTGGGGCCCACATCTGCCGCCGAGATTTTGTCACTTTATATGAGGACGCCCTCATAGCGGGCCTTCGAATTCCTCTCCATTCGACCGCTCAGGATGCTCTGATCTACCTTGGGATAGCTCCCGGGCAGTTAGCTCTGAATGGGTGGAGGTTCTTGATGGGGTCCATTTCTTTGTGGGCCCAAGTCTTTGGGTATAAGCTCACCCTCCAGGAGTTCTTCTGGATCCACCGGCCATTCCAAGTACATGGGGAGGTCGGTTTCTTCTCCCTGGGGGGTCGGCAGGGGAAGAAAATTATTATCAACTGCCCGAGCAACAACAAGGGGTGGAAGAATAAGTTCTTCCAAGTATCCACCTCTGGGCTCTGTGAGCGAGCCCCAGGGGATCAACTAAGGACCTCCTGGGCGGGAGAGTTAAGGGGTAAGCATGTCCTTTGCCCTTTCCTATTTCTTCCCAAGCCTTTTGGTATGACCATGAAACTGATCACTTCGGCTTATTTTTGCAGCGGGGTCGATCAATCTCCCAATCATTTCGGGGGACTGCGAGGAGAGGATTAGAGGCTTGGTGGAAAGGCCGGTCAACATTTGGGACGTGCTGACCCGATCGGGAGACCAGAGAGGTAATCACCGACCCGACCAACCCGCCGAGGCTCCCATCTTCCTTGCCATCATCCCAAGTAAGAATTTAATTAATGACTTCCTTTTTGCTCATGCTTCGTTGTCTCGTTGCTCTGGTTACTTATCTCGTGATTGTTTTCCTTTTGTAGAAATGGCTCCGAAGAGAAATTTGGAGCAATTGAGGGAAAGGCAGGCCGCTGCCGCTGCTGCTGCTTCTGCTACTGTTGCCGCCCGGATGGCGGTGGCACAAGGGAAGAGGCCCGCGGCTGAGACCCCGGGGTGGCGAGCGCCCGCTAAGGCGAATCCGGCATGGGGTAGCAAACCGTCCGGAGCCAGTGGGGACCTCGACACCCCATGTGGTGGTAGTGGAAGAGACCGCCCCCCAGGCGGGTGTGCCGGCCGAGGCACCAATGGCCGCCTCAGCCGGAATCCGGGAGCGGGTGAAACCTGGCCTGCTCCCCAATCAAGTGGAGGCATGTGCAAGCATGTCTCCCGAGGTCTTCCAGAGCTGGCTGTACAGCCTCTCTCACATGGTGAGTTCTCCCTCCTCTATTTCTTCTTCTTCACTTATTCTACCAACTGCGCCTGTTTAATGACCGGTCGGTTTTAAATTCTCGCAGGTCGGATGCATGGCTGCCGGTGCGGAGTCCTTCCTACCCTCCTTGGCCAAGAGGGCCGCCAATGCTGAAGTCGCGTTATCTGAGGAGCGGGCGACCTCAGAGGCCAGGGGGACCGCTCTGGCCGTGGAGAAAGACAAGGTAAAAGGATTGGCCTTGAGCCTTGGCGCTGCTCAAGCCGAGCTGGCTACAACCCAGGCCGACCTAGAGGCTGCTGGGGCCAGCACAGCGGCGGCGGAGGCATGGGTGAAGGCTTTGGCGGAGGCAAGAGCGGCGGGGGCCCGGGAGGAAGCTTTCGACGACGGCTTCGTCCAGGGCTATGAAGATCTGAAACGACGGGTAGCCCAGGATCATCCTGAGTGGGACATATTGTCTTACGAGGACATCGACTCGAACTACTGGGACGTCGGTCCTGCTGAAGGCGAGGGCCCCGCTGCTGAAACGGGGATTACTGAGGAGCCTACCCCGGGCGGGGTCTCTGTGCCAGGAGGAGGAGTTGTCCCTGGAGAGGAGGCTGGGGAGACTAAAGACGTGGTCGAGGTGGGCGACTAGGGTCCCCAACCTGTTTTCCTTTGTGCTTGTAGTTTTTTTTTTTTTGGGAGGGGGAGGCTACTACAACTGCCCCCCAAGCCATGTGTAAATAGTTTTTTATCAATGAAAAGGTCTTTGAGTCCACTTTTTCATCAACTGTCTACTATTCCTGTACTTGTGTGCCTGTTTGTGATTGCCAGTATTCGCCCAATTTTGACCGACCAAATCCCTGCATTAGCAAATGGTTGTTGACAGTAACCGGTAGAACAGCTGGTCTTATTGACCTGTTTTAAAGGTAATTGCCTGGTGTATCATAGGAATTTGTCCTGTTTACCGTCCGGGATAGCCCGGTGTATTATAGGAAAAATCCTGTTTTACCGTCCGGGATGTTTAACTCTGATCATTGTAAGTACTTAGGAATGTTAGGATTCCAAGTCCTTTTAATGACCGATGTGATTTCCTGGTTTGGCCCAGTCCCTGCCCCCCAAGCATTTAGCTAAGGCGGGAGTGCGGGAGTGAGTGGCCGTAGGAAACCGACCTGGAACATGGGTGGTTGCAGGGTCCTTTGAAGCTTGCCGTCATAAGCCACCTAGGAGGTCTGCCCCCATCGTCGGTTGGGCCTAAGCGAAGCTAGTGCCTCGGGGTTAGGCCCGAGGTCTTTTATGCCATGGGTATGTTCCCGAGGTTTTTATGCCTTGGTTTTGAGCCAAGGTCTTTCATGCCTCGAGGTTAGGCCCGAGGTCTTTCTTGCTTCGTGCCTTGGTTTTAAGCCAAGGTCTTTTGCCTCGGGGGTTAGCCCGAGGTCTTTGGATGTGCCTCAGGGTTAGCCCAAGGTCTTTTAATAATGCACGGGACATTGATAGGAGTAATTTTGCAAAGTAAAATCTTTTATTTTATTCAAAAATTTATAATAAATGCTCAAATGGAGCTACAAATATTTTCTAACCAGTGCTAAACTGCCTGTGTCTCAGGGTTACTAATAGTACTTGTGAAGGTGTTGTACATTCCAAGGGTGAGATAGATCACGTCTGTCCAGGCCCCGAAGCCAATAAGTTCCCGGTCGGTTGACTCGAGTAACTGTATATGGACCTTCCCAGTTTGGCCCCAACTTCTCATGGCTCGGGATTCGAGTAGACTGGTTCACTGCCTTAAGGACGAGGTCTCCTACTTGAAAACTGCGATGCTTCACCTCTCTATTGTAATATCGTGATACCCGCTGCTTATAGGCCGTGACCTTTAGATAGGCTCGGTCTCTTTTTTCCTCCACCAAGTCCAGTTCTGTTCTGAGTGCATCTTCGTTGTCCGGCATGCTGTAATTCGCCACTCGGTGAGTAAGCAACCCGAGCTCTATGGGGACCACTGCCTCGAGCCCGTAGGTTAAGGAGAACGGCGTCTCACCTGTTGCCGCTCGGGGTATAGTACAGTAGGCCCACAGGAGGGTTGGCAGTTCTTCAGCCCACAACCCTTTGGCGCTTTCAAGTCTTGTTTTGATTGACTGCAAGATTGTCTGGTTTGTTACCTCGGCTTGACCATTGGCTTGAGGGTGCTCGGGGGAGGAGTAGTGATTAAGTATCCCATAGCCCGAGCAGAACTGTCTGAACATTGGGGTGTCGAATTGCCTGCCGTTGTCGCTGACCAGAACCCAGAGAGTGCCGAACCTACTGAGGATGTTCTTTTCCATGAAGCTTTCCATTTTCCGCTCAGTTATTGTTGCCAAGGGCTCGACTGCCGCCCACTTGGTAAAGTAGTCAACGGCGATGACTGCGAACTAAACCTGTCCTTTTCCCATCGGTAGGGGTCCGACAATGTCGATGCCCCACTGGGCAAAGGGCCAGGGACTTTGGATTGGTGTCTGAAGCTCTCCCAGCCGGTTGATCATGGGGAAGTATCTTTGACACTTGTCGCATCTTTTGACATACTCCTGAGAATCCCGGGCCATCGTCGGCCAGTAATATCCTTACAGCAGAGCCTTTCTAGAGAGTGCCCGGCCTCCGATGTGATTCTCGCACACTCCTTCATGGATTTCATACAACACTATTTGGACCTGCACGGGATGAACGCAGCAGAGATACGATATGGAGAATCCCCTTTTGTAGAGGATGCCGTCTACAAGATGATATCGGGCCGCCCGGTACCTGACCCGGTGGACCTCCTCTTTCTCGTTTGGTAACACGCCCGTTGTCAGGAATGCCATGATCGGGTTCATCCAGATGGGTCCCAAGGCACTTGGTTCCACCTCCATGCATTCTGAGTTGATCACACTTGGCTCGGGTAGGTACTCTATCCTTATCCCGGGCAAGTCTGACTCAGAAGATGAAGCGAGGCAGGCTAACCGATCGGCCCTGGTATTTTCCTCCCTGGGTATCTGAGTGATGGAAAAACCATGAAGCTTCTTCGAAATCGCTCGGACTAGGACTAGGTAGGCTACCATATTATCTCCCCGGGCTTCGTATTTTTGGTTGACTTGATTAACCACGAGCTGAGAGTCACTATAACCTTGGACCTGTTACGCTCCCATGGAGGTGGCCAACTACAATCCGGCCAATAGGGCTTCATACTCATCCTCGTTGTTGGAGGCACGGAACCCAAACCTTAGGGCATACTCGAGCTGGATGCTGTCGGGAGTAGTCAGGATGATCCCTGCCCCACTGCCTTGCTGATTTGAGGAACCATCCACATGCAGCACCCCTGTGGGGACTTCATTGTAATCTGCACTGTAGGACTGGTGGGTTGAGATCTTCAACCGGGTCTTCTGGATATGTGAACTCGACCAGAAAGTCTGCTACTGCTTGACCTTTGATTGTCGTCCAAGGGCGGTAGGACACGTCAAATTCTTCTAACTCCACGGCCCACTTGACGAGCCTCCCGGATGTGTCAGGCCTACTTAAGATCCTGCAAAGAGGTTGGTCAGTAAGGACCACAATGACATGGGCCTGAAAATACGGACGGAGTCTCCGGGCGGAGGTGATGAGGGCGAATGCAAGTTTTTCGATGCGGGAGTATCTGCTCTCCGCGCCTTGGAGCGCCAGGCTGGTATAGTACACTGGGAACTGTATCCTGTGCTCTTCCTTAACAAGTTCCGAGCAGACCACCGAAGGTGATACTGCCAGGTATTGGAACAATTCTTCCCCTGGCACAGGTGTTGAGAGTAGAGGAGGAGATGCCAAGTACTTCTTGAGTTCCTGGAACGCCTCCTCACATTCTTCTTGTTGGAAAAACAGGTTTAAATGGAAAGTTTAAACGCGCATCGGAAAAATCAAGTTATGAAACTTTATTGGCATGCCCGGATCTACAACTCGTCAATTCTACAGATGCGCACAAGAGGGGACACGAGTTATACCTTAGTGTCTTGAACCCAATTCTGATCTTCAACTTCCAGCAGCCTCCACTAGATGATCTTCACCCTTATGACTCCTGCGGATGCCTGCCAGAAAGACTAGGGTTGGTGGGAACCCTAATGGAGAGGATAGAGAAGGTTTTGGGACTCCAAAACAGTTTCTGCAGCTTCTGACGTTCAAAACGACGAACAACTTTTTCCAGAACGCAACTGCCCTATTTATAGATTCCCAGAACCGACCTAGACTTCGAGCGATCGAAGTGCCTTCGATCGATCGAACATTCGATCGATCGAACCATCTTCGATCGATCGAACCTGCAGACTTCAATCGATCGAGACATCTTCGATCGATCGAACCTGTCTGGACATCATCCTCAAGCATCTTTCCAAGCATCCTGGCGGAGCTAAGAGTGGGACCTCCTAGGCTCTTTATTGTTGGCTCAGACCAGTTTGTTAATCACCATGACCAAACTCTTTGATCAGCAAACTAACTAACTGGTCAGTTAAAGTTTACTCCACTATAAAACGATAACTGAACTCCAACGCAAAAGAACATATCCGAAGCGATAACTAGACTTGTATGTTGTACTAATGTCCCTCTACCGTCAGCATTCGTAATTATATTCAGGTAATCGGATAACTGTTACTGTCAACCTGAATCATGATTACTTCTTGTATTCCTTGAGTCCCATTCACCTCTCATGATTACCAAACATGTTGATAACTCTTATCAACAAGACTGCAGTACTCAGTAATCGACATGGTGACATTCTCAAGGGAATGCTTACTCTGAAACAGATGGTAGATTCTATCTTGACAATATATGTTCACAACCCTATGAATATGACATACCCAAGATACCCAGGTGTTGATCTTTTATAGACCTCACTGATTGGTAAGTCAAAGCAGCCATATCCACAGTCTGTGTTCATAATCGTCTCAAGATTAAGAACACGTACCTTATACAAGTTATGAGTTCCTATTGACTGTTTGACAGTCTTAAGCGTCAATAGGAAACTCAGGTCCGTCAATGCACTATAAGCACTAGCATATCAACTAAGAGCTACACTCTAGTGATTGAGATTAATCACTCCATCCAATGGTAATTAATTATGCTACAGTGTAGACTTGATGAGGTATCCAGTCTCATCATCCACTGTGACACATTCTAAGTATTAAAGAATAGTAATTCGTATCTCACTTGTGTGCATCTCATACACACACGAATTACTTACTATAATACTTAAGGATTAACAATCATCTCATGAAAAGAACATACACAATGAAATGTAAAGCTGATATCCATATATTAAAATGTCAATGTCTCATACATAAAGTTATGGTTTGAGGGCACAAACCCAACAAACTCCCACTTGCACTCATAACCATTCAGAACTACATCTAAGACCTAGACTATCTAGATGACGATCAAAGACCTTCTGTGGCAAGGCCTTTGTAAACGGATCAGCAAGATTGTCAGCTGTGGCAATCTTGGTGACAGTCACATCTCCACGTTGAACAATATCTCGGATAAGATGATATTTCCGCTCTACGTGCTTTCCCTTTCCGTGGTTCCTTGGCTCCTTGGACTGAGCCACTGCCCCACTATTATCACAATGAAGCGTAATAGGCGACGGCGACGCTGGTACCACCTCGAGTTCCATAAGGAACTTCTTGAGCCAAACAGCTTCCTTTGCGGCTTCACAAGCAGCCACATACTCAGCTTCTGTAGTTGAGTCTGCAATGCATTTCTGCTTAATGCTCCTCCAACTGACAGCACCACCTCCCAAGGTAAAGAGATGACCGGACGTCGACTTCCTCGAATCTTTATCTGACATAAAGTCCGAGTCAGTGTATCCCACTGGAATTAACTCACTACCACCGTACATAAGCATGTAATCTTTAGTTCTTCTCAAGTACTTAAGAATGTGCTTAACGGCTGTCCAGTGCTCTGGACCCGGATTCGACTGATATCTGCTAACCATGCCAACGGCAAAGCAGATATCTGGTCTAGTGCATAACATCGCATACATGAGACTTCCCACTGCAGAAGCATAGGGAACTCCTGTCATGCGATTCCTCTCCTCCTGTGTCTTTGGACACTGGTCCTTGGAGAACGCTAAACCATGCCTGAAAGGTAACAAACCTTTCTTCGAATTATCCATTGAAAACCTAGTTAGCACCTTATCGATATAACCAGCTTGAGATAATCCCATTATCTTTCGCTTGCGATCCCGAAAGAGCTTTATCCCAAGAATATAGCTCGCCTCTCCTAGATCCTTCATATCGAAAGTACTAGCTAGCCAAACCTTGACCGTTGACAATGCCGCTACATCATTTCCAATGAGTAGAATGTCGTCAACGTAAAGCACAAGAAAAGCCACCACTTTCCCTTCACTCTTCTTGTATACACAAGGTTCATCCAGATTCTGTATGAAACCAAACGATTTGACCGCTTGGTCAAATCGTATGTTCCAACTTCTGGATGCCTGCTTAAGCCCATAAATGGACTTTTGCAACTTGCATACCAAGTTACCTTTCCGACCAGCTATGAACCCTTCTGGTTGTTGCATATAGATGTCCTCCTCAAGATTGCCATTCAAGAATGCAGTCTTGACGTCCATCTGCCAGATCTCAAAATCTAGGCATGCAGCAACGGATAAGAGTATTCTGATGGACTTGAGCATGGCCACCGGCGAGAAGGTTTCCTCATAGTCAATGCCCTCCCTCTGAGTATAACCTTTCGCAACAAGCCTTGCCTTAAAGGTCTCAACCTTTCCATCAGATCCTCTTTTCCTCTTGTAGACCCACTTACAGCCAATGGGTTTAATATTGGCTGGAAGTTCTACAAGATCCCAGACCTGATTAGAATCCATAGATTCCAATTCAGCCTTCATAGCTTTAACCCAATGAGCTGAATCAACATCAGCCATTGCCTCTTCGTATGTGGTAGGATCAGATTCAGATTCTATGGAGACAGCTTCAAAAACTTCTCCTAAGAACATGTATCTATCAGGCTGGCTGATAATCCTTCCACTACGACGAGGTACTGGTGCGGAAATAGGTGAAGAAGTGGTGTTTTCCTGATTTACATCGTTATTAACTACGGGTTGGACTGAGGGCTCTCCTTCTATCTCTCTAAGATCTATCCTTCCCTTAGGTTTATGGTTCATGATATAATCATCCTCCAAGAAAATAGCATTCGTACTGACGAACACCTTCTGTTCTCTTGGATCATAAAAATACCATCCATAAGTACCCTTTGGATACCCCACGAAGTAACATACTTCCGATCTAGAATCCAACTTGCTCATCTTTCCTTTTAGCACATGTGCCGGACATCCCCATATCCGGAGATGTTGCAAAGAAGGCTTGCGCCCAATCCACATCTCTCGTGGTGTCCTGGGAACAGATTTACTTGGTACTAGATTTAGTATGTAAGCAGCGGTTTCCAAAGCATAACCCCAAAGAAATAAAGGTAACTCAGATTAACTCATCATTGACCTAGTCATGTCTAAAAGAGTCCGATTCCTTCTCTCCGCTACACCGTTTTGCTGAGGCGTACCAGGTGCAGTCAACTGTGACAGAATCCCATTCTGTACGAGGTGATCAATAAATTCATTAGAGAGATACTCGCCACCTCGATCAGATCGAATGGCCTTGATATGTGTGCCCAATTGCTTCTCCACTTCAGCCCTAAACTCTTTGAACTTTTCAAAGGCTTCAGACTTGTGCTGCATTAGGTACACATATCCATACCTAGAGTGGTCATCAGTAAATGTTATGAAATACTCATAACCACCCCTTGCTCTAATATTTATTGGTCCACACACATCAGTATGAACTAATTCCAACAATGCATTGGTTCTATTGCCCTTTGCAGGAAAGGGCCTTTTGGTCATCTTACCCTCTAAACAAGACTCGCAGACTTCTATTGGTTCGAGAACCAAATCGCCTAAGACCCCTTCTTTGACTAGTCTGCCAATCCTATTTAGATTGATATGACCAAGCCTCATATGCCAAAGCCTTGTTGGATTAGTGGAAGATCTCTTTCTTTTAGATGGTACAGTTACCACTGAGTTATTAAGTTCCATACAAGAATCTTTAGAAATATTGGGAGTAATCACATACAAACCATTTGATTTAACACCAGAACATATAAAAGAACTATTTCTTTTAATCACAACTTCAGTTCCAAAATTAAAAGAATAACCATTATTCGATAAATTAGAAACTGAAATTAAATTACGTCTCATTGAAGGGACGTAAAGTACATCTGATAAAATCAAAACTTTATTGTCTAGAAATTCTAAAACTACGACTCCTATAGCAACCGCAGAAACGGTTGCGCTAGAACCTAGAGTAAGTACGATTTCCCCATCACTGCACTTCCTGGTTGATCTGAACCCCTGCAATGAATTACAGATATGGTTAGTCGCACCAGAATCAATGCACCAAGTGTTTGAAGTATCTGTTATAAAACTTACTTCAATCACATATGATTCAATCATACCTTGAACTCTTGTAGCTAAGAATTCTGGACAGTTCCTCTTCCAGTGGCCCTTCTCACCGCATTGGAAACACTTTCCTTTGCCTTGGCCACCCACCTTCCCTTTGCCCTTACCTTTTCCCTTAGATTTTGCAATCTTAGGGACCGGTCCAACACTTGAACCTCCAGTGCTAGCCTTCTTCTTCCCTTTCTTTCCTTTCGGCACAGATCGGGAAGAGGAAGCGCTTTTCTCAACGTTTAAAACGCTACCCCCAGGTTTGATCACCCCTTCCGCTGCCAATAAAGAGCTCATCAATTCGCTCATTGAAAAATCCATTTTATTCATATTATAATTCAGTTTAAATTGAGCGAATGATGGCGACAGCGTATTGAGGATCATATCAACTTGGGTCTGTGCATCGATGTTGGCACCTAGGGTCTCCAGCTCGTTTAAATAACCAATCATTTTCAAAACATGTTCTTTGACTGGAGTCCCTTCCGACATCTTAGCACTCATTATCTTCTGCATAGCTACCTGTCTGGCAGGCCTGCCATGCTCCCCAAACATCTTTTTCAGGGATTCGATAATGTCACTGGCGGAATTGTTCGACTGGTATTGGTGTTGTAACACATTAGCCATAGAAGCCAATATGTAACAACGAGCCATCCCATTCGACTTTTTCCATTTATCGAACTCGCGTCTAGCAGCAGCCGAAGCATTTGCAGCGGGTTCTTCGGGGCATGGGGTGGTGAGGACATATATGTGATCCTCCGCAGTTAACACGATGTCAAGGTTACATTTCCATTCAGTGTAGTTGTTTCCAGTTAACTTGTTTTGAGTGAGTATGGTGGCAAGTGGACTAAATGCAGATCCAGACATTATGATTTACTGAAAAATCAAAAAACAAAATAAATATGGATATCAGAATTTGACAGTTTGAAATAAAAGAATCCTTTTAAAACTCTTATTTTAAAACAAAGTCGCCGGAATATCGAAACGAAAGAATAAAGCCTCCGTGTGGTGGTCAATGTTCGATCTTTCGATTTATCATAACTTATCCGCTATGCAACTCTTGCAAAACAAGTTATGACTTCCGAACCTATTTGATCTCTAAGTTTCTGAATAATGCCCCGTGTGGGATCCCTTATCCATAGCTTAGCTAGTGTGTACCATTAACTAGGATCCAATCACAACCGTCTCAAGTAGCGCCTCCGTATGGTGGTCACCCTCTAACACGTCTGATTGATCCTTATCAAAAGAAGTTCACATCTAGTAACCAATGAGTAATGCATCCTCCGTATGGAATGATCACCCCTGGCGAGGTGACACAGAATGCATCACTCATCTTACAGTGAACCGTTAATGGAAGATCGTGGGTGTAATTAATAAGACCCTCTCCCACTAGATTTAGTAAAAAAAAAGGATTTTGCTTTTTGAGAAAATCTGTTTCTACACACTTTCCATAAACATCTAATGTTTACTAATGTGTTGAAAACGGTTTTTGAATTTTATTTTAGAAAACTTGTTTTGCGTGCATGCAACAATGTATTATACGCCAATCACAAACAAAGCACATAAAACAAAAAACTAAAATGAAATAAAAGACATCCAAACGATGCCCCTATCTCCCATGGCTCTATCTCCATAGAACCTGCTTTTGGTTTGATCGCCTCCAGCTCCATCTTCATGGACAACGGCTCCTTGCTCCATCTTCATGGATATTCTAATTCTATTACATTGAACCTATGCCTCTTTTGAAGCTTACAATTTATCTAGAAATAGAAATAGCAACAACAAAATAAAAGGCTAGGGAAACCGGTGCGACTTTCCTTTTCGTAGGATTGAAGTCGCAGCGCCCTTTACATATGCCTTAAAACCAAACCAAACTTAAAACAACACACCAATCTAAAAACATTCAAACACAAAATTAAATGCTCTTGGCGCCATGGGAGATAGCGACTAACTTTTGCTGCAAAAGGTTAGTTGAACACACATCCACGCATATATATAACAAAATATAACTATTGGAACCCTTAATTGATTCACACAGTATATAAACTCTTTACATACTGAATTAGAACTCAAAACAGCATCTAACTTCTCTGTCATAGTTCGATCGATCGAAGACCGTTCGATCGCTCGAACCTTCGATCGATTGAACACTGTTCAATCGCTTGAACATTCTATTTCACAGAATGATTAAAAATTTTGCAGAATACGTTAAAATTAAATTTTTAATTTCAAAATACTTTTAAAACTGTGAAACAGAAAACCTGACAAAGAGTCTGTCTCGATCGATCGAACTCTATTCGATCGCTCGAACAACAGAAGGTTTCGATCGATCGAAACCTGTTCGATCGCTCGAGTACAGAGCGTTCGATCGATCGAGACTACTTCGATCGATCGAACCCATCTTGCATCCAATGCAATCACAGATTTGTATACTGCTGTGATAACACTGCAGAAACAGATCTGTGACGATGCAGTTTCGAAAGCAGTTCTAAAATCAACATGCAAATCAAAATAGTGTTCCAAAAAACGCATCTATAGATCCAAACGAGCGTGGCTCTGATACCAATTGTTGGAAAAACAGGTTTAAATGGAAAGTTTAAACGCGCAGCGGAAAAATCAAGTTATGAAACTTTATTGGCATGCCCGGATCTACTACTCGTCAATTCTACAGATGCGCACAAGAGGGGACACGAGTTATACCTTAGTGTCTTGAACCCAATTCTGATCTTCAACTTCCAGCAGCCTCCACTAGATGATCTTCACCCTTATGACTCCTGCGGATGCCTGCCAGAAAGACTAGGGTTGGTGGGAACCCTAATGGAGAGGATAGAGAAGGTTTTGGGACTCCAAAACAGTTTCTGCAGCTTCTGACGTTCAAAACGACGAACAACTTTTTCCAGAACGCAACTGCCCTATTTATAGATTCCCAGAACCGACCTAGACTTCGAGCGATCGAAGTGCCTTCGATCGATCGAACATTCGATCGATCGAACCATCTTCGATCGATCGAACCTGCAGACTTCAATCGATCGAGACATCTTCGATCGATCGAACCTGTCTGGACATCATCCTCAAGCATCTTTCCAAGCATCTTGGCGGAGCTAAGAGTGGGACCTCCTAGGCTCTTTATTGTTGGCTCAGACCAGTTTGTTAATCACCATGACCAAACTCTTTGATCAGCAAACTAACTAACTGGTCAGTTAAAGTTTACTCCACTATAAAACGATAACTGAACTCCAACGCAAAAGAACATATCCGAAGCGATAACTAGACTTGTATGTTGTACTAATGTCCCTCTACCGTCAGCATTCGTAATCATATTCAGGTAATCGGATAACTGTTACTGTCAACCTGAATCATGATTACTTCTTGTATTCCTTGAGTCCCATTCACCTCTCATGATTACCAAACATGTTGATAACTCTTATCAACAAGACTGCAGTACTCAGTAATCGACATGGTGACATTCTCAAGGGAATGCTTACTCTGAAACAGAGGGTAGATTCTATCTTGACAATATATGTTCACAACCCTATGAATATGACATACCCAAGATACCCAGGTGTTGATCTTTTATAGACCTCACTGATTGGTAAGTCAAAGCAGCCATATCCACAGTCTGTGTTCATAATCGTCTCAAGATTAAGAACACGTACCTTATACAAGTTATGAGTTCCTATTGACTGTTTGACAGTCTTAAGCGTCAATAGGAAACTCAGGTCCGTCAATGCACTATAAGCACTAGCATATCAACTAAGAGCTACACTCTAGTGATTGAGATTAATCACTCCATCCAATGGTAATTAATTATGCTACAGTGTAGACTTGATGAGGTATCCAGTCTCATCATCCACTGTGACACATTCTAAGTATTAAAGAATAGTAATTCGTATCTCACTTGTGTGCATCTCATACACACACGAATTACTTACTATAATACTTAAGGATTAACAATCATCTCATGAAAAGAACATACACAATGAAATGTAAAGCTGATATCCATATATTAAAATGTCAATGTCTCATACATAAAGTTATGGTTTGAGGGCACAAACCCAACACTTCTAACCACTGAAAAGCCTTACGGAGGATCTTGAGGAATGGCAGGCACCGGTCGGTAGCTCTGGAGATAAATCTGTTCAGTGTGGCAACCCATCTGGCCAGACTCTGTACTTCTTTGGTTGACCTAGGAGATCGCATGTTGACGATGGCTTGGATTTTCTCGGGGTTTGCTTCAATTCCCCGCCTGCTAACTAGGTGCCCTAAGAACTTTCCAGATGAGACACCAAATGTGCACTTGGCCGGGTTCAACCTCATCCCGAACTTCCTCAAAATGCTGAAGGCCCCGGCCAAATGTTCCAGATGGTTAGACTCGTCTCGGCTTTTAACCAGCAGATTATCGACGTACACCTCCATTGATTTCCCGATCAAGTCTTTGAACATATGATTGACCAGGCGTTGATAAGTTGCCCTGGTGTTTTTGAGGCTGAAGGGCATGACTTTATAGTAGTAGGTCCCCTAATCCGTAATGAATGAATTCTTCTCTTCATCCCCGGGGTACATGCTGATTTGATTATACCCGGAATAGACGTCCATGAACGAGAGGAGCGAGTGGCCGACTGTGGAATCCATAAGGAGATCTATCCTGGGCAGTGGTAGCAGTCCTTGGGGCAGGCTTTGTTCAAGTCGGTGAAGTCCACGTACATCCTCCACTTCCCGTTGCTTTTCTTGACAAGTACTACATTTGCTAACCAATCGGGATAGCGGACCTCTCGGATAGATTGGGCCTTGTGGAGCTTCTCGACCTCCTCACACACTGCCTTTTGCCTCCGGGGGCCATACCCCGTCTCTTCTGCTTCACCGACCGGGAATCTGGGTCGGTGTTAAGCCGATGAGACATTACCCTGAGGTCAATCTCGGGCATATCTTCATGGCACCAGGCAAACACGTCCTGACTCTATTGTAGGAATTGAATCAGCTTCTCCCTAAGACGGGGTTCTAGTAGGGTGTCGATACTGACCGTCTGGTGTAGGAGTTGTGGGTTCAACGCCACTTGTTCCAGTTCTTCGATCGGGTCCACTCTATCATTCTGATCCCTCGGGTCCATCTCCTGGACGTTCAGCATTTCGGTGATGAATTCCCGGCGAATGGAACTGACATAGCAACTTTGGGCGGTCGCCTGATCTCCACGCAGGCTCCCGGGTCCATGAGGGGTCCGGAACTTGACTGTCAGGCTGTGAGTAGAGACGGCGGCCTTAGCTTTGTTGAGTGTTGGCCTCCCGAGGATAACATTGTAAGCAGATGGGGCCTCCACAATTACGAAGTTTGCCAGCAGGGAGATTTGCTGAGGGTAAGTCCCTATAAGCACGGGGAGCTCCATGGTGCCGAGCGATTGGGTGCTTGATCCATTAAAACCCACCAGGGGAGTAGCAACCGGGCGGAGACGATCCTTGAACATCTCGAGCTGATCGAACGTTGACACAAACATGATATCGGTCGAGCTACCTGTGTCTATCAACACCCTTTTGACCACATAATTGGCTATAGAGAGCGTCACAACCAACGGGTCATCATGGGGGCAGTGGACGCCCTGCAAATCGTTGGAGGTGAACGTCAATACATCAGTTGGCGGGGAGCCAGTGGATTGGACCTGCCAGACATCCATCCGGGATGCCCGAGCATGCCTCTTCCTTGCCGACTATGAGTCCCCGCCGCCCGACGTTCCTTGGGAGATCACGTTGATTTGACTAAGGGGTTGTATTTGACCGGGAGCTCGGGCTCCTTGCGTGGGCTGTCCATCTGCCGCGACGTACTCTGCAAGATAACCCTACTCGATCAATTTTTCTATGGCTATCTTTAACTTGAAGTAATCCTCTGTGTCATGGCTGTGGTCTCTATGGAAGCGGTAAAACTTATCCTGATTCCTTTTTCCGGGCGAGGCTTTGAGTTTTGCCGATTGTTGAAGCAACCTCTGCTCCTCGGCGGCGGCCATGACCTCGTGGATTGGTCGGGATAGAGGCGTGAAAGCGATCTGGGGCTGATCCTGACCTCTTCTCTGCTGGTCTTGCTTGGGCTTTTTTGCCGGGCCCTTCTCTGAGTCTTTACGCCTCCGTTTGGCTTTTGGGGACTCATCTCTCGCGAAGCCGGTGCGTTTGGACTTCAAAAATTCTTCCGTGTCTATATACTTTCCGACCCTCTCCGAGAGCTCCACCAAGGTTGTCGGTCGGTCTCGATGGAACGACGTAGCAACCTTAGTGTGTTGAACTCCCGAGCAGAAGGCCATGATGTAGCTGTTTTGTTTAAATTGCGGATAGAGCCTCTACTAATTGAAGCGGTTCACATATTCCCTTAGGTATTTGCCCTTGCGCTGCTTGATAGTCAATAGCTGAGTATCTGGTTATGACTGGTCAAGCATCCCTACAAACTGGCTCATAAAGAGCTTGCTCAGCATCTTAAAATCATCAACCGTATGGGGCTTGAGGGCGTAGAACCACTGCACGGCAGGCCCTTTGAGGGTGATGGGGAAGGACAGGCATAGTAATTCGTCAATGGAGGTGACCAACTCCATCTGGGCCCTATAGGTGCGAATGTGATCCACTGGGCTCCCTATCTCATCATAAAAACTGAGATACGGTGGCTTAAACTTTCACGGGATGGGGAATACGGTGATCCGAGCGGTATAGGGCGACTCGGTCTCCGTGTTGGTATGATCGTGACATTGCTTGTGGCTCAGTTGCTCGATTTGCTTCTGTAAGCCCTGGATTTGAGCGTTCACGTCTTCCTGCTCGATCTTCCTTTTGATTTCCGAGCGGTAAGTTGGATCAGATGACGAGGCTTCTTCTTCGAAGTGTGTTGACCTCGGGGATAGAATCCAGTTCTGGCTCCGGCTCCGGGTAATCGTATGCCTAAGATCTCCCCGGCTCCGGGCCGGAGGGTCTTTGGATGATTCCCGGGGCTTTGGCCCTGATTCCTCCCTCCTGGTAGCGCGTAGCCTGTTGATGATGTCTCTAGAATCTTCTACCCAGCGGGGATTGATCCGAGCCCTCCGCCTGGTGCGCTTGGGTGCTCTGCTGCAGTCACCATCCTGGGTGTGCTCCCAATCCGACCGGGAGACCGGCACAGAGTGGGTATGATTCCGAACTCTTGGCTGGTGCCGGTCGGGGGCACTTTTCTCAGTTCGGTTCCCGGATTGGGGGTGCTTTTCCTGTAAGGCCAACATCGCTTCAATTTGCCGCTGGGTCTTCTGTTGGCCTTCCAGAAGTTGCACGAGCACCGCAGTCACCTGCTCGGAGGTCATGGAGGCAGCCTGCTGCTTAAGCTGCAAGTTCTCCTGGCTGGTCAGGGCAGTATTTTTCTTACCCGTCTTCGGTGGCATGTTGATCAGTTAAGGAATTTGTTGATGAGGAACTTGTCGTTTCCCACAGACGGTGCCAAACTGATGATGCCAAAAACTGGTAAGAGTGATAAAGAGAGAGATATGGTGACACGATGAATTGTGTGTGGTTCGGTCCCGTTAATGAGGTGACCTACGTCCACGTAGTACGTCAGTGCGCTACACTTGCAGATCATCAGCGGGCCTGGTGAGCCAACAATTGGGTAGCACTACCAGTAATACCGGCCGGGTGTATGCATATGAAATATAAACAACTATTCTTTCTGTTCCGAATGCGATCCCCTTAATGGGGGTGAGTGGCCCCTTTTATAGGTGTAAGAGACCACCCGTACATGGTAACTGATTAGATAAAGAAACTGTATCTAATTACAATTTGATGAGCATAAATCATGGAGGGTTTCCTAAGTAGCTTAGGAAACTATTTACACTTTCCATTAGTCTTCTGACTGGTTTAGGAAACTGCTGAGCGGCTTAGTTGTCAGACTGCACCTCGTGAAGGGCTAATGTACAGCACGCCCGAGCTATGAGGGCACCCCGAGCGGTTACAATCAAAAGGCCTCGGGATTAGTGGAACACATGCTCCCTTTTCGGATACTCCTGGTTCTCTGCTGCTGATGTGGCGGTTTGACTTTAGCAGAATATTTCTGGACATATCACCATGTATAAATGCTAGAAGACAATAAGGCACTGGTTATCACAAAGAAGCTTCAGGATTCATGAGAGTTGCTATGCTTGGGACAGGTTCGACCTATTTGTTTTCTCGGTGCCGACTTTGGAAGTGGTTTCAACTGCTATACTTCACTTCAACGCTGGCTCCATACTGGGAATGTTGTATGGGGATCGGTTGGTAAAATGAGGGGCTCTAACTCAAACTCAAACTCAGAAAAGCAGGAAACAAAGACAGTATTTTTTATACCAGTCTTAGCTGCACTTCGGGCTTTCCTTGCTTTACCTACTGTTTTGAGCTATTTGTTTCGTTCCGAGTTTCGTTTGTTTTCTTCTTACTATTCCATATGACAAGCGGGGGTATTTGTAAAATACAACCACGTTAAAATAAAGAAATACATTGATTTAGTTTACAACTTCCTGTTTTAACTGCACTTCGTGTTATAATGCTAGCTTTTACACAATGTGACTAATCTACAATAAGTTGTGTTGTTTTAGCTATATTTTGTACAGATTACTGTTCTGCTGTGTGAAGAAATGAATAGTAGAATAAAAGGAATGCTTGATCTTAAGGAAGACAATTCAAACATGAAAAGTGAGGCTTGAGGGTTCGAAGAGGTCTCAAGCGATCGAGGTTTCGATCGATCAAATGTTGTTCAAGGCTCGAACACTTCAGATGTTTAATCGATCGAGTTATGTTCGATCGATCGAACATGGTTTTATCATACTTATGCGCACGCAGCAGAGACAAAGTTTTTACCCTAGCTCTAAGTTTTATTATAAATATTCATGTTGTATACATCCGGAGGGACGCCCACTTTATTTTTCCAACAGTTTATAGAGAGTAGAGAATTTTCTTGTATGCTTCGTAGGATTTATCGTGTTTTGGCTTGGATTCTCATAAGTTTAATTAAAGTTCTCCATTCCAGGTTACATTTTATTGCTCTAATTACTTTTTACTTGCAGTTTATCGTAGTTTAATCTATTAGATCATAGCTTTGCGTGTTAGTTAGTGTTAAATCATTAGTTTTCATTGTTTTTATGTTTAAATCACAACCAAACAGGACTTTAATGATTTTTTACGTTAAAAACAAAACTGTGACACTCCAGACCATGTCTGAGTAGTCCTAGGTTAGGAGATCACGATGAAATAGTGATCTCTGGCCTCTGCCATGCATCAATAGAATTCCTGTATTCGATCGATCGAAGTTAGTTCTATCGATCGGTGCAGACATATAGTCGATCGATCGAGAGATGATGATGTTCGATCGATCGAACCTTCAGATTCTTGAGAACATTATATGCAGCATTCCTAGACTTTCTGTTTTAGAAATTCGTTATCAAACTGTCCCCAATTGCTCAGTTTGTCAAAACAGTCTCTGTACTTATGGCCTTAAGGCATTTTCCTTCAATAACTTTTGCAAACCACCCTCAATGCTAACACCATTGTAGGTGCAAGACTTAACTATTGATTTAAACCGCTTTCATGCATTTCAAATTAACTGTGATGATGTAGTCCCGGTCATGAAAGGGCTATGGATTCTTTATTTCTTGAGAAGCACGGAATACTGTAGAAGATGTACTCCATTGAGCTTTAATGCAATTGCATGGTAGACGGCTAGGTCACTGTGGATTCGTGTGATCCCAACATTCCCCTTTTATTAAGAAAAACACGTTATAAAATATCGCTTTAGTCAATTAGTTAATTACTAGTTTAATTTAATTTAGTTACTTTATCTTGAGTAGTAGATAATTGTGGAACTCCGTGTTCTACACTTTCCTTAAACATTGATTTTTATTTTTCTTTTAGAGTCTAATATAGGTAATTTAGCTTCCAACCTTCCCTGTGGGATCGACCTGGTATTAACCAGATTACTACTTACACGATTACCTCCACTTGGGTATAGCACACAAGCGCACACAACTTTTTAGTCGTGTCAAGTTTTTGGCGCCGTTGCCGGGGAAGGCGACGAGTGAATACTTGGATTACCTCAATCTATTTTTATCTATTTCTGTTTTCTTTTTCTGTTAGTTCTTTAGATTAAAACCTTTTAGGATCTTTTCCCTTTCATGTCCGATAATTCCATTGAAGGAATTTACGGAAATCCATTCTACTTAGCTGATTCCTCTGATTCTATTAATCTCGTAGACACACCTACTGATTCAATGGCTGATAATCAAAGTGAAAATGGTGAGAATGTGGTTGTACCAATTGATGATTCGCTTCATCCTTTGTGCGATCTCATGACACCCGAACACGCTCCTACACCTTCTTGTATTCTCATTCCACCTCATGCAGGCGAATTCCAATTTCGCAATGGAATGATTCAACTCCTTCCGACCTTCCATGGAATGGAGAGCGAGAAGGCATATCTACATGTCAAGGACTTCAAGGATGTTTGTAAAACATTCTCACAAAATTATCCTGTGGATGTGACACGTCTAATGCTATTCCTCTTCACCTTAAGGGATAAAGCAAAAGTGTGGCTGCTCACCCTGAAGCCAAATTCAATCTATACCTGGCATGCGATGAATACTGCATTCTTAAAGAAATTCTTTCCACCTCGCGTGACCACCGAGCTTAAACGACAGATAAACTCTTATAAACAAAAGAGCAATGAAACCTTCACCCAAACTTGGGAGCATTTCAAGGATTTGCTCCTCGCATGCCCACATCATGGGTATGAGAAATGGCGAACCATATGCTACTTTTACGAAGGGTTAAATGGTGGAACTAAAAAGTTGGTTGAAACTATGAGCTCAGGTCCTTTTCTTCGCAAAAACACCGAAGAGGCCGAAGCTCACTTCGAGTGGCTAGCTGAACATGCACATGAATGGTCTAACTCTGAAGATACCCCACAAATATCAGGTATAGAGGAGAAAAGTATTTATCAGTTAAAAAGCGAGGATCACCTAATGACCAAATATGAAGAATTAGCTAAGAAAGTAGAGGAGTTGGGGATGAAATGAGAGAGTTCTAGGCAGGCTTTGCCTGAAGAACCATGCGGCACATGCAATATGTTGGGACACACCACTCAATACTGTCCCAATGTGCCGTATTTTCAAGAACAAACCCCCATGTAAATGAATGCCATGCAAGGGTATAGGGGGTTGGGGAATTCTTATAACAACAACAATTTTCAAAATAATAATAATAGATGGAATCACCCCGGGTTTGATTAGAAAAATGACGCTGGGATTCAGAATCAATACCAACAACAACCCTACACCAACAATAACCAACATCAAGGGCAATACAATAGGCACCCAACCATTTAACCAAAACAGATCTAATAATAACTACAACCAAGTGCAACCCTCTAATAATCAGCTGTCAAATGTCTACGTGCAACCATATAAAAAGGTGCAAGAGGAAGATCCACTCTCTAATACGAATTTAACACAGTAATTAATTCAAATGATGAGTAAAATGCCCGCAACATTAGAGAGAATGGATGCACGACAAGAGGGATCGGGCGGAACGTTTCCTGCCCAACCACTTCCAAACCCTAAGGAATACAACAATGGTCCCACTAATCACAAACAAGCAAAAGCCGTGATGACTCTGAGAAGCAGAAAAATCGTAGGGCAAAACATACCTCGCTCTACTTCTGAAGAGTACAAGGAGGATGAAGTGGTAAATAAAAATGAACCTTCTACTTAAGAAGATGAGCCACCTGCTAATAACGAACCATTAGAAATAAATGATGATGCTCCTAAAGAAGTAGAAGAAGTTGAGAAAAGGCCCAGAAAGGAACCCGTCAATGATGAATTACAAAAATGCCATTTTCCCGCACCTTATCCTCAAAGGTTAAAGAAACCCAAAAATGAGATAAAGAATCAGGAGTTCTTGGAACTATTTAAACAAGTTAAAATAAACCTTCCACTCCTTGATGCAATCAAACAAGTGCTGGCATACGCCAAATATCTAAAAGATTTATGCACAGTCAAGAGGAGGCTAAGTGTGAAGAAACACGCTTATGTTGCTTGCATACGCCAAATATACAAAATGAATTGCCTCCAAAACTCAAAGACCTCGGTGCTCCCACTGTCTCATGCCAAATTGGGAACCAAAGAATAGACAACGCATTCCTCGATCTAGGAGCAAGCGTAAACCTACTAACATACTCAGTTTATAAACAACTAGGGTTAGGTGAGTACAAACCTACTCGAGTTGCATTACAATTGGCAGATAGGTCAGTCAAATACCCTAGAGGGGTGTTGGAGGACGTCCTAGTGCAACTAGACTCATTTATCTTACCGGTTGATTTTGTCATTCTGGACACTGAACCTGTGTCTAACCCATGTGCACAAATCCCAGTGATTTTTGGACGTTCGTTCCTCAACACAATCGATGCCACAATAAAAATTAGAAGTGGTACAATGACCATCATATTCGGGAACATGACCGCTAACATTAAAATCTTTTCAAATCCCCGACCTGAAAAATACGAGGATGAGGAAGAAGTGAACCTCATCGAGACAGTTATTGAGGATGAGGGTGATCTCATTGATTATCAAGATCCTTTGGAGGTAGTTATGCTATAATTTGATGCCGACTATCAACCTGAAAACTCTACTCCATTGGATGCTGATCTAAATCAAACTTGCCTCATGATGGAAACAAAGGAGAAGGATAGAGCGGATTGCATATGGGTAACACCATATGAACCACTACCTCCTAAAACAAAAATATTTATGCCCTCTAACTTTCAGTTTCCCGATTTAGAATTGAAGGAGCGTCCAAAGGAGCTCAAGTATGCTTTTCTAGGGACTGAAAAGACTTATTCAGTCATCATATCATCTACCCTAAGTCTAGAGCAAGAGGGCAAACTAATTCAGATGTTGAAACAACACAAGGGAGCATTAGGATGGACTATTGCTGACCTCATAGGCATAAGTCTGTCCGTTTGCACCCATAAAATATACTTGGAGGAAGACGCCAAACCTTCTCGACAAATGCAAAGGCGTCTGAATCCCAACATGCAAGAAATAGTCAAAAAGGAAGTCTTAAAACTACTTGATGTTGGGATCATATATCCTATATCTGATAGCCCTTGGGTTAGTCTAACCCAAGTAGTGCCAAAGAAGGCAGGCATAACGGTCATTCCTAATAAAGACGGCGAATTAGTACCGACACGCGTCCCCACCGGATGGCGGATGTGTATTGATTATCGAAAGCTGAATATCGTGACCCAAAAAGACCACTTTCCTTTACTGTTCATGGATCAAATGCTAGAACGAGTGGTAGGTCATAAGTACTATTGCTTCTTGGACGGATATAGTGGGTATAACCAAATCAAAATCTCTCCTAAAGATCAGGAGAAAACAACTTTCACCTGTCCGTTCGATACTTTCGCCTACAGACGTATGCCTTTCGATTTATGCAATGCACCTGCTACATTTCAGCGGTGCATGTTAAGTATCTTTAGCGATATGGTCGAGCAAATACTCAAAGTATTTATGGACGACTTTTCTATGTTCGACCATAGTTTTAAAAATTGCTTAGACAATCTTGAACGTGTGTTAGCACGATGCGAGGACAAACACCTAGTGTTAAATTGGGAAAAGTGTCATTTCATGGTGACCAAAGGAATAGTCCTTGGCCACATCATCTCTGACGAAGGTATCCAAGTGGACAAAGCAAAAATCGACATAATCTCAAATTTACCTGTCCCCCGTACAGTCAAAGACATCCGCTCTTTCCTGGGGCATGTGGGATTTTATCGTCGATTTATCCAAAACTTTAGTGCAATATCCCGACCACTCTATCAATTGCTCGTTAAAGATGCACCATTGGAGTGGTCGGATAACTATCAATTGTCTTTTAGTGCACTAAAATAGCTCCTTACCTCTGCACCAATAATACAGGCACCCGACTGGAGTTTGCCTTTCGAGCTAATGTGTGATGCTAGTGATATACAGCGGAAGGACAATAAGCCATGTGTGATATACTATGCCAGTCGAACGCTTAATGAAGCTCAAATGAACTACACAACTACTGAAAAAGAGCTGCTGGCTATACTTTTTGCCTTGGATAAGTTCTAGTCATATCTGATCGGGTCTCCAATTGTCTGTTTTACAAACCACTCGGCCCTTAAATACTTGTTGTCCAAGAAAGATGCAAAACAATGGCTCATCCGTTAGATACTTCTACTCATGAGTTCGATATCACAATCAAAGATAAGAAGGGAGTAGAAAATGTGGTTGCAGATCATTTATCTCGGTTAACTTTCGTCGACAACTTTGAGCCACTACCAATTAAAGATGAGTTCCCAGATGAGCAATTAATGGATGTGTCTGCTCTACCTTGGTACGCAGATATCGTTAACTATCTAGTAACGGGAGAGACCCCGGGTCATTGGTCAAATCAAGATAAGAAACGGTTCCTCTCTTTCGCACGTCACTTCTTTTTCGATGACCTGTACTTATTTAAGTATTATGCCGATCAGGTCATCCGACGTTGTGTTCCAAATGAGGATATAACCGTAATCCTAGCATCCTGCCACTCTGAGGCTTGCGGTGGCCACTTTGCCTTGCAAAAAATTGCACAAAAAGTTTTACACATCGATTTTTACTGGCCAACCGTTTTTAAAGATGCTTTCTCCTTTTGTAAATCATGCCAACGCTGTCAAAAGCTTGGTATAATTTCAAAAAGGAATGTTATGCCCCTAACTCCTATTATCATGATTGAAATATTCGATTGTTGGGGCATAGATTTCATGGGCCCGTTCCCAAAATCAAACAACTGTGAATACATACTCCTAGCTGTGGAATATGTATCAAAATGGGTAGAGGCAATACTGACAAGACGCAATGATCACAGGACAATAATGTCCTTTCTAAAAGAACATATCCTGTCACGTTTCAGAACCCTGAGGGCGTTAATAAGTGATCAAGGCAAGCACTTTTGCAATAGGCCTTTGGAGTCACTCCTCAAGAAGTACGGGGTCAATCACAAGATCGCTTTAGCCTACCACCCACAAACCAACGGGCAGGCTGAGTTGGCTACCCGAGAAATAAAACATATTCTCGAAGAGACGGTTAGTTCCAACAGAAAGGATTGGGCATATAAACTGACCGACGATTTATGGGCCTACCATACCGCGTATAAAACGAACCAGGGAATGTCACCATATAGGCTGGTGTACGGAAAGGCTTGCCACCTCCCTGTCGAGATTGAGCATAAAGCATATTACGCGACACGTTCGCTAAATTTCGACATTAAAAAGGGTGTCCAACTACGCAAACTACAACTCGCAGAGCTAGAGGAAATTTACCGAGATGTGTATGACTCTGCGAAGTTACACAAGAAAAGGTTGAAGGCTCGACACGATCGGATAATCTTTCGTAAAACATTCGAGCCCGGGCAGAAAGTCTTGCTGTATGACTCTCGCCTTCACCTCTTCCCAGGCAAGCTCCGCTCTAGGTGGACTGGACCATTCCTTATAAAATCTGTTTTCCCACACGGGGCTGTAGAGCTCATAAACCCCAAGAACGATGAAAGTTTCAAGGTCAATGGCCAAAGATTAAAACCGTTCTTGGAGAACTTCCTACCTGAAATTGAGCACATCCAGCTGGATGAACCCAGCTATTCCTCAACCTAAAACACTAAAGAGTGCATCTGTATGCTGTTGTTGTATTCTTTACTTTTACCGCTCTTTGTTTTTGTTTCTTTTCATTCAATTTCTGCTTTGTTTCTTCTTTTAGAGTGTTACTTTGCTTTTAATCCGCTATTCCTTAAATATCTCTCACCCGCAGGCTGTTGAAAATGAGAAATCACGATGGTACCCGGTCCATGTTTTCGATTGGCTCATGGGCTGACTCAGAAGATCAAAACCCTGCATGGACTCCCGATGAAATTGCATTCTGTCTTTCACCCTACCAGGGGCCGGATGCAGATGTGGTTATCGACTTAACTCAAGGGTATATCCCCTACGATCCTGCTCTCCTTAACATCAACCCATTTGAAAATATGGATCTTCTCGATGAAGAAGGGGAGCTGGAGGCTTATTACGTCGGTGAAGTGGATGATGCCCTCCTGTAACAATGGGAGAATGACAAAATGTGGGAACCATGGGTTGAAGAAGATTTGCAAGATGTGGTGCCTGAACGCCATAATGATATCTTCACTTATGTAGATGACTTGTCATTGAATCGGTTCCATACATTTATGTGCACTTGAGCTACTTGTTGTTCAGGCTTTAATGCCCCCTACTGGCTAGTGCACATTGGGTATTCATGCCAATAGTGAGGTTAACTCCTTGTCACAACTCACTTTACTTTCATTTTTTTTGGTCTGTTTTTCAATTTTAATCCGTTCCTTTGTTTTATTTTATTTTAATCTTTGTCCTTTTGTTGTTCTTTCTGTTTTCTTCCTTGTCCAGGGTTATCACTATGTTCCATAACGGTCTACCGGTGTTCCTTCTGCACCTGCTTTTTCATGGGCCTCCCATAAGCTACACCAGCTCCACCAGCTGATCTTTTTGCCCCATCTACATCGGCGGCACCACCTTCTGCTGAGACCCCACTTCCACCACCTCCAGTCATGGCTGACCCATCATTCTCTACATCAACTGGCCCGATTGTGAGTGACCCAGCGACGGCTACTATTATTGTTGAGGGTGGAAATGAGGATGCTCCTGCTGCACCGATCGTGATTTTATCCGATGTTGGTGATGATTAGTTTGTGTTTATTGAGAGTGGGAGTTTGGTTGTATTTTGTTTATTCCTGTTCTATCCTCTCTAGTGGTTTTCTTTTGGGTTGGTGGATATTTTGGACTGTATGGCTCTGATTGGATATTTTGATCACTGCTTTGTTGCTGTCATTGGTTTAACATCACAGTGATCAGTTTTATATTATGTATGGATCTAATGTTATAACATTTCATTTTTTCCTTTCTTTTGATCTTGGCTGCTTGGAGTTTGTATGTCTTCTTTATAGATTGCTATGTTTGCGGTTTTTGCTTTGTGTTATCAGGTGATATCTCTCTATTTATATTTCAAAATCAACTTCTGAGGACATTGCAATTTTCAGTTGGGGGTGGGATGTAGATAGATAGTCACTTGCACTTTTTTATACTTAGCAATCTGAATAACTTTATTACACATATCATACAATCTTGATTAGAATTTGGTTTAAAAAAAATATATATATATATATAATAATAATAAATATTCTGAACTTTATTGGTAGAACAACTTTGAATATTCACTTCTATTTAGCTGTTATCAAGCAATGATACATTCATATTAATCTCATCCTTTTATGGATTAAGTCCGCGCATTTTTCTAGTTCCACTAGGATGATTGCATGTGTGAACCATTCTTGTGTCCAACATCCATACTATGTAGAAAACCTAAAATAGAGTTAATACGACTTTTGTACTCTAAGGAATGAGTAGTGGAAACTAGTTACCCTTAGTGAGCTTTTGAATCCAATCTTTAATTCTGAGGGGATTATCACATAAAATTCGAATTATTTTTCTTGATCATGCATACTAAATTCGTTGAATAGTCTCTAATTATTCATTTTGGCTGCTTATTAGAGGAGAATGTTCAGGATCTACCAACCAAACTCAATAAACACTGAAGTGTTAAAGCTAAGAAATTAAGAAAATGAATTGAGCCATCATCACCCATTTCCTACCACCATCCATATCCCTTTACCTATAGAAACCATTCTGTTTCAAATCCTACACCGACTTAATAATGCCTGATCCATTATGGAAATACAAACTCCTAATCCTTTACCTTGACTCTAAATGATCTCATTGCGCATTCAATAATAGAAAACTGTCAAAGTATATGATTGGAGGAGAGTAGTTGTGGGAAGCTATGGCAGGTTAAAAAAAGAGAGAGAGAAATATATATATATATATACAAAGAAGAAAAGAAATGAAAAGAAGGAGAAAAGGAGAATATGAGATGACAGTTGGTTGGAGATGTGAAAAGAATAAAGTAAGAATAAAACGAGATGATAAACTCCGTCATATGATGAGACGCGCATTTTTCTTTCTCATCATCGTTATCTACTCCATAAAACCCAAAAATTCTAAAGTCTTAATGATTCTTAATGACTTAAGTTTGAACATGAACGTATGAGTTGAGTTATCCACGGTAGTTCGCTCCTCTAGTAAGTGGCATCCTATTCATGAGACTATACACTCTAAATGTCCGTCTTTTGTGAAGTTGAGTATGAAAGCATTAGCATCCAAAATTTTACTCTTATCAAAGCTTTCATACCATGTGCGATCATTATTACGCAAGTTTCAGTGAGACGTTCATTTTTGAGTGTAAACCCATGTGAGAATTGAGTTGAAATTATGAGTTCTGGAAGTATAATAGTCTAAAATAACTCTAAATAAGGTTGGATGCATAGCTGTTAACTTCACACACACATACATACATGATTGTTATGCACACGTTAAATCTATCTTGGTGACATGAAGAGTATGTGGGATTCTTTCATGGTTTGCTTGAGGATAATATGTCTTTGTAGAGCTAACTTAACAGTTGAATGGAAGAGAGTGTTTAAAAGTTTTTCTATATCTTTTTGAACTTAAAATTGAGAATTTTGTGGGTATATTCACTGTAAACCCTCACAAGATAACACTCGTCCACTAGGGGGAACCTAGGGGTTTAACGGCTTGTTGCATTTTCTAAATGCAACCGCGATTCCTACGCAAGTGAGTTAGGATTTTCTCTTTCTTTCTAGGTTAATTTGTTTTATTTAGTTTTCTATTTTCTTTCAGTCATTGTAGTATTATTTTAGCTTGTTTTTCTTATCGCGTTATCGCTAGGGACTAGCAAATTGCTAGTTGGGGGGTGTGACAAGCGGGGGTATTTGTAAAATACAACCGCGTTAAAATAAAGAAATACATTGATTTAGTTTACAACTCCCTATTTTAACTGCACTTTGTGTTATAATGCTAGCTTTTACACAATGTGACTAATCTATGATAAGTTGTGTTGTTTTAGCTGTATTTTGTGTAGATTACTGTTCTGCTGTGTGAAGAAATGAATAGTAGGATAAAAGGAATGCTTGATCTTAAGGAAGACAATTCAAACATGAAAAGTGAGGCTCGAGCGATCAAAGAGATCTCAAGCGATCGAGGTTTCGATCGATCGAATGTTGTTCAAGCGCTCGAAGACTTCAGATGTTCAATCAATTGAGTTATGTTTGATCGATCGAACATAGCTTTTATCAAACTTACGCACACGCAGCAGAGACGGAGTTTTTACCCTAGCTCTAAGTTTTAGTATAAATTTTCATGTTGTATACGTTCGGAGGGACGCCCACTTTATTTTTCCAATAGTTTATAGAGAGCAGAGAGTTTTCTTGTTTGCTTCGTAGGATTTATCAAGGTTTTATCGTGTTTTGGCTTGGATTCTCAGAAGTTTAATTAAAGTTCTCCATTCTAGGTTACATTTTATTATTCTATTTACTTTTTACTTGCAGTTTATCGTAGTTTAATCTGTTAGATCGTAGCTTTGCATGTTAGTTAGTGTTAAATCACAACCAAATAGGACTTTAATGAATTTTTATGTTAAAAACAAAACTGTGACACTCCAGACTATGTCTGAGTAGTCCTAGGTTAGGAGATCACGATGAAACAGTGATCTCTGGCCTCTGCCATGCATCAGTAGAATTCCAGTATTCGATCGATCGAAGTTAGTTCGATCGATCGGTGCAGACATGCAGTCGATCGATCGAACTGTTTTCGATCGATCGAGAGATGATGATGTTCGATCGATCGAAAGCGCGTCGATCGATCGAACCTTCAGATTCTTGAGAACGTTATATGCAGTATTCCTAGACTTTTCTGTTTTAGAAATTCATTATCAAACTATCCTCAAATGCTCAGTTTGTCAAAACAATCTTTGAACTTAAGGCCTTAAGGCATTTTCCTTCAATAACTTTTGCAAACCACCTGTGGATACCGGCATTTGGGCCCACTTTTTAATTTCAAAACATTTTTTTTTTCAAATTCAAATTCAAATACACGAAGAGTCACCACTTAATTTTTAAAGGGAAATTAAGAAACCATTTTAAAATCAAACTGATCTTTTGCGAAACCAAAGATAAACTAGGTCCGGGGATTATGGAATAAAAGGGGAAGGAGCCTGGCGGACTAAAACACCCCCTTTCATCCTATCTCATGATAGGCTCTACTCATCATCCTTTTTAATCAAATTATTAACCAAAGTATGCCCTCAACTAATACATATATATAAATAATACATTACACAAGCATGTTGAAAATGGTGCAAAATAGCTAACGACAAAATATCATATTCATAAGCCACGTAATTCAAATAGCAAGCAATATGATATGCAAATAGGGAACTAGAAAACATACGCGGGATCCAGCCGCAAATAATTCATGAGCTATGAATTATTCACTAATTTGGATCACTTAACCTCTGGATTTACACTTAATTATCATTGCTCAAAACATGATTTAGGTCCCAAAGCATTAGGGGACCATTTAAGTTAAAATCAATGAGATTAGACAAAACAGTGACTGTTTCTCAAGAATTATAGAGAGCAGACCACATTTTAAAAGATAGAAAAACCATACTTCCAACGGTTGGATCTTAATGATTTTTGGATATGATATGCCTCTGTGAGTCTAGTTTCTAACCCAGAAAGAAAATCAAGGTTTGAACGGTTAGATCTATGGGAATATGGAAAACACTAGACATCACTCAGGAATCTGTAACTCTCTGTCCAGAGATCTTGTACGATTTTCTAAAAATAGCAAAAAAAAAAATGAGAAACACTTAGATATTTTTAGGGTACCTTCCTAACACATTAAGGTACTTATAAAAAATTATTAGAGACCTGGGAAACTCTATTAAGGTTCTGATTTATTAATTTTAAAATGGACTTACTATTCTGAAATTTTGGACAGAGAGTTGCTTGTTTTGAAATCAAAAGACCAAACCATCTTAGACATGGAATTTCCTCGAAACAAAAATTGCAGAGATGCTTAAATGAGTTATGAACATCCTCCAATTGGTCTCGTCCAATTCCAATGAACCATGATCCTATGGAAAATCTTTGATCACAATTGGTTTATGGATCCACTGCACCTTTGTTAAATTGATGTCCATTCTTCAAATCAAACTTGATCCATGATTCTAGAGAGAACTAGGATCAAGTATGATTATGATCATTGGAGTAAATAATGAGCCACGAAGAGATTCATAGATTTAGCCTTAATGAATTTCCATCATAGATCTCATAGCAAGAGAATCCTAAGGTCTTATTCAATCTTATGAACTCTTAAATATACAAGTTCCCTAGATTTCAACAAACAAACTATAAAGACTCACATCTAAATCCTCTCTCAAACATATGATCCTTGAGGAAATAAAAACTATGATGTACTATTCTCCTCTCAAATTAATGGTCCTTGGAGACTTAATGAGACCCAAATCTACTCAAATCTCTATGGAATATAGTATGGATTCCATTAGATTCCTAGTAGAGAGATCCAAGTCATGAGCTAAGACTTGAATCTAATTAACTATGTGTAGATATGGCCATGGCCAATCTTAATCCCAATATAAATCATAGGATCATAAGGGACTAGAGGATCAAACTCAAAGAGATCTAATGAGATATTGAAGATCTCATAGATCCTATGAGAAGAATGTAAACAAAAGAAATGAAATCAAAGGTTATTTGAAAATTTCAATTCAAAACTCTTTTATTCTTAAATCCAAAGCTTCATTTAGACCCAAATTAATGAGATGTTATGAGATTCAATCACAAGCTCTAAGTGGTGTGTGATGAAATGAGGTAAGAAGAGAGGTTTTGAAAATGTGTAAAGTTCCTAGAACTATGAACTTGTGATTGAATTTGCCTAATTCTACCAAGGATTGAGAGGTTACCTTTATGACCTCAAGGATTTCTTCAATTTCTTGGGAAGCTCTTCCACAATCTTCAAGTTCTTCTTTCAATTCTTCAAGAAAACTCTTCTTTTTTCTCATTTTTTTCTCTATCCTATCTCTCTCTCTTGTATCTCCCTAAGATTTTAAGTGAGAATTTTCAAAATCAAGTCCAAGCCCCCAATAATGGAGATGAAGGCCTGTTTATATAGACCTACATGAAAAGGTTAAATGGGTAAATTCGGGTGAAAACTCATGTGCAATGTTTTCTTCTAGAACATGTGAGAAAAGCAGTCTATTATAGTTCGCGGCACTCGACGGATGCCTGGGGCACTCAGAGAGTGCCGGCACGGCACTCAGTGAGTGCCGCCGGATTTCCCGTGTGCCGGGGCTAACAGAATTTTGCCCTCTTTTTAATTTTCAACGTATATATATATTGACATAAACCTAATTTATGTAGTAAAGTATATACTTATGTACTTATATTTGCAATGTACTTTATTAAAATGTTCCCATATGCATGGTATAGATTCCCATATAATTCTTTCATTTCTTTTTTTCTTTTTTTCTTTTCAAGACTTCTTCTTTTTTTTTAAAAAAAAATTCTCTTCCACTTTCTTCTTATATATATATTTTGAACTCTTTCTTTTCTTCTTCTTTTTTTTAATATATATCTTATTATCATTACTACATATATATATATATTTAACTGTATTCTCAGACTGATTTTCTCACACTTTCTTCGACGTTCATGTTTCTCTCGAATTCCCAATCTCTCCTTCTTTCATTTTTTTTTTTATTTTGAAACTTTTCTTGAAGAATCTTTGAAGAAATTGAATTTTCTGGAAAATCTTCGAATTTCACCGGTCATCGTCATCATCGGTCTTAAGAGGTAACCAATCCCTGGATTTAACGTTTGGTCAAAATTGGGGTGTCTACAGTTTGCCCCTTTTCGGCAGAGCTTGTAAAGCAACGCGTATTACAAGTGAATGTCGAAGCCTGTGTGAAAGACAACCCTTTGACCAAGCGATCGAATCCAGGTAAAAACAAAAGTGTGTTGCAAAAGTCAGGTGCGCGTCGAGCCAAAAGCTGGTTGTGCTCAATGGTGAGCTGCCTACGTATCCCATCGGGAATCAGACCAAGACGTAGTTCGGGCATAGGACAACACATAAACGCAAATAATCACACAGATGAATGCTCATATCTTATCGTGATGCACATGCTCAAAAAATTTCATGTCCTATGCTCCTAAATGTGATGATCCGGAGTTATGCTTCTTTTCCTATAATCAGAAACGCGCCTTACACCTCAAATTCTCTTATTATGATATTGTCCTACTTTGGGAACATCGTGATTCACATATATGCACTTCATGCGCATTTTGAGAATCGTCTGATCGACTGAGATGCTCCTTGCGCCTTACACTCCATAGTCGAATCAGGTAGCACGCTGAAAGATTGAGCCGCTTCACGCCTTACGCTCCATAATCTCCCAAAAATCATCTAATCGATTGAGCTGCTTCACGCCTTACACTCCATAGTCGAATCAGGTGGCACACTGAAAGATTGAGCCGCTTCATGCCTTACGCTCCATAATCTCCCAAAAATCATCTGATCGACTGAGCTGCTTCATGCCTTACACTCCATAGTCGAATCAGGTAGCACGCTGAAAGATTGAGCCGCTTCACGCCTTACGCTCCATAATCTCCCAAAAATCATTTGATCGACTGAGCCGCTTCACACCTTACACTCCATAGTCGAATCAGGTGGCACGCTGAAAGATTGAGCTGCTTCATGCCTTACGTTCCATAATCTCCCAAAAATCATCTGATCGACTGAGCCACTTCACGCCTTACACTCCATAGTTGAATCAGGTAGCACGCTGAAAGATTGAGCCACTTCACGCCTTACGCTCCATAATCTCCCAAAAATCATCTGATCGACTAAGATGCGCTTCGCGCCTTATACCCTGGTGCAATTAATAATCTGTACTGATTACTTCACAATATTCTATGATGCTTCATGGTATTTCACAGTGTTTTACAGTACTTCACGGTGCTCTGTAGGTGGTGACTTATTTCAACAGTCAAGGTGATTGCAATGACTTATTCCAACAGTCGAGGCAATTTCTTTGAAGCGACTTATTCCAACAGTCAAGGTGTTTGCTCTGAGGTGACTTAATCCAACAGTCAAAATTCCTTTGCACTGACTTATTCCAACAGTCAAGATTCATCGACAGTGACTTATTCCAACAGTCAGAATTCATTTGCATTGTTCAAAATTCATTGACTTATTCCAACAGTCAAGATTTATCGATAGTGACTTATTCCAACAGTCAAGGTTCATTTGCAGTGTTCAAAATTCATTGACTTATTCCAACAGTCAAGATTTATCGACAGTGACTTATTCCAACAGTTAAGGTTCATTTGCAGTGTTCAAAATTCATTGACTTATTCCAACAGTCAAGATTCATCGACAGTGACTTATTCCAACAGTTAAGGTTCATTTGCAGTGTTCAAAATTCATTGACTTATTCCAACAGTCAAGATTTATCGACAGTGACTTATTCCAATAGTCAGAATTCATTGACTTATTCCAACAGTCAAGATCTCCTCGTAATGACTTATTCCACAGCCAAGACGTTATCTTAGATAATGACTTATTCCAACAGCCACGACCTCCTCGTAATGGCTTATTTCAACAGCCACGACCTCCTCGTAATGGCTTATTCTAATAGCCAAGACGGTATCTTAGATAATGACTTATTCCAACAGCCAAGATCTCTTCATAATGACTTATTCCAACAGCCAAGATGGTATCTTAGATAATGACTTATTCCAACAGCCACGACCTCCTCGTAATGACTTATTCCAATAGCCAAGACGGTATATTAGATAATGACTTATTCCAATAGTCAAGATCTTTCTGCATTGACTTATTCCAACAGTCAACATTCATCCTCATTGACTTATTATTCTAACAGACAAATCTCTTCGCAATCATCTGATGCTTAGTCTCAGCGAGGCTTCAACTATCTCTACAATCATTGGGTCAATTTAATTGACTGACGCTTGGCTCAGCAATTCTCAAACTATTCTCTGCTATTTTAACTAGATGTTGCTTGACTCGGCGAGGCTCAACCAATTTTTCAAACAATACTGATGATTTCATACTCAACTCGGCTCATGTTGCAGCTTGACTAATGCAGTAATAGTGTTCAAAAACTTCTGCTCGTATACTCCCCTGAATGCTTTCAAAGATTTAACAATTTGATTTTGAAAACTCATTATTAATCACTTCAAACCCACACATTTGAGATCATAACAGACTCGATGACTGATAGATATTGACATTGGAGTTGACGCCGAAATAAGGTTTTTCAGGAAAGAACTCAACTTGCCATGATTTAATGCATTTTGCCATGCTTGGTGTATCTCATTACTTTGTCATATTCTCTTCTCATCTTACCGTGATAATACTCAACTGACAAAGTTATGCTTTTGAAAATGTTTCCCCATTGATCTAATCAACCTTTTGCTTTTCCCAAAGCATGCTTCAAATTAGTGCCTCAGCTTAGAGAATAAAAGATGATTCATTCCAAATCTTTTCTAAAACATACCTGGCGACTTATAGGACCTGCCCTTACTTAAAAAAGGTATTGGCAAACGAAGTTTGCCCCTAGTTTATAGGGGACTTGGAGGATGAATGGGACTTTTGGGAAAGTACAGCTTGGCCCTACTTTGAAGATATGATAGAGAGCACACAAACTTATCTCTATGGGTTTTGAAAAGATGGTCGCACAAAGATATCAGAAGTGCATTCGCCCATAGCTTGGAAGCATTCATCATGAATAGAGTGGGATGAGGCAGGACGTCCCAATACTGATGGGCAATAAAAGTTTACCCTTGGTTTGGCAATACAAAAATGACTTCAGGCAAATGCGAGTTTGCCCCTAGTCTGAAAGAATTGAACCAAAGGTGCAAAGGTTGGTATTTACGGACCGAGAGCCAAGTGAGGCTCGCCTACTTATCCCCGAGTGGGAATCAGGTCCAAAGTAGTTCGGACAAAGCTTGAAAGAAAGTGCCAGATCATAGCAAGGGTGGTGACCGAACCGGGAAGGTTGCCTACGTATCCCCGAGTGGGAATCAGGTCAAACGTAGTTCAAGGACTCTGGAGGTCTTGAAAGAATAAGGCTTCAAAAAAAAAATTGGTGGGCTTTCGAGCCATGTTTTCATTCGGGTCCAATGAGTGCTCTTTCTTGGGCCGGTTTTTTTTGAAATGGGTCTCTTGTGGTAGCCCTTATGTATGATTATGAACTACTTATTCTCTTTTTTTTTTTTTTTTTTTTTTTTCTTTCTTGTTCTTTCCCCTTTTCTTCTTCTCTCTTTCTTGGTTTTTTTTTTTTTTTTTGTGGTGGTTGATTCTTTTTACCTTTTCACTAGCCAGTCAACTTTGCTCTTCTCATGATACATTGTGTTTTGATTACACTTTCATATACTCTCAAAACAATATCAACCCTTCAAATTTTATTTGTTTATTTGGGCTTATTCAAAGATACCTCTTCATTTATTTTGGCCCATTTAGCCTCTAAATACCTCACTGATGCTTTCAAAATTCTATCTTCAAACTTTTTCTTTACTTAGCATAACTAAAAGCCCCAAGATAATTCATATGATAATGATATTCATCGAAGTATTCATGAATTCTCAATGTTCTTCGTTCACTCTTCACCTTTTTTGATATGATTTTTTTATTATTTTTTTTTATCTTCCTCTCATCATCT
The DNA here is from genome assembly GCA_033977485.1 of Hydrangea macrophylla. NCBI lineage: Eukaryota > Viridiplantae > Streptophyta > Magnoliopsida > Cornales > Hydrangeaceae > Hydrangea > Hydrangea macrophylla. Next base: position 57,493,369 of record CM066986.1, on the reverse strand, counting down.
CTTATGATTTTTACTGGCTAGGATCCGGATTTTCAATCAACACGCATTTTATTCATGCTCTAACTTTTGTCTAGGCGCCCTTTTGGGTTTTCATCCTTGCTAGCCCCCCTTTTATTTTTTCTTTCTTTTTTTTCTTTTTTTTTTCTCAAAATTTTTTTTGGAGAAGAAGTTCATTTGAAATGCTTGGCTACCATCAAGGAAAGAGTCTGTATAACTTTCAATTGGACAATTTTGCATGGCTTGCAATTGGATTGAGTTCATACTTTTAGGCTTTGTGGGCTTTAAAATGGGGAAAAAATGGATTAGACGAGTCCCAAGCTACTATCCAGTATGTCTTTTTAGGATTTGAGCAAAAGCATCTTTAAATTCTTAAAGTAAGACAAACCAATTCTTAGCTTTCTTCAATGTTAGCACAAAATTGACTTCGATCTATTCAAGATTTTTTTAATATGCAAAAATTCATTAACAGAGTAATTTCTGCAATAATCCGAGATGTGACATTTTCAGCTTAGTGATTCATCCACTCATGACTAAGTGCATTAGATAAGAAAAACGAGATTTCATTCCAAGATAAGAATTTTATTACTCGACATACTCGACATGGACTCAGTACAACTCGATGATAGACAGACAGACAGACAGACTCAATCAAAAGACTAAACTTGGAAAACACGAAAGATACTCGACTTGACCTAACTTAACTTCACCTCAAATGGAGTGTCACTGTGACTCGCTTATTTTCTTTTTTCTTTTCTTTTTTTTTTCTTCTTTTTTCTTTTTTTTTTTCTTTTTTTTTTTTTCAATAAAAGCATCCATGTTGGTTTCAACAGCAGCCGTTCTAAACATCATCACTTCACCGTCTCATCTTAGGCTCGTCTGGTGTGGTGATCCCTTGCTCAATTAAATCTTGAATTTCATGCCTCAGCCTCAAACAGCGGTCAGTATCATGTCCATGCCCTTGATGGTAAGCACAATACTCGTTCACATTATATCTCGGCGGGATGGGGTCAGGTATCGGCCTTGGATCCAACTTCTCCAAATACCCTTCTTCTAACATTCTCTCCAATGCCAAGCTCAATGGTATGTTCAAATCAGCAAACACTCTATGCTCTCTTGGCGAGCCACGGTTAGACCTTGATTGATTGTTTCTCGTAATAGAAATATTCTGACATTGGCCTTGCTGCCGAAATAACCTTCTCGATTGGTTGAATGATGAATGAGGTGCTCAGGCATTGACATCTGGCTCATGATGATTGTTCTGGTACACCGGTCCCTTGGGCTTATTTCCCTGATTATTTCTCGTGATTATCCCCTCTCTGATAGCATCTTCAATTCTTGTTCCCACGTCGAAAATCTTAGTAAAAGTGTTGATAGATTGGAACCTTATCTTCTCTTGGTAGATTGGCTGCAAGTTTTTCATCAACATTCTGATTTGTTCTTTTTCTGATGGCCTTTGAACCATCTTAGCCGCTTTTCCTCTCCATCTACTCAAATACTCAGCAAACGACTCTTTGTATTCTTGCATAGTCGTCTCCAAGTCCCTCATGGTCACATCAAGTTCCTGATTATACTCGTACTGAGTGACGAACGCCTTCATAACCTCCTCCCATATGTGAGTTTTACTAGGTTCCAACATGAGGTACCATGATAGAGCAGCTCCAGTTAATGTTTGCTGAAACAAGACAGCCATCAAAGTGGTGCTCAAACCACTTGGCTGGAAAGCTCCTATGCACATTCGGATATGGCTACGAGGGTTTCCCGTTCCATCGAACTTATCAAAAACTGGCATCTTGAACCCGGTAGGCAAAATTTCATGAACCCCATCGTATAACCCTTCCAACTCTAGCAGGTAAGTATTGACTCCCTGGGCTTTTCAGACTACCCTCTCAAGTTTCTCTACTTTTTCGGTCATCAGTCTCTCTTTCTCAGCCCTCTCTTTCTCTACCCTTTCCTTTTCTGCTCTTGGTGCCCCACCTCCTGGTGCTTCTGGATCTTCAAACCAATCCTCTTCCCTAACCGGAGGTGGATCGACAACTGGCGATGGCTGTCGTGCCAATGTTTCCATCATGGTCATCATTCTAGTCATCTGCCCTACCTGCTGTTCCACTATGACCCTCAGTTCCGCTATCTCTCTCGCATTTGCTTCTTGTGCCATCTCTCTTCTGACTAACCTTGCAGTTGAATCTCTGTACCAGACTGTGCTTGTAACCATATTTTATCCAAATCAATTTTATTTTCAAAAGGAATTTCTTATTTTCTTATGCCCATTATTAAAATTGATTTTATCAAACGCTTAATGAAATATTTACAAATGATCCATATGTTACACGGATGTAATGCATGTGTGCGTGTGTGCCTACTCTAAATGCCAAAGAAAAGAAAATCCTAATCCTAACACATAAGCATATAAGCACCTAAAATCCTCATCCATGTCAAGTGTGTTTATTTCTCCTTTCATTGTGATCCTCATTACCCCTTGAATATTTTCAAAATTTTGAAATTCATTTGAAAAGCATTTCTCTAGATGATGGGATCTTTCAAATTCTCAAAAAAAAAAATGGAATTTTTTCTTTAAAAGCAAAACGAATTCTCAACAAAAGATGAATGGGTCGAAACTTTGTTTTGGAATTCATTTGAAAAACATTTCTTTAAGTCTTTCAAAACAATTCTCGCGAATTTTGAATCTTTTCTTTGAAGATGAGGATGTGGAAAATATTTCTCAATAGACGATGATTGAGTTTATTTTGATAAAAAGAGGGATTTTTTAAAATGCTTTGGGATTTACAAAGATGGATCTTGAAAACTTTTGGATAGGAAGATCACATGATTGGATAATTATCGCACTTTTCATGAACTCGGATACATACAAGGTCAATGATGCTTAGCTAATGTAATACTCCGTATTTTTAGGTATATATCCCTAGTACTTTTCCTAGCCTTTGGGTAAGTTTGCATCCCAATCGATTGGCCTTATCACAATTGATTGATATGTCAATCGATTGGATGTTTTACCAATCGATTGGTATCCTGCCGACCTAACCCCAATCGATTGACACCTGCTATCAATCGATTGAGAGTAGCTGGAGTTGGCCACCTCGTTGGTTTTGTGTGGTTGTGATTGTTTTCCCCTCCCTATATATACCCCTCCCCTTATACATATATATGTTTGCTTGTGTGTGTGTTTGGGAGAGAGAGAGATATATATACTCTCATATATATACACACATACATATATATTATATATATACACACACACCCTCTCGGGTTAGAGAGGAAGAGAAGGGAAGAAGAAGAAGAATAAGAAGAAGAATAGGAGGACAGAGAGAGAACAGAGACGGACAGAGAAAGAGAGAGCAGAGAAGAAAGAGAGAGGAAAGAGAACTCACCATAGCCGCCGCCGCGGAGCTCGGGACGCCGTCAACAGACCGCCGGGAGAGGTGAGTTTATTAACTCACTCAAGGAGGTTTGTTTTGTGATGTTTATGTGTGTATAATAACGTGCATGAGGAGGAAAGAGAACCCCAACGTTTTTATAATAAAACCAGCAGTTTTGAGGAAGAAGACAGAGTTCAATCGATTGCCATTGGATCCAATCGATTGGATGATTTCCCAATCGATTGCCATGGGTTCCAATCGATTGATATGTCAATCGATTGGTATTTCGTCCAATCGATTGATATTGTTTCCAATCGATTGACATGTTTGTTCAATCGATTGGATATGAGCAGAATGTTATTTGTATGTTGTCTTATATTTGTGATATATCAGACCTGTTAATAGTTGTACCATATGGGTTATTGCGCTGTGTGGATAAGATTTATAAGTACTATGTCAGGACTAGACTTATATGCAATTGTCATTGATATTACGAGATGAATTATCCTATGTTAACTGTCGATATAAGATGAATTGTTTAACTGTCATATGTTATTGCCAAACTAAATAGTAGAACAGAATACAACTGTATGTTAATAATCAGTAACCAGTAGATATGTTGAATACAGAGCATGTGGTATTTCCTGTACTTAGTATACAAGCATTTCACAACATGTGTCAGCATGCATGGGATAGTGATATGAAGAGGTAAGAGAAGCTGATGAGAAATGGGATATGTGACTCATGTGGAATATGAGATATGTGTACTTTGGATCCATGGGATCAACGGCTGACGAGTCGGGTGGACGTGGGACGGTTAGAGTTCCTAGTACGCCTCTTGTTGTTGAAGACGTCCAGTAATGCGTATGCACTGTTGAAGACGTCCAGTGTACCGTTGACGATTACGTCCGGCTAGTGCCCTAATGTATTTTCACCGTGTAGTCGACCAGTGAGAATATACACAGCGTAGAAGACGTCCGTTGTGCCGCTTCCATCGTTTACAGATAGGTGGTACTGTGTAGACGACCGGTAACCCTATCAAGGGATTGTAGGACCTACTGCCTAGTCGGGTGATTCCAATTGGTACTATGGTATCTATGTATGGATACGGATTTGGATTATGGTATCAACGTACGGATACAGAGATGGATATAGAAATATGAATATGAGTATGGATATGATAAGATAAACGTTCAGTCGTGGATCCAGCGTCCCGACGTAAAGGTATATGCATGGGATGGATGCATGGGTTACATGCATGGATTTGATGAATATGTGATAAGATATTATACCATGATCCTTGTCTTTGTCATTACTATGTTTCCTGTTATTCCTGTTATTCCTGTTACCTTTGATTAATGTACAGTTTACTGAGACCTTTGCTATGTCCGTGAGTGACGCCATTGTTAAGAGATTAACCGCATTTTAAGATGCTGAACAATAACGGCGAGGAGTGTTGTTTAATGTACTCACTCAGCTTTGTATCCAAAGCTGATGGCGTTTGTGCCCTGGACATTCCAATGTCTAGAGCTTCGCAGGACTTGAGGACGAGAGACTGATGTTCTGCCGGTCTTGGAGCTGAAGGCTTGGAGAAGAAGACGTGCTGCTTGTAATAGTTAGTTTGTATATCTGTTGTTATTATTGTTATAGGCCTGAGACTATAAGCCAACTGTTGTAATAGTTTTAGTAGACTTTTATAATTGGTACTTGGGCATCTGTTGCTTCCATACCTTTTATAGTTTCCGCTATAGCCTCTGATTTATGTTAATAAGATATGTTCTATGAATAGCATCCTCCCTATCGTGGTGTTTATTAGTTTGAGTAGATGACAATGCGGTTATTCACCCGTAATTCCCTATGGACCCATAAAGGAAATTTATTTTTCTCTATTTATGCTGCTCCGAGGCGTGACAGCTAATCAAGATATAAGAAGTGTAATCTTATAATCGAAAATTCGGCATTTTCCCAAATGTCATGGGACATGAAGAGAAATTGCTCAATGGTGATTAAGAGGTTACACTCCTTCCATCAAGCAAGCATCGTCATCATCTCGAATAATCCCTTCTGGGTATACAAATCTCCCTAGCATATAGTCCTAATCAAGAATTGATTTCCTAGTTTGAAAGGTTCTATAGAAGCTATCATGCAAAAGCCGGGTTTTGGTCAAATAAGAGACCCTTGACACACACCCGATAGGATGCTTCATATACCAATACATGGTACGAGATCAAGGGTGACCACACAGTCCCATGATGGATTGACCGACCGGGTTACCCCGAGCCTTCAAGGTCATAGTTTCGTGCAATTGACTGGCGAGACATGCAAGTGCAATGCAACAGGCACACAAAAATTAACTAATTCGATTAAAAGGATGCTTTCAAGTCTAATCCTTGAGTGAACCCAAAATAAAAAAAATTCGGGTCTGCGAAACCAGAGATTCTGGGTTCGATCCCCAGCAGAGTCACTAGATTGTGGATACCGGCATTTGGGCCCACTTTTTTAATTTCAAAACATTTTTTTTTCAAATTCAAATTCAAATACACAAAGAGTCGCCACTTAATTTTTAAAGGGAAATTAAGAAACCATTTTAAAAGCAAACCGATCTTTTGTGAAACCAAAGATAAACTGGGTCCGGGGATTATGGAATAAAAGGGGAAGGAGCCCGGAGGACTAAAACACCCCCTTTCATCCTATCTCATGATAGGCCTCTACTCATCATCCTTTTTAATCAAATTATTAACCTAAGTATGCCCTCAACGAATACATATATATAAATAATACATTACACAAGCATGTTGAAAAGGGTGCAAAATAGCTAACGACAAAATATCATTCATAAGCCATGTAATTCAAATAGCAAGCAATATGATATGTAAATAGGGAACTAGAAAACATACCCGTGATCCAGTCGTGAAATAGAAACGTGCAATTCATACATATAAAATAAAACCTAAGAAAAGGTCTCTAACGCATATAAACACATAAGGCAAGAACCTAGGCTAATGTGTCGCGCATGAGGTTTAAAATCAATTAAAATCAAAGAAGTAAATCAAACTAGAGGAGTTGAGAAATTGTACCTTAAATGCGCTACAAAACAAAGGTTAGTACACATGCCTTAATCAAAAGATATCAAATAATCAAACCTAAGATTCTAGCTTAAATCTATCAAGCATAGAAAGAATTGACCTATTAATAGATTCCTTCTAATTAGTTGAAGCCATAGCACCTCTATGGATATACAAGCCTCAACTGGGAGCCAATGTAATATCCATATAGGGGTTCTATAATCCCAACACGATCATAAGGAACTCACAATTAGGTTCAACTAAGGACAAAACAACATAGAGCTAAAGCCTAACTATAAGCATCTATATACATGAATGAATGCATGGATATGAACATGAATGAGCTATGAATTATTCACTAATTTGGATCACTTAACCTCTAGATTTACACTTAATTATCATTGCTCAAAACATGATTTAGGTCCCAAAGCATTAGGAGACCATTTAAGTTAAAATCAATGAGATTAGACAAAACAGTGACTGTTTCTCAAGAATTACAGAGAGCAGACCACATTTTAAAAGGTAGAAAAACCATACTTCCAACGGTTGGATCTTAATGATTTTTGGATATGATATGCCTCTGTGAGTCTAGTTTCTAACTCAAAAAGAAAATCAAGGTTTGAACGGTTAGATCTCTGGGAATATGGAAAACACTAGACATCACTCAGGAATCTGTAACTCTCTGTCCAGAGATCTTGTACAATTTTCTAAAAATAGCAAAAAAAAATGAGAAACACTTAGATATTTTTAGGGTACCTTCCTAACACATTAAGGTACTTATAAAAAATTATTAGAGACCTGGAAAACTCTATTAAGGTTATGGTTTATTAATTTTAAAATGGACTTACTGTTCTAAAATTTTGGACAGAGAGTTGCTTGTTCTGAAATCAAAAGACCAAACCATCTTAGACATGGAATTTCCTCGAAACAAAAATTGCAGAGATGCTTAAATGAGTTATGAACATCCTCCAATTGGTCTCGTCCAATTCCAATGAACCATGATCCTATGGAAAATCTTTGATCACAATGGTTTATGGACCCACTGCACCTTTGTTAAATTGATGTCCATTTTTCAAATCAAACTTGATCCACGATTCTAGAGAGAACTAGGATCAAGTATGATTATGATCATTGGAGTAAATAATGAGACACGAAGAGATTCATAGATTTATCCTTAATGAATTTCCATCACAGATCTCATAGCAAGAGAATCCTAAGGTCTTATTCAATCTTATGAACTCTTAAATATACAAGTTCCCTAGATTTCAACAAACAAACTATAAAGTCTCACATCTAAATCCTCTCTCAAACATATGATCCTTGAGGAAATAAAAACTATGATGTACTATTCTCCTCTCAAATTAATGGTCCTTGGAGACTTAATGAGACCCAAATCTACTCAAATCTCTATGGAATATAGTATGGATTCCATTAGATTCCTAGTATAGAGATCCAAGTCATGAGCTAAGACTTGAATCTAATTAACTATGAGTAGATATGACCATGACCAATCTTAATCCCCATATAAATCATAGGATCATAAGGGACTAGAGGATCAAACTCAAAGAGATCTAATGAGATATTGAAGATCTCATAGATCCTATGAGAAGAATGTAAACAAAAGAAATGAAATCAAAGGTTATTTGAAAATTTAATTCAAAACTCTTTTATTCTTAAATCCAAAGCTTCATTTAGACCCAAATTAATGAGATGTTATGAGATTCAATCACAAGCTCTAAGTGGTGTGTGATGAAATGAGGTAAGAAGAGAGGTTTTGAAAATGTGTAAAGTTCCTAGAACTATGAACTTGTGATTGAATTTGCCTAATTCTACCAAGGATTGAGAGGTTACCTTTATGACCTCAAGGATTTCTTCAATTTCTTGGGAAGCTCTTCCACAATCTTCAAGTTCTTCTTTCAATTCTTCAAGAAAACTCTTCTTTTTTCTCATTTTTTTCTCTATCCTATCTCTCTCTCTCTCTCTCTCTCTCTCTCTCTCTCTCTTGTATCTCCCTAAGATTTTAAGTGAGAATTTTCAAAATCAAGTCCAAGCCCCCAATAATGGAGATGAAGGCCTGTTTAAATAGACCTACATGAAAAGGTTAAATGGGTAAATTCGGGTGAAAACCCATGTGCAACGTTTTCTTCTAGAACATGTGAGAAAAGTAATCTGTTACAGTTCGCGGCACTCGACGGATGCCTGCGGCACTCAGTGAGTGCTGGGCGGCACTCAGAGAGTGCCGGCGCGGCACTCAGTGAGTGCCGCCAGATTTCCCGCGTGCCGGGGCTAACAGAATTTTGCCCTCTTTTTAATTTTCAACATATATATTGACATAAAACTAATTTATGTAGTAAAGTATATACTTATGTACTTATATTTGCAATGTACTTTATTAAAATGTTCCCAGATGCATGGTATACATTCCTATATAATTCTTTCATTTCTTTTTTCTTTTTAGGACTTCTTCTTTTTTTTTTTTCAAAATTCTCTTCCACTTTCTTCTTATATATATATATATATTTGAACTCTTTCTTTTCTTCTTCTTTTTTTTTTTTTATATATATCTTATTATCATTACTAAATATATATATATATTTAACTGTATTCTCAGACTGATTTTCTCACACTTTCTTCGACGTTCATGTTTCTCTTGAATTCCCAATCTCCCCTTCTTTCATTTTTTTTTTTTTATTTTGAAACTTTTCTTGAAGAATCTTTGAAGAAATTGAATTCTCTGGAAAATCTTTGAATTTCACCAGTCATCGTCATCATCGGTTTTAAGAGGTAACCAATCCCTGGATTTGACGTTTGGTCAAAATCGGGGTGTCTACACCACCCTCAATGGTAACACCATTGTAGGTGCAAGACTTAACTATTGATTTAAATCGCTTTCATGTGTTTGAAATTAACTGTGATGATGTAGTCCCGGTCATGAAAGGGCTATGGATTTTTTATTTCTTGAGAAGCATGGAATACTGTAGAAGATGTACTCCGTTGAGCTTTAATGCAATTGCATGGTAGACGGTTAGGTCACCGTGGATTCGTGTGATCCCAACATTCCCCTTTTATTAAGAAAAACACGTTATAAAATATCACTTTAGTTAATTAGTTAAGTACTAGTTTAATTTAATTTAGTTACTTTATCTTTAGAAGTAAATAATTGTGGAACTCCGTGTTCTACACTTTCCTTAAACATTGATTTTTATTTTTCTTTTAGAGTCTAATCTAGGTAATTTAGCTTCCAACCTTCCCTGTGAGATCGATCTGGTCTTAACCAGATTACTACTTGCACGATTACCTCCAGTTGGGTATAGCACACAAGCGCACACAACTTTTTAGCCGTGTCACCATACACCCAGGAGGTGAAGCAGAGATGAAAGGTAGCCCTCATTAAGCTTTTGTTCCGTGAGGGGGGCCCCTTTCAGGGTCCTACATTCAAATGTTAGTTATCTATAGGAAGCCCTATAAGCCCAATATAGAGCTATAGAAGAGGTCTTTTTGGACTGTAATCTTAGAGATGCTATAAGGAAGTTGAAAGAGGCCTTCGGCTTCACTCAAAGTAGTCATATAGACTCTACAGTGACAGTTGAGAGAAATAGACACATCTCTTGAGTTGTGTTAAAAGTTATGCCTTTCAGTGTGTCCCAAGTAGGGGAGTGTTTCGGCCAGAACGGATCGGAAACACCCCTTTCGGAAAAAATTCCAAAATTTTCGGAAGCCAAAAATGCATTCCGAATTCCGTTCCAAAATTTTGGAAATTCCAAAATCATTTCCGATTCCGAAATTTCGGAATTTTTCGGAATATTTTCAGAATCTTTCGAAATATTCAAAATTCAAACTTAATGGGATTTCACTTGAGACTTGTAGGCCTTTTATAGAAGCACATTACATCCCCTCTTTTGTGTTTTTTCGATGTGGGATGAACACAATTTTTTGAATATTTCGGAATATTTTCGGAAAAGTTTCGGAAAATACAATTTTGGAGCATTTTCGGAAATTTTTCGGAATCCTTTGGAATATTTTGGGGAAAGTTTCGGAAATTACAATTTCGGAATATTTTCGGAAATTTTTCGGAATTTTCGGAATTCTAAAAATAATTCTGATTCCGATCCGATTTTTTTTTCGAAATTTTCGGAATTCGAAAATTCAGAATTCGGAATGTATATTTAGTTGCCAAAATCGGAATTTTTCGGATCAGAATCGATCGGAATCGGCATTTCCGTTCCAAATGACACCCCTAGTCCCAAGTATTACCCTTATAGAAATGCTTTAAAGTACAACGGATTATTATGTTTTAGGTGTTTGGTTAATATGTTGTGAAATTAGAGATAATTTTTATAAGCATCCCCTACCCGTTTATGGTCTAACTGCTTTTTCGATCAAATCTACTTATTCTTTTGTTGAAACAAACAGATCAAAAAGTAATTTGGGCCATCAAAACTGCTTAAAATGAACAAACAAGCACTTGCTGCTTTTTACCTATTTATATTCCACTCACAAATCGTGGCACCCACTTTTTATATATTTGTATTTATTTGAAATAGTTATTTATTTATCTACATGTATAGATGCACAACTAATTGCCTGTGTCCGTGGGCACATGTCACAAAAAAAATGTTAATTGTGCAGTTAAATCTGTTCTAACTCTAATCATAATAAAATCACAGTAATTACAAAAAAAAAATCATATGTACGAATCAAAATCTAATTGTAAGTACAAGCCATTAAAGAACTGTAAGTGTGCCGTAACTGCACATAAATCTGAAAATTAACAAAAAAAAAATACATTAATTGCACGCACATAAATAGTTTAAAGTATAAAATTAGACACAACTTGTACGTACATCTCATTGTATTACTGTGTTGATTTTCTTACACTTTAAATAATAGGCATTTATTACCCTCTACTCCTTTGCCGCATACTCTTACTCTCGTACTACATCTTTAATTCATTTCTACAAAATTGTAGTTGGGAGTCAAAAACATGACCAAATTCACTTCAAGTATGAAATTCTAATAAAACACAAATGAGATAGGATTTGTTTCCTAAGTTGAGACTAATTAGGTCTCTTATGTATTCTTGTGTATATATACTAGTACGTACCCGTGCCTGTGGCGCGAGAGGAAAAAAAAAGGAAAAAAAATGATTAATGAAGCTATATAAAAATGATTAATGAAGCTATATAATCATTTGCATAAAATAATCGCTGACATTCAAATGGGCCGAAAAAAAAATTGAACTTATTTGACCATGTCATTTAAGAACAACCCAAATTAGGAGCTGAAATATAATCCCTAAGTTTAGACCCCCCCAAAAAAGGTCCTTGATCACATTCCAAATCCATATGACACATTTATCTGTCAAATAGGGGATTTATACTATTAGTTGTTTAAGTGTATTCGACAACCGATTAAAATAGATCATTGGCCCAATCCCGCCAAAAAAACATGGTCATAAGGTTTATTTCAATCTTTTTATTTTTATTGTTGCTGTCTGGGAGCTTTTTTGAAGGGCTGTTTAGTGGCTGTTTGGAGCGTTATTTTTAATACTCCTTACGTCCTATTGTTAAAGTCCCCCTTTTCATTTTGGATAGGGTAGTGTTTAAGAGGCAATATATATATATATATATATTGAAGGAATTTGAGAGGTAATACATGTGGATACACATTTGGGCATTCCGCGTTTTGATTTTCTAAAAGAAAAGAGTCGACGCTTAATTTTTTTTTTTTTTAGGAAAACTAAGAAGTCATTTTAAAAGCTACTCCATTTTCTGCAAAACCAAAGATTTACTAGGTCCGAGGATTATGGAATGAGAGGAGAAGGAGCCCGGTGGGACAAAAGCATCCCCTCTCATCCTATCTCATGATAGGCCTCTACTCACTATCCTTATAATTAAATCATCAATATAAATGTGCCCTCAAATAATACATATATATATATATATACACACATTTCAAAAGCATGTTGAAAGGGTGTAAGATTGCTAACAAAAAAAAGGACATACAAAACCACATAATTCAAGTAGCATACGATATGATATGTATAAGGGAACAAGAAAAACTCATCGGGATCCAGCAGCGATATGGAAACGTGCAATGCATACGAAAATAGAAAACCTAAGAAAAAAAGTTCTATAATTCACATAAACACATAAGGTATTCACCTAATCTAATGTGTCGCACATGGAGTCGTAAAATCGATAAAACAATTAAGTAACTGAATAAATAGGAGGGAAGATGAGGCATTATACCTTGATAGCACTACAAAACAAAGGCTAGTCCACATGTTTGAATACGAATAATAAGGATTCACCTAGATCTAAAACTTCGAAACCTTTCCTATCAAGGAAGTCACAACACTTCTATGGATATACAAGTCTCGACGGGAAGGTCCAGAGAGACCTTGACCTAAAGCCAACGTAATGTCCACATATAAGTGACATGGCTTCAACATGATTGGAAAGAACTCTCAACTAAGTTAACAATTGAGATTCATCACCACATTCTATATCCTAAGATTCCTAAGTTCAATAATTATTCCTAAACATGACAACAATAGATGCATGATAGTCAAGGTCGGCCCAAAGGGGGGGCAAGAAGGGCAACCTAAGTTCATTAAATTTTGAGGGTCCCCATGAAATTTTTATAATTATATTTTTACCTTGAGATTTTTAGTATATTTAGGCATGATGTTGTCAAAATCAAGATAAATTAATCCTACTAAAAATATGAGTATAGTGAAAAGCAGGGGTCAATTCCTCAGGGATTGTGATATGAATTTAACTAGATTCTAAAATTATAATTCTAAATATCGACTAAAAATAAAATTGATTTATTTATGAGTTTGGAGAATTAATGAATATTGGTTTTGAATAAAGATGAAATGAATTAATTAAACTAACACTAATTACTAAATAGAGTAATAAATAGAATTTATGAAAATATATGGAAGGAAAAAATCTAGGATCACAAATCCACCACTAACTATATAAAAGATTCATTCATGCGATCCTTTAGGCTACTGTACTCGGATGATTATGGGGAATCGTGGCTACCAACTCGATTCCTCCGACAAGAAAATAATCGAGATCTAATTACTAACATATCCCATCTGCGGTTAGCATGGAGTATCTTGCACTAAACTAAGGTTGCAGCACACTCTATCTTACCTAAGCATGACATTTAATAATTACAACCTTAGTTCCATAAGCACCATTGCATGCACTCATTCCATACAATCAACGAAAATATGAACTATGAAGCACATTGAATTCAAAATAAATTTAAGACAAGAAAAAACTTTGAAATAAATGATTTAAGCATTAAATACGATTTTATAATTAAATCCTTAGGCATACAATTATCATCCTTGGAATACAAGTAAAACCAAAAGACTACATAAATAAAAAAGCTTTTACATAGCTATGAAACCCTAGAACATGTATTTATTTGGCCATGGAGGGAATTGAATGCATGATGTAGGAGTCCATGGAGAACCTTGAACTTCTTTTTCTTGCATTCTTCTCTCTCGAGGTCATAGAATATATGAGTTAAAAGTCTGTATATAATGAGTGTATATCTCATATATATATATATATGTGTGTGTGTTTCCCAAATTTAGGAAGTTTCCTGAACCCTAAAAATACTAGGAATAGCCGTTTTCACGTTCACTTATGTTTCTGCCCATTTTGGACATAATCAGCATAACTGCCCGGGCGGTCCGCTCGGGCCCGGTGCCCACTCGTGCGGAAAACCTATTTGGCTTAGAATTTTCCTTAAAATTTTCAGAATTACCCCCAAGTTGACTGTAAACTTGAATAACTTGAAATAAACAAAAAAAACATAATATCTTTTAAATAAAATAATCTTGGGACTAATAAAGGCTAGTTAGGCTTAGTAATCGGGAATTATTCATCCACTATCACACCCCCAAACCAGCATTTTGCTAGTCCTCGAGCAAAGAAACAAAATAAAATAACCTTCAAATCTAACTCACTTTCGCAGGAATTACGATTGCATTTAGCGTATGCAACAAGTTTTTAAACCTCTAGGTGTCCCTAGTAGGACGAGTTATAATCTCGTGAGGGTTTACGGTGAAGCTACCCACAAACTTCTCTCTCTCTCTCTCTCTCTCTCTCTCTCTCTCTCATTTTTAGAAAGAAAAACTAAAAATAGACTATGTACTATAACGACTCAAAATTGACTCAAGAAAAACCTACTCATCAATACTATAGATAGAACCATAATAATATGCAGTGAAAGCAATATTATAACACAATACTCATTAATGAAAAATAACTCTATGTAGTTATGAGTCATATCTTAAAATTACATGTGTGTGAAATGGTAGTCAATAGAACACGTGTTTTGTCATAAATTACAGAATATAACTGGGATGACTTCTGACTATGCCTCGACTACAAATCTCACTAGGTCAATTACACTCAAAACGAATCACTCCCAAATAGGTGCAATCTCCCAAGTATATGTGAGCGGTATAATATTTTCAAGACAACAAGGCGCACATATGACACATGAAAAACGTCCAACACATAGAAGATAGTCTCAAGAAAAAGATGCCAATAGTCTAGAATTATTCCACATGTTATCATATATACCATGTTAGTCCTTTCTCTGATTTTTTTTTTCATTTCATGCATAGAATCATTCCACCATACCATCCTAAAGTCAAGCAGGGCTTTCTACAGGGATGAAATGTAGGCTAGGGTTTATAACTCAGAAAGGAAGGAAAAAGGATAACAAAAGGTCTGAGAGTGATGTTAAATGGATATAAAAAATTCTAGGGCTTTTATTTGTATCCTTGACTTTTGTTTCTTTCATTTTTTTTTCGATTCCCCTCCCCCCTTTTTCCCACTTCTCCTTTTTTTTTTTTATTTTTTTAATACTCCCAAACTTATTGATAAATCTTGTGATTATCGGAGCATATCTTTACCATCACCACTACTACTCCTTTATATTCATCTCTGAATCCTCATTTTTCAATACACTCTCAAACTTAGGGTAGGATTTTATTTATTTATTTGTTATTATTCTCTTTTGGTGAACTCCAACATTTGGATTGGGTAAGGAAAATTGGTGAACAAAAAAAATGTCTTAATTATAAAGGCTCAAAGGGCTAACTAGGGATACGAAATTTTATGTATTATTCGAAGGGTTGATGAAAGGTCAAAAAAGGTTTAATAACAAGAATGGACTACTATCATTGTCGTTTTGGGGCGTGATAGGATTTTTGGTATCAGAGCCCCATGTTTTACCTTTTCGTTCACAGATTGTCCCACAACATCTAGTCCTAGAACCTTGAGATTCCTATAGATGAGCATTAAGATTAGTTTTAACTTAAGGTAGTCTCTTTTTAGGTAGCATGGCACCACCACTGTGAAGGAAAAGTGAGGTTTAAAATGATTTTAAACGCGCAGCAGAAAGATTAAGTTTCCAAAACTTATTGGTAGCCCAGGATCTGCTACTCGTCAATTTCATAGATGCGTACTAACAAGAGGGGACAAGAGTTATACCTTTGTGTCTTGAACCCAATTCTGAAATCTTCAAACTTCTTGATTATGCAGCAGCTTCCACTAGGTTGTCTTCACCCTTATGACTCTTGTGGATGCTGACAGAGAGGCTAGAGTTGGTGGGAACTCCAACGGGAAGGATAAGGAGGCTTGGAAAACCCTAAACAGTTTTTGCAGCTTTCGTATAGGAAAAACGACGATTATTAAACCCTGTACGCTGCTGCCCTATTTATAGATTTCCAAAATCGACTTTAACCTTCGACCGATCGAAGACCGATCGAAGTAGCTTTGATCGATCGAATACCTTTCGATCGCTCGAACCTGCCTACACTTCAATCGATCGAAACTTATTCGATCGATCGAACCTGTCATGACAAGATCCTCTTGTGCCTTTCCAAGCATCCTAGTGGATCTAAGAGTGGGACCTCCTAGGCTCTTTATTGTTGGCTTAGACCAGTTGTTAATTCCCATGACCAAACTCTTTGATCAGCAAATTAACCAACTGGTTAGTTAACGTTTACTCCACAATTAAACGATAACTGAACTCCAACGCAAAAGTACATATCCAAAGCGGTAACTAGACTTGTATGGTGTACTAATGTCCCTCTACCATCAGCATTCGTAATCATATTCAGGTAGTCGGATAACTGTTACTGTCAACTCGAATCATGAATACTTCTTTTATTCCTTGAGTCCCATTCACCTCTCATGATTACCAAACATGTTGATAACTACTTCTCAACAAGACTGCAGTTCTCAGTAATCAACTTGGTGACATTCCCAAGGTCGAATCAGAGGGTAGATTCTATTTTGATAATATATGTTCACAACCCTATGAACATAACATACCCAAGATACCTAGGTGTTGATCTTCTATAGACCTCACTGATTGGTAAGTCAAAGCAGCCATATCCACACTCTGTGTTCATAATCGTCTCAAGATTTAGAACACGTACCTTATACAAGTTATGAGTTCCTATCGACTATTTGACAATCTTGAGTGTCAATAGGAAAGCCGTTAATGCACTATAAGCACTAGCATATTAACTAAGAGTCACACTCTAGTGATTGAGATTCATCACTCCATCCAATGGTAGTTAATCATGCTACAGTGTATACCTGATGAGATATCCAGTCTCGTCATCCACTGTGACAAGTTCTAAGTATTAAAGAATAGTAATTCGTATCTCACTTGTATGTATCTCATACATACACGAATTACCTACTATGATACTTAAGGATTTAAACAATCATCTCATCAAAGAAACATACACAATGAAATGTAAAGCTGATATCCATATATTAAAATGTCAATGTCTCATACATAAAGTAATGGTTTGAGGGTACAAACCCAACAAACTCCCACTTGCACTCACAATCATACAAGACTACATCTGAGACCTAGACTATCTAAATGATGATTAAAGATCTTCTATGGCAAGGCCTTTGTAAGCAGATCCGCAAGATTGTCAGAGGTGGCAATCTTGCTGACAGTCACATCTCCACGTTGAACAGTATCTCGGATTAGATGATATTTTTGATCTACGTGCTTTCCCTTTCCGTGGTTCCTTGGCTCCTTGGACTGAGCCACTTCCCCACTATTATCACAATAAAGCGTAATAGGTGACAGTAATGCTGGTACCACCTCGAGCTCCATAAGAAACTTCTTGAGCCAAATAGCTTCCCTTGCGGCTTTACAAGCAGCCACATACTCAACTTTTGTAGTTGAGTCTGGAATGCATTTCTGCTTAATGCTCCTCCAACTGACAGCACCACTTCCCAAGCTAAAGAGATGTCTGGATGTTGACTTTCTTGAATCTTTATTTGACATAAAATCTGAGTCAATGTATCCCATTGGAATTACCTCACTACCACCCTACATAAGCATGTAATCTTTAGTCCTTCTCAAGTACTTAAGAGTGTGCTTAACGGCTATCCAGTGTTCTGGACCTGGATTCGATTGATATCTACTAACCATGCCAACGACAAAGCAGATATCTGGTCTAGTGCATAACATCGCATACATGAGACTTCCCACTGCCGAAGCATAGGGAACTCCTTCCATATGATTCCTCTCCTCCTGTGTCTTTGGACACTGGTCCTTGGAGAATGCTAAACCATGACTGAAAGGTACCAAACCTTTCTTCGAATTATCAATTGAAAACCTAGTTAGCACCTAATTGATATAACTATCTTGAGATAATCCCATTATCTTTCGCTTACGATCCCGAAAAAGCTTTATCCCAAGGATATAGCTCGCCTCTTCTAGATTCTTCATATCAAAAGTACTAGCTAGCCAAACCTTGACTGTTACAATGCCGCTACATCATTTCCAATAAGTAGAATGTCATCAACGTAAAGCATAAGAAAAGCCACCACTTTTCCTTCACACTTCTTGTATACACAAGGTTCATCTAGATTCTATAAGAAACCAAACGATTTGACCGCTTGGTCAAATCGAATGTTCCAACTCAATGATTCCTGCTTAAGCCCATAATTGGACTTTTGCAACTTACATACCAAGTTAACTTTTTGACCAATTATGAACCCTTCTAGTTATTGCATATAGATGTCCTCCTCAAGATTGCCATTCAAGAATGCAGTCTTGACATCCATTTGCCAGATCTCATAATCTAGACATACAGTAATGGATAAGAGTATTCTGATGGACTTGAGCATGGCTACAGGCGAGAAGGTTTCCTCATAGTCAATGCCCTCCCTCTAAGTATAACCTTTTGCTACAAGCCTGGCCTTAAAGGTCTCAACCTTTCCATCAGATCCTCTTTTCCTCTTGTAGACCCACTTACAGCCAATGGGTTTAATATTGGCTAGAAGTTCTACAAGATCCCATACTTGATTGGAATCCATAGACTCCAATTCAGATTTTATAGCTTTAATCCAATGAGCTGAATTAACATCAGCCATTGCCACTTCGTATGTGGCAGGATCATATTCAGATTCTATGGAGACAGCTTCAAAAACTTTTCCTAAGAACATGTATCTATCAGACTGGCTTATAATCCTCCTAATACGATGAGGTACCGGTGCAAAAATGGGTGAAGAAGTGGTATTTTCTTGATTTATATCGTTATCAACTGCAGGTTGGACTAAGGGCTCTCCTTCTATCTCTCTCAGATCTATCCTTCCCTTAGGTATATGGTTCATGATAAAATCATCCTCCAAGAAAATAGCATTTGTACTAACAAACACTTTCTGTTCTCTTGGATCATAAAAATACCTTCCATACGTACTCTTTGTATACCCTACGAAGTAACATACTTTCGATCTAGAATCCAACTTGCTCATCTTTCCTTTCAGCACATGTGTTGGACACCCCCATATCCAAAGATGTTTCAAAGAAGGCTTGCGCCCAATCCACTTCTCTCGTGGTGTCCTGGGAACATATTTTCTTGGTAATATATTTAGTATGTATGCAGCGGTTTCCAAAGAATAACCCCAAAGGAATAAAGGTAACTCCAAATAACTCATCATTGACCTAGTCATGTCTAAAAGAGTCCGATTCCTTGTCTCCACTACACCATTCTGCAGAGGTGTACCAGGTGCAGTCAACTATGACAGAATCCCATTCTGTACGAGGTGATCAATAAACTCATTAGAGAGTTACTCGCCAGCTCGATCAGATCGAATGGCCTTGATATGTGTTTCTAATTGCTTCTCCACTTCAGCCCTAAACTCTTTGAACATTTCAAAGGCTTCAGACTTGTGCTGCATTAGGTATATATATCCATACCTAGAGTGGTCTTTAGTAAATGTTATGAAATACTCACAACCACCCCGTACTCTAATATTTATTGGTCCATACAAATCAGTATGAACTAATTCCAACAATGTATTGGTCCTATTGCCCTTTGCGGGAAAGGGCTTTTTGGTTATCTTACCCTCTAAATAAGACTCGCAGGCTTCCATTGGTTCGAGAACCAAATTGCCCAAGACCCTTTCTTTGACTAGTCTGCCAATCCTATTTAGATTGATATGGCCAAGCCTTATATGCCAAAGTCTTGTTGGATTAGTTGAAGGTTCCTTTCTTTTAGATGGTACAGTTACCACTGAGTTATTAAGTTCTATACAGGAGTCTTTAGAAATATTAGGAGTAATCACATACAAGCCATTAGTGTTAACACCGAACATATAAAAAGAACTATTTCTTTTAATGACAATTTTTGTTCCAAAATGAAAAGAATAACCATTATTCGATAAATTTGAAACTGAAATTAAATTACGTCTCATTAAAGGGACGTAAAGTACATCTGATAAAACTATTGTCTTATTGTCTAAAAACTTTAAAACTACTACTCCTATAGAAACCGCAAAAACGGTTGTGCTAGAATCCAGAGTCAGCACGATCTCTCCATCACTATATTTCCTGGTTGATCTGAACCCTTGCAACGAATTATAGATATGGTTAGTCGCACCAGAATCAATGCACCAAGTGTTTGAAGTATCCATTATAAAACTTACTTCAATCACATGTGATTCAATCATATCTTGAACTCTTCTCACCGCATTGGAAACACTTTCCTTTGCCTTGGCCACCCACCTTCCCTTTGCCCTTACCTTTTCCCTTGGATTTTGCAATCTTAGGGACCGATTCAACACTTGGACCATAAGTGCCAGCCTTCTTCTTCTTCCCTTTCTTGCCTTTCGGTGTAGATCGCGAGGAAGAAGGGCTTTTCTCAACGTTCAATACATTGCCCCCAGGTTTGATCACCCCTTGCGCTGCCAGTAAAGAACTCATTAATTCGCTCATTGAAAAATTCATTTTATTCATATTATAGTCTAGTTTAAATTGAGCGAATGACAGCGACAGCGTATTGAGGATCATATCAACTTGGGTCTGTGCGTCAATGTTAGCATCTAGGGTCTCCAGCTCGTTCAAATAACAAATCATTTTTAAAACATGTTCTTTGACTGAAGTCCCTTCCGACATCTTAGCACTCATTATCTTTCGCATGGCTACCTGTCTGGCAGGCTTTCCATGCTCCCCAAACATCTTTTTTAGGGATTCGATAATGTCACTGGCAGAATTGTTCGACTGGAATTGGTCTTGCAACAAACCATCCATTGAGGCTAGAATGTAGCAACGGACCATTTCATTTGACTTCTTCCATTCATCGAACTCGCGTCTGGCAGCTACCGAAGTATTTACCGCAAGTTCTTCAGGGCATGGGGTGGTGAGGACATATATATGATCCTCTGTAGTTAATACGATGCCAATGTTTCGTTTCCATTTAGTGTAGTTATTTCCAGTTAACTTGTTTTGAGTGAGTATGGTGGCAAGTGGACTAAATGTAGATCCCGATATTATGATTTACTGAAAAAATCAAAAGACAAAATAAATATGGATAGTAGAATTTGACAGTTTGAAATAAAAGAATCCTTAAAACTCTTATTTTAAAACAAAGTCACTGGAATATCAAAACAAAAGAGTAAAGCCTCCGTGTAGTGGTCAATACTCGATCTTTTGATTAATCATGACTTGTCCGCTATGCAACTCTTGTAAAACAAGTTATGACTCCCGAACTTTTTTGATCTCTAAGTTTCTGAATAATGCCCCATGTGGGATCCCTTATCCATACCTTAGCTAGTGTGTACCATTAAGGCATTAACTAGGATACAATCACAACTGCCTCAAGTAGCGCCTCCGTATGGTGGTCACCCTCTAACACGTCTGATTGATCCCATCCATAGGAAGTTACACATCTAGTAACCAATAAGTAGTGTACCCTTCGTGTGGAATGATCACCCCTAGAGAGGTGACACAGAATGCACTACTCATCTTACAATAAACCGTTAATAAAAGATCGTGGGTGTTATTAATAAGACCCTTTCCCACTAGATTTGGTAAATAAGGATTTTTCTTTTGAAAAAAATTGTTTTCACACATTACCCATAAACATCTAATGTTTACTAATGTGTTGAAACAGTTTTTGAATTTTATTTTAGAAAACTTATTTTACTTGCATGGAAGTGGTAACAATATAATCAAATGCCAATCACAAACCAAGCACTTAAAACAAAAAAACTAAAATTGAAACAAAGGCATTCATATGCCTTTATCTCCCATGGCTCTATCTCCATAGAACCTCCTTCTTGGTTTGATCGCCTCCAGCTCCATCTTCATGGACAACGGCTTGCTTCTCCATCTTCATGAATTTCCTAATTCTATTACATTGGACCTATGCTTCTTTTAAAGCTTACAATTTATCTAGAAATAGAAATCAATAACAAGAAAAATAAAGAAGGCTAGGGAAACTGGTGCGACTTTCCTTTTCGTAGGGTTGAAGTCGCAGCGCCCTTTACACATGCCTTAAAACCAAACTAATAATTAAATACAACAATCACCAAACACAAAAATTGAAATACAAAATAAAATATTTGTCGATGATCGGTGCTATGGGAGATAGCGGACTAATCTTGCTGCAAAAGGGTTAGTTGTACGCACATCCACACATATATAACAAATATGTCTAACTATTGGAACCCCTAATTAATTCACATAGTATATAAACTCTTTACATACTGAATTAGAACTTAAAACAACATCTCAATTCTCTGTCACACTTAGATCGATCGACACAGGTTCGATCGATCGAACTTTCAGTTTCACAGAAAGGTTTGAAAAATTTTATAGTAGAATTAAAAAAAAAATAAAGTATACATTTTAAAAACTTTAAAAATGTAAACTAAACACCTGGATAGAGAATCACTCTCGATCGATCGAACAGAACTAAAGATCGATCGATCGAAACTAGTTTAATCGCTTATCGATCGAGACTACTTCGATCGATCGAATCCATCATGCATCCAATGCAATCACAGATTTGTATTCTACTATGTAAACACTACAGAAATAGATCTGTGACAATGCAGTTTCAAAAACAGTTCTAAAATCAACATACAAATCAAAACTAGTGTTCCAAAATGCATCTATAGATCCAAATAAGCGTGGCTCTAATACCAATTGAAGGAAAAGTGAGGTTTAAAATGATTTTAAACACGCAGCAGAAAGATTAAGTTTCAAAAACTTATTGGTAGCCCAGGATCTACTACTCGTCAATTCCATAGATTCGTAATAACAAGAGGGGACAAGAGTTATACCTTTGTGTCTTGAACCCAATTCTAAAATCTTCAAACTTCTTGATTATGCAGCAGCTTCCACTAGGTTGTCTTCACCCTTATGACTCATGCGGATGCTATCGGAGAGGCTAGAGGTGGTGGGAACTCCAACGGGGAGGATAAGGAGGCTTGGGGAAACCCTAAACAGCTTTTATAGCTTTCGTATAGGAAAAATGATGATTATTAAACCCTGTACGTAGCTGCCCTATTTATAGATTTCCAAAACTGACTTCAACCTTCGACCGATCGAAGACCGATCGAAGTAGCTTTGATCGATCGAATACCTTTCGATCGCTCGAACCTACCTACACTTCAATCGATCGAAACTTATTCGATCGATCGAACCTGTCACGATAAGATCCTCTTGTGCCTTTCCAAGCATCCTAGCAAATCTAAGAGTGGGACCTCCTAGGTTCTTTATTGTTGGCTCAGACCAGTTGTTAATTCCCATGATCAAACTCTTTGATCAAGAAATTAACCAACTGGTAAGTTAACGTTTACTCCACTATAAAATGATAACTGAACTCAAACACAAAAGAATATATTCGAAGTGGTAACTAGACTTGTATGGTCTACTAATGTCCCTCTACCGTCAGCATTCGTAATCATATTCAGGTAGTCGGATAACTGTTACTGTCAACCTGAATCATGAATACTTCTTTTATTCCTTGAGTCCCATTCACCTCTCATGATTACCAAACATGTTGATGACTACTTCTCAACAAGACTGCAGTTCTTAGTAATCAGCTTGGTGACATTCTCAAGGGAATGCTTACTTTGAATCAGAGGGTAGATTCTATCTTGATAATATATGTTCACAACCCTATGAACATGACATACCCAAGATACCCAGGTGTTGATCTTCTATAGACCGCAAAGATTGGTAAGTCAAAGCAGCCATATCCACAGTCTATGTTCATAATCGTATCAAAAATGAGAACACGTGCCTTATACAAGTTATGAGTTCTTATCGACTATTTGACAGTCTTGAGTGTCAATAGGAAAGCTCATGTCCGTTAATGCACTATAAGTACTAGCATATTAACTAAAAGTCACACCCTAGTGATTGAGATTCATCACTCCATCCAATGGTAGTTAATCATGCTACAGTGTATACCTGATGAGATATCTAGTCTCATCATCCACTATGATAAGTTCTAAGTATCAAAGAATAGTAATTCGTATCTCATTTGTATGTATCTCATACACACACGAATTACCTACTATGATACTTAAGGATTTAAACAATCATCTCACGAAAGAAATGTACACAATGAAATATAAAACTGATATCCATATATTAAAATGTCAATGTCTCATATATAAAATAATAATTTGAGGGAACAAACCCAACACGATGTTCATTCTAGACGAGTTTGGAGGACACTATGTGTATGAGGGCAGTATTGAGCTAGCAGATCCACAGTACTATGCTTGGAGGGTTAGGTAGAGAACCATCGCAATGACAGAGCAGATATACGGATTGAGCAGCAGAGATTTGGGACCCAGGATCCAGAGGTGATATGTCAAGAGATGATCTAGCATAAAGGCACCTTTCGACGCATCAAGGAGGATTCACTATAGATGCTGCAAGACCATTTTTCTTATCAGGTTCTACTTATAGAGGTTAGAGTAGTGCCCCCACCTCCCCTGACAGAGCCACCACCACAAACACCTCCACCTCTACCAGAGGAGGACATGGCTGATGCACCCTTAGCAGATGAGGACCCAAAGGATGAGGATCCAGACGAGGATGAGGGCGACAATGATGATGAGACAGGTGATGACGTTGTGGTACTAGTCTTACTAGGCGACATAATAGCATAGCTGGCAGTAGAGTGGGCTGCAAAAATGGTTCTATATCCCCATGGATTTGAGATAGGAGTAGCAGAGTTGGCCCATGCTATGGCAGAGGCCGACATGCTATGGCAGAGGCCGAGGCACTTGCAGTTGTATTCGATGCAGCCTATGCTGATATGGCCGATGTGGGAGACTTGGGAGTTATTGTGGAGCATGATGGACCTGAGCTATCCAAGGAGGATTTAATGGAGGATGAGGATATGATGGATGACATTGACATGGATGAGGATGATGTTTTGTTCGAGATTATCCCATAGGATGAGGTTTCTCTCTATGGATCTGATGTCGACAACTTTTGAGTCCAGTACCTATAGGACTTAGACTTTTGCTTTTGACCTCAGGACATGTTGTCCACTTACTTTTGACGCTTACATAGACAGCTATCGATCATAGCCATTTTATATAGGTAGCCACTAGTGGTGGTTTTTTTATATCTTTTTGCTAGATCTTGTATAGGATCATGTACTATGCAGTACACAGATGATCTATTGTGTACTCTGTGGTACTTCTTTTGGATATATATATGTGTGGCAGATCATTTCTTTTGATTATCTCTATTATGCTTATGATTTAGAATTATGTTATGCTTTCTGCTGATTTATCGTATGGTTGTTTCCCGAAGAAGATTGCAAACTAATCGTTAGATCTTTTATAGGTATGCCTCACATGTAACACTATGGCTAGGAACATGAGATATCAAGCACAACTGGGAGCATCCATTCTTGAGGGAATGGACCCAACCGGAGTCTTTGAAGCTTTCATGTAACGAATGGAACATGATGGCGATACTTACAACAATGTCACCCATCGTGCTAATAATGGCAACAACCATGTTGCTCCTCCAATGCAGACAAGCAACAAGCTATTGGAGCGATTTCATGGCCTGTGACCTGAGAAATTTGATGGCATAGCAGAATCATGGAAATTTGAACAATGGATACGAGAGTTGGAGCCAATCTTCGAAGCCCTGGAGTGCAGTAAGCTTAACAAGATACATCTAGCCACATTTCAGCTGACTTAATCTGCCGTAGACTAGTGGGAGGTCGAGAGAGCCACAATTGGGATCGATGTTGCAAGAAGAATGACTTGGGAAGCATTCAAGACTCGATTTCTTGAGAAGTATTTCCCCAAGGATGAAAGAGACCAACAAGAGAAAAATTTCCTAAGTCTAACTCAAGGGAACTGGACGGTCAGGGAGTATACCATACAATTCGAGTGACTTTCCCGTTTCGCTCCACACATAATAAATACCCCCACCAAGAAGGTCAAGCGATTCCATCAAGGACTCAACCCACACCTCCAACACATGATGATAGGCCATTTGGGCCAGACATTTAAAGGGATTGCCCATCTTGCTTCAAGTTTGGAAAAGGATGCTTACCCTGTGTAAGGACCATAAGTGAATCGACCTTTGCCCAGGACCTTCCAACCGAGGAACTTTCCCGCACAATCATCGAGGAATAAATAGGGATGGAAACCCCAGACTAACATCTACCAGGGAAATAAGTGAACTTGGTATGGGACAAGGAAGCCCCAAGCAACTTTTCTTGACAACAAAATCAATAATGAGGACCCCCTCTAGTATAGCCTGCCGCCCAATGACAAAACACTGATGGATGCATGAACTGTGGAGTGCCCAGACACATTACAAGGTATTGACAGCTCCCAAGATCAATAGCCGTAATGACCTTGTCTGCCGCAACTGTAACAAGCCTGGTCACATGAGTAAGGATTGTTGAGCACCTCGTGGAGGCTACTATGGAGCGCCTGCTCAGGGACATCAAGGACAGCAAGGATAAATTAGGGTAAATGCCATCATCCTTGATAATGCAGGATATAATGTTGAAGAATAGCAGAACTTGGAGGGTACACTCATTTTATTTCATAGTCAAATTAGAGCTTTGTTTGATACCTGTGCTACCCGTTCTTTCATAATTATTAAGATTGTATGTGATTTAGGTTTGGTATCCCTAGCACTCGAGTTGACCCTTAGTGTCGTTTCACCTTTGGGAGTAACTATTAAGTTAGGTAAGGTGTGAAAGGATTGTCCCTTGACCCTAGAAAATAAGAATCTCTTGGCAGACTTTATAGTCTTCTCAATGTCTGAGTTCGACATGATCCTAGGACTGGATTCGCTTACCAAGTATGGTACCAACCTGGATTGTATTAGTTAGACCAATGTCTTTTCGATACCTGGTTGTCTGCAGATCAGATTTCAGTGCCAACTGTCGAGCGACATGTTTGTTACGAGCTGTTTTACCATGATTGAGAGTTTAAGCACAGAGCTTACTATCAACCAGATCCATGTTATTCAAAATTTTGAAGACGTATTTCGAGATATCTCAAGACTTCCGCCAAAGAGAGAGATAGACTTTTGCATTTAGCTAATACCCAAAACATTGTCGATTTCCAAGACCCTATACCGAATGGCACCAACAAAAATGCTAGAGTCAAAGAATCAAGTTCAGGAACTTGAAGACTTAGGTTTCGTTTATCCGAGTACGTCACCTTGGGGAGCACCAGCTCTATTTATGAAGAAGGACGGAGAGCTACAACTCTATGTCGAATACAGAGAATTGAACAAGGTCATGATCAATAATAGATATCCACTTTCTCAGATAGACGACCTGTTCGATCAGTTACAAGGATCAAATATTTTCTAGAAGATTAATTTGTGTTCAGGTTATCATCAGTTGTTAGTTCGACTGGAAAGTATATCATAACTGCCTTCAGGATGAGGTATGGACACTATGAGTTTCTAGTGATGTCTTTTGGATTGACCAATGCCTCGGCAGTATTTATGGGCCTAATGAATAGTGTATTTAGATCATATTTGGATCAATTCATTATAGTGTTCATCGACGACATTATGATCTACTGGAGGACAAAAGATGAGCATAAGAAGCATCTACAAATTATTCTGTAGACTCTTTGAGACAATACTCTGTATGCGAAGTTCAGTAAGTGTGAATTCTAACTTCAGGAAGTCAAATTCTTAGGACATGTGATATCATAGGATGGAATTTTTGTAGACTCATCTAAGATCGATGTAGCCTTGAGCTAGAACAGACCGATCATTGTGACCGAAGTTAGGAGTTTTCTTGGATTGGCTGGATATGACCAGAGATTCGTGAAAGGATTCTCTAAGATCGTAAGACCATTGATGAGCCTGATAAGGAAAGAAATGAAGTATGAATGGACTGACAAGTATGAGGATGCATTTATGGAATTAAAAGAGAGACTAATCTCAGCACCAGTACTTGTGATACCCAGGAGTGGTGAATGATTCATAATCTACAGTGATGCATCGTACCAAGGACTTGGTTGTGTGCTAATGAAATGGAAATGTTATTGCATATGGATCGAGACAATTGAAGCCGTATGAGAAGAACTATCCGATGTATGACTTGGAACTAGGTGCGATCGTGTTTACCCTGAAGATTTAGAGACACTACTGTTGGGTTTGTGCTCTCAAACCATTACTTTATGTATGAGACATTGACATTTTAATATATAGATATCAGCTTTACATTTCATTGGGTATGTTTCTTTCATGAGATGATTGTTAATCCTTAAGTATCATAGTAAGTAATTCGTGTGTGTATGAGATACATACAAGTGAGATACGAATTACTATTCTTTGATACTTATAATTTGTCACAATGGATGATGAGACTGGATATCTCATCAGGTTTACACTATAGCATAATTAACTACCATTGGATGGAGTGATGAATCTTAATCACTAGAGTTTAAGTCTTAGTTAATATGCTTGTGCTTGTAGTGCATCAACGGACCTGAGCTTTCCTATTGACACTCAAGACTGTCAACAGTTGATAGGAACTCATAACTTGTATAAGGTACGTGTTCTCAATCTTAAGACGATTATGAACACATACTATGGATATGGCTGCTTTGACTTACCAATCAGTGAGGTCTATAAAAGATCAACACCTGTGTATCTTGGTTATGTCATGTTCATAGGGTTATGAACATATATTGTCAAGATAGAATCTACCCTCTGATAAAGAGTAATCATTCCCATGAGAATGTCACCAAGTTGATTACTGAGAACTACAGTCTTGTTGATAAGTAGTTATCAACATGTTTGGTAATCATGAGGGGTGAATGGGACTCAAGAAATCCAAGAAGTAATCATGATTCAAGTTGACAGTATCTGTTTATCTGACTACCTAAATATGATCACAAATGCTGATGGTAGAGGGACATTAGTACACCATACAAGTCTAGTTATCGCTTTAGATATGTTCTTTTGCGTTGGAGTTCAGTTATCATTTTATAGTAGAGTAAATACTAACTGACCAATTGGTTAATTTGCTGATCAAAGAGTTTGGTCATGGGAATTAACAACTGGTCTAAGCCAATAATAAAGAGCCTAGGAGGTCCCACTATTAGCTCCGCTAGGATGCTTGGAAAGACACATAAGGATCTTGTCAAGATAGGTTCAATCGATCGAAGGAGTCTCAATCGATTGAAGTCAAGGCAAGTTCGATCGATCAAAAGTTGTTCAATCGATAGAAGGTTCGTTCGATCGAAGTCACTTCGATCTATTGAAAGTTAGGTCAGTTCTGGGAATCTATAAATAGGGCAGCTATGTCCAGAAAAAAGAATTCATCATTTTATTATACCAGGAGCTACAGAAACTATTTTAGGGCTTCCCAAACCTTCCCTATCCTCTCTATTAGGGTTCCCAACAACCCTGGTCTCTCCGGGAGCATCCATAGGAGTCATAAGAGTGAAGACCATCTAGTGGAGGCTACTGAAGTCAGAGATTTCAGAATTGGGTTCAAGACACTAAGATATAATTCTTGTCCCCTCTTGTACGCATCTATAGAGTTGACGAGTAGTAGATCCGGGCTACCAATAAGTTTCGTAACTTAATCTTTTCGCTGCGCATTTGAAACAATTTTTAAACCTAATCTTCCTTCAATTGGTATCAGAGTCTTGCTTGTTTGGATCTATAGATGCATTTTGGAACACTAGTTTTGATTTGCATGTTAATTTTAGGACTATTTTCGAAATTGCATCGTCAGAGATATGTTTGTGCAGTGTTCTCGTAGCAAAATACAAATCTGTGGTTACATTGGATGCATGATGGGTTTTATCGATCGAAGTATGTTCGATCGATTGAACCTCTCCGATCTCAAGCGATCGAACAGGTTTCGATCGATCGAACTTTATTTTTGTTTGATTGATTGAATGTGGTTCGATCGATCGAGATTGATTCTCTGTCCAAGTTTTCTGTTCATAGTTTTTAAAAGATTTTAAAATTATTTACTTTAATTTTAAATTATTTTGTAAATTTTTCAAATCCTTCTGTGAAACTGAAACTTCAATCGATTGAACTATGTTCAATCGATCGAAGGTTCGATCGATCGAAGGTTCTATCGATCGAACCTTTGTCAATCGATCAAAGTGAAACAGAGAACTGAGATGTTGTTTTATGTTCTAAATCAGTATATAAAGAGTTTATGTACTATGTGAATCAATTAGGGGTTCTAATAGTTACATATATTTGTTGTATATGCACGGATGTGCGTACGATTAACCCTTTTTGCAGGAAGTTCAGTCTGCTATCTCCCTCGGCACCAAGACCATTTAAATTTTGTATTTGAATGTTTGAGTTTGGTGTATGTTGTATTCATTTTGGTTTGGTTTTAAGGCATATGTAAAGGGCGCTGCGACTTCATTCCTGCGAAAAGGAAAGTCGCACCGGTTTCCCTAACCTTTTATTTTATTGTTGTTTTTCCTATTTCTAGATAAATTGTAAGCTTCGAAAGAAGCATAGGTCTGTGGATACCGGAAATCCACCGCTTCTTGTTTGTTTTCGAAACTTGTTTGACTTTTGAATCAAGGAAAGAGAAAAGGTCTGTTGAAAACAGATACAGAGTCGCCACTTGGTCTTTAAGGAACCAAGAAACCTAATTTTGACTCACCCAAGCGGATAAGGGCACCGGCCCTTCATAACCAAAGAACTTGGTTCGGGGTTTTGGTACGAGAGAGGAAGGAGCCTTTGTCACGACTAAAACACCCTCAACTCGCCCCGTCTTTCGACGGGCCTCAATTAGCATCCAAATAATCATCTTATACTATGTATGGTTCGACAAATAATACTATGATAGTATATTACATCACATAAGAAAATTTGAAATGGAAGATCAAAAGATAAAATATCATTCATAAGATCTAAGTCAAACATTATGCAATGTAAAGTGAAAGATTACACAAATAAACCTAGGAAAAATCGTTTAATCATGTATCAAGTAATTAAGTTTCCTTAATCTAAAGGGGACATGAATTGTTCTTGAACAAATAAATCAAAGAAAGTAAAATATGCTTAGCAAGCTAGTATGATGCATGTTAATCTTTGAGAAAAGAAGATCTCTCAATCCCCGGGACGGATGAGAAAGGAAGATTAGATCGAGGGGAGCATGAACGTGTGACCATGATCATTCCTTATAATCTTCTTAGATTAAGAGTTACAAAAACCCCAAATCTTGCATGAATGCAATGTATGTATCTAAAATGTGCAAAGGTTGTAGTATGTTTTGTGTACATGGATCTCTAGAATGACTTAGAAGTCTAAAATGTGTATGAATGAATGAATGAAATCAATATGGGATATGTAAAAATGTAGTATGAACTACTCCCTAAGATATGAACTAATTTGGAATGCATATAAGTATCAAATTAAAGAATGAAAGTTGAAATGTGCTTGCTGTGAATAGTGGACAGAACAGTAGCATGATCTTTTAGAAATTGAAAAGAGGGGTTAGGAATGTTTTCAATGCATGATTTTTTATGGAGATCTTCCTTACTGTGTATAGAACACAACCCAAAAGGCTAATCTTGAATAGCTATCACAGATTGAGAGAAATCATATAAACAATGAAGGTCACTCAGAAACAGAGTCCGTACTATCGACTGAAATGTTGAAAAATATTAGAAAATGAAAACGAATGATCTAGAGGCCCATTTTATACAGAAAGTTCCCTAAGACATTGAAGTCTAAGGGAAAAATAAGTTAGGACCACCCCTTTTGGAAAAGTTTTTCTGGAAAACAAGTTGAAGGTGGACCTAGCTGCTGTGACATCAAAAACAGAATGTCTAGAGAAAATGTTTGGATCCAAATGGACCATTTTCAAGTACTTCCAAGTCAAACCAAAAATCATGGGTGTTCTCTAATGAGTTAGGAAGACTTCCCAAGTGGTCTTACATTCATACATTGATTATTGAACTCAAAATAATTCCTTGAAGTTAAATGTCTCACTGTTTTGAGGGTTTTGAGAAAAACAAGGTTTATTTCTTGGAATCAAAATGAGGGGTTTAAGAGGGGGGTTTTGAAATGGGGGTTTTGAAAGTATACTTCCAGAACTTGGATGAATATTCTAACCACTTGGAATACTAATTCCTAACTTATTTCAAGAACTTCCCAAGTATTTGCAAAACATGGTTTTATTTTGAAACCAAACTCAAGAATCTATGGGAGTATGATACATGAGAGGATAGATGATGCATGATATGATATAACATGTTAAAAGTGGTAAAGAACATGTGCATGGGATATGAGTTCATCTAGATACAAGAGAGTGTTGCATGAAAGTGTAAAAGTCAAAAAGTGAAATGCTGTGAATAGTAGACAGACTGTATGCATTACTTTGTAACATTATAATGGGAGGTCAAACGTGCCTAGGAAAATGTGAAACAAATCAGAGATCATCCTTATTGTGTCTAGAAAATAACTCAAAAAGCCAAACATCAATATCTATAACAGATTAAAAGAAATAAATCAGAATGTACACATAACTCAGAAACAAAAGCTGCACTGTTGACTGATTTTGTATGATTTTTCATAAATCAAAGAAAAGGTTTATGATGACCCATTATATACCAAAAGTTTCCTAAGACACCCAAGGTTTATAAAAAAAAATAGAAAAGATATATGTACAGTGACGAAAATATCCAGAATAAGTGCAAGAAGTTGGGTGAACATTCTGTGAGAGCAGAGGCAGATTATGAATATGAACTTCTCACATCCAAAACAAATACTTTCACATATCTATAATTGATGGGCAAAATTGGGGACAAACTATGATGTCTTAGGAAGATTTTCCAAGTGGTTTCATCATCATAACTCAAGTATTTAATTCAAAACAAATCTTTGAATCTGAACAGCTCACTGTTTTGGATCATTCTTGAAGAAAATGGATTTGGGTTTGAAATAGAGTTTGAGTTCTTGATTGGGGGTTTTGAAATAGATGTTCAAAGCATGAACTTAAACTCTTGAGATGACCATGTGACCACTTAGAACCTTATCCAACCTTGAATCATCAAAGAACTCCCAATATTATTGGAGAGATTCATTTTTATTTTGAACATAACTTCAAGGATACCTTGGAGGTATTGAAGTTATAATCATCATCTATCAAACATGGTTTTGAGGTCAAGAGCTACTATCCATAAGGATTCACTCACCTCAAACTTCATGTCATCATCTAGATGATGATGAACTAGTAAGTAAATAAAAAAAAATAAAAAGAAATGAGATTAAGAAGAGATGAACATAATATGAACAAGAAAGTAAATAACAATCAATAGATGATAATCAATATGATTTTGGACTTGTAGCTTGGTGTTTCACTCATAGATTTTGACATTTGGACATGGAAGTAGCTTCCTAACTCAAGAATGCTCAAGAATGGTGATTGGGTATATTGATGATGAAGTATCTAGAAAAATGGTGGAGGAAAACAAGATTAGAACTCACTTTGATTGGAAAAAATGGAAGAAGAAGACTACTTCTTCTCTTTCTCTCTCTATATTTCCCTAGAGTTTCTTCCTAAGCTTTCTCTAAGCTTCCATGTCTCTCCCTAAATGGAAGTAAATGGCTTCTTTTATAGGCAAAGGAGGGGTGGTAAATGGAGTTTTAAAAAGTTTAAAATGGTCTCCCATTGGTCCAAAATAAGCTGGGAACCAAAACTACGTCGTTTTGATTTCTAATATATCAAATTGGACCCCCAAAATAAATTACAAAAATACACTGTTCTGGAGAGGAGTGCCGCGGCGGCACTGGGCCGCGGCGGCAGTGGGCCAGTGCCGCGGCGGCACTGCTCCTCCCTTCGTCCAGATAATGCTGTTTAGGCCCCCTGAGGTTCCGGTATTCGCGAAAAGGCCCTATTTCGTCCGAAATTCACAGAAAATGTATCTGAACTCCAAACTGAGGTTGTGATATACCGTTGGAAAGGTATTGGAGTCTACTTTACATGAAAAAAAGTTCGGGGATAAGTCACTTTGAAAAGTTTTGCGGTATTTGCGATAAAAGTCAATTTGATCGTCTTTTTCGCCTTTGGAAATTTATAATAAATTCGTTTTAAATCCAGAAATTATGTGCGATATACCGTCGGAAAGCTATTGACCTCTAGTATCCATGAAAAATATTTAAAAATTGTTTCGGCACCCCGGTTCCAAAGTCAAATTCTGGTCAAACTGGTCAAACTTGGGATTCCCGGGAAGTTCTAGAAACCTCCGGGAGTTCCCGAGAGCTGATGTTTTCGCTCGATTTTCTTTTGGAACTTGTTTTAACACTTTTCTCATGATTTAAAATGATTCTAGTGAATTCGGACGATTTTGGTCAAACTTGGTCAAACTTGGTCAAACCTTGGTCAAACCTAGTCAAACCTTGGTCAAACCGGTCAACGGGGACTTTCCGGGAACCTCCGGGACTTCCGGGGGTCTTTGGGAGCTGACGATTTCATCTGATTTCTCTTAGAAACTCATTTTATCGCTTTCCTTACGACGTAGCATGTTTTCAGAACTTTGGGACCAAATCTGGGAGTTTTTGGGCTTTTAGGGGTCATTTTGGTCATTCTGAGCATTCTGAGAGATAGAGCTGACTTCCAGGAGTCCTTTTGAGTCTTTTACGATCATTGTGAACCACCAAGCTATGGGTCTCCTAAATCTGATAGCCGAAAAAATGGGGTGTCTACAAGGTCCAATGTAATAGAATTAGAAAATCCATGAAGATGGAGGAGCAAGCCATTATCTATGAAGATGGAGCCGGAGGCGACCAAACCAAGAGGAGTTGCTTTGGAGATAGAGCCATGGGAGATAGAGGTATGTGAATGCCTTAATTTCATTTTAGTTTTTTATTTTTATATGCTTGTTTGTGATTGGAATATTTAATATGTTGTTACTACATGCATAATAAAAATAAGTTTTCTAAAATAAAATTCAAAAACCATTTTAACTCATTAGTAGACATTGGATGTCTATGGGCAATGAGTAGAAACATTTTTCTAAAAAGCAAAATTTTTATTTACCAAATCTAATGGGAGAGGGTGTAGACACCCCATTTTGTTGGCTATCAGATTTAGGAGACCCATAGCTTGGTGGTTCACAATGATTGAAAAAGACTCAAAAAGGACTCCTGGAAGTTAGTTCTATCACTCAAAATGCTCAGAATGACCAAAATACCCCTGAAAGCCCCAAAACTCTCAGATTTGGACCGAAAGTTCTGAAAACATGCTACGACATAAAAATACTAAAAATGAGTTTTGAAGCAAAATCAGATAAAATCGTCAGCTCCTAGAGACCCCCGAAATCCCGAAAGTTCTCCGAAAGTCCCCGTTGACCAGTTTGACCTAGGTTTGACCAGGGTTTGACCAAAATCATCCAAATTTTCCAAAAAATTTCGAGATCATTCTAGATTATATGAAAAGTACTAAAATAAGTTTTAAAAGAAAATCGGACAAAAACGTCAGCTCTTGGGAGCTCCCATAGGTTCCCAAAACTTCTTGGAGATCCCAGGGTTTGACCGATTTGACCTAAAAGTTGACTTTGAAACCTTTTTTTTTATTGAAAGTAGACTCCATTACCTTTCCAACGGCATATCACAAGCTCAATTTGGAGTTTGTACGCATTTTCTGTGAATTTCGGACAAAATAGGGCCTTTTCGCGAATACCGGAACCTCTGGGGGGCCTAAGTACAAATTTCTGGGCGTTTGAGGAGCAGTACCGCAGCGGCACATGGCCAGTGCCACGGCGGCACTCAACCCCCATAGAATCCATTTTTATGATTTATTTTGGGGTCCAAATTGAATAATTAAAGACCAAAATGATGTAGTTTTATGTTCACAGATGTTTGAGACTCTAAATCCCAAAACCACCCCAAATTGGCCTATATAAACCCCTCTTAGCTCTTCATTTTGGGAGGGGCCAAGTGTAAAGTTCATAAAAGTTGTAGAGAGAAAGAGAGATAGAGATAGGTTTAGAAGAAGGAAAGGGAGCTTCAGCCATTGATTTTCTATAAAAAGTGAGTTTCAATCTTGTTTTCTTCCATTACCCCTCTTATATCTCACATTCAAGTCTTTCCCAACCACCATTTTTGAGCAATCTTGAGTTAGGAAGCTACTTCCATGTCCAAATGTCAATATCTATGAGTGAAACACCAAGCTACAAGTCCAAAATCACATTGATTATCATCTATTGATTGCTATTACTTGCTTGTTTACATTAATGTTCATCTCTTCTTACCTCATTTCTTTTTTATTTTTCTTTGATTATTTACATGCTTATCATCATCTAGATGAGATGTTGTTTGAGGAGAGTGAATCCTTATGGATAGTAGCTCTTGACCTCAAAGACATGTTTAATGGATGATGATTCTAACCTCAATACATTCATATGTATTCTTGAAGTCATATTATCAAACAAAACTATGTTTATGTAAGTATTGGAAGTTCTTGATATGAGTTTGATGATGATGTTCAAAGTGGTTTTAATCCCCTTTTTGTGATGGAAATGTGCTTTCAAAACCCCTTTAAACCCCCCCCCCCCCCCCCCCCCCCCCAACATTTGAATTCCAAGAAATAAGCTTTGTTTTACCAAAAATCTTCAAAACAGTGAATGATATGAGTTCAAAGATTTATCTAGAACTCAATAATCAAGGTATGATCATGAGACCACTTGGAAAGTGTCATTCTCATTATAGAACATCCATGATTTTTGGCTTAGCTTGAAAACACTTGGAATGGTTCCGTTTTGACCCAAACATTCCATCCAGACATCCTGCTTTTGCTGTCATAGCAGCTAGGTCCACTTTCAACTTGTTTTCCAGAAAACTTTTCCAAAGAGAGTTGTCCCAACTCATTTTTCCCTTGAACTTAAGTCTCTTAGGGAACTTTTTGTATAATATGGGCCTTTAGATCTTTTGTTTTCATTTTCTAAGCTTTTTCAACATTTCAATTGATAGTATGAACTCTATTTCTGAGTAACCTCTATTGTTTATATGATTTCTCTCAATATGTAATAGTTATTGAAGATTGGCTTTTTGATTTGTGTTCTAGACACAACAATTATAATCTCCATAAAAAATCATGAACTAAAAACATTTCTATCCCCATTTTTCATTTTTCACAAACTCACTATTCTGTCCACTATACACAGCAAGCATACTTTTACTTCCATCCTTTGATTTGATGTTCATATGCCTTCCAAATTAGTTCATCTCTTAGGAAGTAATTAATACTACATTTGTAGATATTCTATGATGATTTCCTTCATGCATTCATTCATATTTTAGACTTCTAAGTCACTTTAGAAAGTCCATGTACACAAACACACTACAACCTTTGCACATTCTAGGATCATACATTGCATCCATGCAAGATTTGGGGCTTTTGTGACCCCTAGTCCAAGAAGATTATAAGGAATGAACTTGATCACACGTCCATGCTTCCCCTCGATCTAATCATCCTTTCTCATCCGTCCCGGGGATTGAGAGGTCCTCTTTTCCTAAAGATTAACATGCATCATTCTAGCTTGCTAAGCATATTTTGATCTCTTTGATTATTTGTTTCAAGAACAATCCATGTCCCCTCCTAGATTAGGAAAACTTGATTACTTGTTATGTGATTAGACGATTTTCCTAGGTTTGTTTATTTGATCTTTCACCTTTGCATTGTGTGGTATTTGGCTTAGATTTTATGAAAGATATCTTATCTTTTGATCTTCCATTTCAATTTTCTTATGAAATGTAATATACTATCATAGTATTAATTGTCGAACCAAACATAGTAAAAGATGATTATTTGAATTCTAATTGAGGCCCGTCGTGAGACGGGGCGAATTGAGGGTGTTTTAGTTGTGACAAAGGCTCCTTCCTCTCTCGTACCAAAACCCAGAGCCAAGTTCTTTGGTTATGAAAGGTCGGTGCCCTTTATCTGTTTGGGTGAGTCAAATTGGGTTTCTTGGTTCCCAAAAGACCAAGTGCCGACTCTGTATCTGTTTTCACTAGACCTTCCTTTTCTTCCTTTGATCCAAATCAATTTTAAACAAACTGAAAGAGTGGACGACCGATTCCGCATGTCCACAGAGGATCCTATAAATAACACCCACGATCTTCCATTAACGGTTCACTGTAAGATGAGTATGGCATTCTATGTCACCTCACCAGGGGTGATCGCTCCATATGGAGGGTACACTACTCATTGGTTAGTAGATGTGAACTTTCTATGGATATGATCAATCAGACGTGTTAGAGGGTGACCAGCACACGGAGGCACTACTTGAGGTGGTTGTGATTGGATCCTTAATGGTATACACTAGCTAAGCTATGGATAAGGGATCCCACATGGGGCATTATTCAGAAACTTAGAGACCAAATAGATTCGGGAGTTATGACCTATTTTACAAGAGTTGCATGGTGGACAAGTTATGATTAATCGAAAGATCGAGTATTGACTACCACACAGAGGCTTTAGTCTTTCGTTTTGATATTCCAGTGACTTTGTTTTTAAAATAAGAGTTTTAAGGGTTCTTTTATTCCAAGCTGTCAAATTCTGATATCCATATTTATTTTGTCTATTTAATTTTTTAGTAATCATAATGTCTGGATCTGCATTTAGTCCACTTGCCACCATACTTACTCAAAACAAGTTAATTGGAAATAACTACACAGAATGGAAATGAAACCTCGACATCATTTTAACTGCGGAGGATCACATATATGTCCTCACCACCCCATGCCTCGAAGAACCCACTGCAAATGCTACGACTGCAGCTAGATGCGAGTTTGATAATTGGAAAAAGTTGAATGGGATGGCTCGTTGTTACATATTGGCCTCTATGGCTAATGTGTTACAACACCAATACCAGTCAAATAATTCTACCAGTGCCATTATCAAATCCCTAAAAGAGATGTTTGGAGATCATGGAAGACCTGCCAGATAGGTTTCCATGTAGAAGATAATGAGTGCTAAGATGTCGAAAGGGACTCCAGTCAAAGAACATGTTTTAAAATTATTGGTTATTTGAACGAGCTAGAGACCCTAGGAGCCAACATCGACGCACAGACTCAAGTTAATATAATCCTCAATTTGTTGTCGCCGTCATTCACTCAATTCAAACTTAATTATAATATGAATTAAATGAATTTCTCAATGAGTGAATTAATGAGTTCTTTACTGGCAACAAAAGGGGTGATCAAACCTGGGGGCAACGTTCTGAACGTTGAGAAAAGCTCTTCCTTTTCCCGATCTGCGCTGAAAGGCAAGAAAGGAAAGAAGAAGGCTGGCACTGGTGGTCCAAGTGTTGGACTGGTCCCTAAGATTGCAAAATCTAATGGAAAAGGTAAGGGCAAAGGGAAGGTGGGTGGCCAAGGCAAAGGAAAGTGTTTCCAATGCGGTGAGAAGGGCCACTGGAAGAGGAACTATCCAAAATTCTTAGCTACAAGAGTTTAAGGTATGGTTGAATCACATGTGATTGAAGTAAGTTCTATTACCGATACTTCAAATACTTGGTGCATTGATTCTAGTACGACTAACCATATTTGTAATTCATTACAGGGGTTTAGATCAACCAGGAGGTGTAGTGATTGGGAGATCGTACTTACTCTAGGTTCTAGCACAACCGTATCTGCGGTTGATATAGGAGTAATAGTTTTAGAATTTTTAGACAATAAAGTTTTGATTTTATCAGATGTACTTGATGTCCCTTCAATGAGACGTAATTTAATTTTAGTTTCTAATTTATCGAATATTGGTTATTCTATTCATTTTGGAACTGAAGTTGTGATTAAAAGAAATGGTTCTTTTATTTGTTCTGGTGTTAAATCAAATAGCTTGTATGTGATCAGTCCAAATATTTCTAAAGACTCTTGTATAGAACTTAATAACTCAGTGGTAACTGTACCATCTAAAAGAAAGGAACCTTCCACTAATCCAACAAGGCTTTGGCATGTGAGGCTTGGCCATATATATCTAAATAGGATTGGAAGACTAGTCAAAGAAGGGATCTTAGGCGATTTGGTTCTCGAACCAATGAAAGTTTGCGAGTCTTGCTTAGAGGGTAAGATGACCAAAAGGCCCTTTCTCGCA
Organism: Hydrangea macrophylla; assembly: GCA_033977485.1. Lineage (NCBI taxonomy): Eukaryota > Viridiplantae > Streptophyta > Magnoliopsida > Cornales > Hydrangeaceae > Hydrangea > Hydrangea macrophylla. Next base: position 57,453,008 of record CM066986.1, on the reverse strand, counting down.
AAGGAAAATAGGATCAATGCATGGAATTAGTTCATACTGATGTGTGTGGACCAATAAATATTAGAGCACGGGGTGGTTATGAGTATTTCATTACATTTACTGATGACCACTCAGGGTATGGATATGTGTACCTAATGCAGCATAAGTCTAAAGCCTTTGAAAAGTTCAAAGAGTTTAGGGCTGAAGTGGAGAAGTAATTGAGCACAAATATCAAGGCCATTCGATCTGATCCAGATGTCGAGTACTTCTCTAATGAGTTTATTCGATTTGGAGACAGCATATGCCCAAGTACCCGTTACCAAAAGTTCAACAGAAACAACAGAGATATAACTAGATATAACTTTTTCATCTCTAGTTGGTGTAAGGGTAGTCGTCAGTGTAGTAATCTTCCCCTACATAATCATCATTAGTGGCCTCCGTAGCATAATCCCCTTCAGGTAGTAGCCATCATCATACGCATCATCACCTGCATTAAGAGGGGCAAGGTAATATGACGAGGAATGTCCAGGCAATAATGGCCATTAGCTTATTGAGAGCTGAGTGAATAGAAACTCACAGGGAACCAATGATATAACGTAATAACAAGTTATTGAAGTATCTAACATATAGTGTTACAGTAGTGTCTTTCTCTTCATTATACCAATGTCGTTACTCAACCCTTATCGTCTTGTTAATAACAACCTCAGCACATACTAACACTTGGAACAGACTTGATTGTAAAACTCCTGGATACACCAATGCTCTGTCTACGACATAACACCGCAAGTCATAGAGGTCATCTACGACGTACACTGCAAGTCATAGGTAATACGTCAGTCCATCCCCTGCTTTTAAGAACATATGCACAATCCACCGCATGTCAGGGATTTAACACTTTAAGCATCAACCCATCAATTCCATTGCCATAACTTCTCGTTAGCTATGTATTCTCAACCACCATAAGTCATAGATACCTTCGACCGCATAACACTGTAAGTCATAGAGGTCATCTACTGAATTTTAGAACACTTGTTTACCCAGCCACCGCAAGTCATAGACACCTACGTTTGTCCACTGCATTTGGGAAACAGCTTCTCCCGTAATCATCCCGGGACTTATCAAACCTACCTATAGTTATACCACTAGCGATTACATGATATCCCCCTTTGTGGCCTGAATACTCTGATTAAAATGAATGGATATCAAACTCATATATGAACCACATAGTGTCTAACGCCATCACGTTAATCCATTATTCTTAATCATACTTATCTTTGTTGTCACATTATCCCTGACCAACCCATAATTGCATAATGGAAGTTTGAATCGAGAATCGAATAATTGAACCTTATATATAATAAACCAAAGAAACAATCCATGTTCTGCAAAGTTCAGATTGAAACCATTTCAATCGATTAGGAAAAATAATGTTTAAGTGATCGAAGTCCTTTTGATCGATTGAACTTTCAATCGGTTAAACTCAGTTCAATCGCTCGAGATTCGTCTTCTCCAGAGGTTCTGAACAGTGAACATACAGAGGTGTTAAGGCGTGTTTGGTTCTATTTATTTACATTAAAAACTCATAAAATGCCATATAACAGGTACCGAGTGAGTTTGGCAAAGCTTGCGACTCCGAGCTTTAATAGCAGCCTCTCTCTCTCCTCTGTCTCGTCTGACTCCTTCTCTTCTTCTTCTTCTTCTTCTTCTTCTCCTCTGACTGTGTATATATATATATATGTAGATATGGATGTATGTGTATATATATTTATGAGTGTATGTATATGTATATATGAACACAATTCTCTCTCTCTCCCCAACTCTATGGTTCTGCAAACACACACAAACACACGAGCACAATGTATATATAGGGAAAGGGGTGGGCAGGTGGCTGTGTTTGCGTGAACTAAAGATGAAATATCCAGGCGCATTTGATCGATCAAAGAACATTTGATTTCTTGAAAGAGATTCAGCCAGTTTCGATCGATTGAGACCGATTCGATTGATTGAAAAGGGGAACACATAACAAATTCATATCGGTAGAGTTTTGATCGATTGAACAGGGTTCGATTGATTGAAGAAAGAAATCCTCGACCGCTCAAAATGACTTTGATTGATTGAATGTGAAACTTCAAATATGGTCAAGGGAAGTATATAGAATCTTATGTATTATTCATACCATCCAAAATTATAGGGTATTACATCATCCACCACTTATTAAAAGATTTCGTCCTCGAAATCGAAAACAACCAAGGTCTAAAAAAAATGGATACCTCCCACGCATCTCTGACTCTAGCTCCCACGATGCTTCTCCTTCATCATGATGCTTCCACTGTATCTTTACTAACGGAATCTCCTTATTTCTGAGCTTTTAATTTCATGATCTTCAGTCTTGGTGCGGCTGACTTAGCTAGCAAGTAAGAGATAACTCCCATAAATGTCTGATATTATCTTGAAAAAATAATCCTTCCATATGTGATAATATCTTCCCAAACTGATAATATCTTGAAATATTATCTTACTTTAAGTGATAATATTTTAAACATTATCTCATTAAAATATGATAACCTTCCCAAATTGATAATATTATCACATTGAGAGTTTGCAGTGTGATACACTTCCCAAACTTGTGACCAAGTTGACATCATCTTTCTTTACATCGGACTGAATCACTGCACAACCAACCAGTTATAGTGACTAAGAAGGAATAGATGAACTTATCGTGGGGCCCCATGTGATCATAACTTAGCAATGGGTTTTGAAAAGCCACGTGGCCCAATTCAACATGCCCAGTAAAATTAATTAAGGCCGATGGCCACATGGAAGCAAGATAGTTGCTATGGACGATTGAATTAATGATTACCCACTTTGCTTTTGTCAGCACTAGTCATTGCCTCCATACGTGTACATCATTAGGTGGCTAAAATTGTCATACACTCAAAAATTGATGTTGTCAATATCAAGATATAAAAGTATACTTTACTTTTCTAAAGATTTGTAGTGTGAAAGTAAAGGTCGAACCCACAGAGATTGATTACTACAGCTTTTAATTTTAAAACCTAAGTCTACTTAATTGAGAAAAACGGATTTGATTTGGTTTTTATTTAAACTAATAACAATAAAAGTAAATCTAAACTATGAAAGCAATTAAAAGTGTTTTTAATGAATGTTTAAGGGAACCTAGGATTACAAATCCACCACTAGATTCATAATAGGAATATTCATGAATTACTTTAGCTTATTACGTTGGATGAATATGGGGAATTGTAGCTACAAGCCCAATTCCTCCGACAAGAAGATAATCATGGTTCAAGCACCAACATAATCCATCTGCGGATAGCACGAATTATATCACACTAAACTAGGGTTGTGATCTAATCCGTCTAACCTAGGCATGGACTATTCGGATACTTGATAGCACGAATCAATAAAGCACCATCACATGTAAACAACCTAAACAAGCACAGCAAGAATAGATCGTTGAGCACATCACAGTCAAAATAGATCTAAGACAAGAATAAATTCTGAAAGCAATGATTTAATCAATGTAAGTACGATTTATTTATAAAAATCCTCTAAACATGTGACTGTCATCCATACATAATAAAACTAAAATAAAAGCATAAATAAAACCCTATTACTCATCTAGGGCTTCATTGAAACCCTAGATCGATGATCTAAGCTGCCATAGGAGTAGAGATCGGCAAGTAGTTGATGGAGGAGGCCATGGAAATCCTTGGTCTTCTTCTTCTTCTCCTTGCTTCTCCCTCTTCAAGGGCTGGAAGTATAGTTATAGAATGTGTGTATAATAATTGCCAACCCCTAAAAACTATTAAAACTAAGTATAAATAGAGTTTACACAAGCTTTGGAAGGCTTCCCAACCCGAAACGAACTGAAACGCATGTAATTTACAGTCTGGACGTCGTTTAGCAGTTTCGTTTGCACAAGAGTCTTCAGTATACTGAAATACGCAACTTTGGTTTTTGGGCATATCGCGCGAGCGGGTCGCGCGAGCGCGACTTTTGCTACCTCGCGCGCGCGGATCGTGCGAGCGAATCTGGGGTTCTCGCGCGAGCGGATCGCGCGCGCGACTTCTGGATTCTCGCGGGCGCGGGTCGCTCGCGCGACTTGGCTTTTTCAGCTTCTTTAGTTCTGCTTTTCCACCCTGTTTAGCTTGGTTTAGCTGATTTCTTCCAAAACCTGTCAGAAACTAGAAAACAGAGTAAAAAATATACAAAAACAGGATAAAAAGGTACTAACAAATGCTTGTTAAGGCGTATGATTAGGATTAGTTCTCTCCCGATCACACCCCCAAACCTACATTTTGCTAGTCCTCGAGCAAAACTAAAATAAAAACTAACTACTAATAAACTACTACTCCATTTTTGCATGGATCACGATTGCATTTAGCATATGCAACAAGCCTTTTAAACCCCTAGGTGTCCCTAGTCGGACGAGTGAAGTCTCGTGAGGGTTCTCGTCAACAAGTTACCCACAACCATATTTATTAACTTGTAAACTTAAAAAGTTTTATTAAAAATGAAAAACATAATATTCAATACTCCTTATTATAAACCAATGATTCGAAATAGGATAACGAACATAAAGAAACAGAATCAAACGTCTACCTTCATCATGAAAAACAATCTCAAGCACATGCATTATATAAATCAATAGAGTTTCTCATAAAATTGCACGTGTGTGATATGATAGTCAAATGAACACGCGCTTGTCATAAACTTGGAATATAACTCGGATGACCATCTAACTATGTCTTGACTACGAATCTCACAATGTCAATTACACTCTAAAATGAAACACTCAGAAACAGGTGTAATTTTTCTAAAATATGTGAGTGAAAGAAATATCTTTTCAAAACGATAAATGCTCACATATGACTCGAAAAAGACGCATGACACGAAAAAATAGTAGTCTCATGGATAGGATACCAACAATCAAGAGAAATTAATCATTACCATGTTTTAATCTCCCTCCCATCGTTTTCATATCCAAATCATGTTCACTAGGATCAAATAGGACTTTTCAAAGGTTGTATTGTGGCTCAGGTAATGAAAAATGATAGAACGGGATATATCAAGTAGTTTCAGAATGGCATTGTAAGGCATGTTCGATTTCTTTCATTCTTCTTCTACAAACTTTCATCTTTTTCATTCTCTTCTTTTCAAATTTTTTTTTAATTTCCTTTTTTTTATTTTCAACCTTCCTCTTCTTTATCTTTTCTTTATTCTTTTCCTCCTTGTTGCTTTTGAAACGAATATTCAATAAATAACAAGGCAACCACCCCAAACATCATCTTATTTTCTTCTTCTTCTCAATCACACATCGCCTTAACGCCACTAAAAGGTGATCAATCTTTCAGAAGTGAACTCCAAGTTGGCCAAATTGGAGCAAAAACAAGGATAATGGTAATTTAAGAAAGAAATGGCATTTTAATGGCTCAAAGGGCGAACTCAGGAAATTTTCATCATTTATCGGTCGGTAGTAAACAAAGAAGGCCTAAAATCATTTCCTATAGCAATACGGTTCTTCAATATTTACGACGGAAGATTATTTAGCATGGTAACAAATATTTTAACTTGACTATCAACCAAAACAAGAATAATGAGACTAAACAACAAGTTAATGCGCTATTTCAATGAAATTCGACAAACACAATGTATTTATAACCCTCTAAAAACAGAAAAGATAGGCTCAAAAGCTCACTGGGCTTAGTCTCCACCATGTGTTATCTAGAAATCCGAATCATATTATAGTTCACAACCAACATGTATTCAAGTGACTACGTGCAGTGCATAGGTTTATGTGCAAATCTATGATATAAAACTACGATTCAAACAATACCTAACCTAAAACGTTTCATCATAGCTTCAACAAATGTTTAATCACGTCTTTCTCTTGTTTATCATTCTATAACAATCATAATTTTCTAACAAAGAGTATCAAATTGATATTTAGATTGCAAAAACATAGGTAAAATCGTTTATTTAAACACACTATTGAAAAATTTTAAAATTTTGCATAAACTAATGTGCATGTGTGTATACCCCCAAACCTAAATCTTTCATTGTCCCCAATGAAACAATAAAACGAAAGAACGGAGAGTACATAAGAAAGGAACGATAGTACCTCGATCTTGGCAATGACAAACAGGTGAACACAAAGGAATATGGGTATAAAGTTCAATGTTACCTGTTAATACTAGATAAACGAAAAAGAAACTAACAAAAGAACATTAAAAGTAAATGAAATCAAAATACAAAATAAAAATCTAAAAACTAAGTTAAACTAAACTAAACTAGTAAAAGGAAAAGAAATAAAACGAAAAAGTATAAATATAATAAGGAAAACAATAACTAACACGATCTAAAATGGCTTAATAAACAAAAACAGAAACGAAAACATTGTCAGAACAAGTATGGGGGAAGGATACAGAAAAGAAAATCAAATATCAAGAAAAGGGGAAATCGCGCGAGCGGCCGTCGCGCGCGCGAATTCCCAATTTTTTTTTTTTTTTTTTTTTTTATTAAATTCTCGCGCCAGCGGGGTACCTCGCGCCCGCGATATCAGGCGCGAGTAACTGCTGAGGCTCATATAAAGAAAACGAAAGAAAAAAAACATTAAGGCACATTCTCGCGCCAGCGGGCCGCGCGAGCGATGTCTCGCGCGAGCGGGCCGCGCGCGCGAGAATGGTGTTTTCCATTTTTAGGCTAAAATTATGTATATATTATTAAACTAAATTAATTCCAACCCCCAAACCTATCCAGAATGTCCAAAACAGACTCAAATAGACTCAAAAACGACCAAAAACAAGATAAACGGATGAAATAAAGCTTTGGTTGCCTCCCAAGAAGCGCTAACTTTTACGTCTTTAGCTAGACCGTTCTAGCTCAAGATTCAAGGAGGCTGAAAATCAGAATTGGTGCCCAATAGGATATCAGGAAGAGCTCGGTGGTAAGCAGAAATAACATCGCTTTGAATTAAATCGATTGACGGTTTGTCATTATGTTCGAATCGATTTCTTACCTTTCGAGTAGATTCCGCATTAGGGTCCACGGGATTAGGATTCATCCACTCATCATCGTCCGCTATATTATTTTTCCCACTCACCTTTATTTCTTTAGTAGGCTCAATATTCCGTGTTACCTCACCTTCCACCTCACATAGGGAATCGTCGTTTTTAGGAGGTTGATCCATAGCGTTAAACACGTTTAATTTTAAGTTCATGTTCCCAAATGACACTTTCATTACCCCCGTCCTACAATTGACACGTGCGTTGGCCGTGGCTAAGAATGGACGGCCTAGAATGACAGGAGTGTGTTTCCTAGCATCTAGCACGGGTTCAGTGTCAAGGACCATGAAGTCGACGGGATAATAGCATTTATCAACTTTAACCAAGACGTCCTCGACGATTCCTCTAGGTACTTTGACGGAACGATCCGCTAATTGTATTGTAGCGGCCGTAGGTTTCAGTTCACCTAATCCTAATTTTTTATAGACGTGATAGGGTAAAAGGTTAACACTCGCTCCTAAGTCAAGGAGAGCCCTATGAATGATAGTGTCACCTATGACACATGATATCGTAGGCGTACCTGGATCTTTATATTTCGGAGGAGCGTGTTGGAATATAGAGCTTACTTTTTCCGTGAGAAAGACCTTTTTAGGAGTATGACTCCGTATTTTTCGCTTTTGCGTACATAGGTCTTTTAAACATTTAGCATAAGCAGGAATTTGTTTTATAGCGTCGAGGAAAGGAATATTTATTTTAACTTGTTTGAACACCTCGAGTATATCCTCAACCTTAGACCCTTTCTTAGGCAAATGTGACGGTCCCTCAACGTTAGGTGGATATGGCATTCTCGGAATATAATTAGTTGGGACCGATTCTTTTTCTTTCTTATTTTGGCTCACGTCCTCACCCTTCTCTTTCTGCAAATTTAAATTTTTATTTTTCTCACCCCCATCCGGAATTACAACAACTTCCTCATCTCGAATAGTCGTCCTAGTCGAAACAGCGTTCACACTCTCACTCGTACTCCCCACTGCGTATTGCCCCTTAGGTTGTTGAGTAGGTTGACTCGGCAACTTACTCTCAGTTAAACGGTTTAATGTATTAACAATTTGCCCTACTTGGGACTCCAGTTTTGCGATGGATTGTGTGTGAGAGTGTACTAACTGAACCACAGAACCAAAGTTTTCAAGTGAGGCCAACACCTTCTCCTCAAATGCATTATTGCGTGGAGGTGGAGGAGGTGGTTGATATTGACCTTGTTGATATTGGGGTCGGTACATATTAGGAAAATTAGTCGACCTAGGATTATAATTATTTTGTGGGAATTGTTGCATAGAATTAACGTGTTGTTCAACAAATTCCGGATATTGAGATGCAGAAGGACATGCAAAGATATTATGGGACGGTTTGTTCATTTGCATAAGTCGGTCAAGTTTTCTATTTAACTCTTGTATTTGAATTGATTGACTTGACTCAACTGTCACCTCTCGCTTAGGTTGAAGGTATCCCTCAGAACGTACCGACACAGCCTGATGCATCGAATTCTCGCTTAACGTCTCAAATATTTTTCAGGCCTCGTCGGCGCTTTTGTGTAGGAAAGTTCCCGCACAAACGGCATCGACGGTATTCCTAACAGAGGGAATAAGCCCCTCATAGAAGACTTGAACAAGTTGCCACTTAGGAACCTGGTGATGTGGACACGAGCGTAGTAATTCTTTAAATTTTTCCCACGTGTCGTAAAGTGATTCCCCATCTTGCATTACAAAATTGGTTATTGATTTTCTTATCTGGTTTGTACGCATAATCGGGAAAAACTTTTGTAAAAATGCGGTGTGTAAGTCTTCCCATGTTCTAATTGTGTTTGGCTCCAAAGATTGGAGCCAATATTTAGCTTTGTCCTTTAATGAGAATGGAAAGAGACGCATTTTTAATTCATCATCAGTAAGATTTTGGATTTTCAAAGTGGAGCATATGTCCTGAAAATCTCCTAAGTGTTTATAAGGGTCTTCATTTAAACGACCATGGAAAGATGGAAGTAGCGAGATGGTAGATGACTTTATCTCAAAGTGAGATGCCGTCGCCTCCGGTAATTCAATACATGTTTGTGGCGTGTAAGTCGTAGGAATAAAATAATCTTTTAGTGGAGGCGGTGGTGGTATATTAGGATTATTCAAATTATTTCCGTTGTTATTTTGGTTGTTTTCGTTATTATTTCCAATGTCTGCCATTTTAATTGGTTGTATGTTATTAAAGCGTGGTTTCTTTAGTCTTGTAAGAGTACTATGTATTTCAGATTCAAATAACGACGTTGGTTTTGGTGTCAAATCGTCGTCTATTAAAAACCTTGTTCTAGAAGTTAAGTTTGAAGACTTGTTAAGTCTTAATGTACGTTCAAGTTCAGAGTCGAAAGGTTTTAATTCCGGTTTGTTTGAACGTGTAGCTAACATAAACTAAAACAAAAGAAAAGAAACTAAAAACAAAGACTAACTAAACAAAATAAACAAATACAATCACGCAAATAAGATAACAAGCACTCAACTACTATGATGCATGCAAATTATCCTGTAATGCAATGACCGCGTCAAGCCCAGCGCCCCGGGTTTCCTAGCTAATGCAGTGCAATCAACCCTAAACTAATGCAAATAGTGCGTCAAAGCGCCCTGACTTACAGCGGTTTAAAGCAAATTCCAAAGGAAGCAATTTATTTAATTGTATTTATATATATATATATTTTTTTTTTGCGTATGCTCCTTTGATGTAATTAGCTACTCCACTCGGAACGTTGAAGTCTACAAAATAAAAGAACAAGTTAGTAACTAAAAATAAAACAGAAAATAAGAAAAATAAAAACTAATCTAATATTTACGAATTAACTAAACTACGATTATAAAACTAAGAGTAGTAATACAATCCCCGGCAACGGCGCCAAAAATTGATGTTGTCAATATCAAGATATAAAAGTATACTTTACTTTTCTAAAGATTTGTAGTGTGAAAGTAAAGGTCGAACCCACAGAGATTGATTACTACAGCTTTTAATTTTAAAACCTAAGTCTACTTAATTGAGAAAAACGGATTTGATTTGGTTTTTATTTAAACTAATAACAATAAAAGTAAATCTAAACTATGAAAGCAATTAAAAGTGTTTTTAATGAATGTTTAAGGGAACCTAGGATTACAAATCCACCACTAGATTCATAATAGGAATATTCATGAATTACTTTAGCTTATTACGTTGGATGAATATGGGGAATTGTAGCTATAAGCCCAATTCCTCCGACAAGAAGATAATCATGGTTCAAGCACCAACATAATCCATCTGCGGATAGCACGAATTATATCACACTAAACTAGGGTTGTGATCTAATCCGTCTAACCTAGGCATGGACTATTCGGATACTTGATAGCACGAATCAATAAAGCACCATCACATGTAAACAACCTAAACAAGCACAGCAAGAATAGATCGTTGAGCACATCACAGTCAAAATAGATCTAAGACAAGAATAAATTCTGAAAGCAATGATTTAATCAATGTAAGTACGATTTATTTATAAAAATCCTCTAAACATGTGACTGTCATCCATACATAATAAAACTAAAATAAAAGCATAAATAAAACCCTATTACTCATCTAGGGCTTCATTGAAACCCTAGATCGATGATCTAAGCTGCCATAGGAGTAGAGATCGGCAAGTAGTTGATGGAGGAGGCCATGGAAATCCTTGGTCTTCTTCTTCTTCTCCTTGTTTCTCCCTCTTCAAGGGCTGGAAGTATAGTTATAGAATGTGTGTATAATAATTGCCAACCCCTAAAAACTATTAAAACTAAGTATAAATAGAGTTTACACAAGCTTTGGAAGGCTTCCCAACCCGAAACGAACTGAAACGCATGTAATTTACAGTCTGGACGTCGTTTAGCAGTTTCGTTTGCACAGGAGTCTTCAGTATACTGAAATACGCAACTTTGGTTTTTGGGCATATTGCGCGAGCGGGTCGCGCGAGCGCGACTTTTGCTACCTCGTGCGCGCGGATCGCGCGAGCGAATCTGGGGTTCTCGCGCGAGCGGATCGCGCGCGCGACTTCTGGATTCTCGCGGGCGCGGGTCGCTCGCGCGACTTGGCTTTTTCAGCTTCTTTAGTTCTGCTTTTCCACCCTGTTTAGCCTGGTTTAGCTGATTTCTTCCAAAACCTGTCAGAAACTAGAAAACAGAGTAAAAAATATACAAAAACAGGATAAAAAGGTACTAACAAATGCTTGTTAAGGCGTATGATTAGGATTAGTTCTCTCCCGATCACATGATCTTGGATGCGAACTAGTCCATCATTAAATATAACGTTGTCATTGACTTCAATATCTTCGAAGTTGATCTCGTGCGCTGGGTTATGGGCATACTTTCTCAACATACTGATGTGGAAAATGTTGTGCATTCCTGACATCTTTGGTGGCAATGCAAGTCGATAAGTAACCTTCCCAACACATTCTAGATTCTCGAACGGTCTGATGAATCGTGGTGATAGCTTGCCTCTCTTATGACCAAATCTGACAATGCCTCGAATAGGTGAAACCTTAAGTAGTACGTGGTCTCTAACTGCAAACTCCAAGTCTTTGCGTCGCTTGTCAGTATAACTCTTGTGTCGAGTCTGAGATGTCTTCATCTTCTCATGTACAATCTGGATCTTCTCGCTAGTCTCTCATACCATATTTGGCCTAAGAAGTTGAGAATCTCTGACTTTTGCCCAACATAGCGATGATCGGCAGGGTCTTCCATATAAAGCTTCAAATGGTTCCATTCCTATGCTCGTATGATAGCTGTTATTGTAGGCAAACTCGATCAACGATAGGTGCGTCTCCCAAGAATTCTCAAAATTGATAACACAAGCACGTAGCATATCTTCCATCACTTGATTGACTCATTTTGTCTGCCCGGCAGTCTATGGATGAAAGGCTGAACTCAAGTTCAGTGTTGTCTCATTGCTGTTTGGAGACTCTTCCTAAATTCTACAATAAAGCACGAATCTCGATCTGACACGATAGAAATAGGTACACCATGAAATTACACCACATGTTGGATATACATCCGGCTTAAATGTTCCACTAGATACGTCATACTGTAGGTGATGAAATGTACCATCTTCGTTAGTCGATCCACGATTACCCAAATAGTGTCGTGGTTCTGCTGAGACTTCGGCAACCCTACCACAAAATCCATGGACATATGTTCCCATTTTCATTGGGGAATTGGCAACGGCTATAGTAATCTAAGTGGTTTCTGATGTTCTGCCTTTACTTGTTTACAAGTAAGACATTGAGATACATACTCAGCTACTTCTCGCTTCATTCCTTCCCACCAAAAATTTCTTTTCAGATCCTTGTACATCTTTGTACCTCTAGGATGAATAGTCATCTGTGACTTATGTGCTTTATCCAATAGTTGTTTCTAGAGATTTTCTTCATCAGGTACATAGAGTCTACCTTTATATTGTAAGGCTCTGTCTACACCAATACTCTAAACATTTCGCTGACATCTTTGCGAACCATAGCTTCAAATCTTCTATTGAGCTGCTATAATACGACTGATCAAAGTTGGTTACACCATAAGGCATCCAAGATGTTGTCCTTCCGCTAACTCCACTGGCTATAGGTCAAACTCAGCTAACACTTCCAATACTTACCATTCTCGAATTAATAATGTAGCAATCACTAGTCGAGGTCTATGGCTCATAGCATCTGCTACGACATTTGCTTTACCCGAATGCTATTACAATGAAAAGTCATAGTCCTTGAGTAACTCCATCCATCTTCGTAGCCGCATGTTCAACTCCTTTTGAGAGAACAAATACTTCAAACTCTTGTGATAAAAAAATAGATCAAACTTCTCTCCAGAGAGATAGTGTCTCCAAATCTTTAATGCAAACACTATTGCTGCCAATTCCAGATCATGCGTAGGATAGTTCTTTTCATGTACCTTCAACTGTCTGGATCCATATGCAATGACATTCCCGTCTTGCATAAGCACACAACCAAGACCTTGGTGTAATGTATCACTATAGATCACATACCTTTCTCTACTCTTAGGTATCGCGAGTACTAGTACAGAAGTCAATCTTTCCTTTAACTCCTTAAATGCACCCTCATGCTTATCTGTCCATTCATACTTTATCTCCTTTCTTGTCAAATTCGTCAAAGGTCTCGCAATCTTGGAGAATCCTTTGACAAATCTCTGATAATATCTTGCTAGACCAAGAAAAATCCAAACTTTTGTCGCATTAGTTGGTCTATTCTAGCTTAAGATTGCCTCGATCTTAGATGAGTCCATAGAGATACCGTCTTGAGAAATCAAATATCCCAAGAATTTGACCTCCTATAGCCAAAATTCGTACTTGCTGAACTTATCATAAAACTTTCTATCTCGAAGCGTTTATAAGGTAATCTATAAGTGATCTTTGTGATCTTTCTCTATCTTTAAGTAGATCAAGATGTCATCGATGAACACTATAATGAATTGGTCCAAATATGGTCTGAATACTGTATTCGTCAAGTCCATAAATAGTGATGGCGCATTCATCAATCCAAAAGGCATAACTAGAAACTCATAATGCATGTATCTCATCCTGAACACAGTCTTCGTCACATCTTCCAGTCGAATCAATAGTTGATGGTATCCTGAACGCAAATCGATCTTTAAAAAGATCCTTGATCCTTGTAATTAGTTGAATATATCATCTATCCAAGGTAGTGGATAATAGTTCTTGATCGTAACCTTATTCAACTCACTATAGTCTATGTAGATTTGAAGTGTTCCATCCTTCTTTGTCACAAATAGAACTGGTGCTCCCCAAGGTAACGTACTGAGGTGAACAAAACCTAAATCTTCAAGTTCTTGAACTTACTTCATCAATTCCAACATCTCAGTTGATGCCATCCTATATGGAGTCTTAGATATCGGCAACGTGCCAAGTACTAGTTCCACCCAAAAGTCTATTTCCCTCTTCAGTGGAAGTCCTTTAATATCTTGGAATACATCCTGAAAGTCTTCTACGGTAGGAATCTGATCCATCATGAGTTCAGTACTCATGCTTGTACCTCCGATTATAGCTAAACCATTTGTTAGAAACATGTCACTCGTTGACTGGCACTGAAATCTGATCGTCGGTCGTCCAGGTATCAAAAACACAATAGTCCTGGTAAGGCAGTCCAAATTGGCATCATACTTAGTAAACCAATCCATCCCTAGGATAATGTCAAACTTTGACATCGATAGAACTACTAAATCTATTCGAAGATTCCTATTTTCCAAGGTCAATAGGCAATCTTTACACACTTTACCCAGCTTAACAGTCACTCCCAATGGTGACACAACATTAAGTGCTAGCTCAAGTGTCTGGGGTTCTAAACCCAACTGACGCACAATCTTAACAGCAATAAACGAACATGCAGCTCCAGTATCAAATAAATCTTTAACCAAACTATAAAAGAGTACAACCGTACCTTCCAAATGTTTATACTCATCAGTGTTAAAGCCTACCTCTATGGGAATAATGGCATTCATCCTAGTCTAATCTGGGTGTCCTTGTATCCCCTTGTGGACACGCTGAATTCCACCTCTTTTGTTTTGCTTTGAAGTTGAGATTGTTTTGAAAGAGAAAAAAACAAGAGGTCTGTTGAAAATAGATACATAGTCGCCACTTGGTCTTTAGGGAACCAAGAAACCCTATTTTGATTCACCCAAATGGATAAAGGGCACCGACCCTTCATAACCAAAGAACTTGGCTCAGGGTTTTGGTACGAGAGAGGAAGGAGGCTTTGTCACAACTAAAACACCCTCCATTTTCCCCGTCTCTTGACAGGCCTCAATTAGCATCCAAATAATCATCTTATACTATGTATGGTTCGACAATTAATACTATGATAGTATATTACATCTCTTAAGAATCTTGAAATGGAAGATCAAAAGATAAGATATCATTTATAAGATCTAAGCCAGATATCATACAATGTAAAGTGAAAGATCACATAAATAAACTTTAGTAAAAATCATCTAATCATATATCAAGTATTCAATTTTTCCTAATCTAGGAGGGGACGTGAATTGTTCTTGAAACAAATAATCAAAGGAATCGAAATATGCTTAGCAAGCTAGAATGATGCATGTTAATCTTTGAGAAAAGAAGACCTCTCAATCCTCAGGACGGATGAGAGAGGATGATTAGATCGAGAGAAACATGGACGTGTGATCAAGTTCAATCCTTATAATCTTCTTAGATTGGGAGTCACAAAAACCCCAAATCTTGCATGGATGCAATGTATGATCCTAAAATGTGCAAAGGTTGTAGTATGTTTGTGTACATGGACTTTCTAAAGTAACTTAGAAATCTAAAATGTGAATGAATGCATGAAGGGAATCATCATGGAATATGTACAAATGTAGTATGAATTACTTCCTAAGAGATGAACTAATTTGGAGTGCATGTAAGCATCAAATCAAAGAATGAAAGTAAAAGAATGCTTGCTGTGAATAGTGGACACAACAGTGACTTGATTTTGTGGAAAATGAAAGGTAGGGTTAGGAAAGTTTTCAATGCATGATTTTTTATGAAGATAATCCTTATTATGTCTAGAACACATATCAAAAAGCCAATCCTCATTAACTATTACAGAATGAGAGAAATCATATAAACAATAGAGGTTTCTCAGAAACAGAGTTTGTATTGTCCACTAAAATGTTGAAAAATCTTAGAAAATGAAAACAAAAGATTTAGAGGCCCATATTATACAAAAAGTTCTCTAAGACACCAAAGTTAGGGAAAAATGAGTTGGGACTACTCTCTTTGGAAAAGTTTTCTGGAAAACAAGTTGAAAGTGGACCTAGTTGCTGTGACAGCAAAAATAGAATGTCTGGATGGAATATTTGGGTCCAAATGGACCCCTTTCAAGTGTTTCCAAGTCAAACCAAAAATCATGGGTGTTCTCTAATGAGTTAAGAAGACTTTCCAAGTGGTCTCACATTAATGCTTTGAGTATTGAGTCCTAGAGAAATCTTTGAACTCAGATTGTTCACTATTTTGAAGATTTTGGAAAGAACTAGGGTTTTATTCTTTGAAATCTAAATGAGGGGTTTAAGAGGGGTTTTGAAATAAAGGTTTTGAGAGTATATTTTCAGTACTTAAATGGAGATTATGACCACTTGAAATATCAATATTGAACTCATATCAAGAACCTCCAAGATTGTTGGAGACATTGTTTTCATTTTTGAAGACAACTTCAAGAATACATAGGAATGTATTGAAGTTGAAATCATCATCTATTAAACATGTTTTCGAGGTCAAGAGCTACTATCCATAAGGATTCACTCACCTCAAACTTCATGTCATCATCTAGATGATGATAGACTAGTAAGTAAATAAAAAAGAAATGAGATTAAGGAGAGATGGGCATAATATGTAAACAAGCAAGTAAGTAATCAATAGATGATATTCATGATGATATTGGACTTATAGCTTGGTGTTTCACTCATATATAGTGACTTTAGACATGGAAGAAGCTTCTTATCTCACAAATGCTCACTAAAATGGTGGTTGAGTGTATTAAATGTGAATTAAATGGGAGTAATGAAGTAGAAAACAAAGTTTAGAACTCACTTTTTAGTTAAAAAATCAAAGGAAGAAGCTCACTTTCACTCTCCTAACCTTATCTTCTACAACTTTCCTCTCTATAACTTCTCTAAGCTTTGTTTTTGCACCCCCTAAATGAGAAGTCAAGGGGGGTTTTTATAGGCCAATTTGGGGTGGTTTTGGGATTTAAAGAGTGCTCCCATTGGCTCCAAATGTCTGTGAACAAGGACTTACATCGTTTTGGTTTCTAATTAATCAAAATGGACCCCCAAATCAATTTACAAAAATGGACTGCTCTGGGGGAGAGTACCGTGGCAGCACTGGGCCTGTGTCGCAGTGGCAGTGGGCCAGTGCCGCTGTGACACTGCTCCTCTGATGTCCAGATAATTCTATTTAGGCCCTTAGAGGTTCTGGTATTTACAAAAGGCCCTATTTCGTCCGAAATTCACAAAAAATGTATATGAACTCCAAACTAAGGTTGTGATATACCGTTGGAAAGGTAATGGAGTCTACTTTACATAGGTCACTTTGATAAGTTTTACGGTCTTCACGATAAAAGCCGATTTAATCGCCTTTTTCACCTTTGAAAATTCATAATAAATTTGTTTTAAATCCAGGAATTATGTGCGATATACCGTTGGAAAGCTATTGACCTCTAGTATCCATGAAAAATGTTTGAAAAATGATATGGTGCTCCGGTTTTAAAGTCAACTTTTGGTCCAATTGGTCAAACCTGGGATTTCCGGGAAGTTCTAGGAACCTCTGGGAGCTCCCAAAAGTTGACGTTATTGTCCGATTTTCTTTTAAAACTCATTTTAGTACTTTTAGAATGATCTCAAAAAATTTTGGCAAATTTGGATGATTTCGGTCAAACCTTGGTCAAACTTGATCAAACCGGTCAACGGGGACTTTTCGGGAACTTCCAGGACTTTTGGGGGTCTTTAGGAGTTGACGATTTCATCTGATTTTATTGCAAAACTCATTTTACCACTTTTCTTATGACATAGTACGTTTCCAGAGCTTTCGGTCCAAATCTGGGAGTTTTTGGGCTTTCGGGGGCATTTTTGGTCATTCTAAGCATTTTGAGAGATAGAACTAACTTCGAGGAGTCCTTTTTGAGTCTTTTTCATCCATTGTGAACCACCAAGCTATAGGTCTCCTAAATCTGATAGCCTACAAAATGGGGTGTCTACACCCCTGAACTGGTGCCCCATAGTATCCTACTCGTGGTGCACGACAATCCTTGTCCAAGTGACCTGACTTATTACAGTTACAGCAAAACTGATCGTTATGATGGTGGGTCTTGGGAATAGTGCAATTTCTCATGAGGTTCCATGGCTTCCCATGGTTGAAACATCCCCCATCACTCGATGGTGGGGCAGTAAGCAGTACCTGAGGTTACGGCCCTGGCTTTTGATATTGTTGGGATCAAGGATAGTTTGAGTAAGGCTTCCTGGTTCCATCCCAGGTTCTCTTGTTACCTTGAAAGTTACTCTGAGGTCTCCACCCTTAGGTATTCCATGGCGGCTGGTTCTAGAAATTCCTTTGTTGCTAAAAACTTCTCGCTGGTTGGGGCGATTCATCTGTTGTCATTATACTAGATAAGCGTCTTTTTCCAAACTCACAGCAAGTTTAACTAGTCCTTCAAAACTCTAGTTTAGGTGCCCAATCATCATATGACGAAGATGGGGGTTCAGTCCTTGATAGAACCTCTTAATCTTCTTCTACAGTGTATCAATCATATGCTTAGCAAATCGAGACAATCGCTCAAACTGGCTGGTATACTCTCTTACCGTCCATCTCCTTGGACTAGGCTCATAAAATTCTTCTCTTGTTGATATTTTTTATCTTTTAGAATGTACTTTTCCAGAAATCTTCCTTTGAACGTTTCCCAAGGCATCGCCCTTATAGCATACATCCCAATAGTGGCTCGTTTAGCTTCCCACCAATCTGCGGTGGCATAGGTGAGCTGGAACTTAGCAAGATGGCGCTTCTCCTGTTCACTACACTCTTACGTTTCAAAGATCAATTCCATCTCTCTTATTCACTATTCGGCTTTCCATTGGTCTGTTAATCCATCGAACTTTTTGGGACGTAATCCATGAAAATGTGCGAGGAATTTACCTCTTGTTTGTTTTTGCTGAAAGGTGCAACTGGGGGTTGGACAGGTCGTTGATTGGTGGCATGGTTGTAGGTGTCGCCTACATGTTCCATCCTTTGCACAAAAGCTTCAAAAATTCTAGATGGGTCCATTCCCTCTAGAATAGGTGCTCTAATTCGTGCTTAATGATTCCTTAAGGGTCCTACCATAATGTACTAGTGAAGTGTACCTACAAGGACCTATCGATTAGATAAAAGTCTTCTCAGATAAACAAAATCAAGATAGAGTGATATACAACAATAAGAAATAGCAGTTCTATTAATCAGTGTATATCAACTCGAACATACAATCAATATCAAAAGTACTGCTCGTATATATATATATATATATCAAAAGATGTACCGCATAGTACACACTAGTCAACACTACTACTACTAATAGTATCTATACAAAGCTATGGTCAAATGGCTATCTCTCAAGCTTTCAAAAATTATGTGGACAACATGTCCTGATATAGAACTAACAAAAACTAAACCTCCTCTAGATCTTGAATCAAAAGTCGTCAACATCCGATACTGCTAGTGGTGTCTCATCCTCTAAAACGATATCCATCTCCTCAACTAGTGTGGCAAGTTCTCCAACTACCACTCTGATATCCCAATCCTTAACTATCCCTACCTCTATGTCCTCTGCCATCATCGCTTCATTAGCGACATCAACAGCTACAACAGCAAATCCATAGCTATATCTAATGCCCTTACTAATGCAGCCTCTCCCATAATAAATCCAGCGGGTTGCCCGACAATCTTAGCTATCCATCCTACTGTCATATAGGCTATGGCTGCTATATACACTATAGGTCCGACTGGTAACTCATGCATAACGGGTACCTCCGGCACAACTACCTCCTCATTAGGAATATCCTCCTCTACTACCTTCATAATCACGTCTCCCTCTACTGGGTCCTCTGGCTCTAGCTCCTCGTCAGGAACATACTCTGGCTCCTTCGGATCATCCTCCGGCTCATCATCATCGTCATCGTCTGTAGGCTTCTCCTCTACTGGGTCCTTCTCGTCCATAGGCTCCTCCACTCCATCACCATTGATATCCTCATCAGGAAGCTCGTCCTCTGGCTCTGGGTCCTTGTAACACCCCGTATTTTCCTGATATGGGTGCATTTATATTTTTATGGTTATTTATGTGTATGTGTGTATTAATTTTAATTATTAATTACTGTGTAAAATTTTATAGAGCTAAGTGTGGAGTTAAGTTGTAAAAATTTAAGTTGAACAAGTTATTGAAGAGTTGATGTGTTTATTTTTTTGAGTAGTGTTTACAGGCCCGTGAATGGGTCAAATAGTGTATCTGATATGAAAGTTAAGTACCCGGGGCATGAGTACCCTTTGGCTAGCTATTTTAGTGGTTTGAGTTACATTCTGGGCTCATATGATGTCTTTTTGTGAGCCCGTAAGACAAAAAACGGGATTTACATGTTTGTGTGTGTTTTATTGGCATGTATTGTGTGTGTAGTATACATATACATATATCTAGACCCATATAACAAAAAAAAGGGAAAGAAAAGGGAAAAGAGAGAGAGAGAGAGAGAGAGAGAGAGAGAGAGAGAGAGAGAGAGAGAGTAGACGTGAGATAGAGAGAAAGAGAGAGGAGGCAACCCTAGCCACCTAGAAGAAAAAGAAGAAGAAGAAAAAGAGAAGAGAAAGGTTAGAAGAGAGGAAGAAGAAGAAGGGTCTTGGGTTCGTGGACACATGTGGAATCATGGAGCGTTCTTTGTTGTTAATTTTTTATCCAAACTAGGTGAGTTAAATGTGTATATTCGGGTATACATATATACACGTATGTATATATGTATACGCGAGTGAATGAATTTCTTATATGTCTAATTTAATTTTTGGTGTTTAATTTTTTTTTACATTAGAATGCACAATATTTTTGTCGAATTAATTTATGACCTTTGTGTGGCTTCATGAATTTGATCCTCGGGTAATGATCCTCGGGTATTCGTAAATGGTATGTGGATAGTTAAATGTATAAATACTTGTGTGAAATACTCTTGATAATTTGAAAGTTTTGTGAAATTCATTTTTTTGTAATCTAAGAGTTTCTGAAACTTTAGAAAAATATTAGAAAATTGTGGCTTAGAATTTTAGAATTATGTCCGCACGTCCTATGTAAAACTTGATTCTGCACACTTTTCGTGTTTTAAGTTTTTCCTGATTCTGCACCGTTTGGGCAGAAATTTAAGATTTCAGTAGCAGTTTTTAGTATGGTTAAATGTGCGAAATTTGGGGAATATGATTTCTTTGTGAATTTTCTATTCGTTAATATGACTTAACGAAAAATTACTTGGAGATGCATGAATTCTCATATAAAGTTGAGCTATGAAAAATGGGTGGTAGTCATTGACTTTGGGTCCGATGAAAGTTTATAATTCCGAGAATGCAGAAATAGTTTCAAGTTCCTTAGTGTTCACCGCTCCCCGTTGTGTTATTTTTTTTTAGTAGCTCGACTTGCTGAGTGTACCCATTTGCTACTGGCTTCGTGATCAAGCTGGTTTAAGTTTTTTTTAGCTCGACTTGCTAAGTGTACCTTTTCGCCAGTGGCTTCGTGATCAAGCTGGCCTAAGCCTTATGCTCGGCTTAATTTATAGAGGTCTAGGCATATTGACCGGCCTTTTGTTGTGTATACCTGGTTTGGTTGATACCCCAACCAAACTAGCACCGGAGTGGATGTTGGTAGTATATCCAGGCACACATGGGATATATGTGTGGGATGTATCATGGAGGGTGGACAAGTGGTGAAGCTAGGAACACAAAGATAAATTTAAGGCTAATAAATAATGAACATGAATTATTTCATAAGACTGATAAGCGTGGAATAATGAACGCGACGTTTGAGTTAGAATGTGGATGGTTTGTATACGGAATTGTTTGCTTGGTTTGTGATCATTCAATTTCCAGGATGGTGGGCCCATTAACGTTTTACAGGTTTGGCTCACCATAAGTAGATTGATAAGTATAAACTTCATAATAGTTTTGGGATTCGGGCAAGAAATTACTTGCCACCACGTAAATGGAAACTACTCTATTGTCCAGATATGTGAGTAGAACTACCTGTCATGGCCCAAGAGTGTTGTAGTGTGATTTGTAGTCTACGGGTTCAAGTTCGATCCTAAGACTTGTTATTTTGTTTAACTCATACCAGTCACGTGACTGACCCGAGTGTGATATGCATTCGGGGGCGTTTCTATATGAAAATGTATGTGCAGGTTTAGAAATGAGAGATTTTTTCTGTGGAGCTTCTGTATGTGTGAAGAGATTGACGTTGTATTATTATTATTTTTTTAGTTTTAATTTCTTTTCTTGTTCTACTTGGTTTATTTCTGGCAATGTGGGCTATGTTTGTATAATTGCTATAAGGATTGTATATTGGGTATTGGGAACGTTGTAGTTGCTCTGACTAGAGGTTGTAATAGAGATTATTCTTTTAACGCTTTAATTGTAAATGAAAGTATTTTTATTATTAATGAGAATTACAAATGTGTATTCAGTTTCCGTTTGTCAATTTAAGTGATTTAGTTGATTTAGCTTTAATCAAATGAATTTGAGAATTTTTGGAACCGTGTGAGTTATTTTATTTATTTTTAAATGGAAATGTGGTGGTTTTGTTTTAAAAAGAAATGGAGATTTATTATAAATGTTTTAATCAGGTTTTTAAGAACGGATCTATTTTCATTAAAAAGTTTTAATAGGATGGGTTTCGTGGTGTTCACTTCGATAGTTGGGTAGTCGAATAATAGTCTAGATTTAATTCTAGATGATTGTTTGGCTTTCCAAAAATCGGGGTGTGACAGTCCTCCTCACCTTGAATTAGCTCAGGCTCTGGAACTAATACGTTAAGTACCAGTGATGGTGGGGCTGTCGATGCTGGTGCAGCTGCAGACTCTGGTGGAACTGGCCTGGCTATAATCGCGCACAACTCAATCTCGTCTACCTCTAGCTTACTCTGAAACAATCTAGCCATTTCCTGGTATATGGCTACTCGGGTCATAGCATAGTGATACGTATTTATGCGTATCTCTGTCGGGTGTGTCGTTCCCACAACATAGAGAGAAGTCTACATCCTCTCCTCCAAATAACGACTAGTCGTCTGGCGAATATGGCTTTGGTATATCTCTGGTATGGTTGGCTCCATTGTATTTCCATGAATAACATCTCTATCAAAAGAATCATCCATAAACAAGTGGAAATTCAAATCCATGCTAACCTACAAAGGAAACTATCTATCATCAGAAGGATGCACTTATCTTAAACTCATATCTCATCTCAGGAAATCTTAAATACTAAGACCAGATGGTGTGGAATCATTAGTGAATGAAAGTATCACAACCTAGAGCTCTGATGCCAAAAATCCTGTCACGCCTCGGAGTAGCAAAAATAGAGAAATAAATTTTTTTTTTGGGTCCATAGGGAATGACGGGTGAATGTCACTAATTATCCATACCACACAATACTAGTTAACTAATGACTATGAACAGCAACATAATCAGACTGCATATAATAACAGTTATATCGATTACAAACATCAGAGTGGTTCTCAAGAACCTAACAAGTCTTGAGACAACATATGCCCAAGTACCCGTTACCAAAAGTTCAACAAAAATAATAGAAATATGAACTAGATATAACTTCTTCATCTCTAGCTGGCGTAAGGGTAGTCATCAACGTAGTAATCTTCCCCTGCATAATCGTCATTAGTGGGGCCATCAGTAGCATAATCTCCCTTCGGGCAGTAGCCGTCGTCGTACATATTATCACCTGCATTAAGAGGGGCAGGGTAATCAGGACGGGGAATGTCCAGGCAATAACAGCCATCAGCTTACTGAGAGTTGAGTGAATAGAAACTTACAGGGTACCAATGATATAATATAGTAACAAGTTATTGAAGTTACTCAACCCTTATGGTCTTGTTAAACAACCTCTGCACAAACTAACACTTGGAATAGAATTGATTGTAAAACTCCTAGATACACCAATGCTCTGTCTATCGCGTCACCATAAGTTATAGATACCTTCTACCGCGTAACACCATAAGTCATAGAGGTCATCTACCGCATACACCGCAATCATAAATAATACATCAGTCCATCCCCAGCTTTTAAGAACATGTGTACAGTCCCCCGCATGTAAAGGATTTAACGCTTCAAGCATTGACACATCGATTCTATTGCCACGACTTCTCGTCAGCTACATATTCTCGTCCACCGTAAGTCATAGATAACTTCTACTGTGGAACACTGCAAGTCACAGAGGTCATCTACCGCATTTGAGAACACTTGCTTACCCAGCCCCCGCAAGTCATAGACACCTTCGTTTATCTACCGCGTTTGGAAAATAGTTTCTCCTATAATCATCCCAGGACTTAGCAAACCTACCTATCGTTATACCATTAACGATTACATGACATCCCCCTTTATGGCCTGAATACTCTGATTAAAATGAACAGATATCAAACTCATATATGAACCGCATAGTGTCTAACATCATCACATTAATCCATTATTCTTAATCATGCTTATCTTTGTTGTCATATTATCCCTAGCCAACCCATAATTGCATAATGGAAGTTCGAATCGAGAATCGAATAATCGAACTCTATATAGAATAAACCAAAGAAATAATCCATGTTCTGCAAAGTTCAATCGATTGAAACAATTTTAATCGATTGGGAAAAATAATGTTCAAGCGATCGAAGTCCTTTCGATCGATTAAACTTTCGATCGATTAAACTCAGTTCAATCGCTCGAGAGTCGTCTTCTCTAGAGGTTCTGAACAGTGAACATCTAGAGGTGTTAAGGCATGTTTGGGTCTATTTATTTACATTAAAAACTCGTAAAACACCATATAAAAGGTACCGAGTGAGTTTAGAACTCATCGAACGTCATAAGGGCGCGTTTGGCCAAGCTTGCAACTCTGAGCTTTAATGGCGGCCTCACTCTCTCCTTTGTCTGTCTTCTCTCTTTCTCTCTATTGCGTCTGTCTCCTTCTATCTTCTTCTTCTTCTCCTTTGACTGAGTATATATATATATGTAGATATGGATGTGTGTGTATGTATATATATGTATGAGTGTATGTATATGTATATATGAACACAATTCTCTCTCTCTCTCTCTCTCTCCCCAACTCTCTAGTTCTGCAAACACACACAAACACACGAGCACAATGTATATATAGGGGAAAGGGGTGGACAGGTGGTTGTGTTTATGTGAACTGAAGATGAAATATCCAGGCGTGTTCGATCGATCAAAGTGTGTTCGATCGCTTGGAAGTGATTCGGCCAGTTTTGATTGATTAAGATCGATTCGATTGATTGAAAAAGGGAGTACGTAATAAATTCATGTCGACAGAGTTTCAATCGATTAAATAGGGTTCGATCGATTGAAGAAAGAAATCCTCGATCAGTCGAAATGACTTCCATCGATTGAAATTGAAACTTAATATGGTCAAGGGAAGTATATAGAATCTTATGTATTATTCATACCATCCAAAAATATAGGGTATTGCAGTTATGAATCAGGTAATGAGATCATAAATGGTATCCAATATGTCAGTCAGGTGGGAAGTGTCAGGGATCAATCGTGTAGATATCAATGTGGGTTAGGTTGAGTTATGTATCATACTCACAAGCATTCTTAAAAGCGGTGAACGTGCATTCTTAAAAGCGGTAAACAAGAGTGCTTATATGAATTATACGTAGATGACATGCTCACAAGTGTTCTTAAAACCGGTGAACGTGAGTTATTAAAAGCGGTGAACAAGAGCATTGGTACGTCTACAGAATGGTTATGACATTGGAATGATATATGGTGCTCTCAAGCATTCTTAAAAGTGGTGAACAAGAGCACTGATATATCATGAAAGTATCATTGGGAAGTAGTAGTCAGTTGGTGTTAGTATTGTCGGTCTTTATATATTAGGAAATTAGCAGTCAATTCATAAAGAGAATGTTTAAAGAGAAGATATCATTGTTATTATTTAGAACTCTGAATCTATTTATAACGTCTCAATCTTGTAATCAATTCAAAATCTTAATACCCTGTTAGCATGTTACTCACTCAGCTTTCATTAAGCTGACGGAGTTTTATACTGCTGGACATCCCATGTCTAGCCTTCCCAGTGTATGGTTATGCAGGAGAAGGTAATATCGAAGGCAACTACACCACTGATGGGAACGCAGGGAAGGACTACGATGCGGATGTCTACATCTATGCTAGCTAAAGACTAGGGTTGGACTATAGTTACTTTACATTTATGTTATAGAACTTTACATATGTTTTGTAATTGGCATGTGTTGCCTGAAGACTTTTATATTTCTATTTACCGCCAGACTCTGATGTAATAGTCTTTTAAGCTTACAATATATAAATACAAATGCTAGTGGACAATCATGTGACATTTACCAGTCAGGCCTACGGACCTAAAAAAGAATTTATTTTCTCTATTTTTGCTACTCCGGGGCATGAGAGGATTTTTGGTATCAGAGCCCAGGGTTTTGTCATGCATTTGACGCGTTCACTGATTGTTCTACACATTTAGACTTTGAACCTTAAGATTCCTTGAGATATGTTCTGACTCTGAGTATGTTTTGAAGTTAACCTTATGAGGACTTTTGCTAATATTGTGATAACTATTATTATAGTTTGTAGACTACTTTTTTTTATATTCGCATTTCTGTGATCGGCATCTAATCGATAGATATTTATAGGTACACAGCACATGAATCACTATAGTGGGACCTATGAGGAATCAAGCATGACTCGTAGCACCTATCCCAAAAGGCATGGACCCGAGCGGCATCTTCGAAGCATTCATGCGACATATGGAGCATGTTGGAGACACCTATAACCATGTTACTCACCATCATCCTGTCCATCACCATGCCGTACCACCTCCATCAAGACACACCGGTGAAAAGCTGTTAGAACATTTTTGTGCCCTGCGTCTAGAGAAATTCAATGGCATGATAGAGCCATGGAAGGCAGAGCAGTGGCTACGAGAGATGGAGCTCATCTTTGAAACCCTTGATTACAATGAGCAGGATAAGCAAAACCTGTCCACTTTTCAACTCACCTACACCATCGCTGACTGGTGGGAGGTCGAATGAGCTACCATAGGAGTAGATGCTCCGAGAAGAATGTCTTGGGAGACGTTCAAAGGTAGGTTTCTAGAGAAGCATTTTCCCGAAGAACGAGAAGGATGAACAGGAGAATAATTTCTTAAGCCTAGTCCAAGGAGGTTGGACTTTGAGGGAGTACACGACTTAGTTTTATTGATTGTCCCATTTTACTTAACAGATGATTGATACACCATAGAAGAAGGTGAAGAGATTGCACCAAGGACTGAACCCCCACCTCGAGCACATAATGATCGGGCATCTTAATTAGAGTTTTGAAGGACTGGTAAGATTCGCTGTGAATCTAGAAAAGGATGCGTATCCAGTTAAACGACACCTCCATCGAGCATCTTTTAACTGAAGAGTTTCCTAGCCCCGCCGCCAAGAGATATGCAAGGATGGAGACCTCCAACAAATTTCGTCGCGGACAAGTGTACATGGGATGGAGCTAGGAAACCTCAGTATAACTATCCCTGACCTCAACAGGTTCAACATCAAGGACCACACCCTCAGGCACCACCCGTTGGCCAAGGCAGGAATAATGATAGATGCCTCAACTACGAAGTACCCAGCCATGTCACTAGATATTGTACAGCTCCCAAAATCAATCGTTATATGGACCTCATCTGCCAAAACTACAACAAACTTGGTCATTTGAGTAAGGATTGTTGAGCACCTCGTGGAGGATACTACGGACAGCTAGCTCAGGGATTCCAGGGACTCCTGCAGTAAGTCCAAATGAATGCTATCATTCCAGAAGTGGTGGTATTTAACGCAGAAGAGCAGCAGAACCTAGAAGTTATACTTGTTATCAGACTATTAAGTTAAGTGAGAACCTTATTCAATGATGGCACTATATGTTCATTGTCGCTATTAAGATTTTTATTTTAGTACTGATATTATGTTGGCTGATTCAAACTAGTTCGAGTTATAAACTATACGTAGATTGGCTAGCACCTATAGACCAATTCATCAGAAGTAGTGATAAGTTAGCAAGGAGCCGATGCAGACGATGAGATAGAAGCAAGCATTGCCATAGAGATGATGGATGAGGACCATATTAAGTAATCATATTATTGACCCCAAATCAACTCTTTAAGAGTAAATCTATGCCTTCTCTTATCACTTTCTCGTAAAGAAGGTAATCATATATTTAGTAACTTGTTTCCAATTATCGCTAATGGTTATTATAATACCATCATTTGTGAGAAATTCAATTCCCTTGAACTTTGAACACGCTCCTTCAGTCATCATTTTTAGTATACCCTTGATCATCCTAATTCGTGATGAACCCATTCGAGATTGAGTTTGATTGCTCGTACTGCAAGTTCATCCTCTTGAACTTAATTTCCATTAAACAAATTCTTACATGTTCATTATCCTTGAAATGATTCTAAAGGAGTTCTCCACGAACTCAAAAAAATGGTACGCTCTACACATTGACCCCTTATTGTTCTCTCTCATTTGCTACCTTATTCTTTATCCATAAGGTTCCATTCAAAATATTTTACTTATGAAATACTTGGTTCTTATTTCATACATTGAAAGCCTTAAGCTGTCAATAATTTTCATTATCTGCTAATCTTGAAATGATACAATCGCTTCCATTATAATCGGGGGATCCAGAATCTAAGAAAGCAACTGGGCTAGACTGCTGATCTTCTGGAGTAATCTGACCCTGGGAAACGGGTCATTCCATCATTAGATTCACATTTTATACCTAATGGATCATATCCCTTCTATTAATGTACTTCTATGGTGAGTGTTTCATATGCCTTTTTAGAGTCAACTTAATTCTTCTATCAACAAAGTCTTATTTGGATTGCTTCGCTTATGAAAATGAATTATTCTTATTTCCTACCCTAAGAGACTTACAATGGTCGGTTAGTTATTGCACTATATTTTATCCTTAAGATCGGTCTCAGAAGGTTCATCACCTATTATGAGACTACTCGTCTAATCCTAGTATAATCCATAATGAATTAAGAATTCATGAGAGATTAAGGATTGGATTTCTTTATTGCCTTAAGTTGCACATTAGTTGCATGACCCATATGTTAATTGAGTGGGCATACATCTGAGACCTGAAGATGGAAGATAGCAAGATTAGATTAGACATGATGTAGGATATTTTGAGACATCTGCAAGGCACATATTGATCTTCTCAAATTTCTACATACATGCGAATCATCTCCAGTAAACAAAGAGTCAGACAGGGGTTACAAACAACACGATATCCTCAGGACTTGTAGAAAGTACAGACCCGACTTAAGAAGAGATGCAAATCAACAATGCAAAGGCTTTGAGTTCGCAATGGAAGATCACGTACTACTCAAATTTCACCAGCTCAAGATCCTGGAGGATGTAGGGAAATTGCCAACGGACTTGCATTGTCGCCAAGGATGTCAAGAGTTTCTATTTTTAGTTTTTGTACTACTTTACTCTAATTTTGAGGATGAAATCTTTTATAAGTAGTGGATAATGTAATACCTTGTATTTCTGGAATGTATATTACTAGTAAGAGATTCAGTATATCTGCCTTAATTATTCTTGGACAATCTTTTTCAATTGATTGGATTATTCTCAATCGATAGAGCTTATGACCTTTCCAATCGATTGACCCATATCAATCGATTGAAACCCTACCGACATGAATTCAATGACTAGACCCCTTTACAATCGATTGAACCCATATCAATCGATTGAACCTTGACTGACCTATTCTCAATCGATTGAACCCATGTCAATCGATTGAATGGGGTCAGAATTTTATCTCCAAGTTTGCGCAGGAGCTGCCACCTATCCTCTATTTTTCTCCTATACATATGTGTATGTGTGTGTATGGTGTTTGAAACTCAGAGAGAGTTTGAGAGAGAGAGAGAAAAAAAATTATATATATACATACATATATACATACACACACACTCTCAGGTACAAGACAGAGAGAAGGAGAAGAGAGAGAGAGAGAGAGAGAGAGAGAGAGAGAGAGAGAGAGAGAAGAAGAAGAAGAAGAAGAAGAAGAAGAAGAAGATAAAATAGGGAGAAAGCTCACCGGACCACTCCGAGCTCCGTCGAGAACAACCACCACGACCCGAACCTAACGATGAGTTCCAAACTCACTCGATAGCATCATTATGTAGCTTTTTATAAGTTTAAAGGAGGAAAGACACTGGAAATGGGTTTCTTGAACCTCAGCCCGCTTCTGCCCAGTTCTGGGAAGAAGATGACCTTCTCAATCAATTGGAAAGAGTCCAATAAATTAAACTTCTCTCAATTGATTGAAGTGGACTTCAATGGATTGACATTATTATATACCCATTCGATTGAAATAAACTTCAATCGATTGACACCACTTGCTACCCAATCGATTGAAAAGGACTTCAATCGATTGGTATCTATGAATATTGATGATTATTGTTATTTATGATATTAACTATTCAACTATTTATATGATGTATTATGCTTTCCATATCCTATACTTGAGGATTAAACGAGATAATGGTAACTTGTAATATCGTGTTGTGAATGATAGCAGTTAATGAATGAAGTTATGAATCAGATAATGAGATCATGAATGGTATCCAGTATGTCAGTCAGGTGGGATGTATCAGGGATCAATTGTGTAGATGTCAGTGTTGGTTAGGTTGAGTTATGTATCATACTCGCAAGCATTCTCAAAAGCAGTAAACATACGCCTTAAAACTGGGGAACAAGAGTACTGGTATAATTATACATAGATGGACAAGCTTGCAAGCGTTCTTAAAGAGGTGAACGTGAGTTCTTAAAAGCGGCGAACAAGAGCATTGATATATTGTAAGTATCATTGGGAAGTAGTAGTTAGTTGGTGTTAGTATTGTCGGTCTTTATATAGCAAGATGTTAGTAGTCGATTCATAAAGAGAATGTTTAAAGAGGAGATATCATTATTGTTATTTAGAACTCTGAATCTATTTATAATGTCTCAATCTTGTAATCATTTCATAATCTTGATACTCTGTTAGTATGTTACTCTCTTAGCTTTCATTAAGCTGACGGAGTTTTATACCGCTGGACATCCCATGTCCAGCCTTCCCAGTATATGGTTATGCAAGAGAAGACTATACTGAGGGCAACCACGCCACTGATGGCAACGCGGGGAAGGACTACTATGCAGATAGCTATGTCTATGCTAGCTGAAGACTAGGGTTGGACTGTAGTTACTTTACGTTTATGTTATAGAACTTTACACATGTTTTGTCATTGGCATATGTTGCCTGAAGACTTTTGTATTTCTATTTACTGCCAGACTTTGATGTAATAGTCTAGTAACCTTACAATATATCAATACAAATGCTAAACTTAGAATCTTTCATCTTATTTCCATATCTGTTATTTGGATCTTGTGTACTGGACAATCATGTGACACTCTCCAGTTATGGCCTACAGACCCAAAAAGGAATTTATTTTCTCTATTTTTGCTACTTCGGGGCGTGATAGATTATAAGTCACAAAAGAGGCAAAGTAAAATAACAGACGAGTGCACAAAAAGTTCATAAAGCCTTCAAATTAATAGTATGATGTGTCCAACATGTGTAAAAGAATGAGATTGAAAACTCCAACATTGGACACTAATCACACCCCCCAACAAGCAATTAAGCAGAAGTCAAAGAGCTTTAAGAAAGAGATTACAAACTGCTTTATTTAAAAGTAAGGATAAACCTTTTTTGTGGGAAACACGATTGCATTGAGTGGACGCAATGAGCTGTTAAACCTCTAAGTTACCCCTAGAGGTCGAGTTTTATCTCGAGAGGGTTTACAGAAATGATACCCACAAACATTTTGTTTTCTCATGATAGTTGCCCACTATTGAACACACGA
This sequence comes from Hydrangea macrophylla, assembly GCA_033977485.1. Taxonomy (NCBI): domain Eukaryota; kingdom Viridiplantae; phylum Streptophyta; class Magnoliopsida; order Cornales; family Hydrangeaceae; genus Hydrangea; species Hydrangea macrophylla. The sequence goes on along the minus strand of CM066986.1, from coordinate 57,421,242 downwards.
AGCTCAACATAGTTGAGGATTTTCAATGAATTTGATCAAAATGACCCACGACTTCCTAAAAGACCTTCAAACTTGTTTGTACCATAAAAACCCAACCAATTAGTGTACTGACATGTGGAGTGCAGAGGGGGCAATTACTCTATGTGACGTGGTGTCATGCCCTCTAGTAGCAAAAATAGATAAAATAAATTTTTTTTTTGGATCCGTAGGCCATGACAGTTGAAAGTCACCATATTATCCATAAACTAAATCTAATCACCAAAGTAATGAATCAAATAACGCTTTGGGAATACCTAAGTTCAACATATATATATATATATATAACCAGAGCTTAATACTAACTTATTATAAAATATAAATATATGCGAAAACATAAGTAAAGTATTATGGCAACACATACTGAATACAAACTTAATATTAATACAGAGGTCTCTAAAACATAAATACTATGAATAAGCTCCAGGTCTTCATCTTGCATAGTAGTCATCTCCAGCATAGCCTATATCATAGTAGGCTTATTCCTCATAGCCTCTCGCCATGTCCTCTTCTCATGTGTTCTCATAACCCTGGCCAGTTGGACGTAGAATATCTAGTGACTTAAACACCATCAGCTTATGAAAGCCGAGTGAATGTAAGAACTTACAAAGTATCAATAGATAAAACAACGTCATTAAAGAATCATCTCGTCATTCACATGCACGTATGCACCAACTCAATATATATGACAACTGACATCGTCCCAACCAATCCCAATCATAAAATGGACTTTGGGTCCACATCTCACATGTAGCTTCATATCTCACATGTAGCTTCACGTCTCACATTACTTAACTCACATCTTGAATAATCCTTTTCTAACCTAGCATGTAGCCCAATACATCATAACTTATCAACCCAGCATGCAGTCCCAATTCTCTTATACATAAATCAGACATATAATCCTATACCACACACTCTATTGAACCTATATAATACCCTATATTTTTGGATACATGGTCATATAAATAAGACCTTGTATGCTTGTGTGAACCCTTGGTGTAGAACTGTTCTCAATCGATTGAACTCTTCTCAATCGATTGGTCTCATATTTCTCAATCGATTGAAGCGTTCTCAAGCGATCAAACCTGTGCTTTCTCAATCGATTGAACCTACTTCGATCGATCGAAACTTTGCCAACATGATTCTATGACATGGACCTTTTCTCAAGTGATCGAACATCTTTCAATCGATCGAACTCACTTCAATCGATCAAAAGTGTTATTATCTTTATCCTCTTATCTGCCACCTGCCCCTCTTGTCTCCCAAAATATGTGTACCTTGCTTGTGCGTGTGGTGTTTGCGCAGGAGAGTTAGAGAAAGAGAGTTTATATGTATGTCCTATATATATAAACATGTGCATGGTATATATATATTCCCCCGGGCAGAGAAAAGAAGAAGAAATAGAGAAAGAAGGAAGAAGGAGAAGGAGAAGGAGGAGAAGAGGAGCAAAAGATAGAGAGAGAAAGTGACCAGAGAAGAGAGAGAGAGAGAGAGAGAGAGAGAGAGAGAGAGAGAGATCACCATAGCTGCCACTGCCGCTGAACTCAGAACACTGCTGCCAGACTACTAGAGTGAGGTGAGTTCATTAACTCACTCAAGGGATGACTATAGGATGTTGTATTTGTGTTTAAAAAATGTATATAGTAACCCCAAGACACCAGTTCATCTCTGCATAGTTTCTGGGTGAAAGATGATTCTCCATCGATCGAACTTGTTGTTTCCTCAATCGATCGAAGGGACTTCGATCGATTGAAACTACTTTTCCTTAATCAATTGAAAAGAGTTGAATCGATCAAACCTCAGAGAACATGATTAATTCTTGTTGATTATAAGATAAACTGTTTAGTTGGTTAAATGTTGTACCATGATTCCATATGTTGATATCATTAAACTGAATAGTGGAATGGAACATAACTACATATTAATAATCAGTAATGAATAGTTATGTTGAACACATAGCATATGGTAGTCTGGTTATCTAGAGCATGAGCATTGCACAACATGTGTCAGCATACATAGGATAGTGTTATGAAGAGATAAGAGAATATGATGAGAATCGAGAACTGTGCCTCAATGTGGAATAACGTGATATATGTACTTTGGATCTGTGGGATCAATGGCTGGTGAGCCGGGTCGAGGTGGGACGGTTAAGAGTTCCTAGTATGCCTCTCACTATTGAAGACGTCCAGTGTTGCGTATGCACTATTGAAGACATCCAGTTTACCATTAACGATTACGTCTAGCTAGGGCCCTACTATATGCTCACCGTGTAGATGACTAGTGGGGATATACATATCGTAGAAGACGTCCGATGTGTCACTTCCATCATTTATAGATAGGAGATATCGTGTAGACGACCGATAACCTATTAAGGGATCATGTGGCATAGGACACCACTAGGTAAGCAACCGGTGTAGCCTGTTGGCTCAGTTATGTAGTATCGATATATGGATATGAGTTTGAATATGGATATCGGTATGGATAGAATCATGTGGCGTAGGATACCACCGAGTAAGCAACCGGTGTTGTCTGCTGGCTCAGTTATGTAGTATCGACGTATGGATACGAGTATGAATATGGATATCGGTATGGATAGAATCATGTGGCATAGGTAAGCGATTGGTGTGGCCTACTGTCTCAATTATATAGTATCGACGTATGGATATGAGTATGAATATGGATATTGATATGGCTAGAATCATGTGGTGTAGTACACCACCGGGTAAGCGGCTGGTGTGGCCTGCTGGCTGAGTTATGGATATAGAATTGTATTATTGTATCGACGCATGTATATAGATTGGTATTGTTGTATCAACGAATGGATACAGAAATGGAGATGAATATGAGAATGGTTAGTAAGATGATTATTCAGTTAGGGATTCAGCATCCCAGCATAAAGGTAGATGCATGGGGTGGTTGAATGGGTTGCATGCTTGGATTTGGTAGTGCTAGACATTGAGAAGCATGACGAGATATTATACCATGATCTTTATTATTGTTTTCTCTTAATATGCTTCCTATGATTCCTATTATCATTGATTTAATACATAGTTTAATGAGACCTCTGCTATATCCATGAGTGACATCATTGATAAGAGATTAACCGCATTTTAAGATGCTAAATAGTAATGGGTGAGGAGTTTGTTTGATGTACTCATTTAGTTTTATATTCAAAGCTGATGGTGTTTATGCCCTTGACATTCCAATGTCTAGAGCTTTGCAGGTCTTGAGGACGGAAGACTGATGTTCCACCGGACTTGGAGCTGAAGGCTTGAAAATGAAGACATGCAGCTTTGCAATAGTTAGTTTGTATATGTGTTGTACTGCTATTATTATTGTTACAGGCCTCAGACTCTAAGTCAACCATTGTAATAGATTTAGTAGACTTTTATAATTGGTACTTGGGCATATGTTGCTTCTAAACCTTTTATATTTCCGTTGTAGCCTCTGATTATGTTAATAAGATATGCTCTATGAATAGCATCCTCCATATCGTTGTATTTATTGGTTTGAGTAGATGACAATGTAGTTCTTCACCAATTACGAACCTACAACACCAAAAAGGAACTTGTTTTTCTCTATTTTTGCTTCTCCGGGGTGTGACAACCTGACACGAAGTTCCATCTCTCTGACCAACACGCCTTAATACCTTTTGGCCAACACGCCCCGATACATTCTGGCCAACACGCCCTGGTACATTATGGCCAACACACCTCGGTACCTTCAGGCCAACACGCCCAGATACATTATGGCCAACACGCCCCGATACATTTTGGCCAACATGCCCCGATACATTCTGGCCAACACACCCCACTTTATCAAACCCGAGACGTAGTCCCTATATCACACAACCTCTCAAACCCGACACATAGTCCAACTTTATCATACGTAAGTCGGACACGTACTCCCAACCTTCTCGACATTCTTGACATATTAACCTACCATGTAGTCCTAGCCCACAACACTTCCTTAAAACCTACATGCTTTACAACTGAACATACCTAACTATCCCAGCTCATTACGATCTCACACCCAAGATCGTATGATCTTTGTGATCGCATTTTCGTACTCAAATAGTATCGACCTTTGTGATCAATAGACTAATTACTATACATGTCGGCTTCTTAATTCGATTATAAGTATTATATTATCATTATACAACTAGTTTTACTATTTAATGCATTTAAGCCCATTATTCAAGGTGCGTACTATTCTGAAACAGCCTCCCACAATCAACACATGATATAAAATAGCTTAACAATTCATCTCGTATAAATAGACTATACTTTTAACAGTCTGTCCTGTTTAATTGATTGGAATCACTTCCAATCGATTGATACCAGTTCAATTGATTGGATCATGTTTGATCGATTGGACCCTATTCAATCGATTGAAACGATTGGGTCTTGTTTCAATCGATTAAAACCATGTTTAATCAATTGATTGGGTCCTACTCTTAATCGATTGAAACCAAGTTCAATCAATTGTGTCACGCCCTGCAGTAACAATAATAGAGAATATAAATTCCTTTTTGGACTCGTAGGCCACGACAGTTGAAAGTCACCACATTGTCCACCAACAAAGTCTAATCATCAGAGTAATGGATTAGACCACGCATTTGGAATATCCAAGTTTGATATACAAACTAGAGTTCACTACTAAACTATTACAAACCATAAGTATATGTAATAGCATAAATAAAGTATTACGGTAACATATGCCGATTACAAACTTATGCTAATTATGAAATCTGAGTGAATGTAAACAATAACAGAGTATTTATAGATATGCAGTATACATAAACAACATCGTTAAAGGATCATCTCATCATTCGCATGCATGTATGCACCCACCCACTATAAACCACAACTGACATTATCCCAATCATAATATGGACTCTTGGGTCCACATTCTACAAATAGCTTTACATCTTATGATACTCAAATCAAACACGTAGTCCCATACCATACAATCTCTTAACTCGACATGAAGTCCCAACTCCCTGGCCAAACTGTCTCGATGTATTCTGGCCAATATGTCCCTAATTCATATCTCTTCCATAACGTATACCCCTTAGTCTCGGTCATGGACTAAAGCGACATATTCCTTAGCCTCTATCATGGACTAAGATATTACTCCTTTAGTCTTTATTGGACGAATTTCATGACGCACCCCTCTTAGTCTCGGTCATAAACTAAAGTGACATATTCCTATAGCCTCTATCATGGACTAAGGTAATATTCCTTTATCGGATCAAAGATGATAGCATCTGCAATCCTGTATCTCGGTCTTAGACTAACGTGACCATATCCCTTAGCCTCTGTCGGATCACTCTTGTCTCGATCTTGGACTAAGGCGACATTTCATTAGCCTCTATCGGACCAGGGTGCTAGCCACATTACCGTTCTCATAATTTGTCTCCTGTCTCAGTCTTGGACTAAGGCAATACCACCATTATATTCCTTAGCCTCAATCATGGATTAAAGTGACATATCCCTTAACCTCTATCAGATCTCTCTTGTCTCGGTTATGGATTACGGTGATATTCCTTTAATCTTTATCGGATCTAAGGTGATATAGGTAAACCACAACATCACATATATACACAACAAAGCCTGACACGCAGTCCCAGCTTTTCCAAACATATAATTGAATCCCACACTTCTAAAAATCTTAACTCAATACTATCTCACACCCAACATTGTATGATCTTCACGATATATGCACCAATATAAATAGTATTGACCTCTGCAGTCGATAGACCCGCTACCATGCATGACGGCTTCCTGATTCAATTAACAATATTATATCATCATTATACAAATGGTTCCACTAATTAATGCATTAAGCCCATTATTCAATGTGTGTATTATTCAAATACTACATCCCAACATCAATGCATGATATAAAAGAACTTAATAGGTTATCAAGCATAATCATGGTCAATCAATTAAACTCATTTGAATCGATTGGAGTAAAGCTAAGTTCGATCAATTGAGAAAACTTAAGTTCGATCGATCGAGATTAGTTCAATCGCTTGAAGGTTGTCTGTGTTCAATCGATCGAAACCAGTTCGATCGATTGATAAGTGGTTTTCTTCTCAAACTGAACTGGACCTTGTACGCATGTTGGGATCCATTCTTTCTTGCCGAAACACATATATAACAACGTATCCATGCTACTAAGTGAGTATAGGCACTCATCGGTAAGTCCGATGACGCCAGTGACGTGTGGGGTGGTCGCGGGTCCCAGGATGGTGCTCCTCCTCTCTCATTTCTATTCTTCTCCTCTCTGGTCTCTTTCTCTGTCTCCTTCTTCTTCCTCTTTTCCTTCTCAGGTTGAGAGTGTGTGTGAGGATGTGTACATAAATATGTATACGGATGTGTGTGTATCTATATATAATATATAGTAATGTAGGTGCCATGTGGCACCCCTATGTAGTTGGGATGCCACATGGCATTCCTACACCATGTATATATAGATATAGGAATGTATATGTACATATATTTAAAATATAATAATATTTAAAAAGTAAAAAAAAACCTCTAAACCTCCTACAATTTTGCAGTAACTTCTCTCACATTCACTGTAACCGCCTCTCTTCTACCATATATGTTTTTTCATGTTTTTTTTTCATAACTTTTTTTCCATTTTTACTTAACAAACTTCATGGGTAATATATATATATGTGTATATAGATTTTCAAAAAAAAAATGAATGATACCTGTGCATAGCATAGGCAAATGCTAGTATATATATATATATATATGTGTGTGTGTAATATATACAATCCAAAAAGTTTCTCTCTCAGTTGCTTTTTCTGATCGAATTGTCGGAAATCAGGAAAACGTTGATATTCAGGTAGTCCAATTTGCTGTTTTTTTTAGATTTATCTTCATGATTCGGTCATTGATTTGAAGTATTTATATTGTTGCTATGTGTATGTGTGTGTGTTTATATATATATATATATATGTGTGTGTGTGCTTGTATATAGCTCAGAAGTTCTTTTACTTGAATTGATCTATGATCCTAGTGGTTTTTATGGAGCTTTTAGATCTTTATGTGAAGAGCAACTAATTTTGAATTTTGCCATGTGCAGTACTCATTTTGGATGAAGAATTTCATGATTGTACACTTAGACAAGAGATTAGGTGAATTTTTTATTATATATTTTATTTTCGAGAGAATATAAAATCAGAATGATATCTATAAATATATAGATAGTAATGTATATTACATGACAGGTGGCTCTCTCACTCTACAAGAGTTGCCACGTGGTGCTTTTATATACTAATATCATGTATACATATGCCTATATATATTGCAAGTAGCATATAATATGGAATTAAGGAAAAAAAGTATTTCAACTTCCCTCAACTCCCCACTCTCTCTCTCTCTCTCTCCCTCTCTCTCTCTACAATTACAAAAACAAAAATTTTGAAAACTACCCAATTTCTCCCCCCACATCATCTCCTCTATTTTTCCACCAATTTTCACCATAAATGACTTATCAGTCCTCCCCCCCCCCCCCCCCCCCCCCCCCTCTCCCCAAAGTAAATATTGGGTATCACGGGGATACCATGTGAGATTTTATCACCTCTCACATGATTTTAAATTTGCTGAGGTGGAAAGTTTTTTTGCTGAGTTGGACCATAGAAATAGGGGGCCAGGTGCATTAATGCATGCTCCTTATTGGTTTGTGATACCATGTAGGATTATGCAACTGTGATATTCAATATTTACACGTATAGATATACTCATACACGTTTGTAATTAAATCTGTAATTAAAAGATAAAAGAAAACTGCTATCAAAACAAAAAGATGAATGGCACCTCCCTTATAATTCGCTCAAATAAAACAAATAAATCAATTTTACCACTTTCCTATTATCTCTCCACTTCCCTAATATCTCTAACTATCCCTCTCCTAATATCTCTATAATTATTATAAAAAAAAAAAAACAAAATCTAACAATCTTTATCTAATTCAACCAGTTTTTTTGTCAACCACTTTTTCTCCTCAATCAAAATTTCAAACTAAAATTTGTTTAAAAATTGTCTCTCTTATAGCCAATCCATTCACGTCCCTCTCATTCTCTCATAAACCTCTCTCCACTCCCCAAAACCGCTTCTGATTTTACACACATCCATAATCATAAATTTATTTATGTTGGTCTCTCTCACTCTCATCTTCTTCCTCAGTGTCATCCTTCACTACGGCATGCCCAAACCCCACTCTTACTGCTTCAAAAGCCAAAATTACTGCCCACTAAAATTCCAGACATTGACTTACAGAAATCGGCGATAATGGCTTTGTTCGTGACGCAGGTTTAGTGGCTGTTATCAACATAACGACTAAAGATAGAAATCGCTAATGCGGAGTGAGGGTCGGGGGAGCAAGGTTGGGCAGTCACTTCTCATGATGATCCATGTGAAAAGTCATGGAATTCACTGATTCGCAACCGTGCATATGATATTATAGTCTATATACTCTCACAGTTTATAACCCTCTCAGAGTCAAGTTTTTTTTTTTTTTTTTTAAAGGAAACTGGGTTTATGAAGTTGCTTAATTCATTGCTTTTCCTTTTTCCAGACACTAGCTTATAGAAACCGCCGACAATGGTTGTTCGTGACATACGTTTGGGGCTGTCATCGACATAACGACTAAAGATAGAAATCGCTGATGCAGAGTGAGGGTCGTGGGAGCAAGTTTGGGTGGTCACTTCTCATGATGATCCATGTGGAAAGTCGTGGAATTCACTGATTCACAGCCATACATATGATATTATAATCTATATACTCTCATAGGTTATAACCCTCTTAGAGTCAAGTTTTTTTTTTATAAGTAAACTTGGTTTACGAATGTGCTTAATTCATTGCTTTTCCTTTTTTCTTATTTTTTTGGTGGGATCGATTTAATTATGAGGAAATTATACTGGTTATTCTTCCTACATATGATGGGTTGTGGTCAAGTGAACATAATGTTAAATTATGTTCTGGCATATATATTGGTTTAGTGATACCTCATATTTGTCTTTTTTTTCGGCTTTGCATACATCATATTTGTTGGGTTGTGACAATGTGACTCCAATGTTGAATAGATTTCCATTGTATTTTATTTATCCCTTATTTGTTGGGTTGTGGTAAATTGATTTTAATGTTAAATGATTTTTCAACTAAAATTAAGAGAACCTTTTAAAGACTTCCAAATATCTACCGTCAATGTAGATATTTAGGTTCAAAATGCAGAGTTCTTAATTTTCAGTGAACTTTTAAACATACATTTTCGCATCATGTGTCCTGCTTAATTTGCTTAATCATTCTGTTAAATTTTTGAATTTTAGAAATCACTGACTTATATTCTTTTAACGCAAAATGGATGTAATGTGTGTTACACATTGACACGAATAAAAAGTTGTGCACTCTTGTATGCAACACCCAAGTGTAGGTGATCGTGCAAGTAATACTAAATAAATCCAGATCGATCCCACAGGGAAGGAATAAGAAGAATATATACTAAGTTACAACCTAAAGAAAAAGAAAAGATGAATATAGGAGTGGAAGTTTTAATGAATCCTAATTAATTAAATTAAACTAAAGCATAAAGAAACATAAATAATTAAAGAGATAAATTAAAAGTGTTAGAAACACGTAAATCCACATTGATCCTAACCATTTACCATGCATACTCATTAATGTTCTATGGAGTTCATTCCTCTTCAGCATTCCATATATTTCTAAAAATATAAAATCAATAGCCCTTACATGACCGGGACTACATCATCACAGTTTATTTAAAATACTTGGAAGATGGTTTAAAACAATGGTTAATACTTGCACTCCAAATGGTATTAGCATTTAAAGTGGTTTTCAAAAGTTATTGAAGAAAATAGCTTTAAGGCTTTAAGTTCTAAAAACTGTTGTGACAAACTAAACTTACTGGAACAATTTGATGATAAATTCCTAAAATTGAAAGTCTTGGAATACTTAAAAGAATCATCTCATGACGTAACAGGTTTGATCGATCGAAGCTCTAGATCGATCAAACTATATCTTCCTTCAATCGATCGAAATGTCTTCGATCGCTTGACTATGGCTCTGGTTCGATCGCTCGAATTAACTTCGATCGATCGAGCCCAGGTTTTCTAAATCATACATGGAAGAGGCTAGGAATCAATGTTTCATCACATATTCCCAATGTCTAAACTACTGAAACATAATAAAACTAATGCAGAGATAGTAAAACAAAGCAATCATAACAACTAGATTAATAAAAAAAATCAAATAAATAAAAGGAAACTAAAAACCTGGAAATAATCTGAAATAAACTTGTAATAAACTTGAATCTTCAATAATTTTCAGTATAATAATGGAAAAGAGGAAGAAGAACAAGAATCTAACCTAATCTACTCCTAATCTAACCCTAAAACTGCTATTTTTCGTATTCTGAAGCGTCCTCCTTTCGTTTGCCATCAAAACGGCTTATTTATAGGGTTCTTGCAGACTGTACCCAACTTTTGGGGGAAAATAAAGTTCAACCGATCGAACTTAGTTCGATCGATCAAAGTCTCAATCAATTGAACTCTCTTCAAGGGCTTGAACTTCTCTGATTTTGACATCTCTATGAACCGATGGGAGAATGGCCATATCTCTTCACTCGAACCTCGGATTGACCTCCAGTTTGCGGCCACGCGATCATAACTCAAAGATCTACATTTTATATTTTTAGGGAAATCTTTCAAATCTGAAGTCTTCATTTACATTCTAATACATATAAAACAATGCATAAATATAAGTTTTAGCATTAACACAATAAAAAGAACATTTTTATTAGAATGCACCTAAATCTAGGGATTTTGGGGATAAAAATATGCATAAAAGATCATGTAATACGCTATAGATATGCATTTTTCAATTCTAATCGCATCCCCCAACTAGCTCGTTGCTAGTCCCTAGCAATGATGCAAACTACAACAATGTTTATTTGAATTGAAAACAAACGAAATTAAAAATCCTAACTCACTTTCCCAAGAATCGCGATTGCAGTTAGCGTATGCAACAAGCCTATAAACCCCTAGGTTCCCCTTAGTGAACGAGTGTTGTCTCGTGAGGGTTTGCAGTGAATCTACCCACAAAATTTATGTTTATGGTAATGGTTCTCGTTTAAATGTTTTTAAGAAAATTTTCCTCTCTCATTTAGCATTATGGTTAAGCTCAACAATCTAATGAAACTCTCCAGTATACCATAGCTATGCAACACACACATAATAGTTAATCTACTATCAAAGTTATTAGAATATTCCATACCTGTTAGTCTTCAAGTGTGTGTGTGAATGGACAACCAAAATACAAAACTTTAATTTCAAAGCTCGTATAACTTAAGATACTATCAAGACATTCTTTTTGACTCAACTCTCACCGGGGATTACACACAAGGTGAAATCACTCCGAATTAGGTGTAATAATTATCACTCATGATATAGAAGCTATAAAGAGTAAATGGAATGGAAACAAATGCTTCCCATAACTGAATTGAAAAATGAAAATTTTAGTGCCCAAAGTCTCATGAAAGGATACTTTTCACTAGAAGAGCGAGATACCGTGGAGATCTCTCTCATTACCTTAACTTCAAATTTCAAATCCAATCAACTTAAAATCATCAGGACTTTGAAAAAAAAAAGGTGTTCGATTGAGAAAAAGATGCTTGTGATTTTCAATTGGGTCAAAGGATGTGATTGGAATATCTAGTATAACTTTTCAAACTTCTCCACATCCCAAATCTCTCTCTTATTTTTTTCATTTATTTTTTTCCATTGTTCTTTTTATTATTATTTTTTCTTTTGTAACAACCATTAGCTTTATTTTTTTTCCTTTTTTTTTTTTTTTTTTTTTTTTTTTTGTTTTCCAACTTTCCCTTATTTACACTAACAAACTTCTTGTCAAGGCAACACATCCCAATCACTCATAGGTAGAGAAAAGAAGCTCAACCTTGTATTATGGAGTTAGGCTTAGATTTAAGGAATTTTAATGACAAGGCAATTATGATAAGGCTCAAAAGGTGAAGTATAGGAATATTGTAGAGGTAGGCCAATGCTATATTATGCATGTATGGTCAAAAGATGGCCTAAATCATCTTCTAAGTTCATCAGATTATTCATTTCAGTAAATTCAAGAACTCTAAATTTTGGTAAATCATGAACGTTCTCTTTTAGTGATCAGTCAAAATGAAGAAAATTGAGACTTTCAATGAATGAATACACTTTTCAAAAAGTAAGAGTAGTTTTATAAAACCCTCAAAAACAAATAATGGCACAAAAGCTCACTTGGGTTATTAGTCTCCACTACAGTCTCTCAAAATACCTAAACTATGCTTACTCATCCATTTTAGCTAAGTACAAGATTGTCACAAAGTGCTCAAGTTGTTTGAAGATTAATAGGCATAAAATATACTATAACTGAGATAGTAAACAAACTACCATAGTGTATCACATACTAATAACATACAAAAAATAATACTAATGCATCATCACTAACTACATTATTAAGAGAGAAATACAATAACCATTTTATCATATTAACAAAAATAAAAAAAAAATTCAAAATTTTGCAATTTTAATTTACTGAGTTACATGTTGCTAAGCAGGTATGTTGACATTAAAGCACAACAAAAAAAAAAGATATGAGGCATACAATGACTCACTCCCCCCAAACTAAAACTAAACATTGTCCTTAATGTTCTAAACTGAGCACATGGACATGTAAAGTAAAGCGAGAGAAGGAAGAATGTTACCTCGAGGCGTTAATATCCAGATTTTTTAATATTTTTTTATTTTTATTTCTTTGTTAAGTTACCTACAAAATCATTAGTAGTAACAAGGAAAAATAGATAATATAATACAACTACTCAGTAAATAAATTCGGTTAATCAAGATATTTATCATAAAGTAATAACTGATATTTTTGAGGATCTTTCCAATGAAATAATTTAACAGTGAGAAGAATGATGGGATCCTCAAAAAAATGCAACTCCCCACAACTAATGTCAGGCTCAAGGTCAGAAGAGATGATGCAAAACCTATGGCTTCCAATTTTTTTGTGGGCAGTTATAAGAGGTATACCACACTTTTTAGGAATTATATACAAGAAACGATCTTTGGTGTTGGCATTTCCTATAACGGCCTCCATTTTAATACAAGGAGGTGGCCATGGCTCAATAAAAGGGACAGAGTCTAAGTAATGTTCTAATAAAGTTTAATTACCCTCCTCTGGTCCTAGAACACAATCTATGGAGATATGATCATAGGAATTTAATTTCTGTTCTATGTAAATAGTTTTGGACTAGACTTGGATAAAGCTATCTATTTGGGCCTTAATGTCATTATTACTCAAGAAGGTCAATGTAGCACCTGAATTTCTCCAGAAATTCTCATTCTTGTTTAGTACTAGTTGATTCTGATTTCGAGGACGAAATCCTTTAATAGGTGGTGGAAAATGTAACACCTGTAATTTTCTTTCATTAATAATATTAGCTTTTCGAATTTCTGTATTGGACCGGCTATATTATTATATTATTATTTTAGATAGGTGACGGTTTTGACGTATCTTAGGATTACTGATTAGACTGTAGTAACCGTACCGACTTGATCGTAATAGATTTAACGTAGTCCCATACCCGGACCCAGATATTAGAAACAATACCTGTTTGCACATAAATCGAGACTGATACGTATACCGAGGAACTTATGCACATAAATTGAGAAAGTGGCACACAACCCGAGGTAGGCCCCACATGGCCGGCCATGTGGCAGCCACATGCCACCCTCTTGGGCGCATGTCCACTTGTTGGACACATGGCATAGCATGTATACATGCACCATGACACCTAGCACATGCATCTCTCCTATATAAGCACACCTACATGCATACACACACACACACTTGACACTCTTTGTCTTCATAATCTGCACCTAAGTTAAGAAAGAGAGCTGGGAGTTGTAAATCCCATGGAAATATAGAAGAAAAACAAGGAGAAGAAGAAGGTGACACCATCTAAAGTTGAGTTCAAGCTCCATCAAGCTCAAATCAACATCCAAGCTCAATTTCAAGCTTTGGTGAGTAATCTAACTCAATTTAGAACATATATTATATGTATTAATGTGTAGTAGGAGTTTGATGTTGTTGTGTTGAAGTTTTCATGACATGCAAGAAAAGTGCTTTAAATCTGAGAAACCGAGACTTTCAGCAGAATGCAGTTTAGTAAAATCAACGTTTGGAGCAGATCAAAAATCATAAAGAGGCTAGGTTTTTTTTTTGGTGAAAGATAGCTCATTTATCTACAAATAACTCTTCTATAGCTCAGTCTAAAAACCCCTCCTTCATAGGTGAAATTCACATACATAGTACTGTTATAAATCTGGGAAACAGAAACATTCAGCAGAATGCAGTTTAGTAAAATCAACTTTTGGAGCAGTTCAAAAATCATAAAGAGGCTTGGTTTTTTAGTGGTGAAAGCTAACTCATTTATCTACAAATAACTCTTCTATAGCTTAGTCTAAAAACCCCTCCTTCATAGGTAAAATTCATGTACAACGCAGTACTATAAATCTAGGACAGAGTAGTCCGAAAATATAGAAATGTCTAGGTAAAATAAATATTTTGAGGAGCTCAATTATGTAATTGAAGCTAAATTTTTTTTGCACATGAAGATGATCCAAATAGCTATAATGTTCTAGTTTTGAGTTTGATCTACAAAGCAATTTATCATGCCCAAATAAATCATGGTGTTTCAGTCAGCACAGTGAAAATGTATCCTGGCAAATTGTGTAGCTTTCTGTATGATGTTTTGTTTATGCATGGTGTTGATTGTTGATGCTAGTTTTTCGGTACCTGTGTTATGAAAAGCTTGTGCTATGGTGGTGCTATCACATAGATGAGTATGTTAAGGGTTTCATCTATATGTTTATTGGTATTAAATCCATGTTAAAAATCCATGAGCTACGTGCTATGTTTTCTATTGTTATGAATATAGTCTAATGACCGTTGAAAGTTCATACCCAAGCTTTAAGTGTGTGGTACAGCACGGTTATTGCATTGATAATGATTGGGTAAGTTCTCATCGAAAGTATATTGAGGGGTAAAACGGAATGTCAGAGGTATAGCGAAATCTTGACGGTTGTAATTGGACGCTATAAATGAACTAAACTACGAAACGTACGAAGGCGTAAAGTAACGATAAACCTTCAATAACAAATTTTATGCGAATAAGGGACATTAGGTCTCGTTTCTAGTCTTGTGACTACCGGTCAAAGTTGATTCGTGAACTTTCATGTTGTGTTCGGATATTTCTTGCAAAGTTGGTCTTTCGGTAATTCCATAGAGTCGATTGGAGAGTTATGTTTGTGTTCTTGATCTAAGGATCGGCATGACGTGTTTGGTCAAGTGTGGATGACTTGAGGATCATCATGGCGTGTTCGATCAAGTAGTAGAATAGTTTTCGCAACCTTTGTCTGAGGATCGGCATGAAGTGTTCGGTTACATGTGGGTGACCTAAGGATCGGCATGACGTGTTCGACCAAGTGAATGTTAACATCCCATAGGAGTTGTGAAAGGTTTTTGTACCCTTGATCTGAGGATCGTTATGACGTGTTCGGTTACATGCGGGTGACCTGAGGATCGTCAATGGTGTGTTTGATCAAGTGTTTGTTAATATCCCGCATTCTTGATCTGAGGATCATTATGACGTGTTCGGTTACGTGCGGGTGACCTGAGGATCATCAATGACATGTTCAATCAAGTGTTTGTTAATATCCCGCATTCTTGATCTGAGGATCGTCATGACGTGTTCGGTCGTACGGATGACCTGAGGATCGTCAGTGACGTGTTCGATCAAGCGATTCATTGTCAAGTGTTGTTCTTTCTTGACCCATAAATACGTTTGGAGTTAAGTCTTCTTTCGGTCAATACCGTTGATCAGTTCAGTTCTGGACTAAGTTTCAAAAGGGAATGGTTGGGTATGAATGAAACATGGTTTTAAGAATAAGAAATGATGATGAATAACTTACCTTGGTGGTGGTAACCTTAAGGGGACCCTCACTTAGCTTAACCGCTAACGTCTTTCCATTCTGCAAGACCTTCCACGTCCAGCCTTTAAGGTCCAGACGGAGCCGACTGCTATCAAAATGCTGACTTTACTACTGAAGACTATGCTGGTGAAGATTACTATGAGGAAGGCTACGGTTTTGCCAGCTGAAGATCTTAGAGCTGCTCTTTGTCATAGTTCCGTTATTAATATGTTTAATGATGTAATAGTTTAGTTGGACTTGTAATATGTATCTTTTGGTTATCTTTGGGCCTGTAATATACTACTGATGTAAGACTTGAATGTTTTAGTTTCCTACTTCCGCTGAACATAGTCATCTTCTCATATTATGTTATGGTTATAAGCATGTTTGGACAATTAGGTGACACTCACAAACTAGTCACGAGTCTACGAACCCATAAAGGAAATTTATTTTTCCCTATTTTTGGTACTTCGGGGCGTGACAGTCAAGCAATCTAGAAGATCACTAGCTTCTTGTGGAAGGTGAAGATCATCTACTATGGGCCCAATATTTTCCAAGTCCTCTCTCAAAGAATTTTGAAATTTAAAAATTTGTGAAGAGCATGTGCTAGAATCCTTACCATCCTCTTCCACAACAGATTCTTTTTGTTCAAGAGTGGAGTATACATAACTTTCAAGCTTGGGATGAGAGCTTTGATTGACAGTAAGGATAGATGATGGGCAACTTGGTGACACCACCTCTTCGGCCGAAAGAGGTGAGGGTTCATAAATATCATTTGAATCTAAACCGGATTTAGTTTTTTCAATTATGTCCTCCCTAGGGTCACTATCAAAGTTGGGGAGAGAGTCAACAAGGGACTCCTCCTTTCTTAGTTGCGTGTGATCACCTAAACTATCATCATCTTTTAAAATCTCACTCTCATCCTTATAACTCTCCTCACTATATACGTCACCTATTGAGGTGCCCTGGACAAAGAGATTGCATAACTTTATCCAGGCAGTGAAGGAGTTGACGTCTGGGGGTGCATATTGAGAAGAAGATGGTTCTATAATTATTTCATGCTCAATGATTTGGTATTGGAGTTCTTGTTAGGTTATCACTTTCTCAAGTGAGTTGTTAACCTCATTCGATATAAATCCGTCATTGTCTTCCAATTCCATTCCATTGTTAATGTCTTGAAATTTGGGTTGTATTGTTGAGGGATTGTGGTATTCTTCTATATGTTGGCTAGCAAGTGATTGCTGATATCTAGCTTATAATTTATCAATTGCACTCTCTAGCCTTTTCATTTCACTAAGTAGCAATTCTAACATACCATTATCCTCAATTTGATTATTCTCCTCAATATAACTATATGAAGTTTTGCCCCATTGTTGTTGATGATAGTCCCCTTGCCATTGTGTTTGTGTCCAAGACTCCCCAGACGGAAAATCTTGGTGTATTTGGTAATCGTGGGAACTATTACTATACCCTAAACTATTATTTTGGTTATATCCCCATTGCGATTGATAGAACTCTCCTTGTGGAGGTTATTGATACGTTTGATAATATGGGGGACTACTACTATTGTTTTCCCATTGTGCATAGGTGGGTGCTTGCCAACTTGGGGGATAATTATTTTGATTACCTAATGTGTATCTATTCGTGGTGTTTGTGTTGTATGGAGGGTAATATGGTTAAAACATGTTTACCCAAAATTTTTAAACAATGGAATTTTTATTTTTATATTTTTATCTTGTAAGAGAAAAAGTCCAAAAGTTTTTATTTTTATTTTTATTTATTTTTGTAAGAAAAAGAAGAAAAATGGAAATAACTTAATAAAATCCTAACCTAGTTGCCTTCCCCGGCAACGGCGCCAAAAACTTGACATGACTAAAAAGTTGTGTGCTCTTGTATTTAACACCCAAGTGTAGGTGATCATGCAAGTAATATTGGATAAGTCCAGGTCGGTCCCACAGGGAAGGAATAAGAAGAATATATACTAAGTTACAACCTAAAGAAAAAGAAAAGATGAATATAAGAGTGGAGGTTTTAATGAATCCTAATTAATTAAATTAAACTAAAGCATAAAGAAACATAAATAATTAAACAGATAAATTAAAGGTGTTGGAAACACGTGAATCCACATTGATCCTAACCATCTACCATGCATACTCATTAA
Organism: Hydrangea macrophylla; assembly: GCA_033977485.1. Lineage (NCBI taxonomy): Eukaryota > Viridiplantae > Streptophyta > Magnoliopsida > Cornales > Hydrangeaceae > Hydrangea > Hydrangea macrophylla. Next base: position 57,402,979 of record CM066986.1, on the reverse strand, counting down.
CGTTCTATGGAGTTCATTCCTCTTCAACATTCCGTATATTTCTAAAGATATAGAATCAATAGCCCTTACATGACCAGGACTACATCATCACAGTTGATTTAAAATACTTGAAAGACAGTTTAAAAAAATGGTTAATACTTGCACTCCAAATGGTATTAGCATCCAAAGTGGTTTTCAAAAGTTATTGAAGAAAATAGCCTTAAGGCTTTAAGTTCTAAAAACTGTTGTGACAAACTGAACTTACTGGAATAATTTGATGACAGATTCCTAAAACAGAAAGTCTTGGAATACTTAAAAGAATCATCTCATGACTTAACAGATTCGATCGATCGAAGCGCTCTCGATCGATCGAACTATATCTTCCTTCAATCGATCGAAATGTCTTAGATCGCTTGACTATAACTCTGGTTCAATCGGTCGAATTAACTTCGATCGATCGATTGAGCCCAGGCTTTCTAAATCATACATGGGAGAGGCTAGGAATCAATGTTTATCACATATTCCCAACATCTAAACTACTGAAACATAATAAAACTAATGGAGAGATAGTAAAATAAAGCAATCATAACAACTAGATTAATAAAACAATCAAATAAATGAAAGGAAAAGAAAAACCTGGAAATAATCTGTAATAAACTTGAATCTTCAATAATCTTTAATATAATAATGGAAAAGAGGAAGAAGAACAGGAATCTAACATAATCTACTCCTAATCTAACCCTAAAACTGCCCTAAAACTGTTGTTTTTCGTATTCTGGAGCGTCCTCCTTTCGTCTGCCATCAAAACGACTTATTTATAGGGTTCCTGCAGACTGTACACAACTTTTGGGGGAAAATAAAGTTCAACCGATCAAACTTAGTTCGATCGATCGAAGTCTCAATCGACTGAACTCTCTTCAAGGGCTTGAACTTCTCTGATTTTGACAGCTCTGCTCTTCGATGGGATAATGGCCATATCTCTTCACTCGGACCTCGGATTGTCCTCTGGTTTATGGCTACGCGGCTATAACCCAAAGATCTACATTTTATAGTTCTACGGAAATCTTCCAAATCTGAAGTCTTCATTGTTAAAAATGGCATTTTCTCAGCTGCTTCTGTTGTTCTCTTCACCAGAATCACTTTTTTTAGCTTCACTTCATTGAATTACATCCTAATATATATAAAACAATGCATATACATTAGTTTTAGCATTAACACAATGAAAAGATCATTTTTATTAGAATGCACCTAAATCTAGGAATTTTGGGGATAAAAGCATGCATAAAAGATCATGTAATATGCTATAAATATGCATTTTTCAACTCTTATCACACATTTATGTATTTTTTTTGTTTATGTATGTTACATAAATCAATTTTCAATGCCATCAATTGGTAACATTGTTTAAAACTCACGTAATCATTTGCTATGTGCCTATTTTTCAGAGGTATTGAGCCATTGGCAAAACATTATTACATGTGGGTGAATCTTTTTATTTTACATGTCAGTTACTAATTTCATCTAATTTTAATAAGCTAGAGAATTCGATGCAACTATTGGAATTGTTATATATCATACTTGAATTTAATAAAGGTGATAAAAGTATTTAACACCCGTGCATAGCACGGGTCAACGCTAGTATATATATATATATATGAGTATGTGTATATATATTATGGTGTATCTCTCGCTCCCTCCCTCCCAAAAATTCAAGAAGCCTAGGAGGGGTATAGGGGAGAGGATGAAGCTTAGCCGCATGAAATAAACTTGGCAACCATGTTCAGTCATGTTCAATCGATGGTCGATCGATTGAAAGAGAGTCTACGTATGGATTCAAGTCGGCAGCTTTTCAAGCGATCGAAGTGGGTCGATCGATTGAAGAAACACAAGTTCGATCGATTGAAGGAAGTTCAATCGCTTGAAAGAGTTCAATTGATTGAAAAAGCTAATAAAGGAAAGGTAAAGACTAGCACACTAATTCTTATTTATATCAAAGTAATATAAAAGTACAACAAAAATAGTGGGCATTACAGATTGAGAAGTCATCTTCTTCCCATTGAACTGGACCTTGTACGCAAGTTTGGGGTCCGTTCTTTCTTACCGAAACACCTATATATCACATATACTAGGCCACCAAGCGAGTTTAGATACGCACCGATGAGGTCGATGACGCTGGTGGCTCAAGGTGGCCTCAGGTTCTCGGGGTGGTCTCTCTCTCTTTCCCTTTCTCCTTTTCTTTCTCCTTCTTCTACCCTCAATCTTCTTCTCTCTTTCTTTTGCTATCACTTCTCTTCTTAGAGAGTATGTGTTTGAGGGTTTGTGTATATATATGTCATGCCCCAGAGTAGACCAAAAATAGGGAAAATATAAAGTTTTCTTTTTTGATCCTAGGAATACATGACTAGTTAGAGATTCTCCTGATTGCCCTTAACAGAATATTAACAAGAAGCATAATAATATTGGAAATGTATCTAATTCAAATACAGCATACTAATATTAAATAATACTGAGTCATATGTCAACATTATATTACAGACCCTGAAGATTCAAAAGGAAACAAAATAAAAGGAGTAGTCTTGTGACATCCAGTGTCACAAAATCCAACAGCAAACTAATTTATTACATCATAATAAAGGATAAATAGTAGACTAAAGATCCCATCTTCAGGTAGCAAATCCATAGAGATCACCATAGTAGTCCTCTCTCGAGTACCCATCATCATAGTGGCCCTCATCCAAACTTCAGCCACTTCCGTTGGTGCCCCCGGGCTGAGCCTTACCTGTAAATCCTAGCATCGCAGGACGTGGAAGGTCCAGCGGCATAAAATGCCATCAACTTGAATACAAGCTGAGTGAGCATAAATTCTTACAAAGCACTGTTAGAAACAATAACTAGAACACTTAGAATCATTATCCTTAGTTGGCTTATAATCGTATTTTGAAGTTATCAAGGAAATTAGACAAACTAGACCACAATATGAAATTCCAAACTTGAAGCATTTCATGCCTTGCAGTCAAAAAGACTGATCGATAACCATTTCCCAAAACACAAATCCATCTACTACAACTCCTTCCACATTTTCGACATGAGCCATTGGTTTAGGATGAAAGTGCTTTTAATAGCCGCTTAGTGATAAAACTACAGTGCCGTAACGGCCGAAAAGCGTAGTGAAAGTGCTTTAACAACCGACTCAACCAAGAGATCCAAGGTCCATGACCTATTCACATATGAATATGAAGGTGCATTAACGATCGCTTGGTGAGTAAACTACAGTGCCTTAACAGCCGAAGAGCGTAGTGAAAGTACTTTAACTATCGACACAACCAAGAGATATTCATTTTCGGATTCCATTATCATCATCAATCGTCAATCGACATTCTCATCATTACCACCAATACCGACAACGATAACCAATTGAAACTCCCATGACTCAAAGATATACCAAAGACTCTCAACGAATATTCCAAACTAAGTCAAGGAAGTTAATCAAGATATGATGGAACGTCACACGTAGCATTGTGATCAGAGCGCAATTTAATTAATGAGTTTCAATCTTATTACACATATGTTATTCCCATTATTCTCAGAGTCGCATCGCGAAAGTCATCATCATATTAAAGTTCCATGATTGAATCTATAAGTTCCAAGTTATTGCATAAGCATAGATTATTTACAAGCAAGTATACAAGCATGCTCGTGTGTTCTCAGAACATGAAAGGTTAAATCATGGGTTAAGGCTACAAAGTACGTACTGGTTATAATGATTTTCTCTTATACAACCATAACTAAACATGAAGCATAGCAAGACTGCCTCACTCGAGGGATCTCGGTACTCGAGCGCTCCCACCAGGACGAGTGCTCGCACTTAGCATTAAACTAGATCCTGGTTTAAGCATACATAGAAGGTCGTAAATTCATGGAGGTGATTGAACATGAGGATCTTTCTCTAAGGATCTCTCAGCAATGCCTCTCTCTCAAAACTGATATAAAGAATTCGTCCAAAATGAAATAATGTGAGGGGTATTTATAGGTGAAGCACTACCTGACTCAAAGACTCCCGCTAAACTCGAGCGCTCGAGGTTCTCAAGTGATCAGGGTTACTTTCTTAGCAAAGTTTTCCCAAGGGCCTAAACATACATCCAAACATAGATACATCATAAAAACAATTTAACTTGAAAAGGGGATTGGAAAGATGGTCTTATATATGTATAATAGATAAGATTACAGAAAGAAATGCATAAATAGAAATACAGAAATTTGGGAAAGTACAAGGAAAATGCAGGTGTTACTTCTCTTCACCACCTATCTAAAGATATCATCCCGAAATTTGAGTAAACTAGTCCTGGAATAACTCTAGATACTTTTCTCTCATGTTTAATTCCATCTCCTAGGAAGCTTCTCTCTCATCATGATAGCTCCACTGCACCTCTACCAAAGGAATCTCCTTGTTTCTCAGCTTCTTGATCTCTCTCCCCAAGATGCGTATGGGCCTCTCATGATAAGACATGTTGTCGTTCACCTCAATATCCTTGAAGTCGATTACTGGTGTTGAACCATGAACGTACCTCCTTAACATACTTATGTGAAATACATTGTGTACTCTAGACATTCTCGATGATAGTGCGAGTCGATAAGCAACTTTGCCTATGTGATCAAGAATCTCGAAAGGTCCAATGTAGCGTGGTGATAGCTTCCCCTTTTTCCTTCCAAATTTAACCACACCTCGAACTGGGGATACCTTGAGAAACATGTGGTCTCCCACACTGAACTTTAAATCCTTCCAAAATTTGTCTACATAACTCTTCTGCCTGCTCTGGGCGGCATTCATCTTCTCTCGAACTATGTTGATCGTCTCACTTATTCTCAAACCATATCTGGTCCAAGAAGTTTACCGTCTCCGACTTTGGACCACCATAATGGTAAATGGCACGATCTCCCATATAATGCTTTAAACGGTGACATCCCTATGCTCAAGTGGTAACTGTTGTTATAAGCATACTCAATTAAGGGCAAGTAGGTCTCCCACAAACTCTCAAAGTCAACAATGTATGCTCTAAGCATATCTTCTATAACTTGATTTGTCCGCTCGGTCTGACCATCAGTCTGTGGATGAAAAATAGAGCTTAATCTCAAAGAACTTCCCATTGCTGCTTGCAAACTCTCCCAAAATCTTAAAATGAACCTTGAGTCATGATCTGATACTATCGAGATTGGAACACCATGAAGTCGTACTACTTACAAAATGTACATCTGACTAAACTTCTCCACTAGATAAGTTATGCTATAAGCAATGAAATGAGCAGACTTCATCAACCAATCTACTATTACCCAAATGGTGTCGTGACCTTGGCAATTCGGCCATGAAGTCCATGGTAACATGCTCCTACTTCCATTCCATAATCGGTAATAGTTGTAGGAGTCTGGATGGTTTCTAGTGCTCTGCCATAACTTGCTGACATTTGAAGCACTTCGATATATTGTGGATCACGGATACGTGTTGAGGGGTGGGTCCTGGCGTTCTCCTTCGATAGTGTCCCGAGACGGATCCCAAGGAGCACACTTCAGGGAAATAGGACTTCCTCACGCGATCCTAGAGACAAAGAGTTGCCACCTAATTTTTATCTGGAATTAGGAAACCCAAGTTTAACTCTCCCAAAATTGAATAAGGTTACTCGCCCTTCATTACCAGAAACTAGGTTCGGGGGTCTTGGTACGAGAAGCGAAGGAGCCCAAGTAGGACTAAAGCACCCCCTCCTCGCCCTATCGAACAATAGGCCTTGATTCAAATATCCTTGTTCTTAATTCATAATTAGTGTTGTTTCCTCAAACATAATAGATAATATATACATGTCAAAAGGGAATATCTAGGAAAATCATGTCAAGAGATTAAATCAAGTAGAAGTCGGATGCACATGCAATACAAAAGAGAGATATACTCACAGTGGTTAGTCCCGCCCGGGACTAATGCAAGTAAAGGAAACATGTCATGATATGCAAAAGGGAACAAGAGAACTTACATTGGGTTGACTCAAGCGAAGTCACAAAAGCAAAAATAAAGGAGACGTGCAGTGCAATCATGCAACATTCCTAGATAAGATGTCTCTAACATATAATCATATAAACGAGGACTATTCTAGAGGAAATGTGTCATTGAAAACAAAGTTGTAAACCTAGAAAAATTCTAAGAGAAAGGATAGAGAAAGTACACGATACATGGGCACTAAGACACATGTTGACGAGGCAAGTCCACAAATCGAAGTCCGAATCCACGGCATTCAATTCTCTGCATAAGACACCATGGAATACCCAAGCATTGCAAAAACACAAGAAAACAAATAAAATGCATGAAAGACGAGTAAAAGATGTCATCAATCAAATTTCCAAATTCAGAAACCTCTAATGAATCCTATCTAAAGTGGTCTTAAACATGAGCTGGGTTAAAACCCTTTTACCTAAAGTTAGATACATGTCTTAGGGAACTTCTCCAAAAAGTAGAACCTCTCTACCATTTTTGAAGTTTGAAAAATAAGAGTTTTGGGAACAGTGGACTAGGACTGTCCACTGTTCTTGTAAAAATCATAATTAATTCTACAAACATCATGTGAAGCTCCATTTGGTGTCAAAAGAAATCTATTTCATTTTAGTTTATGAAAAAAATAATCCCATTGATATGTCATGATCTTAAGGTTTCTGAAAAGTTGTTTTAAGCAGACTCGGTTATTCTGGAAGTTTGATATCATTTGACAAATGAATGCAAAACATAATAGAAGTATAATAGAAAGTTCATGAATCATGTTAATCAAGTTATTCTAAGCTTTTAATCTCTCATTCATTTATCCTAGATTATTTCTAAACCAATTTTTATTCATCAATTGTTGTTGAGTGATCAAGGTATGATCATTTTGTATACATAATCATAATTGTAGTTAAATCTTGAAAATTTTAGAATAGTTGTATCAACTTCAAATGCTAAGAAAACGATCTTAACTCGATCGTATGCTCACGATTTTACATTGGCATATAGATACATGAGTTAGGAATCATCTCCAAAAAGAGGAATATCAATACCTATTATAGATTTTCTGAAATACAAACACAAAGAGACTATGTTCAAATCTGTCAACCGATTTTTCAACAATTTCTAAAAATAGCATATGGATCCTAGAGGTTCTCAAAACGGATTGAATGAAAACTAATTCATCAAAGTTTACCCGAAAAATTTGAAATCCATCAAACTATGAGTTTTGGTGGACCAAATCTTATGGACAAAACCAATCTATTTTGCTAAATTTTATCTAGTTCATTTTAAAGTGTGAGAAAAACATCTTAGGTAATGATTGAAGCTTATTAGAGAGATCAAACTCATAGATCAACTTAATTATCATGATTCCCAATCAATTTAGCCCTCAAGTTCTATGAAGAACTCTAGATCATGGATCAAAGGGACTTACAAATATCCTATTGGAGATGAAATTCAATATGAATTCTAGGTAATATGAATAATCAAGAGATAGGTATGAACATAGGAATCATCCTTCTCATAGATCATACTTCCAAACCATCATAGAATTCAAAATAGATACATATATAATCATGTATGCATGGATCTAAATTAAATAGAAGAATGAAATCAAAATTGAAAATCAAAGTGAAAATCAATCTCTAATTATAGATTATCAATAAAATCAAAGAGACTTGGATCTAGCTATGTGAGTGTGTGAAGAACAAGAGAGGAAAAAGATGAGTGTTCTAGGAAAGAAAATAAAACTAAACTAGATCCAAGTCTTATAGATCTATATAAAAATAGGAATTAGAGATGAATATTGATGTCTATCTCTTGGAGGATTCTCAATTGTATGATCAAAGTTGATTTGAAGATTCTTCTTCTTCAAGTCTTCTTCAAGCTCTTCAAGCATTCATCCATGGAAGTTATTGGAGGCAATTTATGTCTAATTCTTCTAATCTAATTTAATTATCTTGAGATTAGGTTAGGAAATTCTAATTCATAATTCACTTCCTCTCTCTAGAAATTTTTCTTAAATTGAAAGTATCTTTTTATATCTTGCAAGTATATGAACTAGTACTCTAGTATATTCCAAGATCACTCAAGATGATCTCATATGAGATGCATGAGATCTATATATAGAGTTTTAAAAACTTAACTCTTAAGTTTCAGGGTTAAAACAGTGATTTCAAAGAGCAGAAAAGGGCTAAAATGGCCATTTCGGTGCCTAAACACAGTTTCTAGGCAATTTCCTCGCAATGGGAGGCTTCTAGAAGGGTCTGGAACTTAAAAAGCTTGACGAATAGGGCACATGTTGGGTGGAGGCTTAGGTGGAACCCACCACCCCCTAAGTGGCACCCGCCACCTGCTTTTTGTGATCCCCTAGTTGCCCTTAAGCTCTGTTTAAAAATATTACGTTCACTACTTTTCCATATTTTTGTAAAAATGCATTTTGGTGTCCGAAATCGTCCATTTATATACCGTTGGAAAGCTGTCGAGTTGAATTTAAGTATAAAAATATTCCAGGAGGTTTTATAATGAAAATTGAAGTTCAATTGAAGTTTGGAAGTCCTCCGAAACTTTCGTCATCTTTTTGAAATCAAACGACGTCTTTTCTAAAATTGCTTTTCAATGCGTGTCGATTTTGAACTTTTCTTTGAAATTGAATCTTTGGACACCTAGAATACTGCGTTTAGAACACTTCGTGTTCATATAACCCTGAGTGAATATGAATTATGAGAGACGATTTTGACAAAATCGGGATTTATGCATGGGAAAGGGCTTTTCTGAGCTTGAAGTCACTTTTCGACGTTTGATCTTTCGAATATGTGGAATCCAGTATCTTCCATGGGGTACTTTTCATCATTGAATCCTCCAAGACGTTGTCCACCCTAAATCCTATAAGTGTGGTCAAAATTGGGTGTCTACAGTTTGCCCTTCTTTGGCAGAGCTTGTTGTGAACAACGTGAACTGCAAGTGAGTGCCAAAGCTTGAAGACACCCAATAACCATACTGAGAGGTTTTAGGAAAAACAAAAAATTCACAAAAATCAAGAAATTCAAAATCAGAGAAAATCAAGAAATCACGAATGCAAGAATGCAATGCAATGCTGGGTAGAGGCGGCTAAATCTAAGCTGCTGCTGGTCGAACTCTGTTGGAGCTACCTACATATCCTTTCCAGGAATCAGACCAGGGTATAGTTCAAGCACGCAAGGAGGCAAAGAACACACAAACAATAATATGGATTAAATGCTCCTATCTTAGGATGCTGATGTAGTACAAAAATGTGAATGTGCACGTGCTGGAGGAATCATCCTCAAGGGTTCCCTAGATGCAAAATCTAATGCAAGGGATGTAACGTTTCATTCTCACAGTCGAATGTATCAAAAGAGAAGTATGCTATCTATATCTTAGATGATTCTTAAAGTCTTTATCGGAGTCTTTCTTCTGAGTTTAAGGCTTGTAGGTGTCATCTGTATCTCGAACGACTGCTGAGTATCCTGGATGAATTCTAAAAACAACTTCTGACGACTTCTGAAATAACTTCTCCTTAAACCCGGATGACTGATGTAGAGTCCTTCTACTGGGGACGATTGCTGATGTGGAGTCCTTCTGCTGGGGATAGATCTTCTAAAATAGGTCTCTCTGCTGGAGACAAATCTTCTGTTCTTCTGAAATAGGTCCTTCTTCGGGGGACAAATCTTCTAAAACAAATCTGGAGGCAAATCCTCTAAAACAGGCCTCTCTGCCAGAGACAAATCTTTTGTTCTTCTGAAACAGGTCCTTCTTCAGGGGACAAATCTTCTAAAACAGGTTTGGAGGCAAATCCTCTGAAACAAATCTCTTTATCGGAAATAAATCTTCTATTCGACAAATCTTCTATTCTTGATGCACGAATTCTGAAAGATACACGAATTTTGAGACATACCCTATTCTGGAGGCAACCCCGATACACGATTCTGAGATGTACGTGATTATGAGAGATACCCTATATCTGGAGGCAACATGATGCTGAGAGAAACCCTATATCCGGAGGCAACACGATGCTAATAGATACCCTTTATCTGGAGGCAACACGATGCTAAGAGAAACCCTAATTTTGGAGGTAACCCACGGATACAAATTCTGAGAGATACCCTATATCTGGAGGCAACCCATGGATACAAATTCTGAGAGATACCCTTCATCTGGAGGTAACCCATGGATACAAATTCTGAAATACACACAATTCTGAGAGAACCCTATATCTAGAGGTAACCCACGGATACAAATTCTGAAATACACATGATTTTGAGAAAAACCCTATATCTAGAGGCAATCCTGATGCATGATTCTGAGATACACTATTCTGATGGATACCCTATATCTGGAGGCACTTCTGATCATTGATGCTGATAGATACCCTATATCTACTGGGGGCAACACAAATTCTGAAAGTTCTCTGTTGGGGAGATTATATGATTCACGAGTTTGCTGAAGTATACCTTTCTTTTGGAGGTAATTGTGACGATATCTGTACTTGGGGAGATATCTGAGATTTCTGAGATATGAGCTCATATTCTGGAGGCCCTGCTGACTCAATCTAAGACTCATATCGGTGCTTCGACCAGCTCAAACATACTTGCAAATACATCTAGTTTATTTTGACCCTATTCTGTATTCTGATTCATCTTCTGTAAATCCTTTCTGGATGTAATTCTTGAGCGACAGTAGACCCAAATGTCCACCACACAATCAACCCAAATCTATGGGAGTTTGCTACAAATCATCATTTCTCAGCTATTTTCAAGCTACGGTGCCCTCGATTCTTCGTGTTTGAGGACTTTTCTTCAACTCTAACAAGTTTTAAGCACTCTTTAGGCTCATATATCAAGATCAGACCAATCCAGGGTCAAAACTAAGTTCCTGATATCACAATTCTGATACATAGTTAATAGGTACTCAAAAGACCTGATGATTTTGGCATAACTTTGATGAGCTTCACAAACCTTCAACCAATTCTAGCAGATATTCATGCAAGGCACTATGATCTGTTTCAACAATGGCTCAACTCAACATCCAAGGCCGGTCGTCTGATTAGCATTTTTCCATCAACCACTCGGTACTTCATCTTGACTATGATAAATTGATGTAACAACAATGTTCAGAACTTCTGCTTGTATCCACCTTTGGATGCTTTTTTAAAGTTTCACAATTTTAGATCACTTTGGACCCACACACTCGAGATCACGACAAACAAGATGACGATAGATTAGACCACGACATTTAATAGACATTGACATGGGAAGTTGACATTCTTGACACTGAAATAGAAGTTTGGAGGAGAAAACCCAATTTTCCTTAATCTTAATGTGCATTTGTCATGTTTGACATATCTCTTTGCTTTTCAAGTACACTTCTCATCTTACTATGATAATACTCAGTTGATAAAGTAATGCTTTGAAAAATACTCCGTATGGATCTCAATCAATCCTTTTCTTTTTCTGAAATGTGCTTTGAATTAGTGCCTTAGCTTATAGAATAAGAGACAATTCATTTCAAATGTTTTCAAAGATATACTTGACGGCTCAGTATTTGCTTATAATGTGGAAGGAGACACAGGCAAACGATGTTTGCCCCTAGCTGACAGGGATAAATATAAGCTTGGGAAAACGCAGTTTGCCCTTAGTGTGGCAGTGATATCTTGAGGTTTTGAGTAAACTTGAAAGTTTGCCCCTAGTTTGCAAGGTTCAGGGACCGAGAGCCAGGAAAACTCGCCTACTTATCCCTCAAGTGGGAATCAGGTCCAAAGTAGTTCGGCCAAGTCTTGAAAGAAGGTATTTGAGATGTGGCTGAGTGTTTCAAGAGCAGTGACCGAATCGAGTAGGTTGCCTACATATCCCCAAGTGGGAATCAGGTTAAGCGTAGTTCCTCGAAGGATGGAGATTTTGAAAGAACAAGGATTCAAGAATTGGGGGGCTTTTCAAGCCATGTCATCGGGCAGATTTTCTGAAGCATGTCACTTGTGGTAGCGTTGAAAAACTACCTCTCCTTTTTCTTTTCTTTTTCTCTTCTATTTTTTTCCTTGTTTTTGACGGTTGATACTAACCAGCCAATTCTTTACATCTTTCATCATATATCATATATAGAGCAAGATTAGCCCTTCAATTTTTGAGCTTACTCAAAGAGATTATAATTCAAAGCTTTGGGACAATTTATGTTCCCGATTTCTCGATCTTCTTCATTCTTCTTCCTTTTCTTTTATTTTCTTTTCTCTCTAAAGTTTTGGCTGGCTAGGATCAAGTTCTTGAAAACAACACATAAAATTTTCTTTATTCTTTTCATGCTCTAACTTTTGCCTAGGCGCCATTTCGGGTTTTCATCCTAGTGAGCTTCTTTTCTTTTTTCTTTTTTCTTCTTTTTTCTTTTGTGCTCTAACTTTTGCCTAGGCACCCTTTCGGGTTTTCATCCTAGTGAGCTTCTTTTTTTTCGTTTTTTCTTTTTGAGAGAAGTAGTTCATTTGAAATGTTTGGCTACCATCAAGGACAAATTGTACATGGCTTGCAGGTTAGACAGGTTTGAATTGCTCATTTTTCTGGGCTCAAGATTTTGAAATGGGAAGATCAGGAATTTAAGCTAATCCCAAGTTACTATCAAGCATATCTTTTCAAGATTTAAGCAAAAGCATCTCAAGATTCTTAAAGTAAGACTAATCAATTCTTAGCTTTCTTCAGCGTTAGCGCAAAATTAACTTTGATCCTTTCAGGATTCTTTTCAATGCACAAAATTATCAACAGTGTATTTTTCACAATAATCAGAGTATTGATATTTTCAGCTTAGAGATTCATTCATTCATGACAAGGTGCAATTAATCAAGCAAATCAAGATTTTATTTCATTACTTCGAAAGAGAAGGATTACAGTACTCAATATAGACTCAAACACAACTTAACGATAGACAAACTTGACAACAAGACTTAAATTCTAAGACATAAAATAAACTGGACTTGATTCGACTGGATCTCAAGTAGAGCATCACTGTGTTTTGCTTATTCCTCTTAAGCATATATTTGGCTTCAACAAGCAGCTATTCCAAACATCATTACAACACTGTTCCTTGTAGGCTCTCCTAAATTCTTCATTCTTTGACAAAGGCTTGAAATTCTTTGGCCAATTCCTCAGGCCTTTTGTGGTGGAGGAATGATGATACCCTTTTCGATCAAGTCCTGAATTTCATGCCTGAGTCTCCAGCATCTATCTGTGCTATGTCCACAGTTCTGATGGAAATCGCAGTAGTACTCAGTCTGGAAGCCTCGTGGAAGTGGATCAGGTTCTGGCTCGGGTTCCAGCTTCTCCAAGTACCCTTCCTCTAGTATTTTTTCAAGTGTGCTACTCATGGACACTCCTAGCTCAGAAAATTCTCTCTTCTCTTTCTTTTGCCCTTGATTCTGGTTTCCCCTTGCAACTCTGGTATTCTTCCCCCATTGCTGTTGAATTGGTCTCTTTGGCAATTGTGGTGCCAATACATCGATATCAAGTAATGGATATTTGTTCAAATGAAGTGGCCCTTTGAACTTTTTGGAAGGCCTTGTATTGGGCATATCAAATAATCCCTCCATATCAAGCTTGTGGTCACCAATTCTTTTGCTCTTGCGGGTCACATTTTCTAGTAAACCACTCTTGGTGAGCTTGTCAAGGATTTCTTGATCCAGAGTTTGTCTTCCTAGATTAGCCAATCTTTCAAACCACTCATTATCATCACAAGGTGCAAGTGGTTGAGTCGGAGGCATTGTGTCAGCCAAATGCTTTATCATACCCATCACTTTCACAAGCAGTTCACTGATTTGGTTGACAGTAGATTCCATAGCAGTCATCCTAGCATCCATATCGGCTTCATGCGTCATCTTTCCAACCCTGACTGATTTGGCTGATCTAACCCCAAACTCTGATCTGATCCAATAACTGTTCGGAGCTCTGACCCAGGATGGAGTACAACTTTTTGGTCCTATCTTCTCTTCTCTCATTTATTAGGGATTTTCAAATAATCAGGTGTCTTATTGCAAAAGAATTTTCAAAGAATGATATTTTATAAAAAGTGGATTGAAAATCATTTCCTTTTTCAAAAATATTTTCTAAAATCAAAGAAATAAGTTCCAAAATTTTGAGGAAAACAATTTTTCTTTTTGAAAATATATTAGAGGCGTCACATTCGTGAGTCATTTATGCAATGCTCATGTAGTGTATGTAATGCAGATGAAATGCAATCTAATCTAAATGCAATGCACCTTAATCTAGCTTTAGATCTAACATATCAGCACATAAACACATAAGATTCCTTGAGTATGCTAATCATCTTACTAATCCAATCATTATCCAAGGATTTTTAGCTTTGAAATTCTTTGATAGCTCGGGTTTACAAAATTGAATTTTTTTTTATGAAAATCTTGAAAGAGAGGGGGAGATTTGTAAATTTCAAAAACATTTTTGAACCATCAATGCTTGTGGTGTGAAATCATGATTTCTTGAAAATCGAGGTAGGAAATTCTTAAATTCAAAAATTTGAAATTGAATCATCAAAGTGTGGAATCATGATTTCTTTGAAAATCAAAGTAGGAAATTTGAAATTCTAAAATCTGAGAGGAGAATCTGAAATTGAATCATCAAAGTAGCAATTTTGAAATTCTCTAAAATATGTGGAGAGTTTTTGGAAGGATTTTGTAAAAGTGAATTTCAAAACAAATTTTTCAAAAAGGGTTGTTCCCGAAATTTTCAAAAGACTCGGGTTTTTCAAAGAAGTGCTTGTATTTTCAAAATTTTCAAAAATTGTCCTTGAATAATGATTGGATGTTTTGATAAAGACCATACTACTCTAGAGGAATCCATCATACAAGGTTTGATGATGTCTTCGCATACACGTCCTCATCATCCACATAATCCCTTACGGGCAAACGCAAATAATTCATCACTTTGTCCTAATCAAAGATGATAATCAAAATCCTAATTAAAGGGTTCTATAGAAACTATATGCAAAGGTCTGGTTTTAGTCTTATAAAGGGTCCATTATCAAGCTCAGTGGTGTGGGTGACCGCCTCCCCGAGGGCGTGTCGTTCACACATGGGCTCTATATACCGTTCGCGGTACAAGGCTAATGGTGACTACATGCTACCAAAGTCTCTTGACAAATGGAGGAAAGAGGGCCCTCCACCCACAAGGCAATGGTCTCAAGCAGTCGCGGTAAAAGAACAATGCAAGTGCAAATGCAAGCAGAAATAACACGATTATCGAATTAATAACAAGGATATTCTTTGGCTCAAGTCAAACCCTCGAAGAACAAGAAACTATCAGTTTCATGTTCAAATCCCCAGCAGAGTCGCCAGATTGTGGATCACGGATGCGTGTTGAGGGGTAGGTCCTGGCGTTCTCCCTCGATAGTGTCCCGAGACGGATCCCAAGGAGCACACTTCAGGGAGAACTAGGACTTCCTCACGCGATTCTGGAGACAAAGAGTCGCCACCTAATTTTTATCGGGAATTAGGAAACCGAAGTTTGACTCGCCCAAATTGAATAAGGTTACTCGTCCTTCATTACCAGAAACTAGGTTCGGGGGTCTTGGTACGAGAAGCGAAGGAGCCCAAGTAGGACTAAAGCACCCCCTCCTCACCCTACCGAACGGTAGACCTTGATTCAAATATCCTTGTTCTTCATTCATAATTGGTGTTGTTTCCTCAAACATAATAGATAATATATACATGTCAAAAGGGAACATCAAGGAAAATCATGTTAAGAGATTAAATCAAGTAGAAGTCGGATGCACATGCAATACAAGAGAGAGATATACTCACAGTGGTTAGTCCTGCCTGAGACCGATGCAAGTAAAGGAAACATGTCATGATATGCAAAAGGGAATAAGAGAACTTACATTAGGTTGACTCAAGCGGAGTTGCAAAAGCAAAAATAAAGGAGACGTGCAATGCAATCATGCAACATTCCTAGATAAGATGTCTCTAACATATAATCATATAAACGAGGACTATTCTAGAGGAAATGTGTCGATGAAATTAAAGTTGTAAACCTAGAAAAATTCTAAAAGAAAGGATAGAGATAGTACACGATACATGGGCACTAAGCCACATGTAGACGAGGCAAGTACACAAATCAAAGTCCGAATCCACGGCATTCAATTCTCTGCACTAAGACACCAAGGAATACCCAAGCATTGCAAAAACACAAGCAAACAAATATTATGCATGAAAGACAAGTAGAAGATGTCATCAATCAAATTTCCAGATTCAGCAACCTCTAATGAATCATATCAAAAGTGGTTTTAAACATGAGCTGGGTTAAAACCCTTTTACATAAAGTTAGATACATGTCTTAGGGAACTTCTCCAAAAAGTAGAACCTCTTTACCATTTTTGAAATTTGAGAAATAAGAGTTGTGGGAACAGTGGACCAGGACTGTCCACTATTCTTGTAAAAATCATAATTAATTCTACAAATATCATGTGAAGCTCTATTTGGTGTCAAAAGAAAGCTATTTCATTGTAGTTTATAAAAAAAATAATCCCATAGACATGTCATGAATCTCTGTTATTCTGGAAGTTTGATATCATTTGACAAATGAATACAAAACATAATAGAAGTAGGGACCTTTGGCCATAGCCCCCTCAAATGAAACTCTTCAAAACTAAAACACGTGCTACTTTTCTTTAACGCATTAGGCCCTTTTAACACTCAAATTGCTATAACTTTTGTTATACAAGTCCGTTTTTTGTAAAATTTGATGTTTTGAAATCAGAAAAATGAGATCTATCAAACGAGTTCAATGTTGACCATGAAATACTGGGACCAAAAAAAAACTAAACATCAAACAAATATGAAAAATTGCATTTTTTCGCATACATATAATAAAATATATTTCTTTCGTACAATTGGCACCATAGATGCATAGATCTTAAAAAAATACACGAAATCAAAAAAAATCACCCAAAAAACCCAAGAATTGATAAAGTTATGGTAGTTTAAAGTTGACGGATAATATTATCTGTTAGACTCACAGATAACAGATAAAATTATCTGTAAGATAGGTAAAACCTCAAAATTAGGCTGCAACTTAACTTTTTTTTTGTAAAATTTCCACGCCTATTGCGTAGATCTCAAAGGATTACATGAAATAAAAAAAATAGCCAAAAAGTCCAAGAATTGATAAACTTATGGTGGTTTAAAGTTGACAAATAATACTATCTGTTATCGTAAACAGATAATATTATATGTCTGAAAGATAAAAATGAAAAAACGAAGTTCCAAATTACTTTTTTTTGTACAACTTTCAAGTATGATGCGTAGATCTCAAATAAATACATGAAATAAAAAAAATCACCCAAAAAGCCCAAGAATTGATAAAGTTATGGTGGTTTACAGTTGACAAATAATATTAACTGTTTGTGTAAACAGATAATATTATATGTTTGTATTCTGAAAGATAAAAATGAAAAAACAAAGTTCCAAATTACTTTTTTTTTGTACAACTTTCAAGTATGATGCGTATATCTCAAAGAAATACATGAATTCAAAAAAAAATCACCCAAAAAGCCCAAGAATTGATAAAGTTATGGTGGTTTAAAGTTGACAAATAATATTAACTGTTTGTGTAAACAGATAATATTATCTGTTTGTGTTTTGAAAGATAAAAATGAAAAAACGAAGTTCCAAATTACTTTTTTTTGTACAACTTTCGAGTCCAATGTGTAGATCTCAAAGAAATACATGAAATAAAAAAATCACCCAAAAAGCCCAAGAATTGATAAAGTTATGGTGGTTTAAAGTTGACAAATAATATTAACTGTTTGTGTAAACAGATAATATTATCTGTTTGTGTTCTGAAAGATAAAAATGAAAAAATGAAGTTCTAAATTACTTTTTTTTGCACAACTTTCAAGTCCAATGTGTAGATCTCAAAGAAATACATGAAATCAAAAAAAAATCACCCAAAAAGCCCAAGAATTGATAAAGTTATAGTGGTTTAAAGTTGACAAATAATATTAACTGTTTGTGTAAACAGATAATATTATCTGTTTGTGTTCTGAAAGATAAAAATGAAAAAACGAAGTTCCAAATTACTTTTTTGTACAACTTTCAAGTCCAATGTGTGGATCTCAAAGAAATGCATGAAATAAAAAAAAATTACCCAAAAAGCCCAAGAATTGATAAAGTTATGGTGGTTTAAAGTTTACAAATAATGTTATATGTTAGTGTAAACAAATAATATTATATATCCAAAAGATAAAAATGAAAATGAAGTTCCAAATTACTTTTTTTTTTGTACAACTTTCAAGTCTAATGCGTAGATCTCGAAAAAATACATGATATAAAAAAATCACCCAAAAAGGCCAAAAAAACGAGTGAGTTATGATGATTTAAAGTTCACAGATAATATCACATAATCTGTGAGCGGAGGGGCTTTTCACCAGATACAAAAAGTAGCGAGGGGCTTTTTATAAAACTGCAAAAAACATGGGTTTTTTTTATTAAAACACATAATTTTAAAGGGTTTATGACCTAATATCCCATAGAAGTATAATAGAAGTTCATGAATCATGTTAATCAAGTTATTCTAAGCTTTTAATCTCTCATTCATTTATCCTAGATGATTTCTAAACCAAGTTTTGTTCATCAATTGTTTATGAGTGATCAAGGTATGACCATTTTGTATACATAATCATAATTGTAGTTAAATCTTGAAAATTTTAGAATAGTTGTATCAACTTCAAATACTTAGAAAATGATCTTAACTCGATCGTATGCTCACGATTTTACATTGGCATATAGATACATGAGTTAGGAATCATCTCCAAAAAGCAAAATATCAATAACTATTATAGATTTTCTGAAATTCAAACACAAAGAGACTATGTTCAAATCTGTCAACCGATTTTTCAACAATTTCTAAAAATAGCATATGGATCCTAGAGGTTCTCAAAACGGATTGAATGAAAACTAATTCATCAAAGTTTACCCAAAAAATTTGAAATCCATCAAACTATGAGTTTTGGTGGACCAAATCTTATGGACAAAACCAATCTGTTTTGCTAAATTTCATCTAGTTCATTTTAAAGTGTGAGAAAAACATCTTAGGTAATGATTGAAGTTTATTAGAGAGATCAAACTCATAGATCAACTTAATTATCATGATTCCCAATCAATTTAGCCCTCAAGTTCTATGAAGAACTCTAGATCATGGATCAAAGGGACTTACAAATATCCTATTGGAGATGAAATTCAATATGAATTCTAGGTAATATGAATAATCAAGAGATAGGTATGAACATAGGAATCATCCTTCTCATAGATCATACTTCCAAACCATCATAGAATTCAAAATAGATACATATATAATCATATATGCATGGATCTAAATTAAATAGAAGAATGAAATCAAAATTGAAAATCAAAGTGAAAATCAATCTCTAATTATAGATTATCAATAAAATCAAAGAGACTTGGATCTAGCTATGTGAGTGTGTGAAGAACAAGAGAGGAAAAAGATGAGTGTTCTAGGAAAGAAAATAAAACTAAACTAGATCCAAGTCTTATAGATCTATATAAAAATAGGAATTAGAGATGAATATTGATGTCTATCTCTTGGAGGATTCTCAATTGTATGATCAAAGTTGATTTGAAGATTCTTCTTCTTCAAGTCTTCTTCAAGCTCTTCAAGCATTCATCCATGGAAGTTATTGGAGGCAATTTATGTCTAATTCTTCTACTCTAATTTAATTATCTTGAGATTAGGTTAGGAAATTCTAATTCATAATTCACTTCCTCTCTCTAGAAATTTTTCTTAAATTGAAAGTATCTTTTTATATCTTGCAAGTATATGAACTAGTACTCTAGTATATTCCAAGATCACTCAAGATGATCTCATATGAGATGCATGAGATCTATATATAGAGTTTTAAAAACTTAACTCTTAAGTTTCAGGGTTAAAACAGTGATTTCAAAGAGCAGAAAAGGGCTAAAATTGCCATTTCGGTGCCTAAACGCAGTTTCCAAGATCACTCAAGATGATCTCATATGAGATGCATGAGATCTATATATAGAGTTTTAAAAACTTAACTCTTAAGTTTCAGGGTTAAAACAGTGATTTCAGAGAGCAGAAAAGGGCTAAAATGGCCATTTCGGTGCCTAAACACAGTTTCCAGGCAATTTCCTCGCAGTGGGAGGCTTCTAGAAGGGTCTGAAACTCAAAAAGCTCAATAGAGGGGCACATTTTGGGTGGTGTCTTAGGTGGGACCCACCACCCCCTAAGTGCGACCCGCCACCTGCTTTTTGTGATCCCCTGGTTACCCTTAAGCTCTGTTTAAAATATTACGTTTACTGCTTTTCTAGATTTTTGTAAAAATACTTTTTGGTATCCAAAATTGTCCGTTTACGTACCGTTGGAAAGCTATCGAGTTGAATTTTAGTATAAAAATATTCCAAGAGGTTTTATAATGAAAATTGAAGTTCAATTGAAGTCCAGAATTCCTCCAAAACTTTCATCGTCTTTTTGAAATCAAACGACGTCTTTTCCAAAATTGCTTTTCAATGCGCGTCAATTTTGAATTTTACTTTGAAATTGAATCTCTAGATACCTAGAATACTACATTTAGAACACTTCATGTTCATGTTATCCTGAGTGAATATGAATTATGACAGACAATTTTGACAAAACTGGGATTTATGCATGAAAAAGGGCTTTTCTGAGCTTGAAGTCACTTTTCGAAGTTTGATCTTTCGATTTTGTGGAATCCAAGACCTTCCACGGGGTACTTTTCATCACTGAATCCACCAAGATATTTTCCACCCTAAATCCCATCAGTGTGGTCAAAATTGGGTGTCTACACATATATGCAGCAACATCTCTCTTCATGCCCTCCCACCAAAAGATCCTCTTAAGATCTTTGTACATCTTCATTCCTCCTAGGTGGAGGGTCAGTTTGGACCTGTGTGCTTCATCCATTATGTCCATTCTAATCTTTTCCACATTGGGTACAACAAGTCAGCCTCTGCATCTGAATCCTCCATCCGATCTGACACTCCATTCTTCAGGTCCTTTTCCCAAAACTTTTGCGAACTACTTTTGTAACTCTTTGTCTTTCTGCTGAGCTTCCAAAGTACGACTAATGAATGTTGGTTGAACTACAAGATACCTTAAGTGTCATCCCTCTTCTGGTTGTGTGGCTTAAAGATCCAATTCTGGTACGATCTCCACTACTCTCCATTCTCGCATCATAAGAGAAGCGACAACCCACAAGGTTTTCGACTTAACGCGTCTGCGACTACATTTGCCTTACCAGGATGGTACTATAAAGTAAAGTTGTAATCTTTCATTAACTCCATCCATCTTCTCTGTCTCATGTTGTGGACTGTGACACGCGGGCGGGGAGGTCATTTGTCACGCCCCGACGTAGCATAAATAAGGAAAGCGTTTAATTTCCTTTATGGACCCGTAGGTCGCGACAGTTTGAAGGATCGATTCCGTCCCAAACGTCGAACAACAAAACATAATAATCAGAGTAAAGCAATCAAGGCTTACAAAAAATTTTCTAACTTATTACATCTTATGATACAGGGTCAACGAAGGCACAGACCGCCTTAAAATAAAACAATAACTTAGTGTCTGAAACAATCATCCTTATAAAACAAAACAGTTTAAAACTTAGACATGCAAACTTAAAGCATAAATGAACAGTTCTCTTATTCCAAAAGCAGCCATTCTCAATTCGCATAGTCGTATGATTCCTCCTGGTTATAACCTGAAAAGCCTGAACACGAATGTCCAGGACGCATCAACGTCATCAGCTTCAAGAAGCTGGTGAGTATTAAAAACATGACTTTGAATGTAAAACATACCCATTTACCTTTTTCCATTTTTCAATTTGTATAAATCAATAGTTAAACCGCAGGAAGAATTCATTTATAAAACAACAAGAAATATATTAAAGGTCGTTCATTCATAAAGACAGATACTCGTGTAATGAGACAATGCACCATACTCATCTTGCCGACTCTTTTCTCTCGACAGCCACAACAACCCACTATCTTACTCCTGGTATCTTTGAAACACTAAGATAGCCACACTTTAGCAACGGGGCGCCAGGGAGTGTCCAGTTTGCCTCACACTTTGGTCCGGGGTACCAGGGAGTGTCCAATGCCTCACACTTTGAATACCCTAACCGCTATGCAAATACCGGGGCAACCCCTCGCACAGTATCCAGACTCGAGTATCAGGGAGTGTCCGTAGGCCACACTTTAGCACTACCATGGGTGCCAGGGAATGTCCGAGTTCGGCTTCACACACTTTAACGCTTCCATGGGCGTCAGGGGGTGTCCATATTTGCCACCGTCGCATTTCAAAGATACCCTCTCCACAAACACAACCACAACCACAACCACAACTACAACCACAACTCAAACTCAATCACAACCACAACCACAACCACAACTCAAACTCTAACTCTTTTCACACCGACCATTACTCTTTTCCACACCGACCATTACTCTTTTCCACACAGACTGACACCCCATGCATGTACCACTGACCCCACATGTATGTCATGTACTTGAAACTAAGCAACAATACTGAATTAAAGGAACAACACGCGTATGGGGATTGATGAGTCATACTACAATGTTTTAATCAATCAAACATAACCCAATAAAGTTCTAATTAACTAAATTTTCCAAACAGAGCCTTAACAGTACTAAAAAGTTGAACCAAATAGTCCCTTAGCATAAAACAAACAAAACCAGAAACTGCCAGACCTCGCGCGCGCGGGCCGCTCGCGCGAAAGGTCGCTCGCGCGGGCCGCTCGCGCGATATGCCCAAATTTTCCTTTTTATATATATACTTTTCTATCTGCCTGAGGAAGCCAAGGTCGCGCGCGAGGATCGCTCGCACGAAGGGATTCTCGCGCGACCCTCGCTCGCGCGACCAGCCAATGTTTCATTTATATATATAAACTCTTCAGTCTGCCTGGGAAAGCAAGGATCGCGCGCGCGGATCGCTCGCGCGAAAGATCGCTCGCGCGGGCCGCTCGCGCGATTCTCGCGCTCGCGATCGTGGCGCGAGATGAAGCTGAGGCTTCATCTTCTCCGCAGAAACTGTTCTGTTTCAGAAAACAGGGTCTAAAATTGACCCACTTCAATTCTGTAAGTAGGTATATCATGTTATATATGGATCTCTTCCTTTTTCAACGAGGATTAAGAATCTAAGATTAATTTAACACGATTCTAACTATAACTCTCCAATTTTATGAAAAACTAAAACATGTCAAAACTAATTTTCTTATATACTTTCTTATATGAACAAATTAGGCTCTAAAACTCCAAACATAGCATTTGTGATGTATAATCGTTCATAATCATCTCTAAAAACAGATTTTGGTTAAGTTTGAAAAATTGTGATTTTTGAAGCTCAAGCTTCCATGGACGAATTTAGTAATGGTGTTCCAACTATACATACACAATATCAGTAATTAAGCATAGAATTACATTGGGAGTGAGTTAATAATACTCACTGTGATAGAGATTGAAGTGTGTGTTGAGAAAGAGAAGAAAAAAAGAGGCCCAACTTCAAGCTCTAGCTATGGTGATTGAGTTCTCTCTCTCTAAAATAAAATTCTGAACTATGAACTCTCTGCACTCTCTCTTTTCTCTCAGTGTTTTGTATATTGCAGAATGAAAGTATGTGTGTGTGTGATGAAGAGTGAGGTGTATAAATAAACATAGCAAGCATTGAACTTGGAGGCCAAGTCTCTTAACCTTCACTCTACAAAATGGAGTTAATTTTAAACAAAATCAGTTTATGTACGTATATAACTTGCTGATATAACTCTACTGTGTATCCAAGAGCCAAGCATAGGGATATAGGGGTCAAATGTTGGTTGTTTGGGAATTTAGCTTATGGCCTAAGGAATACACACACACTACAAGCATTTCCAAACAAGGCTTAAGGCAATGATCACTTGCCATAAATGGCAATAAAGCAATTGTCCAAATCAGTCACTTCCAATATCTGTGGAAGTTCACACAGCGTGGACAGTTTTGGACACTAACTGGTATTTTCGGGGCACGGTGGTCACAACAAAAATACAGAAAATTCATTTTACTGTAAGAAATGGTTTTCTGGTTTTATAAAAATACTGTTTGAGTCAAAAGGAAATATTTTCACCGTTTTGAAATACAGATCTTGAAATCCACACAGGTATTACTAATTTTTGTAAAAATTACAATTTGACCCCAAAAGAATTCTAGTATGCAATAACACAAGGGATAAAAATTAGAACATGAGAGATGTAATTAAATGAAGCAGTCAATACCAAATGAAATTAAATATGACAATGCAATTACCAATTAAATATGAAAATGTAATTTAAAGTTAAATGGAAATGCAGGTTATTACATCATTACATTCCTTGACAGTGTCCTAGGACAGATCCAAGGAGCATACTTCAAGGAACTAGAACTTCCTCACGCGATCCTAGAGACAAAGAGTTGCCACCTAATTTTTATCAAGAATTAGGAAACCAAATTTGACTCACCCAAAATTGAATAAGGTTACTCGCCCTTCATCACCAGAAACAAGGTTCGGGGGTCTTAGTAAGAGAGGGAAAGGAGCCCGAGCAGGACTAAAGCACCCCCTCCTCGCCCTAGAATGGTAGGCCTTGATTCAAATATCCTTGTTCTTAATTCATAATAGGTGTTGTTTCCTCAATCATACTAGATAATATATACATGGCAAAAAGGAACATCTAATAAAAATCATTTCAAGAGATTAAATCAAATAGCAATCAGATGCACATGCAATACAAGAGAGAGGTATACTCACAGTGGCTAGTCCTACCCGGGACTGATGCAAATAAAGGAAACATGTCATGATATGCAAAAGGGAACAAGAAAACTTACATTGGGTTGACTCAAATGAAGTCACAAAAAATCAAAAGCAAAGAAATGTGTAATGCAATCATACAACAATCCTAGATAAGATGACTCTAACACATAAGCACATAAATGGAGATTATCCTAAAGGAATTGTGTCGTTGAAAACAAAATTTTAAACCTAGAAAATTTCTAAGATAAAGGGTAGAGATAGTACACAATACATGGGCACTAAGCCACGTGTAGACGAGGCAAGCCCACAAATCAAAATCCAGATCCATGACATTCAATTCTCTGCACTAAGACACCAAGAAATACCCAAGCATTGCAAGAACACAAGCCAACTAATGATATGCATGAAAAGCAAGAAGAAGATGTCATCAATCAAATTTCCAGATTCAACAACCTCTAATGAATCCTGTCAAAAGTGATCTTAAATATGAGCTGGGTTAAAACCCTTTCACAAAAAGTTATATACATGTCTTAGGAAACTTTTTCAAAAAGTAGGACCTCATTATTATTTTTAAAGTTCAAGAAATAAGAGTTTTGGGAACAGTGGATCAGGATTGTCCATGGTTTAACCAATTTGACCAAAAGTTGACTTTAAAACTGGAGCATCGTATCATTTTTCAATAACTTTTCATGGATACTAGAGGTCAATAGCTTTCCAACGGTATATCGCACATAATTCCTGGATTTAAAACGAATTTATTATGAATTTTCGAAGGTGAAAAAGGTGATCAAATTGGCTTTTATCGTGAATACCGCAAAACTTTTCAAAGTGAGCTATCTCTGAACTATTTTTTACAGAAAATAGACTCTATTACCTTTCCAAAGGTTATCACAAGCTCAGTTTGGAGTTTGTATGCATTTTCTATGAATTTCGGATGAAATAGGGTCTCTTCGCGAATACCGGAACCTCTGGGGGCCTAAAAAGAATTATCTGGACGAATGAGGAGCAGTGCCGCCGCGGCACTAGCCCACTTCTGCCGTAGCACAAGCATAGTGCCGCCGCGGCACTCTCCTCCAGAATGGTCTATTTTTGTAATTTCTTTTGGGGGTTCAAATGGATTAATTAGGAACCAAAATGACGTAGTTCTATGTTCACAGATGTTTGGGACCAATGGGAGTACTTCTTGAACCCCAAAATCACCCCAAATTGGCCTATATAAACCCCCCTTGACTTCTCCTTTTGGGGGTGTCAAATGCAAGCCTTGTAAAGTTTTACAGAGAAAGTTGTAGAGATAAGGTTAGAGTAGAGAGAAAAGAAGCTTCCTTCTTTGATTTCCAAACAAGATAGTGAGTTCTAAACTTTATTTTTACTTCATTACTTCCATTTACTTCACTTTCAATACACCCAACCACCATTTTAGTGAGCATTTAAGAGAGAGGAAGCTACTTCCATGTCCAATGTCACCACACATAAGTGAAACACCAAGCTACAAGTCCAATGCATCATTGAATATCATCTATTGATTGTTTATATACTTGTTTGCTTACTTTGATGTTCATCTCCTCTTATCTCATTTCTTTTTCTTTTTCTTGTTTACTTACTAGTTCATCATCATCTAGATGAGGACATGAAGTTTGAGGTGAGTGAATCCTTATGGATAGTAGCTCTTGACCTCAAAAACATGTTTCATAGATGATGATTACAACCTCAATACATCCCCGCATATTCTTGAGGTTATTTTCAAAATAAAACAATGTCTCCAACAATCTTTGAGGTTCTTGATATGAGTTCAAATGTTGATATTTCAAGTGGTCATAATCTCCATTTAAGTGCTGAAAATATACTTTCAAAACCCCTATTTCAAAACCCCTCTAAAACCCCAATATTGGGATTCCAAGAAATAAACCTTATTTCTCTCAAAAAATATTCAAAACAGTGAGTTATTTGATTTCAAAGAATTATTCTGAGTTCAATACTCAAGGTATGGATGCAAGACCACTTGGAAAGTCTTCCTAACTCATTATAGAACACCCACACTTTTTGGCTTGACTTGAAAGCACTTGAAAGGGGTCCATTTTTGTCCAAACATTCTCTCTAGATATTCTGTTTTTACTGTCACAGCAGCTTGGTTGACTTTCAACTTATCTTTCAGAAAACTTTTCCAAAGAGCGTGGTCCCAAATTATTTTTCTCTTGAACTTCAGTGTCTTAGAAAACTTTCTGTATAATATAGGCCTCTAGATCCTTTGTTTTCATTTTCTAAGATGTTTTAACATTTCAGTCGACAGTACAAACTCTGTTTTTGAGTAACCTCTATTATTTATATGATTTCTATCAATCTATAATAGTTATTGAGGATGGGATTTTTTATTTGTGTTCTAGACACAATAAGGATGATCTCCATAAAAATAATGCATTGAAAACATTCCTAACCCTACTTTTCATTTTCCACAAGATCAAGTCACTATTCTGTCCACTATTCACAGCAAGCATACTTTTACTTTCATTCTTTGATTTGATACTTTCATACACTCTAAATTAGCTCATCTCTTAGGAAGTAGTTCATACTACATTTGTACATATTCTATGATGATTTCCTTCATGCATTCATGCATATTTTAGACTTCTAAGTCACTTTAGAAAGTCCATGTACACAAACACACTACAACCTTTGTACATTCTAAGACCATGCATTGCATCTATGCAAGATTTAGGGGTTTTGTGACTCCTAATCTAAGAAGATTACAAGGAATGAACTTGATCACACGTTCATGTTTCCCATCGATTAATTCTTCCTTTCTCATCCGTCCCGGGGATTAAGAGGTCTTCTTTCCTCAAAGATAAACATGCATCATTCTAGCTTGCTAAGCACATTTTGATCTCTTTGATTATTTGTTTCAAGAACAATTCATGTCCCTTTTTAGATTAGGAAAACTTGATTACTTGATATGTGATTAGACGATTTGTTTTCTAGATTTGTTTATGTGATCTTTCACTTTACATTGTGTGATACTTGTCTTAGATCTTATGAATGATATCTTATCTTTAGATCTTCCATTTCAAGTTTCTTATGTGATGTAATATACCTATCATAAATATTAACTGTCAAACCAAACATAGTATAAGATGTTTATTTGGATGCTAGTTGAGGCCCGTCGAAAGACGGGGCGAGTTGAGGGTGTTTTATCCGTGACAAAGGCTCCTTCCTCTCTCGTACCAAAACCCCAAGCCAAGTTCTTTGGTTATGAAAGGCCGGTGCCCTTTATCCGTTTGGGTGAGTCAAATTAGGTTTCTTGGTTCCTTAAAGACCAAGTGGCGACTCTGTATATGTTTTCAACAGACCTTTTTCTTTTTCTCTTTCAAGTCAACCTTTTCCTTTTCAAAACAATTTCAAAACAAACAAAAAGGAAAGCGGAATTCCGCGTGTCCACAACTACTTAGCCCTGCCCACGTACCAATCCCATAACTTATCAAACCTACTTATGTTCCGTACTAACATTGATACATGACTTTCCCATTGTGGCCTAACTACTTTGATTAAAATGAACCAAATATCAAACTCAAACACGAACAACATAATAACCAACGCTATAACATTAATCCATTATTCACCCTCGTACTTGTCTTTAGTATCCCATTATCCCAGATTATCTTAATAGTTGCATAATGAAAGTCCGAATTGAGAATCGAATAATCAAACCCCTTATATAATAAACAAAAGGAACAATCCATGTTCTATGATTGCCAATCGATTGGGACAGGGGTCCAATCAATTAGGATAAAAACTATACCAATCGATTAGGATAAAAACTATAACAATCGATTGAGGAAAATGGCAATCGATTGTATCCAAAACAATGACAATCGATTACTAACTTTGGCAATCAATTGGTCTACAAGTAATGGCAATCGATTGGAAAACTATCCAATCGATTAGGTCCAGACTGATGGTAATCAATGGGGAAAAGTCCAATCGATTGGGACTTTGTCTTCTCCAGCAGAATTATAAAACAACATATGTAAACATCTTTAGGATATGTTTGTTATGTCTAAACCTTCTATAAACTCATAAGCAATCATATAAAAGGTACCAAGTGAGTTAGAACTCACCTAAGGGTGTGTTTGGTTGAGTTTGGTGGCTATGGAGATTCAAGATTTCTCTCTATCCTCCTCTTACTCTCTTCTCTGTCTCTATCTCTCTCTGTCTCTTTCTTTCTTCTTCTTCTCCCTCTTCTTCTCTCTGCCCAAAGAGTGTTTGCCTATGTATATATATAGATATATGTATATTTGGGTATATATATAATCTCTCCCACTCTCAATCTCAACTGATCAAAATAGACCCAAGGCACAAACTGAACTCATATATATATAAAAAAAATAAGAGTGCCATGTGTCAATCCACGAAGCAAAGTTAAAAACTTTTTCTCTGCAGGTGGCAATCAATTGGGACTGATGGCAATCGATTGGCATCAGATATTTGAAGGCAATCGATTGGGATAGTGCCACGTAATGAATTCAGGTTAGTAGAATGGAAATCAATTAGGAAAGATGGAAATTGATTGGAATACAAAAAGTGGGAATCGATTGGGTCAAAAGGGCAATCAATCGGTACCTCAAATTGACTAAATGAAAGGTAGGGGCATACAAGTATACAAAAATAGTGTAAAGTCTTATTCATTAATATATACTCCAAAATATAGGGTATTACATATGATTATGTAATACCCTGTATTTTCATATGTTCATGAATGTATGAGACTTGATATGATTCCTTGAACCTTACCCTTCTGTTGGTAAATTTTAGTGTTTCAATCGATTGGAACATTTCCCAATTGATTGCCAATTTTGGAGTCCCAATCGATTGCCCCTTTCACAATCGATTGAAGTCTTACTGACATAACCAATCGATTGCCTCTTTCCCAATCGAATGCCTTCATAAATATCTTAGTCCAATTGATTGCCCCTGGTCCTAATTGATTGGTCGGGAGCTGAACTTGGTCTCCAAGTTTGCTTGAGGTTTTGACACTTGGCACTCATACTTCCTATATATATGCCTTCATTTCGTGGACTGGGGCTGTTTTACAGAATTTTGAGGGGGGAGAGAGATAAAGAGAGAGAGAGAGAGAGAGAGAGAGAGAGAGAGAGAGTTTGGTTACATATATACACACCCACATACATATATATACACCCACATAGATATAGACACACACACACAGAAGAAGAAGAAGGAGAAGAAAGAAGAAAGAAGAAAGAAGAAAGAAGAATAGCAGAAGAGAAAGAGAGAGATAGAGGAGACAGAGAAGATAGAGAAAGAGGATAGATAGATAGCTTGAGCTCCATTATTCATAGCTCACACACATATACACATATCTTTGGTGAGTGCCAAACTCACTTAGTCCCTTAATTATGTAGTTTTACATGTTTTAAAAGAAGAAAAGACGTAGCAAAACACGTCCCCCGAACGTTTACATTCTGGACTGCCACTCTCGGTGAAGAAGATGAATTCCCAATCAATTGGACTTTTATCCAATCAATTGACATTAATTATACCCTAATCATTTGCCAAAATTTGTAATCGATTGGCATTGATTATGATCCAATCGATTGGACTTTTTTCCAATCGATTATTACTTCTTTTATCCCAATCAATTAAACCTCTGTCTCAATCGATTGGAAGTTATAGAACACTGATTTTCCTGTTAGTTATTATTTGAATAGTTCTATTGTTCAAATATCATTTCATACCTTCAATATGTGACTATGAGATAATGAGGAGAATAATGTGACGTTAGAGAATAGTATGATAAAGAAAAAGGATTACTACTATGACGTGAGATAATATTTCACTCGTGAATGAGTTTGACATCTATTCATTTCAATCAGAGTAGTTGGGCCACAATGGGATGTCATGTATCTGTATTTAGTACAACGAAAAGTAGGTTTGTTAAGTAGGTTTGTTATGTTCTAGGATTCTTACGGGAATAAGCATTAGTCTATATGTCCTTAAAAGCAGTGGACAGTGCATATGCTCTTAAAAGTGATGATCCGGACCAATTAGCTCTAAGATAGCTGTTAATCCAATCACATATCCTTAAAAGTGGTGGACTGTTCATATATCCTTAAAAGCGGTGAACTGGGATTACTAGTAGACGTTGTTAAGTCATGGCAATAGAATTGATATCTTTGCTCGAAGCGTTAAATCCCTGACATGTAGTGGACTGTGCATATGTTCTTAAAAGTGGGGGATAAACTGACGTATCCATGACATGCAGTGGACTGTGAATATGTTCTTAAAAGCGGTGGATAGAGCATTGGTGTATCCAGGAGTATTACTATCAAGTCTATTCATTAATCAGTCAGTTATGATGGGTTCTCATTTAATAAGACGTTGGAATCAGACTACTATGCTGCCGACTACATTTACACTAGCTAAAGATTTGGATAGATTATAGTTTCTATTCCTCTATTTTAAATAGTTACCTTATGTTTTGTATTCGAGCATATGTTGTCCTAAGACCTTAGTGTTTCTATTTCTAAACTCTGGTGTAATAGTTAGTAAGTTTATACTATGATCAGTTTGTTTGTATTACTGTTCACTTTATTTATTGTTGTTTAGAACTGTGTGGTGTGGACAATTCAGTGACTTCACCAATCATGGCCTATGGACCCAAAAATGAATTTATTTTCTCTATTTTTTCTGTTCTGGGGCATGACATATTATTATTATTATTATTATAAGTAATAAAAAGATGAGAAAATTAATTAAAAGTCCTTACTAAGGACCCTATGAGGAGATAAGTCAACGCATTTTGGTTTTAATTAAAGTGATAAGGACATACATTTTTTAATTATTTGGCATTAAGTCCCATTTTAAACAGATTATGAGGTAATTGGCAAGTTTACCCCCGTTTCACATGTAACACATGCTGCTCATGCCACCTCAGCAGGCGTTCTAATGTGAAAAGCTATAAACTTCAAACCATAACTCCATTTTGAATAAAATTTATACATTTGTAATCTAGAAGAAGAGATCTATCAAGCAAGATCCATAGTGACTATGAAAATTTGATAATAATAATAATAGTAATATAATAAAGACAGTGACATACTAGCATAATGTCACTGTCTTTGTGTCACGCCCCGACGTAGCATAAATAAGGAAAGCGTTTAATTTCCTTTATGGACCCGTAGGTCGCGACAGTTTGAAGGATCGATTCCGTCCCAAACGTCAAACAACAAAACATAATAATCAGAGTAAAGCAATCAAGGCTTACAAAAACTTTCTAACTTATTACATCTTATGAACCGAGGTCAACTAAGGCACAGACCGCCTTGAAAATAAAATAATATCTTAGAGTCTGTTACAGTCATCCTTAAAACAAAACAGTTCATAACTTAAAACAGATAAACTTAAAACATATAATAAATAGTTTCTCGTCCCAACAGCAGCCATTCTTAGTTAGCATAATCGTAGGATTCCTCCTGATTGTAACCTGAAAAGCCTGAACACGAATGTCCAGGACGCATCAACGTCGTCAGCTTCAAGAAGCTGGTGAGTATTAAAAACATAACTTTGAATGTAAAACATACCAACTTACCTTTTTCCAATTCCCATTTAAATCCACAAGTTTATTATTGAAGTAAGGAGCTCATTTAGAAAACATTCACAACATTATTTAAAGAGGGTAATTTAAACAGATGGGACCGTGTATGAGAACAATGCACCACACTCATCTTGCCGACTCTTTTCTCTCGACAGCCACAACAACCCACTATCCTACTCCTGGTATCTTTGAAACACTCAGATAGCCACACTTTAGCAACGGGGCGCCAGGGAGTGTCCAGTTTGCCTCACACTTTGGTCCGGGGTACCAGGGAGTGTCCAATGCCTCACACTTTGAATACCCTAACCGCCATGCAAATACCGGGGCGACCCCTCACACAGTATCCAGACTTGAGTTATCAGGGAGTGTCCGTAGGCCACACTTTAGCACTACCATGGGTGCCAGGGAATGTCCGAGTTCGGCTTCACACACTTTAACGCTTCCATGGGCGTCAGGGAGTGTCCTTATTTGCCACCGTCGCATTTCAAAGATACCCTCTTCCACAATCGCAACCACAACCACAACCACAACCACAAACTCATACTCAACCATAACCACAACCACGACCACAAACACAAACACATACTCTTACCACACTACCATTACTCTTTTCCACACAGACTGACACCCCTATGCATGTACCACTGACCCACATGAATGGTATGCACTTAAACAAAAATGCTGAATTAAGAAACAACACGCGTACGGGGATTAATGAGTCATACTACAATGTTTTAATCATTGAAACATAACCAAATAGAGTTCTGATTAACCAAGTTTCCCAAACAGAACCTCACCAGTATATAAATTTCATCCAAACAGTCCCTTAACAGAAAAACAGACAAAAACAGAAACTGCAATACCTCGCGCGCGCGGGCCGCTCGCGCGAAGGGTCGCTCGCGCGGGCCGCTCGCGCGATAAGCCCATTTTTCCTTTTATTAATAAACTTTTCTGTCTGCCTGAGGAAAGCAAGGTCGCGCGCGCGGATCGCTCGCGCGAAGGGGTTCTCGCGCGACCCTCGCTCGCGCGACCAGCCAAATTTTCAATATATATATATAAACTCTTACGTCTGCCTGGGGAAGCCTACCTCGCGCGCGCGGGCCGCTCGCGCGAAGGGTCGCTCGCGCGGGCCGCTCGCGCGATTCTCGCGCGCGCGATCGTGGCGCGAGATGAAGCTGAGGCTTCATCTTCTCCGCAGAAACTGCTCTGGTTCAGTAAAACAGGGGTCTTTTTTGACCCATTTCAGTTCTGTAAGTATGTACATCATGTTATATATGGATCTCTTTGTTTTTCAACAAGGATTAAGAATCTATGGTTAATTTAACATGATTCTAACCATAACTCTCCAATTTTATGAAAAACCAAAACATGTCAAAATTCATTTTCTTATATACTTTTCCATATGAATGAATTAAGCTTCAATACATCAAACATAGTCAATACATACTATAATCTTCCATATTCATCTCTAAAAACGAATTTAGATTAAGGTTTGAAAATCTTGATTTCAAGCTATGAATTTTCATACGTAGGATCAACAATAGTGTATTACAAAATTAAACAAACACACAGTAAATAGACATGTAATTACATTCTTAGTGAGTTAGTAATACTCACTGATATCAAAGAGAAGTAGTGTTTGTTGAGAAAGGAAATCAAATGAAGAAATTCAAACCCAAGCTTTGGCTATGGGGATTAAGAGTTCTCTCTATAAATTTCTGTATAACTCTCTGTGTAACTCTCTCTACTCTCTGTGTTTAGTGTTTGTGAAGAGCAGAATGAAAAGTGTGTGTGTGTGATGAAGAGCTTTGATATATAGAGCTTAAGAACTTGGGCTCCAAGTTGTGAGTTGTGATACTCACTCAACCAACTAAAATTGATTAACCATTCTAATTCCTAAGCAATTGCAGATTAAGAGGGTTAATCTAAACTGAATTATACCTACGTATGTACACACATTAGCTGCAGGAGGTTTGAGAGGGTGCTATGGGTTAGTAGGGGCCAAGATGAAGTGTTTGGGAAAATAAGCTTATGGCACAACATTTGCACATATAAGTTGTATGTTCCCAAACAAGGCATAAGGCAATCATCACTTGCCATTAATGGAAATAAAGCATATGTCATGTCCAACTTTACGTCACTTCCAAAATCTGGGAAAGTTTAGTACAGCGCAGACAGTTTTGGGCATAAACTGGTATTTTCGGGGCGCGGTGGTCACCACAAAAATACAGGAAATTCATTTTAACTTAAGAAATGGTTTTCTGTTTTCATAAAAATACTGATTGAGTCAAAAGAAGTTATTTTCACCGTTTTGAAATACAGATTTTGAAATCCATACTGGTATCACTATCTTTATAAGAATTACAATTTAACCCCAACAACATTCTTAGCTTGCAATAAATCAAGGAATAAAATTTAGAATATGAGAAATGAAATTTAAATGAAGCAGTCAATAATATTTGAAATTAAATATGACAATGCAAATACCAATTAAATATGAAAATGAATTTTAAATTAAATGGAAATGCAGGTTATTACACCCTCCCTCCCTTAAACAGGATTTCGTCCCCGAAATCAAGACTGACTAATCATGAAACAACTCCGGGTACTTCTTCCTCATATCAGCTTCAACTTCCCACGAGGCTTCGTTTTCGTCATGGTGATTCCATTGAACCTTCACCAACGGGATGTCCTTATTCCTCAACTTCTTGATACTCTGATCCAAAATTTTCACAGGTCTCTCCTTGTAAGAAACTTTATGACTTGTCTCAATATCGTCATAACTAACCACGTGCGAGGGGTCTCGTATGTATTTCCTCAACATACTTACGTGAAATACGTTGTGAACCCCAGACATCTTCGGTGGTAGCGCCAGTCGATAAGCTACTTTCCCGACACGTTCCAAAATCTCGAACGGTCCGATAAAACGCGGAGCTAATTTCCCTCTCTTGAGACCAAAACGTACTACTCCTCGGGTTGGTGAAACCTTGAGAAGCACGTGATCCCCAACACTAAACTCCAAATCCTTCCGTCGTCGATCAGCATAACTCTTATACCGGCTCTGAGCGGTTCTCATCCTCTCCTTGACCAAAGTAATCTTCTCATTGGTTTCTCTTACCAAATCTGGTCCCAGCAACTCTGTATCCCCAACTTCAGCCCAACACAAAGGGGAACGACATGGTCGTCCGTACAGTGCTTCGAACGGAGCCATACCGATACTCGTGTGATAACTGTTGTTATAGGCGAATTCAACCAACGGCAAGTGTGTCTCCCAAGATTCTTCAAAATCGATCACACAAGCCCTGAGCATATCTTCCATGATCTGATTAACACGCTCAGTTTGTCCATCTGTCTGAGGGTGAAAAGCAGTGATCATCTTGAGTGAAGTTCCCATAGCTTCTTGCAGACTTTCCCAAAATCCAGAAGTAAAACGCGCGTCACGGTCTGACACAATTGACACAGGTGCACCGTGAAGTCGCACAACTTGTTGTATGTACATCCGGCTCATCTTCTCTACCGGGTATGTCATACTATAAGCAATGAAATGAGCTGACTTTGTCAGTCGATCCACGATTACCCAAATAGCGTCATGATTCTGCTGCGACCGGGGTAATCCCACTACAAAATCCATCGAAATGTGCTCCCACTTCCAACCAGGAATAGGTAGCGGTTGCAACAATCCTGACGGTCTCTGATGTTCAGCTTTGACTTGCTGACACGTCAAACACTTGGATACAAATTCGGCCACGTCTTTCTTCATACCTTCCCACCAGAAATTTCTCTTCAGATCTTTATACATCTTCGTTCCTCCCGGGTGAACTGTATATCTTGACTTATGCGCTTCTTCTAGGATATCCTTCCTTAACTCTTCATTACCTGGCACACATAATCTATTCCTGCACCGATATCCTCCATCGACTCCCACTTTCCATTCTGTCGGGTCTTTTTCTGACATCTTC
This sequence comes from Hydrangea macrophylla, assembly GCA_033977485.1. Lineage (NCBI taxonomy): Eukaryota > Viridiplantae > Streptophyta > Magnoliopsida > Cornales > Hydrangeaceae > Hydrangea > Hydrangea macrophylla. Next base: position 57,366,583 of record CM066986.1, on the reverse strand, counting down.
ATGAACCATGTCTGAAACTTCTCATCTTCTTTCTGAGCTCCAATAATGCGGTCGATAAGAACAGGCTGTAGGATAAGACATCCGAACAATTGTCCTTCTCCTTCTTCAGCACTCTGTACATCGAATTCTGCCAACGTCTCCAAAGCTTGCCACTCTCTAACCATTAAGGAGGCGATCGTCTCACGAGTCTGTCGACTCAGGGCATCAGCAACCACATTAGCTTTACCCGGGTGATATTCTAACGTGAAGTCGTAATCTTTGATCAGCTCCATCCATCTGCGCTGCCTCATGTTCAACTCTTTCTGCGTGAACAAGTATTTTAGGCTCTTGTGATCAGAGAACAAATCAAACTTCTCACCGTAGAGATAGTGTCTCCAAATCTTGAGTGCAAAAACTACTGCTGCCAACTCCAAATCATGAATGGGATAGTTCAATTCATTCGGCTTCAGCTGTCTGGATCCATAGGCGATAACTCTGCCTTCTTGCATAAGTACACACCCTAACCCTTGATATGATGCGTCACTAAAGATAGTGAACTTCTCATCAGGCTTGGGTATTGCTAGTACCGGTGCGGTTGTGAGTCTCTCTTTCAACTCCAGAAAGGCGCGCTCATGCTTCTCTGTCCATTCAAACTTCAAATTCTTCTTCGTCAACCCAGTTAAAGGTGCTGCTATCTTTGAGAATCCCTCCACGAATCTCCTGTAATAGCCTGCGAGTCCAAGAAAACTCCGAACTTCTGTAGGGTTGCTCGGCCTAACCCAGTTTGATACAGCATCGGTCTTGGACGAATCCACTGAAATTCCTTGAGATGACACCTTGTGTCCCCAGAAATTTCACTTCTTGTAACCAGAACTCACATTTACTGAACTTGGCATACAACTGCTGGTCCTTGAGCGTCTGCATCGCAATCCGTAGATGTTGCTCGTGTTCTTCTCTTGACTTAGAATAGATCAAAATATCATCAATAAAGACGATGACAAACTGATCTAAATAAGGCTTGAACACTTTGTTCATCAGATCCATAAACACTGCCGGGGCGTTCGTCATTCCAAACGGCATTACCAGGAATTCATAATGACCATATCGGGTTCTGAAAGCAGTCTTAGGTATGTCTTCCTTCCGTACCCTCAACTGATGATATCCCGACCTCAGGTCTATCTTGGAAAATGTCGTAGCTCCTTGTAGTTGATCAAACAAATCGTCAATCCGAGGCAAAGGATATTTGTTCTTGATAGTTACTCGGTTCAATTCTCTGTAGTCGATACACAGTCTAAGTGTCCCGTCCTTCTTCTTTACGAATAACACCGGTGCTCCCCAAGGCGATGTACTTGGGCGTACAAAACCTAGGTTCTCGAGCTCTTGAACTTGTTCCTTCAATTCCAATAGTTCTGTGGGGGCCATTCTGTAGGGAACCTTGGTGATCGGTACGGTACCCGGTATAAGCTCGATACAGAACTCTATACTTCTCTCGGGCGGTAGACCAGAAACATCTTCAAACACTTCTTCGAAGTCCTTGACTACAGGTATAGATGACGCTGTCACCTCTGTACTGACGACTTCGATGTTGGCTAAGCATCTCGTGAGAAACATATCTCCTGAAGGGTTACATTGAAAATCAAAGGGTTGATTCTCATAGTCGGGGAATGTAATTCTCTTCCTCGCACAATCCAACTTCACTTGATTCTGAGAGAGCCAATCCATTCCTAGGATTATGTCGAACTCCTTCATTGATAGGACAATCAACCTAGCAGGGATTTCACGGTCTCCTAACCGTAAGGGACAATCCTTGCACACGTGTCCTAATCTGACCGCAGCTCCTAGTGGCGAAGTAGCCTTCAAAGCTTTCTCTAAGCGATGAGGTAAAATACCCAATCTCCGAATTGTATTAACAGATATGAACGAAAGAGCAGCACCCGTATCAAATAACACTTTAACATGGGAGTTAAACAGAGTTAATGTACCTTCTACTGCTTGCTGATCAGGTTGAGCTTCTCCATAATTCCATTATTCATACGCAGTTCCATCATATCCAGCGGCATCAGGGATAACAGCATTCAAGCGGGTCTGTCCCTGTTGACCATAAGTCACCTGCTTTGGAGCAGTACAGAACCTGCTAATGTGACCTGGTTCACCACAGTTGAAGCAGACTATCCCTTGCTGAGTAGCACGCCTTGGTGCCTTACAATCACGAGCCACATGACCAGGGTTGCCACAGTTGAAACACTTTCCACTACTACTTCCTTCTCCTACTCGGGGTTGAGTCGGATAGGTAATAGCCTGGGTCTTCTTGCTTCCGTCGAAATTCCTCTTCTGCCCTTGGGTACGGTTCATTGGTGGTCTATTCCCAAAATTACCCCTTTGAGGCGGTCGGAATTCAAATTGTTTTCGGCTCACTCGAGCATCTTCTTCCAGATCGGTAGCCAAACCAACAAGTCCTTCAAACGATTTATCCAAGTGGCCGAGGGTCAAGCGGCAAATTTGCAGTGTCAGCCCTTGATTATACTTGCGGATCTTCTTCTCTTCAGTATCAACCAGGTGTGGAGCAAACCGAGACAGTCTTTCGAACTGTGTGGTATACTCTTGCACCGACTTGGTTCCTTGCGTCAGGTCCATGAATTCCTTCTCTCTTCTGTGCCTTTCTGTAGCCGGGAAATACTTCTCCAAAAATCTCCCCTTGAACGCAGTCCACGTCATTCCCGTTGCAGCTCCATTCCCGATAGTAGCTATGACCGAATCCCACCAATCTGCGACAGCATCGGTCAGCTGAAACGTAGCCAACCTCCTCTTATCCATTTCGTTGCACTGGACAGCTTCGAACATGCGGTCCATCTGTCTCAACCACTGTTCCGCTTTCCAGGGTTCCGCGGTACCCGCAAACTGTTCGGGCCTTAGGGCACGAAATCTTTCTAGCAACTTGTCTCCCGTTTGACGGTCTCTTCGGTTGTCGTTCGTATTACCGATTCTTTCTAACCGTCTGATAAACGCTTCAAACATCCCTGTAGGATCAGCAGCCTCGGGCGCTCCCTCGATCAGGTTCCTGTTCCTCCTGACTCCTCCAGCCATTCTATGCATGATAGTGGTAGTAGAATGAGAAACATGCATGCAACAGTGCTATGAAGTAATTTAAATGACAACAACATTCAAAAGGGTATATTTTATATATATCACTTCTGTCAAGTAGATACAAAAAGCATGTATGGTCAGATCAATGCCTACCCTATCTGCATGGGTTAGGACGCATGCAAGAGTTAATGTTACAAAAATGGGGTCATTGCCCTATACTCTAATGCATGTAATTACAGTTGCAAAAAGAGACAGAGCTAATAGTTAAAAGTAGTTAATATGTACAAGTCGTAACTAAAACGTCAATCATCTCCATAAGCGGCCATCAGGAGATCTAGCGAATCGACAGGGCGAAAACGCTGAACAACGAACGGTCCAACCCCGTCATAGCTGTGAGAGGTGGACGATGAAGCAGGTACAGGAGCATCCGCCTCATCTACCATCTCCTCAGGCAGGGCTAGCTCAAGTGCTAGCTCAGCCTCGAGCTCAGCGGCAAGATCGTCCAGACCTATGCCGTCCTCTAAGATCTCTCCACCTACTGGGACCACATGAACAACCTCTGCATCGTCCTCAGCAATGGGTACCACCGGCGGAGGCATCTCCAACTGAGCCAGGTGGGCATGCACGATCTGGATCTCGAGGGGAAGGTAGAAAGCATCGCTATCGACCAACCGCAGAATCTCGACCAAAACTAGACGCTGAGCCTCTGCGAAATATCGAAGCTCAAAACGGATACGGGTCAGGTCAACTAGGCCTACCACGTGAACCTGGTGCCAAACCTCAGATACTACCGTCGCCACGGCTAAGTGCTCTACGGCCGCCTGATATAAGTCGAGAAAAGCTGGGATCACAGCCCCAGGAACTACGAAGTGTCCTCCAAACCTGTCTGGTACATAAAGTGGGGGAGCTGGATCCATACCTGAAAAGGTAATACTTAAAGTCAGAACAGAATAATCTTAGGCGTTTGGGTTCTGAGTCTATCCTCCCTGTCGTATCATCGGGTGTGTAACACTTAATGGAATGTGGAATCGGGTCTATACTGGTAAACCCTAACCCGGCTAAACTATCTTGTGATAAATAATAACCTAGCTCTGATACCACTAAATCCTGTCACGCCCCGACGTAGCATAAATAAGGAAAGCGTTTAATTTCCTTTATGGACCCGTAGGTCGCGACAGTTTGAAGGATCGATTCCGTCCCAAACGTCAAACAACAAAACATAATAATCAGAGTAAAGCAATCAAGGCTTACAAAAACTTTCTAACTTATTACATCTTATGAACCGAGGTCAACTAAGGCATAGACCGCCTTGAAAATAAAATAATATCTTAGAGTCTGTTACAGTCATCCTTAAAACAAAATAGTTCATAACTTAAAACAGATAAACTTAAAACATATAATAAATAGTTTCTCGTCCCAACAGCAGCCATTCTTAGTTAGCATAATCGTAGGATTCCTCCTGATTGTAACCTGAAAAGCCTGAACACGAATGTCCAGGACGCATCAACGTCGTCAGCTTCAAGAAGTTGGTGAGTATTAAAAACATAACTTTGAATGTAAAACATACCAACTTACCTTTTTCCAATTCCCATTTAAATCCACAAGTTTATTATTGAAGTAAGGAGCTCATTTAGAAAACATTCACAACATTATTTAAAGAGGGTAATTTAAACAGATGGGACCGTGTATGAGAACAATGCACCACACTCATCTTGCCGACTCTTTTCTCTCGACAGCCACAACAACCCACTATCCTACTCCTGGTATCTTTGAAACACTCAGATAGCCACACTTTAGCAACGGGGCGCCAGGGAGTGTCCAGTTTGCCTCACACTTTGGTCCGGGGTACCAGGGAGTGTCCAATGCCTCACACTTTGAATACCCTAACCGCCATGCAAATACCGGGGCGACCCCTCACACAGTATCCAGACTTGAGTTATCAGGGAGTGTCCGTAGGCCACACTTTAGCACTACCATGGGTGCCAGGGAATGTCCGAGTTCGGCTTCACACACTTTAACGCTTCCATGGGCGTCAGGGAGTGTCCTTATTTGCCACCGTCGCATTTCAAAGATACCCTCTTCCACAATCGCAACCACAACCACAACCACAACCACAAACTCATACTCAACCATAACCACAACCACGACCACAAACACAAACACATACTCTTACCACACTACCATTACTCTTTTCCACACAGACTGACACCCCTATGCATGTACCACTGACCCACATGAATGGTATGCACTTAAACAAAAATGCTGAATTAAGAAACAACACGCGTACGGGGATTAATGAGTCATACTACAATGTTTTAATCATTGAAACATAACCAAATAGAGTTCTGATTAACCAAGTTTCCCAAACAGAACCTCACCAGTATATAAATTTCATCCAAACAGTCCCTTAACAGAAAAACAGACAAAAACAGAAACTGCAATACCTCGCGCGCGCGGGCCGCTCGCGCGAAGGGTCGCTCGCGCGGGCCGCTCGCGCGATAAGCCCATTTTTCCTTTTATTAATAAACTTTTCTGTCTGCCTGAGGAAAGCAAGGTCGCGCGCGCGGATCGCTCGCGCGACCAGCCAAATTTTCAATATATATATATATAAACTCTTACGTCTGCCTGGGGAAGCCTACCTCGCGCGCGCGGGCCGCTCGCGCGAAGGGTCGCTCGCGCGGGCCGCTCGCGCGATTCTCGCGCGCGCGATCGTGGCGCGAGATGAAGCTGAGGCTTCATCTTCTCCGCAGAAACTGCTCTGGTTCAGTAAAACAGGGGTCTTTTTTGACCCATTTCAGTTCTGTAAGTATGTACATCATGTTATATATGGATCTCTTTGTTTTTCAACAAGGATTAAGAATCTATGGTTAATTTAACATGATTCTAACCATAACTCTCCAATTTTATGAAAAACCAAAACATGTCAAAATTCATTTTCTTATATACTTTTCCATATGAATGAATTAAGCTTCAATACATCAAACATAGTCAATACATACTATAATCTTCCATATTCATCTCTAAAAACGAATTTAGATTAAGGTTTGAAAATCTTGATTTCAAGCTATGAATTTTCATACGTAGGATCAACAATAGTGTATTACAAAATTAAACAAACACACAGTAAATAGACATGTAATTACATTCTTAGTGAGTTAGTAATACTCACTGATATCAAAGAGAAGTAGTGTTTGTTGAGAAAGGAAATCAAATGAAGAAATTCAAACCCAAGCTTTGGCTATGGGGATTAAGAGTTCTCTCTATAAATTTCTGTATAACTCTCTGTGTAACTCTCTCTACTCTCTGTGTTTAGTGTTTGTGAAGAGCAGAATGAAAAGTGTGTGTGTGTGTGATGAAGAGCTTTGATATATAGAGCTTAAGAACTTGGGCTCCAAGTTGTGAGTTGTGATACTCACTCAACCAACTAAAATTGATTAACCATTCTAATTCCTAAGCAATTGCAGATTAAGAGGGTTAATCTAAACTGAATTATACCTACGTATGTACACACATTAGCTGCAGGAGGTTTGAGAGGGTGCTATGGGTTAGTAGGGGCCAAGATGAAGTGTTTGGGAAAATAAGCTTATGGCACAACATTTGCACATATAAGTTGTATGTTCCCAAACAAGGCATAAGGCAATCATCACTTGCCATTAATGGAAATAAAGCATATGTCATGTCCAACTTTACGTCACTTCCAAAATCTGGGAAAGTTTAGTACAGCGCAGACAGTTTTGGGCATAAACTGGTATTTTCGGGGCGCGGTGGTCACCACAAAAATACAGGAAATTCATTTTAACTTAAGAAATGGTTTTCTGTTTTCATAAAAATACTGATTGAGTCAAAAGAAGTTATTTTCACCGTTTTGAAATACAGATTTTGAAATCCATACTGGTATCACTATCTTTATAAGAATTACAATTTAACCCCAACAACATTCTTAGCTTGCAATAAATCAAGGAATAAAATTTAGAATATGAGAAATGAAATTTAAATGAAGCAGTCAATAATATTTGAAATTAAATATGACAATGCAAATACCAATTAAATATGAAAATGAATTTTAAATTAAATGGAAATGCAGGTTATTACACTTTGGGACAGTGACATGTTAATATCTTTGGAAAAATAGTTTTCCTTTGATTGATATGTTACTCTCTTTACATGGACATTACTGTAAAGGCAGTAACATTTGTAAATTGGCCATAATTTTGCAAATATTTGGTCGAATTGAAGAAAGGTTACTGTTGACATGTTATTATCTCTTTGTACAATACCATGTTACTAATTTTGGCATTATGTTAGTGTTTTTTGCATGGGGATAGTATTTAAAGACAGTGACATATGCTAAATAACCCTAATTTTACATGTTTTTTTAACTACAGTGACATGTTACTTGTAACCCCTAGAAACCCTAATGCACTTTCCCATGTGTTGTAATGTATGAATGGTATTTTTATAATGAATTTTTGAATTTCATTTTCATTTATGTGCTTGGTTAAGATTTTGAGAGTTTTGGAAGGAAAAAAAATAATCGACCTATGATCGATCAAGCCTTGATCAATCAAGGCTAACATTTTTGCCCAATGACTGAAATGATCTATAGCTTCATCATCACTACCACCACACCCCCCATGTGTGTTTGGTAAACCCATCTGCATACTCTCTGTACATGCAAGCACCTACTTAAGGTGAGTGCAAAACCCCTTTGGGTACCTTCAAAACATAGCTTAAGAACGTATAAGAAGCCATGCAAAACCCCGAATTAAAACCAAATTGTTAGAATCTATTTTTGAAGAAAGTTTAAGGAAGAAGATGAGTTGGATCGATCACAGCATGATCGATCAAGGCACTATTTTTTGTAAAATATTGTTTTGATGTTATTCTTACTAGTACAATGTGTTATTTCTCTTGTATATGATCTTATATGCTAATCAAAGTTTGATCTGCATGTTAGATATGTTGTCATGCATGTGCTTAGATGCTTGTACCTTATGTTTTAAGAGTTGTACATTATTTTATGGTGCATGATTGAACACTTGGGAACTTGAGACTTACATCTTTATAAAACGTTAGGCTTAAACAAGTACTTTTCATGTTGGCACCTTTCAACACTTAAGCTAATAAATTATTCAGAATCGTGATTTTGTAAAATAGAGGCATGATCGATCAAAGGAAATAGTTTCACTAAAATGTGTTTTCAAGCTTTTTCAAGTTCATTCAAGTTGTTGTAATCTCGTTTCCAGTATTTCAAAGTTTTGTTGTAGCACCTGTATTTTCCTATATATAGGATTTTTCCTGATTATCCTTGTAAATCTTCTCTATTATATATATATATATATATGTGTATAAGATCAGTTTCATTCCTCTCTTTATTGTTTGACATGATATATTTACGCTTGGAATGTTTGTTGTGGACCTTGGGGAAACTTTCTTTGAAAAGCAACCCCGAGCTCTCAAGAGAGTCTGAGCGCTCGAGTCCTAAGCACTCGAGCCATGCAAGCGCTTGAGTTGTTAAATCAGTGAAAGGACTATTTTGCCCTTGGGCTTTGAAAAACTATGAATTCCCCTTCGTCGTCAGCATTTGTACATTTGTTTAAACCAGAAAATAGAGAGTGCTTGGAAAGGGAGAGTTCTTGTGAGATTCTTAAGCATTCAACGCACACGCACACTCATTCATTCATATAAAACCATAGATTTCTCTTCTACAACACCCTCTCATTACACTCATGGCCTCATATTATGCTGATTGAAGAAGGATACATGAAGAGGAGTTCCAGAAATTGACAATCTTCGTAATCTAGTTGAAGCAAGTCTTCATTGAAACTCTATTTCTTATATTCACAAGCTTTCTCAACACTTTTTCCAAATTTTGATCATCCAAACTCATCACAAGACCTTGTGAGTATAGATTCTCACTTAGACACCTTTATATTTAGTTTTTACATGTTTTCATGCCTTAAAACTAAATTACGTTCATGCATGTTGAAGAAACCAAGGATCTGGTTTATATTAGGCCCAAGGCTCGAGCCTGACTGGAGTGCTCGCGCTCTTGAGCGCTCGTGCATAGTAGATTTGCTAGTTTTCCTTATTATGTGATGCTTTGACCAGAATAATCTATACTTGCATGTACTAATTTGAGTTATTAAATCTATGATTTAGTCTTTTCATGCTCACTTAACACACTTACACATACGACTACTCGTTAGTCAATGATCTATGTATGTTTGTGCACCTTATATGTTCATCTAGGTGCCTAGATCTAGTCCCGAATTTTTATAACACTGCAATGACTTACACTATACATCAACTCTGATAATAAAAAATGTACGCATAATGAGATCAAAACTTCTCAATAATCATGCGTATCACTGACGTATACTCCTCACAAAAATACTCTTACTTCGGTCTATTTTTTATACTTGAAGTGTCATCCTTGTACTGTTGAGTATTGTGGGTCATAGTGTCGTTGATATGCTTTTTGTATCCATTATTTTTAATCGGCTACAAAAGTATGTATAATCGACTATAAAAGTATGCCTAATTAGTTGCAAGAGTACGTTTAATTGGCTGTAAAAGTATATTATATCTGCTATTAAAGTATGAACATTTCAAAACATCGATTCATGTCAGGATTGCAAGAAAGAGAAGTGGTTGAGTTTGTATCCACGAATCGAGTCAGTTGTCGGATGGTTTAGTCTTTCAGTCATAGTTCATGGTGAGTGAATGAGTATGGTTTTCCTTGTCTTTATTCAGTTGGTCATAACTTAAAGATGTAAATAAGTCGACTAACGAATAATGGACTTAGATGTTTTCTTAACTATTTCTAACGGATCTTTGTGGGGACTTATACTCATTCAGCTTGTATTCAAGATGATGGTGTTTTATACTACTAGACCTTTCACGTCCAGCTATACCAGATTTAGTAGGTTGTGTGTAGCCCGAAGGCAACTATGGTAATGACAGGTGTGCCGTTAAGGTCTTTATGGATGACAATTTTTATGATGAGAGATATGCTGGAGAAGACTTCTACGGGGACAGCTACAGCTTCGCTAGTTGAAGACTGCTCATCTAGTCTTCTTTTATCTATTCCATTTCTTTATAATAAATTAGTGGTTCTGGATGCTAATGACAAGTGCTGTCACAAGACTCTCGATGTTTAATTGTGTATCTTTTATTTGACTATTATTGTTTAATAGCTAAGCTGCATTTGAAATTAGACACATGCCATTATTATTATGTCTCTTGTTATTATTTTCTGTTGAGGACAATCTGGTGACTTCTAACCAACCACATGTTCACAGATCTAAAAAGTAAAATTTATATTTTTCCTATTTTTGGTCTACTCTAGGGCGTGGTAGGGATTTTTGGTATCAGAGCGCTAGGTTTAGACTCGTTCATCTATTGTCATACACATCTGCATTGGAACATTAAGATTACTTGCACTGGTACTGACTATAAGATAGTTTCACTTATAAGTTTGTATGGAGCCAACTTTCATCGAGGACGCATTTGGAGGATATGTTTTGTTTCCCGACCACCTACAGCTCGCTAACCAAGAGCTACACTTTTAGAGGGTTTAAGTACGTGCATACCATCTCATTGAGGATGATTTTTTGAGAGCTATCCATGTCGACAGTGTTCAGGATTTGGAGAGGGTACGTGTGGAGGCCCTACACAGAGTACTCACTCCCCTTTGAGTAAATCAAGAGATGGTAGCTATTTTACGGGATATTCTACATTACCAGGAGATTCTTACATGAGTCGATCATATGCCTCTAGATCATGCAGCTCATCCGCCACCACCAGCACAGCCAACACTAGTTGCACCCAAGCCAGAGGTAGGTGATGACGACAATGAGGACGCCAACCCCGAGGAGGACCCTATGAAGGAGGGTAACAGTGGAGAAGATGAGGGAGACGGTGCTGATGATGATGCAAAGCCTGACGATCTTGTCGAGGATGACAAAGATGAGGATGATGATCAAGAGGAGGAGCCGGAGGGTGTCACTATAGAGGGAGATTTTGAGGATGGGTTTGGTGAGGAGTCAAAGTTAGTCTCGAGGGATGACCCAGAGGAGAAGGTAGAGGAGATAGGACTTGAGGAGGATCAGGTCGAGAATGACTTAGATGATGGACATAAGGAGATCGTTCCTATCACACCAGTTCACCCAGCCTGTAGCACAACTGGATCCACCAATAGGAGACGCAGCTTGGATAGAGGATTTGGTCGATCACCTCGATGGCCCTATGGTTGATGAGTTCGACTTCTGGTTGGATTGGGTGCCACTAGAGGAGATCGTTTTGCTAGAGGACGAGGTTTCACGGATTATTTCAGATGAGAAGAATTTTTGGGATTTCTTTCCCAGAGATTAGCTTTTATGTTGATTTTTTTTTATAGGCCTTGGGCCATTTCTTTTGTGTTCATGTTGTATATGGTGTGGTATAATGTATATTTGTGTAGATAGCATAGTAGTTACCACACCGCTTGTGGTTCTAGATGAAACCAACTTGTACAAATTTTTTACTACTAGTGTACTAACTCTACGTGTAAATTTCATGTTTATATTAATGAAAGAGTTATATTAATGAAAGAGTATTTGGCAAGTTTACCCCTATTTCATACATAACACATACAGGACCATCGTACTCGATTCCACGCAAGATAGATCAAACAGGACTTTTGGAACCCTTAGTAGGAAGGATTGAAAAGGCGTCGGCCACTGTGGGAAACATGGCCAACCATGGAAACAACGGGAATAACAATCAGTGTGCAAAATACAGGTAAACTAGAGATCGACTACTAGAAAGATTATGCACTCTCTGCCCAGAAAGATTTGATGGTTTGGGCAAACCATGGAAATCATAACAATGGTTGAGGGAGATGGATTCGATCTTCGATACTATGGATTGCAATGAACAAGAGAAGCGTATTTTGGCCACCTTTCAGTTAACATTCACTGCCACAAAATGGTAGGAATCAGAAGGCCGTCGTTGGAGAAGAAGGTATCAGGAGAATGACTTGGGCTACATTCAAAGTAAGATTCTTAGCCCAGTGTTTTTCGTTGGCTAAAAGGAATGCGAAGAAGAAATAATTTTTGGAATTGGTTCAAGGAAACTGATCGAGCAGGGAATACACGATCCAATTTTAGTGTTTGTCTTATTTTGCACCACATATGGTTGATACCCCCCCCCCCCAAAAAAGAATGAACAATACCATCAGGGTCTTTCCCTTTATCTACGAGGAGTGGCTGCAGTCTACCTACATCAGCCTTTTGAGTCTTTGGTAGATCTTGCCATTTCCATTATGAGTGCTAAACGAGCCGAACTGGGAGGACTCATGGGCAGACCATCGCCAAGGTTCCATCCAGGACTGAGACCACCAGTACTATATCAAGGAAACAAACGTACATGGACGGGTGAAAGGAAACCCCAACTTGCTTATCCTAAAGCTCAAGCAGCTCGACCAGCAGCACCACGGCTACCACTGGTCTAGAACAAAGCACTTGCCCTAGTAGCAGGGTATGTTGTACCTCCAACTCCCCTAAGAGGGGTGTTAGCCTTGAATTTATTTAAGGCATTATTTTTGTTTTGTTTTGATGATGACAAATCTAGTGATAATTGCATACTTTCATTGGTTCTATTTCAATCAATTATCATGTCATTTTCGTTACGCTAATCTCTTGATTCATGTACTTAAATGTTCTAACTTTGTTTGAGATCATGAGATAGCATGTGGTGAAGTCCAAGAGTGAGGGAGCTCAACAAGGATCAAGCTTGAAGACTTGAAGATTTTTTCATCCTTGGTTGAAGATTAGGATTTACGTGTAAGCACTTTGATCAATCACTCATAGGGGCTCAAGTAAACCTTAGTTGGACTTTAGGATCCTTTCTCTTACACTTTAAAACACTTTCAAGGACCTAAACATACTTAGACCACTCAATTAAATTCATCTCACAAAAGGTTTCAAGTGGCTAAGTCAAAACAAGTACCTTTGCGCAGATAGGTCAACTTTAAAGTCAAACCTGATCCAATTGGTAAGGAATTAGATCTTGAGTTTTATATGGTTGGAAAGGTATTTGAATCTAGTTTTCGAATCTTCAAACGGATCGCAAAAATTCATTTTGTATAGGGAGTTATGGCCGTTTTAGTGAAGAGGTGTCAGTCTGCCAAATCTGCTTAAAATCAGTCGACTGATTTTTTAAGGGTCCAGTCGACTGGTTTTCAGTCGACTGGACAGCCCTGAAATGGCCTATTCACTGCTCTAAACTTCCCAGTCGACTGAACCCTCGATCCAGTCGACTGGACTGTGCTGAATACACTAACGGCTAGTTTTCTAACTCTCCAAATGTTGCTTTAAACATACCCAATCACTTCCAACGGCTATAATATTTAAAAAGCTATATATAGGGATGTTTTTAAGGGTCATAAACAAGTAAAAACATCAACCAAATCATTCAAACATCTTGTTTAATCATCATTCCCATTTGAGCCCTAGTTTGAGTGAAAAATCAATTGCTCTAGATTTTAATTGTAATTGTTGAGAGAGTAAATTGTAGTGAGCTTTTATTTGTATCATCTACTCACTAAGGAGTTATTGTGTGAGCTTTAAATTGTATTATCCACTCTAGAGAGAGAGAGCTCAATTTTTATTCAAATCATTTGTAAGGAGTGAGGGTTAGTAACCCTTGATTGCAAAGAAGAGGTTTTCTTCTTTGGGAGAGATTGAAGGCTCTTGTAACGGTTTGGTGCACACCCGTAAGTGCTCCGGGATTAAAGGAATCCTCAAGAGGTGTTCTTGAGGGGTGGACGTAGGCCGCGGGGTGCGATTGCCGAACCACTTGAAAAATCGGTTTGCAAGTTTCTCTTCCCTTCTCTCTTTACATTATTGTTTGTGATTGTGTTTTAAATTTGCTATTAAGTCTTAAAAAGGTTAATTTCCGCTAAAACCTTATTCACCCCCCCTCTAAGGTTTCCACATTTGGGCCAACAATTGGTATCAGAGCTTCGGCTCTTCTATTTTCAAAAAGTTTTTGAAAAATTTGAGTTAAGATCCAAATGGAAACCAACACTTCCCGCATTCATTATAGTGAGGGTCACTCGGCAAATAGACCACCGTGTTTTAATGGATCAAATTATGCTTATTGGAAAAATAGAATGAGAATCTATATGATTTCTCAAGATTTTGATTTATGGCAAATAGTGATCAAAGGGCCTCATCTTCCTACAAAAATTTCAAATGGTATTACTATTTCAAAAACGAAAGATGAATATAATGATGCCGATAAGAAACTCATAAAATTGAATGCTATGGCAATGAATTTATTATATTGCGGTTTAGACCCAAATGAGTACAATAGAATTTCATCTTGCGAATCCGCAAAAGAAATTTGGGATAAACTTGAAGTGACTCATGAGGGAACAAGCCAAGTCAAAAAGTCAAAAATTAATTTGCTTGTTCAATCTTATGAAATGTTCAAAATGTTGCCTTTTGAGTCTATTGGTGATATGTCTACCCGTTTTGCAACTATCATCAATAGCTTAAAAAATCTTGGTAAAGTTTATGCTAATGAAGAAATTGTTGAGAAAATTCTTAGGGCTTTACCAAAGCAATGGCAACCGAAGGTCACGGCTATCCGGGAAGCAAAAGATTTGACAAATTTGTCAATTGAACAACTCATGGGATCACTCATTACCCATGAAATGGAGTTAGCCGTGCTTGTCGAAGAAGACAAGAAAAAGGAGATCAAAAGAGGAGACATGGCCTTGAAGTCCTCAAGCTCAAAGAAAAAGGGAAAATATCATGAGAATGATGAGGATGAAGAAATGGCTATGATCACCCAAAAATTCGCAAAGTTTTTAAAGAAAGAAAAATTAGGAAAGAAGCCTCCTAAAGATGAACAACGCAAGAAGAAGGCAATGAAGGCCAGTCAAAGTAGCTCCGAGAGTGAATCATCGGGAGACGACTCAAATGAAGATGAGATCGTCAATCTTTTCCTCATGGCAATAGATAATGGGGTAACCTCTACTTCTTGCTCTTTAAATGACTCCAATGATTTCAATGATTTTCAAAATGTTGAGTCAAGTTCTATGGAAACAAAAGTTCAAGAAGGTTATTGCATTACAACTCCTCCATCATTGAAAGATCATAAGTATGATCATTGGAAGAGGAGAATAGAAATTTATTTCATATCACTTGACATAAATCTTTGGAACATTATCAAAAATGGTTTTTCTCCTAAACCAAAGATTGAATGGAATGAAAGTGATCAAAATAACTTTCTATTGAATCTTAGAGCCATGAAAATTCTATATACTTCTTTAGATGATATTTCATATAATAGAATTCGTTCGTGCTCTAATGCAAATGAAATTTGGTTATGTCTACAAAATTTTCATTTTACTACTAACCAAAGTTGTGAAGAGGAAAAAGTGTGCCTTTTTGCAAATGAAGATGATAAGGATGAGAAAATGGCAAAAGAGGCCACTTGGGATGATGATGACTCATCCGATGACGACTCATGTGACCAAGTAGGTGCACAAGAGAATTTGGTAAACTCTAATCCTACTTCTATTGTTGAATCTCCTAACTATAATGAGCTTCAATGTGCTTTTGAGGAGTTACTTGAGGAATTGGAGAATATGGGATCTAAATATATAACTCTTAAAAAGAATTTTTCCAAACTATCAAATGAGTTAAATATTTTGAAATCCCAAAATGAATCTTTGAAGATTGAAAATGAAAAACATGTTTTAAGAGCACAATCTTCAAATGAGCTTGAAAAAGAAAATTTGGAGTTGAAAAAGCAATTAGATGAGTTAAAATCTCAAAATAAAATTTTGAGAAAAGAAAAGCTTGTTTCAACCAATCAACCTTCAAGTGAACTTATTGAAAAAGAAAAGGTTGAGTTGAGAAAGGAGGTGGATGATTTGACAAAAACTTTGGCCAAGTTTACCCAAGGTGAACAAAATTTGAATATGCTTTTGGGAAAACAAAAATGTGTTTTGATAAGGCCGGTTTGGGTTTTAATCCCACATACAAGGAAAAGAATTATAAAAGCTTCTTTGTAAAGTCCACATCTTCTACTTCAAATTCTCACAAGAATTTCTTTGTTAAGGAATCAATCCCAAAAAAGACCCTCCCCCATGTAACTTGTCATTATTGCATGAAAAAGGGGCATGTTAATTATAAATGTTTATTTCGAAAGAAAGTTAACATGGTTTGGGTTGTGAAAGGATCCTCTCCTAACTTCTCGGCAAATGTTGCATCCAAGAGGTGCTTGGAAAATGGTTAAATCTCTCACCTTAAGCCCAGTAGGAGTAGGGTAGATTATATTGTTTTGATATTTCTCTTGCTTTTGGTAGCATGCTAATCATGTTTGATTTATCACATTAACTTGCTTTGATTATGAAATCATGCTTGCTTTTCGAATGACACGTTCTTTTGATATTCATAGCTATCCCATCCTCCTAAGGAGATAATGCATAATGTTGATCCTATAAATTGGTATTCATTCGTATATGCATATGTTGAGGGGGAACATATTATTATTTTAGTTTGCTTGATTTCTTGGTATCATGATATTATGTTTACTTTAGTTAATTTGGTATCATATTTGGTTTTCGGCAATTTGGTATCATTATTGCTTCCTTGATTTGTTAACTTGAGTTTTTCTTGGTATCATACGGTTGCATATCTTGAGGGGGAACTTTTAGTTCCAATCCCCAATCTTTTTGTTGTTGTCAAAAAGGGGGAAATGATATAGATATGAAAATGATAGAGATTTGATAGACCTTTAAAAAGGGGGAATGTTTTTAGAAAGTTATCATTCTTGGACTCATACTTTGGAATTCTTTTTACTTCGAATGATAACATGAAAATGACACTTATTGTGCTTTAATTGCTATATCTCTATTGCATATTTTGACATCATCAAAAAGGGGGAAATTGTTAGCCTTGAATTTATTTAAGGCATTATTTTTGTTTTGTTTTGATGATGACAAATCTAGTGATAATTGCATACTTTCATTGGTTCTATTTCAATCAATTATCATGTCATTTTCGTTACGCTAATCTCTTGATTCATGTACTTAAATGTTCTAACTTTGTTTGAGATCATGAGATAGCATGTGGTGAAGTCCAAGAGTGAGGGAGCTCAACAAGGATCAAGCTTGAAGACTTGAAGATTTTTTCATCCTTGGTTGAAGATTAGGATTTACGTGTAAGCACTTTGATCAATCACTCATAGGGGCTCAAGTAAACCTTAGTTGGACTTTAGGATCCTTTATCTTACACTTTAAAACACTTTCAAGGACCTAAACATACTTAGACCACTCAATTAAATTCATCTCACAAAAGGTTTCAAGTGGCTAAGTCAAAACAAGTACCTTTGCGCAGATAGGTCAACTTTAAAGTCAAACCTGATCCAATTGGTAAGGAATTAGATCTTGAGTTTTATATGGTTGGAAAGGTATTTGAATCTAGTTTTCGAATCTTCAAACGGATCGCAAAAATTCATTTTGTATAGGGAGTTATGGCCGTTTTAGTGAAGATGTGTCAGTCTGCCAAATCTGCTTAAAATCAGTCGACTGATTTTTTAAGGGTCCAGTCGACTGGTTTATGAAATCAGTCGACTGGGTGAACTTTTCAGTCGACTGGACAGCCCTGAAATGGCCTATTCACTGCTCTAAACTTCCCAGTCGACTGAACCCTCGATCCAGTCGACTGGACTGTGCTGAATACACTAACGGCTAGTTTTCTAACTCTCCAAATGTTGCTTTAAACATACCCAATCACTTCCAACGGCTATAATATTTAAAAAGCTATATATAGGGATGTTTTTAAGGGTCATAAACAAGTAAAAACATCAACCAAATCATTCAAACATCTTGTTTAATCATCATTCCCATTTGAGCCCTAGTTTGAGTGAAAAATCAATTGCTCTAGATTTTAATTGTAATTGTTGAGAGAGTAAATTGTAGTGAGCTTTTATTTGTATCATCTACTCACTAAGGAGTTATTGTGTGAGCTTTAAATTGTATTATCCACTCTAGAGAGAGAGAGCTCAATTTTTATTCAAATCATTTGTAAAGAGTGAGGGTTAGTAACCCTTGATTGCAAAGAAGAGGTTTTCTTCTTTGGGAGAGATTGAAGGCTCTTGTAACGGTTTGGTGCACACCCGTAAGTGCTCCGGGATTAAAGGAATCCTCAAGAGGTGTTCTTGAGGGGTGGACGTAGGTCGCGGGGTGCGATTGCCGAACCACTTGAAAAATCGGTTTGCAAGTTTCTCTTCCCTTCTCTCTTTACATTATTGTTTGTGATTGTGTTTTAAATTTGCTATTAAGTCTTAAAAAGGTTAATTTCCGCTAAAACCTTATTCACCCCCCCTCTAAGGTTTCCACATTTGGGCCAACAATTGGTATCAGAGCTTCGGCTCTTCTATTTTCAAAAAGTTTTTGAAAAATTTGAGTTAAGATCCAAATGGAAACCAACACTTCCCGCATTCATTATAGTGAGGGTCACTCGGCAAATAGACCACCGTGTTTTAATGGATCAAATTATGCTTATTGGAAAAATAGAATGAGAATCTATATGATTTCTCAAGATTTTGATTTATGGCAAATAGTGATCAAAGGGCCTCATCTTCCTACAAAAATTTCAAATGGTATTACTATTTCAAAAACGAAAGATGAATATAATGATGCCGATAAGAAACTCATAAAATTGAATGCTATGGCAATGAATTTATTATATTGCGGTTTAGACCCAAATGAGTACAATAGAATTTCATCTTGCGAATCCGCAA
This sequence comes from Hydrangea macrophylla, assembly GCA_033977485.1. Classification (NCBI taxonomy): domain Eukaryota; kingdom Viridiplantae; phylum Streptophyta; class Magnoliopsida; order Cornales; family Hydrangeaceae; genus Hydrangea; species Hydrangea macrophylla. The sequence goes on along the minus strand of CM066986.1, from coordinate 57,347,713 downwards.
AAGAAATTTGGGATAAACTTGAAGTGACTCATGAGGGAACAAGCCAAGTCAAAAAGTCAAAAATTAATTTGCTTGTTCAATCTTATGAAATGTTCAAAATGTTGCCTTTTGAGTCTATTGGTGATATGTCTACCCGTTTTGCAACTATCATCAATAGCTTAAAAAATCTTGGTAAAGTTTATGCTAATGAAGAAATTGTTGAGAAAATTCTTAGGGCTTTACCAAAGCAATGGCAACCGAAGGTCACGGCTATCCGGGAAGCAAAAGATTTGACAAATTTGTCAATTGAACAACTCATGGGATCACTCATTACCCATGAAATGGAGTTAGCCGTGCTTGTCGAAGAAGACAAGAAAAAGGAGATCAAAAGAGGAGACATGGCCTTGAAGTCCTCAAGCTCAAAGAAAAAGGGAAAATATCATGAGAATGATGAGGATGAAGAAATGGCTATGATCACCCAAAAATTCGCAAAGTTTTTAAAGAAAGAAAATTAGGAAAGAAGCCTCCTAAAGATGAACAACGCAAGAAGAAGGCAATGAAGGCCACTCAAAGTAGCTCCGAGAGTGAATCATCGGGAGACGACTCAAATGAAGATGAGATCGTCAATCTTTGCCTCATGGCAATAGATAATGGGGTAACCTCTACTTCTTGCTCTTTAAATGACTCCAATGATTTCAATGATTTTCAAAATGTTGAGTCAAGTTCTATGGAAACAAAAGTTCAAGAAGGTTATTGCATTACAACTCCTCCATCATTGAAAGACCATAAGTATGATCATTGGAAGAGGAGAATAGAAATTTATTTCATATCACTTGACATAAATCTTTGGAACATTATCAAAAATGGTTTTTCTCCTAAACCAAAGATTGAATGGAATGAAAGTGATCAAAATAACTTTCTATTGAATCTTAGAGCCATGAAAATTCTATATACTTCTTTAGATGATATTTCATATAATAGAATTCGTTCGTGCTCTAATGCAAATGAAATTTGGTTATGTCTACAAAATTTTCATTTTACTACTAACCAAAGTTGTGAAGAGGAAAAAGTGTGCCTTTTTGCAAATGAAGATGATAAGGATGAGAAAATGGCAAAAGAGGCCACTTGGGATGATGATGACTCATCCGATGACGACTCATGTGACCAAGTAGGTGCATAAGAGAATTTGGTAAACTCTAATCCTACTTCTATTGTTGAATCTCCTAACTATAATGAGCTTCAATGTACTTTTGAGGAGTTACTTGAGGAATTGGAGAATATGGGATCTAAATATATAACTCTTAAAAAGAATTTTTCCAAACTATCAAATGAGTTAAATATTTTGAAATCCCAAAATGAATCTTTGAAGATTGAAAATGAAAAACATGTTTTAAGAGCACAATCTTCAAATGAGCTTGAAAAAGAAAATTTGGAGTTGAAAAAGCAATTAGATGAGTTAAAATCTCAAAATAAAATTTTGAGAAAAGAAAAGCTTGTTTCAACCAATCAACCTTCAAGTGAACTTATTGAAAAAGAAAAGGTTGAGTTGAGAAAGGAGGTGGATGATTTGACAAAAACTTTGGCCAAGTTTACCCAAGGTGAACAAAATTTGAATATGCTTTTGGGAAAACAAAAATGTGTTTTGATAAGGCCGGTTTGGGTTTTAATCCCACATACAAGGAAAAGAATTATAAAAGCTTCTTTGTAAAGTCCACATCTTCTACTTCAAATTCTCACAAGAATTTCTTTGTTAAGGAATCAATCCCAAAAAAGACCCTCCCCCATGTAACTTGTCATTATTGCATGAAAAAGGGGCATGTTAATTATAAATGTTTATTTCGAAAGAAAGTTAACATGGTTTGGGTTGTGAAAGGATCCTCTCCTAACTTCTCGGCAAATGTTGCATCCAAGAGGTGCTTGGAAAATGGTTAAATCTCTCACCTTAAGCCCAGTAGGAGTAGGGTAGATTATATTGTTTTGATATTTCTCTTGCTTTTGGTAGCATGCTAATCATGTTTGATTTATCACATTAACTTGCTTTGATTATGAAATCATGCTTGCTTTTCGAATGACACGTTCTTTTGATATTCATAGCTATCCCATCCTCCTAAGGAGATAATGCATAATGTTGATCCTATAAATTGGTATTCATTCGTATATGCATATGTTGAGGGGGAACATATTATTATTTTAGTTTGCTTGATTTCTTGGTATCATGATATTATGTTTACTTTAGTTAATTTGGTATCATATTTGGTTTTCGGCAATTTGGTATCATTATTGCTTCCTTGATTTGTTAACTTGAGTTTTTCTTGGTATCATACGGTTGCATATCTTGAGGGGGAACTTTTAGTTCCAATCCCCAATCTTTTTGTTGTTGTCAAAAAGGGGGAAATGATATAGATATGAAAATGATAGAGATTTGATAGACCTTTAAAAAGGGGGAATGTTTTTAGAAAGTTATCATTCTTGGACTCATACTTTGGAATTCTTTTTACTTCGAATGATAACATGAAAATGACACTTATTGTGCTTTAATTGCTATATCTCTATTGCATATTTTGACATCATCAAAAAGGGGGAAATTGTTAGCCTTGAATTTATTTAAGGCATTATTTTTGTTTTGTTTTGATGATGACAAATCTAGTGATAATTGCATACTTTCATTGGTTCTATTTCAATCAATTATCATGTCATTTTCGTTACGCTAATCTCTTGATTCATGTACTTAAATGTTCTAACTTTGTTTGAGATCATGAGATAGCATGTGGTGAAGTCCAAGAGTGAGGGAGCTCAACAAGGATCAAGCTTGAAGACTTGAAGATTTTTTCATCCTTGGTTGAAGATTAGGATTTACGTGTAAGCACTTTGATCAATCACTCATAGGGGCTCAAGTAAACCTTAGTTGGACTTTAGGATCCTTTATCTTACACTTTAAAACACTTTCAAGGACCTAAACATACTTAGACCACTCAATTAAATTCATCTCACAAAAGGTTTCAAGTGGCTAAGTCAAAACAAGTACCTTTGCGCAGATAGGTCAACTTTAAAGTCAAACCTGATCCAATTGGTAAGGAATTAGATCTTGAGTTTTATATGGTTGGAAAGGTATTTGAATCTAGTTTTCGAATCTTCAAACGGATCGCAAAAATTCATTTTGTATAGGGAGTTATGGCCGTTTTAGTGAAGAGGTGTCAGTCTGCCAAATCTGCTTAAAATCAGTCGACTGATTTTTTAAGGGTCCAGTCGACTGGTTTATGAAATCAGTCGACTGGGTGAACTTTTCAGTCGACTGGACAGCCCTGAAATGGCCTATTCACTGCTCTAAACTTCCCAGTCGACTGAACCCTCGATCCAGTCGACTGGACTGTGCTGAATACACTAACGGCTAGTTTTCTAACTCTCCAAATGTTGCTTTAAACATACCCAATCACTTCCAACGGCTATAATATTTAAAAAGCTATATATAGGGATGTTTTTAAGGGTCATAAACAAGTAAAAACATCAACCAAATCATTCAAACATCTTGTTTAATCATCATTCCCATTTGAGCCCTAGTTTGAGTGAAAAATCAATTGCTCTAGATTTTAATTGTAATTGTTGAGAGAGTAAATTGTAGTGAGCTTTTATTTGTATCATCTACTCACTAAGGAGTTATTGTGTGAGCTTTAAATTGTATTATCCACTCTAGAGAGAGAGAGAGCTCAATTTTTATTCAAATCATTTGTAAAGAGTGAGGGTTAGTAACCCTTGATTGCAAAGAAGAGGTTTTCTTCTTTGGGAGAGATTGAAGGCTCTTGTAACGGTTTGGTGCACACCCGTAAGTGCTCCGGGATTAAAGGAATCCTCAAGAGGTGTTCTTGAGGGGTGGACGTAGGCCGCGGGGTGCGATTGCCGAACCACTTGAAAAATCGGTTTGCAAGTTTCTCTTCCCTTCTCTCTTTACATTATCGTTTGTGATTGTGTTTTAAATTTGCTATTAAGTCTTAAAAAGGTTAATTTCCGCTAAAACCTTATTCACCCCCGCTCTAAGGTTTCCACATTTGGGCCAACAAGAGGAATATGGGAATTACTTTAATTGTGGAATATTAGGACACCAAGACAAGGATTGTCATACACCCAAGACCTACTATCAGAAGAAGAACACTTGCTTCAACTGTGGCGAGAAATGCCATTTGAGTTAAGAATGCAAGGTATACCGTCAAGGATATCATGGACCTGCCGCTCAGACTTGTTTGAATGTAATCATACTAGAGGTAGCAGGGTTTGATGCCAAAGCCCAGAATCTAGAAGGTACGCTTATACTCTTTAGTAACAAAGTTAGAGTATTGTTTGATACTAGTGTGTCAAATTCATTCATTGCTAGTAGAACTATATAGATTTGGGTTTAGTGTCTTAGACTCTTTCTGTAGCTTTGAATGTTGTATCCCCATTGGGAGAATTAGTCAGATTGGGCAAGGTATGTAAGGATTGCCCTGTTAACCTTGAGGATAGAAACCTACTAGCAGACTTGGTGGTATTGTCGATGAGAGAGTTCAACATTATCTTAGGGATCAACTGATTGACTAAGTATCATGCCATTTTGGAATGTGTTAGCAAGTTGATTACCTTCTCAATACCAGGAAACCAACCCTTTAGCTTTTAGTGTAACCCATCGAGCGACACTTTTCTTATACGCTGCTTAACTTCCATTAATGGCACAAGTTTAGAGATTACAGTCACCGAAATCCCAATGGTACGAGAATTCAAGGATGTATTCAAGGAGATCTCAGGGTTACCACCCAAGTTTGAAATAGACTTCTGCACAGAATTGGTACCTAGAATAACCCTGATATCCAAGACTCCGTATTGAATGGCGCAAAAAGAGATGCAAGAATTGAATAATCAAGTATAAGAGATAGAAGCTTTGGATTTTGTTCGACCTAGCACATCATCGTAGGGAGCACCGGTGTTGTTTGTAAACAAAAAAGGATGGAACATTTTGACTTTGCATAGACTACAGGGAGTTGAACAAGGTTACCATCAAGAATAAGCACCCACTACCAAGGATTGATGATTTATTCAATCAGCTTCAAGGAGCGACGACAATTTTGAAGATTGATTTAAGATCAAGATACCATCAACTTTTAGTAAGATTGGAGGTCATGCTAAAGATAGCATTCAGAACCAAATATGGTCATTATGAGTTCCTTGTGATGCCATTTGGGTTAACCAATGCCCTAGCCGTGTTCATGGATTTGATGAATAGGGTATTCAGGCCCTACTTGAATCAATTTATTATTATCTTCATTGATGATATTTTGACCTATTCTAAAACCAAAGAGGAACACAAGAAGTATGTGTGGATTACGTTACAAACACTTAGAGATAATAGTTTGTATGCAAAATTTAGCAAGTACAAATTTTGGCTTGAGGAAGTCAAGTTTTTGGGACACGTTGTTTCCTGAGATGAAATTTTTGTGGACATTTCAAAGACTGACCCAGTGCTTGATTGGAAAAGACCAAGTAACTCCTTAGAAATTAGGAGTTTTCTTGGTTGGGCTGGCTATTATCGGGGATTCGTAGAGTTTTCCAAAATGGCAGGCCCTTTGACTGGTCTAATGAAGAAGAATCTGAAGTTCAAATGAAAGGATAAGCATAAATGCGTATTCCAAGAGCTAAAAGAGAGATTGGCTTCAGCACCAATGCTTGCGATGCCAAAGAGCGACGAGAGATACCATCTATATTGATGCTTTACACTAAGGATTAGGGTATGTGTTAATGAAAGATGGGAAAGTTATAGTGTATGGATCCAAACAGCTGAGGCCACACGAGATGAACTATCCTATGCATGATCTGGAGTTAGCCGCAATCATTTTTGCTTTGAAGATCTAGAGATATTGCCTCATTAGAGAGTAGTTTGACCTTTTTTTGGACCACAAGATCTTGAAGTATCTGTTTTCACAAAAGGAACTGAATATGAGACAGAGGAGGTGGATGGACTTATTGAAGGATTATGACTTTACCTTGCAGTACCATCTTGGTAAGGAAAATGTAGTCACAGATGCATTGAGATGGAAACCTCGTAGGATAGTCGCTTCCCTCGTGATTCAAGAATGGAGAACATTAGAGACCATGGCAGAATTCAATCTTCAACCAATGAAAATAGAAGAAGGACAACATTTTGGGTGTCTCATGGTAAAACCAACACTCATCGGCCGTATTTTGGAAGCTCAACAGAAGGATGAAGGGTTAAAAAAGTAGTTTGCCAGAGTTACAATGAAAGAACCAGAATAATGGAGTATCGGATCAGATGGAGGATTCAGATGCAGAGGACGACTTGTTGTACCCAATGTGGGAAAGCTCAGAACAAACATATTAGATGAGGTATACAAGTCTAGACTCGCCTTCCATCCAGGAGGTACAAAGATGTATAAGGATCTGAAGATGAACTTTTGGTAGTAAGGCATGAAAAGAGAGGTTGCTGAATATGTATCAAAGTGCTTCACGTGTCAGCAAGTCAAAGTAGAGGTCTAGAAACTATCTAGACTCCTACAACCACTGCCAATTTCAAAATGGAAGTGGGAGCTTGTTACCATAGACTTCGTAGTCAGATTGCCAAGATCACTGTAGAACCACATTGCCATTTGGATGATAGTAGACTAGTTAACAAAGTCTGCTCATTTCATAGCCTAGAGCATGACCCACCGGGTAGAAAAGCTAAGTTAAATGTATATTCAACAAGTAGTATGACTATATGGTGTTCCAGTTTCGATAGTATCAGATCATGACTAGCGGTTCACCTCAAGATTTGGGAAGAGTCTTCAAGTAGCATTGGGAACTTCTTTAAGATTGAGTTCCACCTTTCATCCACAAACTAATGGACACATCGAGCAGACTAATCAAGTTATGGAGGATATGCTTAGAGAGTGCGTGATTGACTTTGAGAGTTTGTGGGAGACCCACTTGCCCTTAAACTCGCATACAATAACAGTTATCACTCTAGTATAGGGATGGCACTATTTAAAGCATTATATGGAAGACTGTGCTATTCACCACTATACTGGGTGATGTCAGATATGGTAAGCTTCTTGGTCCGGATATGGTTTGAGAAACAGCAAGAAGATTGGCATTGTCAGAGAAAATGTAAAAGACGCCAAGAGTAGATAGAAGAGCTATGCTGACAAGCATCGGAAGGATATGGATTTTAGTGTGGGAGATCAGGTATTTCTCAAGGTATCTCCAATACGAGGTGTTGTTAGATTCAGGAGGAAGAAGGGAAAGTTGTCACCTCAATACATTGGACCTTTTGAAATCCTTGATTATGTTGGAAAAGTCACCTACCGACTCGCACTGCCATAAAAAAATATCTAGAGTGCACAATGTCTCTCACATAAGCATGTTAAGGAAGTACGTTCATAGCTCAACACCAGTGATCAACTTCAAGGATATCGAAGTACATGACAATGTGTCCTATCACAATAAGCCAGTGCGTATTTTAGGCAAAGAGATCAAGAAGTTGAGAAATAAAGAGATTCCTCTAGTGAAGGTACAGTAGAGCCATCATGACAAGAGAGAAGTTTCCTGGGAGATGGAATAAGAAATACATAAGAAGTATCCAGAGTAACTTCAGGAGTAGCTTACTCAGATTTCGAGATGAGATCTTTTGATAGGTGGTGGAGAGATGTAGCACCTGCATTTTCCTATATGATTTTCCTGATTATCCTTGTAATTCTTCTCTATTAGATATACATAAGATCGGTTTCATTCCTCTCTCTACTGTTTGACATGATTTAGTTATGCTTGAAATGTTCGTTGTGGATCTTAGGAAAACTTTCTTTGAAAAGCAACCCCGAGCGCTCAAGCCCCGAGCGCTCGAGCTGTTAAATTAGTGAAATGACTATTTTGTCTTTGGGTTTTGAAAAACTATAAATACCCCTTTGTCTTCGGCATTTGTACGTTTTTTTAAACCAAAAAATAGAGAGTGCTTGGAGAGGGAGAGTTCTTGTGAGATTCTTAAGCATTCAACACATACACACACTCATCCATTCACATGCAACCATAGATTTCTCTTCTACAACACCCTCTCATCACACTCATGGCCTCATATTATGTAGATTGAAGAAGGATACATGAAGAGGAGTTCCAGAAATTGACAATCTTTGTAATCAAGTTGAAACAAGTCTTAATTGTAGCTCCATTTCTTATATTCTCAAGCTTTATTAACACTTTTCCAAATTTTGATCATCCAAACTCATCACAAGACCTTGTGAGTATAAATTCTCACTTAGACACCTTTAGATTTAGTTTTGACATGTTTTGATGCCTTACATGTGTCTTAAAAACTGAATTACGTTCATGCATGTTGAAGAAACCAAGGATCTAGTTTATGTCAGGCATGAGCGCTTGAGCATAGGGGTGCAACTCGCGCGTGGTTTTGGCTCTGCCCAGGCCAGAGCCTGAATTCAAGCAGTCTGCCCAAGCCTGAGCCCAACCCCTGCCCCGACCCCGACCCCGACCCCGACATAGCCCGAACTTTTCAACCCGAGCCCAGTTTATGATTTAGTATTATAACCTGAGCCCGAGCCTGAGTCCAAATTGCAATTTTGTTTTTGTGCAAATCGATTTTTAATATGTGAACAACAATATGTAGAGTATCAAATATACCTTTTTGTTTTGATTTGGGAAAAAACATTCACCTATTAATTTAGTGCTTGAATAATATCTAATAGTCTATTCTTATCACTAAAAAATACTATAATATAATGTCAAAAATAATACATGATAGAATTCGGGTTCCATAGGTTAACAAAATTCTGCCCAAGCCCGGCCCGAATTGAATTTGGGATTGCATTTTTCTGCCCAAGCCCGCCCATGGTGAATGTACCACGGGCCCAAGCCCAGTAATTTTCAAGCCAGGCCCGGGCTGACCAAAGTACGAGTATATTTTTTCTCAACTCTGATAACAAAAAATATACACGTAATGAGATCGAAACTTCTTAATAATCATACATATCACTGACGACCTCGCAAAAATACTCATACTTTGGTCTATTTTTGATACGTGAAGTGTCGTCCTTGTACTATTGAGTATCGTGGGTCATAGTGTCATTGATGTGCTTTTCGTATGCATTTTTTTAATCGGCTGCAAAAGTATGTAAAATCTGCTATAAAAGAATGCCTAATTGGTTGCAAGAGTACATTTAATTGGCTGTAAAAGTATATTATATCAGCTATTAAAGTATGAACATTTCAAAACATTGATTCATGTTAGGATTGCGAGAAAGATAAGTGGTTGAGTTCGCATCCAAAAATTGAGTCAGTTGTCGGATGGTTCAGTCTTTCAATCATAGTTCATAGTGAGTGAATGAGTATGATTTTCCTTGTCTTTATTCAGTTGGTCATAAATTAAAGATGTCGACTAATTAATAATGGACTTAGATGTTTTCTTAACTATTTCTAACGGAGCTTTGTGAGGACTTATACTCATTCAGCTTGTATTCAAGCTGACTGTGTTTTATACCACTGGACCTTCCACGTCCAGCTATGCCAGATTTAGTAGGTGGTGTGTAGCCTGAAGACAACTATGGTGATGACGGATATGCCATTGAGGGCTTTACGGTTGAAGGTTTTCATGATGAGGGACATGTTGGAGAAGACTTCTATGGGGACCACTACGACTTCACTAATTGAAGATTGCTCATCTATTCTTCTTTCATCTATTCCATTTCTTTGTAATAAATTAGTGGTTCTGGATGCTAATGACAAGTGTTGTCACAAGACTCTCGATGTTTTAATTACATACCTTTTATTTGTGTTTGTAACATATACTGTTGACTTAAGACTATTAATGTTTAATAGCTAAGCTGCATTTGAGATTAGACACATGCCATTATTACTATGTCTCTTGTTTTTATTTTCTGTTGAGGACAATCAGGTGACTTTCAACCAGCCATGTGTCTATAGATCCAAAAAGGAAATATTAAAATTTTCCTATTTTTGGTCTACTCCGGGGTGTGACATCGGTGAAGTCTATTTTTAGTATGCTTGACATGATAGTATGATCATGTGAAATTTTCGACGATTCGTATATGATTAGTAGATGCTAGACGGACCTTTCATACGAGAGACAACGTTATTAATAGTACTTACAAAAGTTCATGTTAAGAGTAAGGGTCTTATCTAATGTCGTTTATGTTTTGACTTGGATATGTGGACCTTGAAGTTAAGAGTTGCATGTGTGATGCTATCGAGGCCACGAGGGGCATCGGTTGTAAGTATGGGTTAGTGGATTGTTGATGAGGCCACGTAGTGGGCAAGGTTTTAAAGAGCATGATTTGCTTACACCATTTACTAATTTGGGCAAACTGGATGGGTGACGATAGTAAAGGATAAAATGGGTTACGTCAGTAACTAGCGGCCAATTGGGAGGGCGACGATATCCATGGTGTAAGAAAAAGGATAAAAACTGGGTTACCATCGATGTCACGCCCCGGAACAACAAAAATAGAGAAAATAAATTCTTTTTTTTTCATAGGCAGTGACTGGTGAAGTCACATGTTTGTCCATACCACACAATACTAAACAATAGAAAATAAAGAGACAACAGTAAACAGAGATCTAAGTTCAATATAACATAACTTAGAAGTTACTATCTACTACAATACTAGAAATCTAATATAACTAAAGTGTTAAGGCAACATATGCCTGATTATAAAAAGGTCTGAAAGCATGAGATAAATAAAACTACTATCTAGCCCTAATTTTAGTTGGTGTAGACATAATCATCGGCATAGTAATCTTCCTCCGCCAGATCTCCCTTAGGGTAGCCCTCTATAGCAGCGTCATCCACGACATAGTAGTTCTCACCCACAAGTCCTTCCCTTGCATAATCATAGGCAGGATGCGCTGGAACTTGGGAATGTCCAGCGACATAAAACTTTGTCAACTTATGAAAGCTGAGTAAGTTAAACACTAATATGGTATCCTAGTTATGAAGTTATTACAAGTTATGAACAATATAAGTAATAGTTTTACTCAATGATATCTTTTCTTGTTCAACTCATCCTCAACCGATTACTAACGTCTTGATACACGACGACTGACTATACCCGATTGAACGAAGAACAGACTCGATAGTATTAAATCCAATGATACACCATTACTCAGTCTACCGCTTTTAAGAACATGTTCACAATCCACCGCACGTCATGGACACCACGTAAGACCGACCCTAGCTTTTAAGAAAATATGCACAATCCACCGCATTACAAGGACACAATGCTTTGAGCAATGATACATCGTTCTATTGCCACGACTCATCGTAATCTACTAGTGATCCCAGTTCACTGCTTTCAAGGACATATTTGCGGTCCACCACTTAAGGATATATTAATGGATCATTAGTCTATCTTAGGGCTACTTGATCCGGTCCACCACTTTTAAGCATATATGCATAGTCCACCGCTTTTTTAAGGACAAATTAATGACCAAAGCCCGCCCACACAAGATTCCCGATCTTAGCAAACCTACTTAGTTGCGTACTAAGATCGATACAAGACATTCTCATGTGGCCTGACTACATTGAATGAAACGAATGATAACCTAAAGGGTTCACGACTGCTACGTTATCTAACATTACAAAATATTAACTTGTTACTCTTAACGTTACTACAATACGGTGTTTCATTATCCCTTATCTACTATAGTACCTACAACAAAAATGAGTTTTAGTGATGAAACATGGCGACGAAATATAAATTATGTCACCAAAAGTATAGCTTTAGTGACAAAATTAAATTTTGTCGCCTAAAAGGCTGAAAGGCACATACATTTGGCGATAAAATTATATTTCGTCACCTAAAGTGAAGCATTTAGCAACAAAATAAATTTTCATTGTCTAAAGTGATGTCTAAAGTACATCTCCACTACTCAGCTATATGCTGAGCGTACAATTCTAAATGTATGCTTATATGACAATTCATGGTTTAAGCATCTAAAACACATAGAAATAGTCTCTAGGGTGAGTGGTACGCATTCATCCGGTCGATGCCGTAGGAGGCCCACCTCTCCCATGCATCTTGTATACTGGTTGGGCCTTCCTCCATACCAGGTACTGTGTACTGGTTAGGCCCACCTCCAATCCAGACATAACCACAATTCCAATTCCAACAAGATCACAATCCTCAAGGTTCGAGGAGCTTACTCCGAATGAATTTGCACCAAACTCCCCTTTGACCCAAGTAGACACATAACATGCTCACATAAACATTTATACGTGTTTTTATCATAATTTCACGTGCATAATTAACGGGCCTAACTAACACATGAATTTCGCCCGGATCCAAGAATATCAAAAGTGATGTCCAAAACATGAAAATCCATATATTTCATAGATCTAGAATTCATACCTCGTGCGAATCTCTTCAAACTTTGAAGGATTGTCTAGGGGGCTAAATAAACGTCGGATTTCAAATTTGGGACGGTTCCTACAAGTTTTACCTGATTTTTTTCAAAAGTCTAGAATTAATATTTTTACAAAAATTGGCCAAACATGACCTAAGTGGTATCAAAACGTAGATCTTACCTCCACGAGTTCAAATCTGAAATCTGGAGAAAATCTGACGGACGAACGGTCGTCGATCGGCGTCGCAAAGCCCGTTGGCTCCAAATCTCCCTTCTCTCTCCTCTCTCTAGATATTTGGCAAGTGTTTGGATGAGATTGAAATCTCATCCCAATCTATATATAGGCAAACTTTCAGGGAATTACGTTTACCTCCCCGCAAGTTTCTCAAACTTCTAATTAATCCATGAAACTTCGCACACGTCCATTATATGCCTTTACGAGTGAAAATTATAAATTCCAAAAGTTTTCGACTAAGTTTCGTTTGGGTCCAAAAATAGCGTCCGAAACTAAATTCTGTGAAATCTCTACACAACCTACCTTTTTAATTAACGTATCTCTCACGTTCTCACCACAGTTCTCAAAATGATACTATCATATCCAAATTCACCAGAATTATACTACACAGGTATAATTACTATTCATAGAAATACCAGATAAGGTTAAATAACATGTAAATCATATAAATGTCATTTATTCATGATTATGCAATATGAACTTCCATGTTCCCGTGTCCTCACTGACACCTTACCGTTGACTCACAGTCAATCTCAATCCACCATTATCAACTAACATTGATAATCCACAAAAATCTGAAAATGCATATTAAAACCATGAAATTTTTTTGGAACGGGTGTGACACGCCGCGGGGACAATCCAGTTAGGACCTAGAACGTGATCCAAAATGTTCTAGACAGTTTCTTATACAAATTAGAAGACTAATAGAAATAGTAGACTATTTTTTAATCCAATTAGGAAACCCCCACGATTTGTGTTTTGTGCTAATCAATCCCAATCAGATTGTATTACCTTTTCAATTTCCTTGCCTTGTACGAGTAGGTCTCTTGTATCTATAAAAGAGACCACTCACCTCCTTTAAGGGCATCGTATACTTATTTTACACATACGCAATACCCCGTCGGTCTCTGGTAGTTCCGTCTACCTTGTGGGTTCACCAAAGACCCCTGGTGATTTGATGGTGTACATGCTCCAACACACCCGTGGATGTAGGTCTCTTCATTAACAGGGCCGAACTACATACAATTTATCTTGTCTAACTCTTCTTATCTCTTACCCAATATTTGACACCATCAATTTGGCACTGTTTGTGGGAAACGACAGTTTTTCCTCCAAAACAAATCTCTTAGCTGATAATCATGCCTCCGAAGAAGAATAAGAAGACTGCTCAACCAACGGATCAGGTTGATTCATCGATCACGCAACCGGTGGCTCCTATGATTCTAGAGCAGATCACAACGGCTCTAGCATAACTTTTGGAGGGTCAGCGTCAAGCCCAACAACAAATTGAGGCTCTAATAGCCCAATAGAATAAGCCCCGATAAACTACGGAATAGCTCGGGTACGATGAGCGTGGTCAGGTCCCTGCACAGACTGGACAACGCGCCCGAACTGCACCAGCATCCCTCTAGGTTATAGCACAGTCCGAGAACGATGAGCATAGGTGGGGTCCCATACGAATCCGACAACGTTCCCGGGCCAACCCGAACAGCACGAGGGATGCCAGAAAGATCATCAATGATAGGTGCACGGCCAGAGGAAAGGGACAAGAATGATTGACCCAGGAATCAACCCAGGATCTCCCAACTAGGAGTCGAAGTGACCTTAGGCACATGATTAACCAGAGTCAAAGCTGAGTCCTATCCCTGAGGATAGCGTACTTTGAAGAAGAAGTATGTTCCATCAACCTGACCTACCATACCAGTACCGGACGAGAAACCAGTCGGGAGGACGTGAAAGCTCGTATCATTGACTTGGAAAAATGGATCAAGAAATTAAGCTGAAAACCAAGTTACAATTATACCAATACAGAGCCTGAGTCATCGTTCACCAACCAGGTCATAGGATTTGCCATTCCATGCAAATTTAAACAGCCTCATCTCAACTTCTACAATGGGTCGGGAAGTCCGGTTGACCATGTCCGAACCTACAAGGCTCAGATGCACTGGCGACTAATGCTGATGAATTGTTCTACCTAGTCGTTCCCAGCACTCTCAAGGGACCAGCAACACAATGGTTTTACTCGCTTAAGCCCTGATCGGTTGGTGACTTCAAGGAACTCAGTAGACTTTTCATCAGCCAGTTCGTGGGTATGCTTGGCAGACCACAGCCAGACATCCAATTGCTGAATGTCAAGTAGCGAAAGGGAGAGTCCTTTAAGGATTACGTCGACCGATTCAACCAGCAAAAGCTTTAGATCCATGACTTAAATGACATGGTCATAATCACAACCTTCTTCTCGGGGGTTCAGAACACCAAGGTCGCCACATCATTCCACTATTAACTACCGGCAACCTTGGTTGAACTCTCAAAGAAGGTCGGGAAATACATCGACACTGAGGAGTTCTTGATGTCCAAACGCTCAAACTTCGCTAAAGATGATTCCATAAGGGTCAAATAGAAATGAGAAAAGAGCTCGGGAAAGAAGCAAATACAGGATCAGCAATGGGGTGGTCGGGATCAGACCCCGATCACCTTCACGCCACTTTTCCAACCCATCCAAGAGGTCATGGTAGCTGTTGAGGCTCAGAAGCTGCTTAAGAAGCCCACCAAGTTAAAGAGCCCACCCGAAAAGAGAAATCAGGACAAGTATTACTGGTACCACAAAGACCACAGCCATAATACCGAGGACTGCTTCAAGCTCAAAATTACCATTGAGAAGATCATCGAGCAGGGTCATCTAGCCGAGTTTCTCACCACAGACAGATGACCATGACAAGATACCCGGTCTCCAAAGTAGCAATAACCACTCGGCTATATCAATGTGGTCTTGGGAGGAACATCGGGCGGAGGGGACTCACAATCGACAAGGAAGAGACACGCTCGGGCATCCTGAGCGGATGTCCTGCAAGTCCAACCAGCCAACTCTCCACTAATCAATATCTTGACTTTCTCTTTCTAACGATGTCTGGGACCAGCATTACCCCATGATAATCCACTAGTGGTTACGCTCTCTCTATATCTAATTACATGGTAAAGAGGGTGCTCATGGATACGGGTAGCTCTTCCGACACACTATTCACCACAGCCTTCAATCAGTTTGGGATATCAAGGGATCGGCTCCGACCAGTGGCCACTCCCTTAGTAGGATTTAATGGATCTAGCACACAACTGCTCGGGATGATCGAGCTGCCAGTTATAATGGGGACCTACCCATAGTAGACCTCCGTGCTCGCAAACTTTGTTATGGTGAGGCCCCGTCTGCTAACAATGTCATCCTTGGGAGACCGACACTTAACAAGGCCAGAGTAGTTGTATCAACTTACAACCTGATCATCAAGTTCCCAACCCCACAGGAACAGGGAAGTCTGAGGGGAGATCAAGCCACCACCCAGAGTTGTTATGTCATTTTCTTGCGCAGAGAGGCAATTTCAGAAGCACTAAACATACAGGAGATGGACCCAAGGGACGCTAGAGATGGAGTCAGCTGAGTTGAAGAACTTAGTCAAGTAGTGTTGAACCCCTAATTTCCTGACCGGTCCGTCAGTATTGGCACTCTCCTAGAATCGGATCTCAGAGAAAAGCTAGTCTAGTTCCTGAGAGAGAACCAAGACGTCTTCGCCTAGATCCATGAGGACATGCTTGGAATTGATCCATGGGTCATATCCGACTGACCAATGTTGATCCGAGCTTCTGCCTGGTTAAACAAAAAAGGAGGGGAATGGCCCCTGAAAGACAAGAAGCAGTATGTGAGGATGTTGGGAAACTTTTCAAAGCAAGGTCAATCCGTGAAGTGTAGTATACCAATTATTAACCAACGTCATTCTGGTCAAGAACAGCAATGGAAAGTAGAAGCTATGGGCAGACTTTACCGAATTGAACAAGGCCTGTCCCAGAGATTACTATCCACTACCCAAGATAAACCTCCTTGTAGACTCAACAATCGATCACTCACTCATTTCCTTCATAGACGCCTACTCAGGGTACAACCAGATCTACATGTATCCCAGTGATGAAGAGAAGGCTTCCTTCATCACTAACCAAGGAACATACTATTACAAGGTGATGCCCTATGGCCTCAAGAATGCCAGGGCAACTTATCAGTGCTTGGCCAACCATATGTTCAGAGATCTGATCGAGAAGACAATGGAGGTGTACGTTGACGACCTCCTAGTCAAGAGCTGGGATAAGAATGACCATCTTGAACACTTGACTGAGTCCTACAACATCCTAAGGAAGTTCCAAATGAAGTTAAACCCAACTAAATGCGCATTCGAAGTCTCATCTGGGAAGTTCTTAGGACATCTGATCAGCAAGCAGGGAATTGAAGCCAACTCGGAGAAGATCCAAGAAATCATCAATATGCGGTCACCCAATTCAACCAAGGAGGTTCATAGTCTGGCAGGACGGGTGGTATCATGAAATAGATTCGTGTCCCGAGTAACCGACTGGTGCCTGTCATTCTTCAAGATCCTCTACAAAGCCTTTGAGTGGTCAGAGGAGTATGAGAGGCGTTTCAAGAACTCAAGAAGTACCTGACATTGACTTCTCTGCTTTCAACACCCATACCAAAGTAATAGTTATTCCTTTACTTGGAAGTATCACCCTCGGTAGCAAGCTCAGCACTGATCAGAGAGGAGCATGAGTACTTGGTTTACTACACAAGGTGGGCACTCCAGTATGTAAAAAGTCAGTACTCCCACATGGAGAAGCTGGCTTTTGTGCTTATCATCTCAGCTTGGCGGCTCCGCCCATACTTCTAAGCCCACATCATAGTTGTCCTCACAGATCAGCCTCTGTGCAAGATACTATGTCGGCCTGAAACATCCGGGAGACTAATGAAGTGGACATTGGAATTGGAAGAGTTCGAGGTGGTTTACAAACCTCGGACAATAATCAAGGGGCAAGCAGTGGTAGATTTTCTTGTAGATCACCTACTCGGAAGATCCGATCGAGGAGTCCAACCCGCCTGAGTTATCACCTGAGCTACAGTCTGACATCCCGACCTGGATACTTTATATGGATGGATCCTCCAACAAGCAAGGCAACGGGACACGAGCCATCCTAACCACACCCGACGGGATCCAGCTTGAGTATGCCCTAAGGTTTGGATTCTAGGCTTCTAACAATGAAGTCGAGTATGAAGCCTTATTGGTCGAGCTGTAATTGGCTACCTTAGTGAGCGCAAGACAAGTTCAAGTATACAGTGACTCCCAGTTGGTTGTCAATCAAGTCTGACAGGAGTACGAAGCTCGGGAAGATAACATGGTGACCTACTTGTCCCTTATTAGAGAGGTTACAAGAAAACTCAAAAGGTTCTCTATCACACAGATCCCGAGGGAAGAAAATACACGGGCCGACCCAGTAGCATGCCTGGCATCATTTTCTGAGTTGTACCTACCTAGGATAAGGATAGAATACATGCTCGAACCTAGTGTGTCCAACTCGGAAGGTATAGAGGTAGACCCGGTCGATTTAGTGCCTAGCTAGATGGATCCTAGTACAATGTTCCTCACAACCGGGAGCCTACCAGCCAGGAAGGATGAAGCCCGATGGGTCAAATACTGAGCGGCCAGGTACTACCTCATCGACGGTATACCGTACAAGAGAGGATTTTCTGTCCCCTACCTCCGATGCATCCACCCTACCCAGGTCTAGGAAATCTTGTATGAAATCCATGAAGGAGTGTACGGAAGCCACATTAGAGGCTGGGCACTCTCCTGCAGGGCCCTGCTGTAAGGTTACTATAAGCCAACAATGGCCCGGGATTCTCGGGATTATGTCAGGTGTGACAAGTGCCGGAGGCGTGCAAACATGATCAACCTCCCGGCAGAGCCCCAAACTCCAATCCTCAACCCGTGGTCATTTGCTCAGTAGGGCATCGACATAGTCAGGCCGCTTCCCATAGTAAAGGATCAGGTTAAGTTCGCCGTTATCGCAGTGAAGTACTTTACCAAGTGGGTAGAAGCCGAGCCCTTGGCAATAATAACTGAGAGGAAAATGGAAAATTTTGTTAAAAAAAACATCCTCAGTAGGTTCGGCGCAACGGGTACTAGTCAGTGACAATGGAAGACAGTTTGACACACCGGTGTTTAGGCAGTTTTGCTCGGGTTACGGGATATCAAATCACTACTCTTCTCCTAAGCATCCTCAAGCTAATGGACAGGCCAGGGTAACAAATCGAACGATTCGACAGTCCATTAAAACCAGGCTTGAAAAAGCCAAGGGACTCTGGGTGGTGAGCTACCGACCCTTCTGTGGGCCTATCGGACCACTCCCCGAGCAGCAATGGGAGAGACCCCGTTCTCACTCACCTATGGCTTTGAGGCAGTGGTCCCCATAGAACTGAGAGAACCAACATACTGGGTGGAAAACTATAGCAAGCAAGGCAATAAGGAAGCCCTCAGAGGAGAGCTCGACCTGGTAGAAGAAAAAGGGATCGGGCATACCTAAAAATGGCAGCATATAAGCAAAGGGTCTCACGGTACTTCAATAGCAAGGTAAAGCGTTGCAGTTTCCAAGTGGGAGTCCTCGTCTTCAAAGTAGTAAATCAGTCTACTAAAATCCCGAGCCACGAGAAGCTTGGACCAAACTGGGAAGGCCCTTATAGGGTTACCCGAGTCAACTGACCGGGAACATACTGGCTAATGATGGTAGAAGGACTAGATCTGTCACACCCATGTAACATGGAGCATCTACGAAAGTAATTCTAGTAAAATGTGGATCAATATTGGTTAGGGACGTATGTTTTCTTTTAAAAAGTTGTAGCTCTTTCCGAGCAATCATAGCATTTTTTTAGCTTGATTAAAGATTCTTTCTTGTAAACAGTGTTCCTTACCAGTATTTCACAATAAAAAAGACCTCGAGATCACGCCTGAGGCACCAAACGACCTCGGGATCACACCTGAGGCATCAACAAGACCTCGGAATCACACCTGAGGCACCAGTTCTGCTTAGGTCATAACTTGCGATGGGGGCAAATCCCCATAGGTGGCTGATAATAGCTAACTTAAAAGACCCTGAAACTACCAACATTTTAGGTTGGCTACCTACATCCATCACCTCTATTAACACCCGCCTTAGCAAAAGCTTGGGGGGTAGGAGGGAATAATGAACTAAATAGGAAGTCACACCAGGCATTTGTAGGACTTAGAATTAACTAAGTGTAAACCCTTAAACATTCCTAAGTGCTTACAATGCTCAGAGTCCACGTCGGGATTGTTACAAAGAGCTTTGTTAATCCCGAGCACTTACAATTCCCCGACCGGGTTCTACAAGCCTGAATAAATTCCAAGTACAATAGCTCAAAAAATTTCTCCCAATTAAGGTTTTACAGATCCCCTAAAGACCAAGTGTCTCCTATCAGGCAGTTTTAAACCTTTTGCTAAGGTAGAGTTGTAATAAAGCTAAGTAACTGGTTGGGCATGGGCAAAGACAAACAAGCAAAAATACACAAGTACAAACGGTATGCGAAAAGTGACCTCAAGGGGCCTTGTCATTACCAGTTTGGAAAGAAGTACATTGCTTGGGGGGTAATTATAGTAGCTTCTACCCCCCCCCCCCCCCCCCCCTCCCCCCCCCCTCCCACCCCCACCCCCACCCCAAAAAAAATAAAGTAATAAAAATTCTTCACTGTTGATCATCTACAATGATCACGATATCTTTGGTCTCCCCGACCTCTCCACCAGCAGCTGCCCCTCTATCAATAGGGGCCCCCTTCTCAGCAGCAAGGTTCTCCTCCTTCCAAAAATTGGATTCATCCCATGAGTAGCCCGAGAGATCCCACTTGGGATGATCTAGAACCACCCTCTAGGTCAGGTCAGCATAGCTCTGAAGGAAGTCGGCCTCGAATTCTTCCTCCGCACCTTCTCCGCCCCCTCCCGAGCGACAATAGCATCAGCAAGGGCCTTCTTCTCAGCCTTTGTAGCCTTCCAAGCCTCCCGCTCAGTTGCTAATTCTTCTTGAGATGCTCCCAAGTCTGAGGTTAATGCCTTTGTCTTCTCTCTCTCCATGGCCAGGGCAAAGTCCAAAGCCTTCCGCGCCGCCTTCTTCGTGGAAAGAGTGGCCTCAGCAGCGGCTAAAATATCAGCCATCCCGGGCAAGTAGGCCTCAGCCCCAGCCACCAAACAACCGGTCTAAAAAAGAAACAGAGGCCTATTAATCACCGTGAACAAAGAAATGGAAACAGAGAAAGATGAGTTACCTACCATGTGGGAGATGTTGTAAAGCCACCCGATCAGAGCCTCGGGTGCCAAGTCCTGAACATCTCTCAACCTGACTCTGGAGCAGCCCGTGCTGGACTCTCGCCCGGACTTCATCCGCAGTTTTCACCGATGTAATCCCGGTTGGGATATTCCCCAAAGGTTGTTCAGTGACTGCAATAACCTTAACTTGGGGGGTCGACGTCCCGGCCGAATCCTGGCGAGGCCCTCGATGAGTCTGCTTAAGTTGTTGGCCAGCAGTAGGGTCTTGCCTTTTCCTACTCTAGCTAGCTCGCGTAGCCAAAACAACCTCCTTTTCCTTCAGAGCAGCCGAATCCTTGGGAGCCATCTCTGTGAAAAACCATGAAATGATGTGAGTCAAAGGAATGCAGGCGGGTAAGTAATTGGACAAACAACAAAAAATGGTTGAAGCAGTATAGGGACCTAAAAGGTAAGAACATACCAGGAATAATCAGAGGAAAGATGGGTGATTCAAAGGGCTTGGCTACCTCGTAGCTAACCTTTCGGGCTCCTGTCTGGGTTAATAAGTCAGCAACATTTGTGGGATCCTAAGCCAAGGCCCTGATCCTGTCCTAGCACTCATCAGGAATGCTCGGCAGGTCAGTCAACCCCACTACAAAACGAACACAGATCGGTTAGTCCAACGGAAGTAACAAGACTAGAAGGAAAGCAAACCCCAAGACTAGAGCTTACTCCTCAACTTTCCCGCCCAAGAGGTCCTCAATTGAATCCCCGGAGCATCCTTGCAAAACCCGAGGGTGGACACATGGAAGAATTTTTTCTTCCATCCCTTGTTATTGCTCGGTACTTTCCAATTATCTTCCTCCCCTACCGGGACCTCCCTGTACAACGGGAATGGTCAGTAGGTCCACAAGAACTCTTGGAGAGTGAGCTTGTACCCGAGGACTTGGGGCCAGAGGTGTATGGCCCCCATCAAAATTCTCCACCCGTTGGGGTAAGTTACCCGGGAACAATCCCGAGGTAGCTCAGCACATCCCAAGCAAGTGGATGGAGGGAAAGGGGAAGGCGAAGGCCTGCCATGAAGGTGTCCTCATAGAGGGTGACAAAACCCGACCGGTGCAGATGAGCTCCACTGGTGGGTATGGCTAAGGAACAATGACTGAGAATATCATATCTATCCCTAATCTGTCCCAGGTCAGTAACAAGTAGACTGTTGGGAGTCCACTTGCAAGAAAAGGCTACATCGGGACTACCAAAGACCGATGCCCCATCACCTGACCCTCGCGACACGGAGGCTTCCTGGAGCCCCCTGGCTCATCTCATCGTCAGACGTCTGAATAGGAATCCTACCTTCGCTATGATGGTCTAACGGAGTCAGTGAAGGAGGGTCCAAGCTTGTGTCTGGGGTCCCTAACCTAGTTTGCTCATCTTTTAATTAGAAAGACAAGTTAAAATCAGAATGACACATTTCTAAGGTCCCTACAACAGGACAAAGGTGTAGCTGGCGGCCTAAGTAGGGGTCATGAACCCCAAATCTAAGATACAAGGGTGGAAGGGCCAATAACATGTACGGTAAGGCGTACAAGGTCTTAACGATTAGGTAGCACTCGGACAAAACGATCCTATGATATACCAACTAGGCCAACTACTCTACCAAAGAAAGGGAACCACCTGATCTGAGAAAGAAGTAGAGCCTAAGAAAAAAGAAATCCCACTCCCTTAGAAGAGCTAACAAGTTCCTATTCTCCAGCCTCGTTTAGAAATAATAAAAAATGAAGAAGAGAAGGAAAAATACAATGAATTACAGGGCTGGAGGGACGAAGACTTACAAGAACGAAGAGCAGGAGAGAGCTCGGGAACCTTGATCGGATGCTTTTTCTTTGATACCGCTCAGTAGACTCTTCCTATGGGTAGCAGTAACAAAAATGCTCTAAGTGCTCCTTTTATAGTTTCCATGGACGGTCTAGATGATCTCAAATCCAATGGTCCAGCCATCTTCCTACCTAAACTCCCAACAGTTGGCACCGCGAGCAGCCCGAGCAGTGCCTCAAAAGGGGTGCACATTAAAGGTACGATGTGATAGTTCAATTAGTTTGTGACTGTCCGGCTGCATTTGTACTGGTCTCGTTGGATCCGAACTAAACCAACCACTTCTTGGCACGTGGCAGGTACCAACCCCAAGCTCTCGAGGTAACCGATCAGTCTACGCCCCGATAACCAAGGTGACCAGTCCAGCCCCGAGCAATTTCCCAAGCTGTATCCCGGACGGTTTGCCAAAGCTATGCAATTTTCCAACCCTCATCTGATGAAGCATCACTTTAGCCTTCGAAATGGGGGGTAGCTGATATGTACAAAAATGTCCAATAGAAGCAAAGTTTCGCTCGTGCATAACCCGAGTGGTATGCCCAGTATCATCAGGGCCCTACCAATAGGTCAAGAATGCATCACGGGCTCCGGTCTCCGCGGGGACAGCCCAGTCACGCCCCAGAACGTTATCCAGAATGTTCTAGACAGTTTCCTATACAAGTTAGAAGACTAATGGAAAGAGTAGACTGTTTCCTAATCTAATTAGGAAACCCCCATGATTTGTGCTAATCATTCTCAATCAGATTGTGTTACCTTATCAATTTTCTTGCCTTGTATGACTAGGTCTCTTGTATCTATAAAAGAGATCACTCACATCCTTTAAGGGGATTGCATACTTATTCCACACATACGTATATACCCAACCAGTCTCTGGTAGTTCCGTCTTCCTTGTGGGTTCAACAAAGACCCCTAGTGATTTGATAGTGTACGTACTCCGACACACCTGTGGACGTAGGTCTCTTCATTAATAGGGTCGAATCACATACAATTTCTCTTGTTTAACTCTTCTTATCTCTTACCAAATATTTGACATAATCAATATATGTAAACCATAGTATATCACTCTCTCTCCTCAAAAGAGTTCCAGCAAGTCTCAAAAGCAAGAAATTCGACTCATGTATTTAGAGAGGGATATATTCACGTAGCCAATCCTTAGCCAATTGAGAGGATCAAAACTACTGATGGAATCAAGTGGTATCCTTACCAATCGATTGGGGGTAGGTAGGAAAAGTGCCAATCGATTGAGATAAGGGAAAATTGATTAGGGTTTGGTATTATGACTCCAACCAATTGATCCAATGACCAATAGATTGGGTTAAGGAGGTTACATGTCAATCGATTAACAAAGGGTACAATTGATTGGGAAAACATTCCAATCGATTGGGGTACAAAATACAACAATGGTAAAGTAATGTTCATACAAACATTAAAGCAATAGTACCAAGTCTTATTCATTAATGTATATTTCAAAAATACAGGGAATTACAAGCGGCAACTAGCGGCCCATTAGGTGGGGGCAATATCCATATGCTATGTTTGGTAACCACGGTCAAGAGTAGGATGGGTTATGACAATAACTAGCAGCCAACTAGGTGGGCAACGATACTCGATGGTATGTTCAAGTGTGTCAGTATTAGTGTTGGTTGGACTTATTGTCCTAGGCAGGGTGTTGTGTTGTGTCACACCCTGGGACAACAAAAATAGAGAAAATAAATTCCCTTTTGGGTCCATAGGCAGTGACTGGTAAAGTCATATGATTGCCCACACCATACAATACTAAACAACAGGAAAGATAAAGAGATCACAATATAATAATCTAGGTTCTAGGATAAAACATAACTTAATGTCAAAATAAAGTTACTGGCTAATACATATTAGAGTCTCGAATCAAATAAAAACATAAAGTGTTGGGGCAACATATGCCCGATTATAAAGAGGTCTGAATATGACCCAAAAATTATTTATGTGCGCTTGTGCTACGTTCAAGTGTAAACGATCGTGCAAGTAGTAATCTGGTTAAGACCAGGTCAATCCCACAGGGAAGGTTGTAAACTAATTACTTAGATCAAACTCTAAAAGAAACTAAAAAAAATTCAATGTTTAAGAGAAGTGTAGAACACAAAGTTCCACAATTAACAACTACTAAAAGCAAAGCAATTAAACTAAGTTACGAATTAACTAATTAACTAAAGCGGTATTTTAAAAACAGTTTGTCTTAATAAAAGGGGAATGTTGGGATCACACGAATCCGCAATGACCTAACCATCTACCATGCACCTACATTAAAGCTCTATAGAGTTCATCTCTCTATAGTATTCCGTGTTTCTCTAAAAATAAAGAATCAATAGCCCTTTCATGACCGGGGCTATATCATCACAGTTAATTTGAAACACATGAAAGCGGTTTAGATCAATAGTTAAGTGTCACATATACAATGGTGTTAGCATTGAGAGTGGTTTGCAAAAGTTATTGAAAGAAAATTCCTTAAGGCCTTAAGTTCAAAGACTGTTTTGACAAACTGAGCATTTGGGGACAGTTTGATAATGAATCTCTAAAATAAAAAGTCTAGGAATACTATAGAAGATCTTCTCAAGAATTAGACTGCTCAATCGATCAACGCGCTTTCGATCAATCGAGAATCGTCATCTTTCGAGCGATCGAAATGTCTTCGATCGCTTGACTGTATCCCGAGTTCGATCGATCGAACTACCTTCGATCAATCAAGCACAGGTTCTAAACTGATGCATGGCAGAGGTTGGAGATCACTATTTCATCGTGATCTCCTAACCTTAGGACTACTCAGACATGGTCTGGAGTGTCTCAGATTCGTTTTTAACGTAAAAGCCCATTGAAGTCATGTTTAGTTGTGATTTAAACACGGAATCTATGAAAACTAATGATTTAACACTAGATAACATGCAAGGCTACGAGATAATCAGATTATACCATGCAAAACCAAAAATAGAATGTAAATAAAATAGTAAGATGTAACCTGGAATGAAGAACTTTAATTAAACTTAAGAGAATCCAAGCCAAAACAAGATTAAACCTTGATAAACCTACAAAAACATGTAAAACTCTCTACCTCTCTCTCTCTAAAACTGTCGAAAAACAAAGTGGGCATCCTTCTGGACGTCTTTACAACCAATATTTATAGACAAACTAAATGCTAGGGTTATAATGCATGTTTCTGCTGCGTGTGCATAAGTTCTGATAAAAGCCATGTTCGATCGATCGAACATCACTTGATCGATTGAACTTTTGGAATCTTTGAGCGTTTGAACGTACTTCGATCGATCAAAACCTCGATCGCTTGAGGTTTTTTCGATCACTCGAGCTTCACTTTTCATGTTTGCATTGTCTTCCTTATAATCTAGCATTCCCTTTTATCATGATATTCATTTCTTCACACAGCAAACAGTGATCTGCACAAATTATAGCTAAAACAATACAACTTATCATAGATTAATCATATTATGTAAAAGTTGGCATTGTAATCCAAATTGCAGATTTACAAGGGAGTTGTAGACTAAATTAGTGTATTTCTTTATTTTAGCGCGGCTGTATTTTACAAATACCCCCGCTTGTCAGAATACACAAAAGTAAAATAAACTACTATCATCTAGCCTAGTCTTCAATTGGCATAAACGTAGTAGTCTTCCTCGGCTTGATCACCCTTAGGGTAGTCCTCCATAGCATCACCATATTTAGCGTAGTAGTAATCCTTGCCCGCAGGTCCTTCACCTGTAAGGTCATAGACAAGGTGTGTTAGAACGTAGGAATGTTCAGTGGCATAAACGTCATCAGCTAATGAAAGTTGAGTGAGTTAGATACTAACAGGGTATTGAACTATTGAAGTTATAACAAATTATGAATGACATAAATTAAATGCTGCTAAATAATATCTTCTCTTTATTCAAATCTCATCATTAACTAATTCTCTAACATCTTGTCATACTCAGACCGAGAATGAACTCTTGATCGATGAATAGACTTGATAGTTCAACTATATAGATATACCATCATTCTGTCCATCGCTTTTAGAACATATGAATAGCACACTACATGTCATGGACACTACATCAGTCTGTCCCCAGCTTTTAAGAACATATGAACAGCTCATCGTATTACAGGGACATAATGTTTGAACAAGGCATGTCAATCTATTGCCATGACTTATTGCATCTACTACTAATGATCCTAGCTCATTGCCTCTTAAGAACATAAGCACGGATCACTGGCTTTTAAGAACATATCATGGATCACCTGGTCTATCTTAGGGTTACTTGGTCTAACTAACCGCCTTTTTTTTAGAATATATGCATATCTCACTGGCTTTCAAGAACATATCATGACCAATGCCTGCCCACATAAGATTCCCAGATCTTAGCAAACTTACTTAAGTTCCGAACTAACATCGATACAAGACAATCCCATGTGAGCTGACTATATTGAATGAAACAAACGATAACACCAAAACAATCCACAACTACTACGTTATCTAACGTATGAACATTAACCCATTACTCTTAACGTTACTATAATTCGACATCTCATTTCTCTTATCTATTATGATATTGCATGTAGGAGATTACAAAACAACATTTCAACAGCTAAGCAATTATAATACAACTAAACAGGGATAATCAACATTCTATAATTGCCAATCGATCTCAAACGATTGGAAAAAAGTCTAATCGATTGGATCACAATCAATGCCAATGGATTACAAACTTTGGCAATCGATTGGGGTATCAAGAATGGCAATCGATTGGGAAAAGTCTCAATAGATTGGGACTTCATCTTCTTCACAAAGATGACAGTCCAACAATATAACTTCGGGAAAAGATGTATTGTGCATCTTTCCTTCTTTTGAACATGCTCTAACATCAATATTAAGCTACCATGTGAGTTTAGAACTCACCTTAGGAGTAAAGGGGTGTTTATGTGGTGATTGAAAGCTTGGAAGCTCTCCAATGGTGGTCTCATTCTCCCTTTTCCTTCTTTTCTTTCTTTCTTCTATTTTTCTGATACTTTTTCTTCTCTTTTTTGTTCTGGTTCTCTTGTTCTTCTTTCTTCTCTTGATCACAGTGAGAGAGTGTGTATATATATATATGTATAAGTGTATGTATATATACATATATATAATCTCATACCAAACTCCTCTCTCTCTCTCTCTTTCTCTCTCTCCCTCTCTCTAAAATTGTTCTGGAAAAATAGAAAAAGCGAGAAAACGTGACATATGGATAGAGATTAAGTGTTCACATGGCCAATCCCCAGCCAGAGCAAAAGGATCAAAACAACTGATGCCCATCGATTGCAAGGGTGAGAATAGATTGGGGTAGGTAGTTAATATACCAATCGATTGGGACAAAGGGGCAATCGATTGGGGTTTAGTCGTAATGGCTCCAATTGCTCCAATCGATTACTATGAAGTTCAATGGATTGGGGTAAGGTGGTAGGTACAAGGGTACTAATTGATTGGGAAAAAGGGCCAATCGATTGGGGTTCAAGTTAAGGCAATCAATTGGTAACTTAGTCCAATCGATTGGGACACAAAAGACATTAAAGGTAAAGTAAAACTCATACAAGTATTTAAAGAATAATTACATAGTCTTATTCATTATTATACATTATAAAAATACAGGGTGTTACATGTTGTGAGTTGCATTGGGTAGTGTGAAGTGTTATGTGGTCACTAACTTCGAGGTGAGATGTGTGATGAGAATCTTATATGAGATATGTGAAATATTAAATACTTTCTAAATCTTAACTATGCTTCCATGTATGCTGTTAGTCTATGTTTTGGTTATACACATTTGTGGTATTACATTCACTTGGCTTTATAGTTGATGGTGTACTCGCCTTGAGCCATCCTTGCTTAGATTTCCAATTCTAGAAAAAGCCCGAGACCGACTTCCAAGAAGATGAGCAATGAGGAGAAGGGTGGTACCCCTTTGCCAACTGAGAAGGGACCGAGCACTTTGCTAGAGAACCTTGCCGAGATGCTATTCGAGATTATGTTTAGTTTTATTCAGATCATCCTAGATACTCTGTCCGGCCTTTAGTTATTTCCGATGATGTATCCCAGACTTATGTAGTTATACCTTTAGGATGATCGTAGTTTCATTATCGAACTTATGTAGTGGTATATTTTTTAGACTATGATGTAAACCTTATGTTGCACCACTTTATCATTTAGTAATGACTATGCTTTAAGTTTGTGATCCTTGTGCACTTTTATTACTTTGATCAATAATGCTATAGTAACCGAAGAGAACCGAATATTTGCACCGAAAGTGAGTGGGGTCCACTTACATTACACTGTCTCTATCTCAGTTCATTCCTCTTGTTTGCTATATTTTATTTTTTGGACCTCTCTCCTCAACATTGTCTCTATCTCTTTTTCCTCTCTCTCTCCATCCTCGTCTCGCCTTCTCGCTCCTTCTTGAATCCGGTCACTTCAGAATTATAGAGAGAGAGAAAAGCGACCATAAAAAAATCATAGTATCTTAAGAGAGAGAAAGTAGAAGATGTATTGAATTCAAAGAGAGACAAAGTAAAGTATGAGTGTGAGTATGTTGAAGAGGTCCTGCAATGGAGACCACCCCCTGATTTGGTCATTTTTTGGTTGCATCTTGGTTTTTGAGGGTGAATTAGGGTTTTGATTTTCATATTTTTGATTTTTGGTTGGTCTATAAGATAATATTTGGTGAGATTTTGGCCAAATACTTGAGATTTGCATGTTGTTCTCTCTGAAAGTAATGGCTTGTTGTGAATCTATCAAAATAGTTTACAACTAAAAAAAGTGGTCAATGCAGTGAAACCATATTAAGCAGTAACCCTTAAAATCCACTCAACAACCTCTCTCCTCAAATCAATTTGATCCAAATGGGTCTGTTTCTATTTGGAGATTAGAGACAAAAGCTCATATTCTTCCCAGAACAAGTCATGTTCTGATAAAACCAAAGGGCTTTTCTCTTTTTCAGCCTCCTCATCACACTTAATCTCACTCTCTAATTCGAAATGCTCTTCTTTACTGCAGAGACCATCAAGAAGAGACATTTTAGGGTTCTGTAGCTGTGATTTTAAGCTCTCATGAGAAGATGCATGTGGAGCAGGTGAAGAGACAGAAGAAGCTCAATCTTGACCCAGTATCATATCTGTATCTGCTCTCTCTCTCTCTCTCTCTCTCTCTCTCTCTCTCCCTCTCCCTCTCTCTCTCTATAGACAGCAAAGAGAGATAAACAAGGTATCAAAGAGGGGGCTATTCCAGGCTATCCTATTTTCCTAATTTTACTCTTAATTTGTTTCAATTTAATTTTTGAGGGTTTTTTGAGTGGGGACCACCTATTTCAGTGTAAAATTTTAGTGGTATTCAGTTCTTATAGTATAATTCTACTCTGATTGTTGTGTGGTTTGGACAATCTGGTTATCACGAACTGTCTCAACTCATCTGGTCCAAGAGTGTAAAGTCCTTTTTCCCTATCCTATTACACTCGGGTGCGACATTACTATTTTTGAAAAAAACTTTTGTCTATGATGATATGTTATCGTCTTTACCTAGACAATATTGTTGTCACACCCCAGAGAAGCAAAAATAGAGAAAACAAGTTCCTTTTTGGTCCCGTAGGTTCGTGACTGGTGAATAACCGCATTGTCATCTATATAAACCAATAAACTCAATGATAGGGAGAATGCTATTCATAGAACATATCTTATTAACATAATCAGAGGCTACAACAGAAATATAAAAGGTTTGGAAGCAACAGATGCCCAAGTACCAATTATAAAAGTCTACTAAAACTATTACAGCATCTAGCTTATAGTCTGAAACCTATAACAATAATAACAGCAGTACAATAGATATGCAAACTAACTATTACAAAGCAGCACACCTTCGTCTTCAAGCCTTCAGCTCCAAGTTCGGCGGAACATCAGTCTCCGTCCTTAAGACCTGCCAAGCTCTAGACATTGGAATGTCCAGGGCACAAACGCCATCAGCTTTGAATACAAAGTTGAGTGAGTACATTAAACAACACTCCTCACCGTTATTGTTCAGCATCTTAAAATGCGGTTAAATCTCTTAACAATGATGTCACTCACGGACATAGCAGAGGTCTCATTAAACTATACAGTAACTCAATGATAACAGAAATCATAGGGAGCATATTAATGACAAAGATAAGGATCATGGTATAACATCTTATCACATATTCACCAAATCCATGCATGCAACCCATGCATTCATCCCTTGCATATACCTTTACATCGGGATGCTGAATCCACGACTGAACCATCATGTGTTCTATCCATACCCATATCCATATTCATACTCGTATCCATGTTCTTATTCTCATTTGTATCCATTTCTGTATCCATTCGTCGAAAATAATACCATTCTGTATCCATACGTCAATACCATAATACCAATCTATATCCATATGTCAATACCACAATACCAATCGGAATCACCCAACTAGTCAGTAGGACCCACGATCCCTTGATAGGGTTACCGGTCGTTGTGGACACGTGGGATTCCACTATCCACTTTGTTTGTTTTTGTTGTTTGAAATTTGGTTTTGAAAAGAAAGAAAATAGGTCTGTTGAAAATAGATACAGAGTCGTCACTTGGTCTTTAAGGAACCAAGAAACCTAATTTTGACTCACCCAAATGGATAAAGGGCACCGGCCCTTCATAACCAAAGAACTTGGCTTGGGGTTTTGGTACGAGAGAGGAAGGAGCCTTTGTCGCGACTAAAACACCCTCAACTCGCCCCGTCTTTCGACGGGCCTCAATTAGCATCCAAATAATCATCTTATACTATGTATGGTTCGACAATTAATACTATGATAATATATTACATCACATAAGAAAATTTGAAATGGAAGATCTAAAGATAAAATATCATTCATAAGATCTAAGCCAAGTATCACACAATGCAGAGTGAAAGATCACACGAATAAACCTAGGAAAAATCGTCTAATCACATATCAAGTAATAAAGTTTTCCTAATCTAAGGGGACATGAATTGTTCTTGAAACAAATAAATAAAGAAACCAAAATATGCTTAGCAAGCTAGTATGATGCATGTTAATCTTTGAGAAAAGAAGATCTCTCAATCCCCGGGATGGATGAGAAAAGAGGATTAGATCGAAGGGAAGCATGAACGTGTGATCATGATCATTCCTTATAATCTTCTTATATTAGGAGTCACAGGGACATGAATTGTTCTTGAAACAAATAAATAAAGAAACCAAAATATGCTTAGCAAGCTAGTATGATGCATGTTAATCTTTGAGAAAAGAAGATCTCTCAATCCCCAGGATGGATGAGAAAGGAGGATTAGATCGAAGGGAAGCATGAACGTGTGATCATGATCATTCCTTATAATCTTCTTATATTAGGAGTCACAAAAGCCCCAAATCTTGCATGAATGCAATGTATGATCCTAAAATGTGCAAAGGTTGTAGTGTGTTTGTGTACATGGACTTGCTAAAGTGACTTAAAAGCCTAGAGAATGAATGAATGTATGAATGAAATTATCATGGGATATGTACAAATGTAGTATGAACTACTTCCTAAGACATGAGCCAATTTGGAATGCATGTAAGCATCAAATCAAAGAATGAAAGCTAAAATGTGCTTGCTGTGAATAGTGGACAGAACAGTAACATAATCTTTTGAAAATTGAAAAGAGGGGTTAGGAGTGTTTTCAATGCATGATTTTTTATGGAGATCTTCCTTATTGTGTCTAGAACACAACCCAAAAAGCCAATCTTTAATAACTATCACATATTGAGATAAATCATATAAACAACAGAGGTCACTTAGAAACAGAGTCCGCACTGTCGACTGAAATGTTGAAAAATCTTAGAAAATGAAAACAAATGATCTAGAGGCCCATATTATACAAAACGTTCCCTAAGACATTTAAATTTAAGGGAAAAATAAGTTGGGACCACCCTTTTTGGAAAAGGTTTCTGAAAAAGAAGTTGGAAGTCAACCAAGCTGCTGTGACAGCAGAGGCAGAATGTGTGGAAGGAATGTTTGGGTCCAAATGGACCATTTTCAAGTATTTCCAAGTCAAACCAAAAATCATAGGTGTTGTCTAATGAGTTAGGAAGACTTTCCAAGTGGCCTTGCATCCATACATTGAGTATTGAGTTCTAAAGAAATCTTTGAACTCAGATCACTCACTGTTTTGACTCACTGTTTTGAAGATTTTGGAAAAAACTAGAGTCTTCTTTCTTGAGATCAAAATAAGGGGTTTTAAGAGGGGTTTTGAAATAGAGGTTTTGAAAGCATATTTTCAATACTCAATGAAGATTATAGCCACTTAAAATGTCAACATCAAACTCATCATCAAGAACCTCCAAGATTGTTGGAGAGATTTATTTTCATATTTGAACATAACTTCAAGGATACCTTGGAGGTATTGAAGTTATGATCATCATCTATCAAACATGTTTTTGAGGTCAAGAGCTACTATCCATAAGGATTCACTCACCTTAAACTTCATGTCATCATCTAGATGATGATGAACTAGTAAGTAAATAAAGGAAAAAAAAAAAAGAAATGAGGTAAGAAGAGATGAACATTGTATATAAGCAAGTAGATAGCAATCAATAGATGATATTCAAGATGTATTGAACTTGTAGTTTGGTGTTTCACTCATATGTAATGA
The DNA here is from genome assembly GCA_033977485.1 of Hydrangea macrophylla. Taxonomy (NCBI): domain Eukaryota; kingdom Viridiplantae; phylum Streptophyta; class Magnoliopsida; order Cornales; family Hydrangeaceae; genus Hydrangea; species Hydrangea macrophylla. The sequence goes on along the minus strand of CM066986.1, from coordinate 57,314,438 downwards.
CATTGGACATGGAAGAAGCTTCCACTCTCTTAAATGCTTACTAAAATGGTGGTTGGGTGTATTGAATATTGAAGTAAATGGGAGTAATGAAGTAAAAAACAAAGTTTAGAACTCAGTTTTGTTTTTAAAATCAAAGAAGAAAGCTTCTTTTCTCTCTACTCTAACCTTATCTCTACAACTTTCTCTCGCAAAACTTTTCAAAGCTTACATTTGACACCCCCAAAATGAGAAGCCAAGGGGGGTTTATATAGGCCAACTTGGGGTGATTTTGGGGTTTTAGAAGTGTTCCCATTGGCTCCAAACATCTGAAAACATAGAACTACGGCGTTTTGGTTTTTAATTAATCAAAATGGGACCCCAAAAATATTTGCAAAAACATACTGTTCTGGAGGAGAGTGCCGCGGCAGCACTGGGCCTGTGCCACGGCGGCAGTGGACCAGTGCCGCGGTGGCACTGCTCCTCAATCGTCTGGATAATCCCATTTAGGCCCCCAGAGGTTCCGGTATTCGCGAAAAGGCCCTATTTCGTCCGAAATTCACAAAAAAATGTGTACGAACTCCAAATTGAGGTTGTGATATACCGTTGGAAAGGTAATGGAGTCTAATTTACATAAAAATTAGTTCGGGGATAGGTTACTTTGAAAAGCTTTGCAGTATTTGTGATAAAAGCCGATTTGATCGCCTTTGGAAATTCACAATAAACTCGTTTTAAATCCAAAAATTATGTGTGATATACCGTTGGAAGGCTATTGACCTCTAGTATCCATGAAAAATATTTGAAAATTATTACAGTGTCTCAGTTCTAAAGTCAAATTCTGGTCAAACTAGTCAAACCTGGGATTCCCAAGGAGTTCTGGAAACTTCTGGGAGCTCCCAAGAGCTGACGTTTTTGCTCGATTTTCTTTTAAAACTCATTTTAATACTCTCCACATGATCTAGAATGATTCTGGAGAATTTGGACGGGGACTTTCTGGGAACTTCCGGGACTTTCGGGGGTCTCTGGGAGCTGACGATTTCATCTAATTTTACTTAAAAACTCATTTTTTACTTCTCTTATAACATAGCATGTTTTCAGAACTTTTGGACAAAATCTGGGAGTTTTCGGGCTTTCAGGGGCATTTTGGTCATTCTAAGCATTTTAAGAAATATAGCTAACTTCCAGGAGTCCTTTTGAGTCTTTTTCGATCATTGTGAACTACCAAGCTATGGGTCTCCTAAATCTGATAGCCGACAAAATGGGGTGTCTACAGTCGTCTACACGGTACCACCTATCTATAAAAGATGGAAGTGGCACATCGGATGTCTTCAACGATGTGTATACCCTCACTGGTCGTCTACACAACTGAGAATACATTAGAGCACTAGCCGGACATTTTCAATGGTACACTGGGCGTCTTCAATAGTGCATACGCATCACTAGACGTCTTCAACAATGAGAGGCGCATTAAGAACTCTAACCATCCCACATCCACCCAACTCATCAGCCGTTGATCCCATGGATCTAAAGTACACATATCTCATATTCCACACAAGGTATGTATCCCAATTCTCATCATATTCTCTTATCTCTTCATATCACTATCCCATACATGCTGACCACATGTTGTGCAATGCCCATGCTATAAATACAGGATTTACCACATGCTCTGTATTCATCATATCTACTCATTAACTGATTATTAACATGAAGTTGTATTCTGTTTTACTATCCAATTCAGCAATATCTTATATAACAATTAAACAGTCCATCTTATTACAGTGTTACATTATCACATAAATTAACAATATCACATATAGAAAGCATAGATCAACATTTAAACAGCTATACAATGCATAATATAATCAACAAGAAATAAACATATTATGTGAGGTTCGATCAATTGAGGTCCTCTCGATCGATTGAAGTCAAACTAAGTTCGATCGATTGAAGGTCGTTCAATCACTTGAGCAACATGCAGTTCAATCGATCGAGAATAGTTCGATCGCTCGAACATCATCTTCTACCCAGAAACTGGCAAAGACGAACAAAACTCTCGAGGTCACTATATACACATCTAAACATACCACAAGCATCCTAAAATCATCCCTTGAGTGAGTTAATGAACTCACCTTGCTCCGGCGGTCCAGTGGCGGCGTTCCCGAGCTTCGTGGCAGCGACTATGGTGGCGGCGAGCTTTCTCTCTCCTCTCCTTATTCTCTGTCTCTCTCCGGTCTCTCTCTGTCTCTCTTCTTCTTCTTCTTCTGCTCCTCTTCTTGCTATTCTTCTCGTCTCTCTGCTCTAAGTATATATATACACATGCATACACACACACAGTTATATACATATATATATATATAACACACACAAGCTCTCTCTCTCTTCTCTAAAAAGGCAAAAACTCCACACACACACACACGAACTAACATATATATATATATATATATAGGGAGGGAAAGAGGTGCAAGTGGCAAACACATAATATAGGAATAATAACACTTTCGATCGAAGTGAGTTCGATCGCTCGAGAACATGTCGGTCAAGGTTCAATCGATTGAAAGAGGTTTAATCACTTGAGAAAATGTCCGCATCACAGAATCAGGTCGGCAGAGTTTCGATTGATTGAAACGAGTTTGATCGCTTGAGAAAGCATAAGGTTCGATCAGTTGAGAAGACTTCGATCGATCGAGAAAGATCTTCACCTAGGGTTCACACAAGCATACATGGTCTTAATTATATAACTATGTTTTCGGAAATATAGGGTATTACAATTGTAAATGTAGTAACATCTGATAAAATGGCTATAATTTTTCAACTGTTTGGTTAATTAGAAGAAATGTCACTGTCTTTACCCAGTTCGCACCTTAAAGACAATATCATCTACTAACTTTGTGATTCTTGGACTATTTTGGATGATTTTTTTTTTTGGGTAGTTTTTTAGGATCTACGCAATAGAAGGGTCGGTTTTACAAAAAGATATTTTCTCGATCTTCGTTTTGAGCTGCAAAATTTCAAAATTATATTTTTTGAGGAATTTAGTAGTCATTTGCATCTTGCTTTGTAAATCATATATATATATATATATATATATTTATCAAAAATCGATTTATAGTCTAAAAGTATTAGTATTTTAAAGACTGAAAAACTTAAAAAAAAAAACTATTTTGTGTTTTAAAAATGTAAGTTAGTTGTTGAAAATAAGGAGGGAGACATTTTAATGTGTTTTAGCCCAAAAAAATAAAATAAAATAAAAAAGCACTCAAAAACTTTTGGGGCATGAAAAATAAAGTGCTTGGACTCACATTTTGATTTTAAACACAAAAAAAAAAAAAAAAAAAAAAAAAAAAGCTATGGCCATCGGCCCTTAAAAATACCAAGTACTCCGTATTTAAACTGGAACAGCGGCCGCCTCAATCCTCTGTTTGTGTGTTCTAAAGTTTTGAGACTTTGTTGGAGAGGAGAGAGCCGACCCCATCATTGTATCAAAATAATTCATTTTTGGTGGAAATGGCCCAAATGGGTGGGAGTAATGCTGCAGTGACCGCTTCATTTGGTGCTGACCACTCCCAGTACCGCCGCCGCCTCCTTCTTTCCCAACCCTCCTCCTCCTCCTCGGTCAGAACAGAAACACGAAGACCACCACCCTTATCTTGCAGGAGGAGTACTATTCTTCTTCATCTTCATGGGTTTCCGTTTCCTCCTCACAAAACAACCACCCCTAGACCATCACTTGTCTCCTCCTCCTCCTCATCGCTTCAGAGTCAGTCTCTGATTCTCTCTCTCTCTCTCGCTTCTTCTTTCTTTCTTTCTTCTTCTTCTTATTATTATGATTTGGATATAGGGTATCTTTTATTTACTATTTATTATTGCTTTCATATATACATACATCCTATATATGACTGACTGTATGTATTTTGTGGTGGTGGTGGTGGTGGTGGTGGTGTTGTTACTGATGATGCTACTAGGTATTCTCCGTATTGGGCCACACGTAGCAGGAGTGTCAGGGAAGGATCATCGTTCACAAACACAAACAGCTGCTGTTCGACATTTAATGGGATCCGTTATTGCATCTGATGGCCTTCGATTTGCTCTTGTCTCTTCCCCCTTTTCCCATTTTCTCTTCCTTTTTTTTTCTTTTCTTACTCATCTAATAATTCTTGTCTTTAATTTGTTTGTTTTTTGTTTTTATTGTTTTCGTCTTTGTATAATCTTATTTCCTACTTGTTTCTAACACATTCCTTTGATTGGTTTTTTCATGACCTTCCAATATATAAAATAAAAGGTTGTCGCTAGGTTTAATGAGATTGTGACAAAGCTGCTGTTGGAGGGAGCATTGGAAACTTTCAAGAGATATTCAGTCAAGGAAGAAGACATTGATGTATGTAGCTATTTATACTTATATATATATTTTCTATAATTTTGGAAACTACATTTAGTACATTTGCTTTTTAAAATTTGTGCATTTGGATTTAAGTATGTCTGTCATGCTGGATTACACGGCTAAAGCATATATTGGGAGAGAGATTTTTCAATTCATTATCCTACTTTTCTTGTTTAGGATAGGAAATAGTATAACATAAAAACTTTTGAGTAGATCAGGTACACGAGCTGGAAAAAATGAAAAGCCCCTGGGGAGCTTCTCTCTCTAGAAATCTAGAGAGAGAAGCGTTTCTGACCTAAAAAAAAACAGCCGCCGCCCCTCTTCTTCTTCTTCTTCCTCACGCCCCTGCGTCTCCAACCTCTCCCCCCTCCTTTCTCCTTTGCTCTTTCCTCTTTCTCCTTCGTGAGTGAAGATTTCCACTTCCTTTTGTGAAGTTTTTCTTTCCCTTTTGGGAAGTTCTTGGGCCCTTTTTTCTAGTTCTTTTCTGGTTTTTGTTTCCCTCTTTATTCCCTCTTTGTGCAATCCTTTGGGTTCAAGATGTAAAATGCTTGACTAGACTAGTCTTGAAACAGTAGATTAGCTTTTTGGTCATCATTGGGTATGATTGGTGGTTTTGGTGATCTCTCCTTCTGCAGTGATTCTTTTCATGTTGTGGTTTTTACTACTATGAAAGATTTTCAAGCAACTTTGATTGCTCCCTTTGGTGAACCTTTTTCACCTTTTTGGGCTTGGCTTTCTGCCATCTTCTTTCTGTGGGTGGTTTCTGTCATCTACAAGATTGAAGTTGCCCTGGGTTTTAGATCTAATCTCGCTGCTGTCTCTGTGGCGCTGTGTTGGATTTCTCGTTCAGCTTTCAGAGTGATCTCTTTGACTACTTATGCTTCCTTTACTATTGTACCTTATGTTTTTGCACTTGTATCTTTTGTTGTTTTTGTTGCTGTTTTAGTTCTTTGTGTAGTCTTTGTTATGTTTGGCCTTAGTTCATTTGGCGACCTTCCTCTTCTTGTGTTTGGGGATAGTCACTTTATGACTAGGTTTTATCTGTACTGTTGTTTTTGATTAATGCATTTGCCTTTTAGCAAAAAATAAAAACTTTTGAGTTGCAGTGTTTGAAGGGATGGGTCAAAATTTCTGGCTAATTACATAAACGTGTATGGTATGCATTTGTGGCACTTGTAATCCAACTATCTAGCATTTTGCTTGCAGGAATTATGGTTCTCTCTCTACTTATTTTGTGGTCTAATTTCTCCAAATGTGTGCTCTAATTGTCTTTGTACGCCAGACTGGTTTCAATAATGTGGCTATTTGAGATCCTGCTCTAGCTAACTGGTGATGTCGTTTTAGTGATTATTGATCCTGCTGTTTGTGAGTCTGTGCTAAGCTTTTTGTTGTCAAAGACGTCGTGGAGTTTCCTAATTTTGTGCTCAGTTGGTTACGCCGTGTTTTACGGGCAGGAGTAGGAAGTCTGTTAGCTAGTTTTGTTTCTTTGTATATGAATTTTCTTCTGGTTTTTTGTTTTTTTTTTCCTGTTGCTTCCTTGGTGGGGTGTTCGTTAGGTTTCTGTTTTTCTGTTTCCTTTTTGTCAGGTGCTTCTTGTGTTGTTCTTGAAGGTGTATACTTCCTGTGTACATGGGTGCACCCCCTTTGGTGCCTTTTCAATGCAATACAAATCCTTGTATATATATAAAAAAAAGAAAAAAATTGGTGGTGGTCTGCAACAGTTATTTTTTGGGTTATGTTGGGCTCATGTATGGCCATCCAGTATGGTTTTAATCTTTCAACTTCCCATATTCATTTTCTTAGAGGACTGACATATTTCTTTATATCGTACATTCGTACCCAATGGGCTACAAATATGATCTTTATTGTGCTAACATAGTTTATATGAGGAGAGAATTTGATGTGACATCAAGTAATTGGCTGAAGAACTTCTGTAAAATTTGGAATCCTAAACCAAAAGTCAATGGTTCCACAACCTTCAAGAAGCCTTTTTGGTCCAAGGGGCCCATGAAAGCGCTTAAAGTATTTATTTGAGTTTATTACATACAAGTATAGTGCTTGTTGTATTGTTGTATACACTATGGAACTATGGAGGTAGATAAATTAGGGGTATTTTGATGATTTTAGTCTTATTGGATTTCTATAATGTTAATGGTCCATGAGTTATCATTTGGAATTATATTTGGTTTTTATTTGGAGTGTTAGTTGATTTAGAATAGTCTTTACTAGTATTTTTTTTTCTTTCACTAAGTTTCCGATTTTGAGTCTTTAGAATTGTAGTCATTTGAATAGAATCGATGCTTAAACCTGCTCCCCGTCTTGTCCCCTCCTCTCAGTGTTATTGAGATCGTCTTTAGGAAGAAAGAGAAAGAAATCGAGAAGAGATTAAGAATTGGATCATCTTTTCAGTCCTTATTTATCAAGTTACTGAATTCCTTTGTAGTTTGTATAAACACAAGTTCAAGTACAAGAAGATAATAGATTAGTGGATGTTGACATAGGCTTTAAACATGAAGTCTGCGATTTTCTTGGAGAACAATTCAGAAGCATTCCTTGATTGGCTGAAAAGTTTAGAAAGTTTCTTTTGATGAAATGGGAGAAAATTGTCTTTGGAGAGTCGGAAATAAAAGGGATAGCAGGAACTTGGTGGATTGAGTATCAGCAAACACACTATGCTACGATTAGCTCAAGAGAGAGGGCATGAAGATTGCTATGAATTACTAAGTTGTATTGGATAATTACAGACACCAAGTTCAGTTGCAAGATCATGGGAAGACATGAAGATTGCTATGACTTGCTATTTCGTATTGGCTAAGCAACTTCAGTTGCAATTTGGACAGTTGGTCAAGGACTAAATTCTCAAATCTCTTCCCATTTAGCCGTTGAGACTTTACCCTATGGCAGATGTTGTTCAAGTCAATGTTTTAAAAGGCGAAAGCGTTAGGCGAATCGTAAGTCTTTTGATTTTTGTATCTTATGAAAAAAAAAGGAGTCAAAATAATTAGATAAATAGAAAAAAATAGTATTAACAACTAAAAAACAAAGAGGAAATATTCAACACCATAAACAAAAAAAATGTCTCAAATTAACAAACCAAGATAGAAAAATTCCTGCGATCCATTTCCAAGGTACGTTAAAATATCAAATAACAAAGGCACGATACAAGCATATCACATTAAGGCTTAGTTTGGCCCCCATTTGGTGCTTCTCCTTTTTTAAAGCACAATTTTATGTTAATTCATTTGGTAACTAGTTTATGAGCTTTGCAAAAATTGAACTTAGGGCTTTTTTGGGGGGAGCTTTTAAAAGCTCTAGAATGGAGTTTTTAAAAGCTCAAGGTTGCTTTTTTGTTTCATGACGTCTTTTTGAAGAGTAGTGTGTCACTTGTATAAAATTATCAAGCAACTTAGTAATAAATTTCATAAGCTCCTTTTAAAAAGCCACGTGGGCGCCAAACTAAGCCTAAGTCTTCCTCATTCAAATCATCATCTTCATCCAATGTGACAATTGTTGGATGATAGCTTTAAAGCCATAAAAAAAATTTGCAAATCTGTAATATCTTGGCAGTGACATAGCGACAGCCTCAACTAAAAAGGTGAGAGATAAGACTGAGGGACGTAATGAACTACGACTTGAAGAACAGACTTGTGGTCCCTTTGAATCTAATTTGGAAGTTAATTTTGGCGACCTAGGTGATGAAATTAAGAGCATGTTTTGTCCTCTTTTGCGGCTAGTAAAATTGTTCATGAGATGATGGTGAGGTTTATCATACAGTAAAAATATTTCAAACAGGGGTCGATTGTGAAGGACAAGTATACTTGTTGGTGATAGACACTAGGAGTTGTGCTAATGTAGAGTCCAAAAAAGCATTGAAGAAATTGGGGTTAAAGGTTGAACCACACCTAGAGCTATAACCAGTAGCACTGTAGCAGGAATTACCAACACAGAAGGTTGATAAAAGTGTCATGTGACATTCACCATTGGATTCCGGCTAAGGACAATAATTTGTGACTTCACATACTCTTCGGTCGAACATGGATATGGGATCGTGACACGCACATCTTGGACATTCCAGAACTTATTCTTTCATTATTGATATAAAAGAAGTATCCTCACACTTGGACCACGAATATGCAGATGTTGATGTCATAGAGGAGTTCCTTACTAACTTAACGAGCTTTGTCTCCTAATCATGTTCTTGAGTCAGCTCTTAACCTGCCAAAGTCGAGATCTTTTCAGCGGATGGGAATGCATATGGCGTGAATAAAGTGGTTGTATAGCTGTTCTACATTAGAGTTTCCATTGAAATAGTTTCGGCCGCTATTTTCGAGGAGAGAGCATCGGGAGAATTGTGCCGGACAACCAGCATAATCATTATCTTAAAAATATGATTGCTATATTCTCCATGAATTAAAATTTCCGTATGACGATCATACCACATTCTCTGTAGCAGAGTTGCCTGTACAATGACAATCACAAACTAACAGTCAACTAACATTTTGCTCCTGTCAAGATTTAGTTTCTTCTCTATGGTTTTTACAGATCTAGGGCATCTTTTTCTGGTCATATTGGATATAAACACAGAGCACATGGTCAGTAAATTAACACACACATATTCTCTTCAAGGGCCAATTTAACATGCATATTTTATCCTCCAATTTTCAGATTTCATCTTATTCAGGTTTCAAGTGTTTTTTTCCCTGCCTTTTCTCAAGGGAGGTCACCAATTTTTTCAACTGTATTTCTCTTAACAAGGCCTGAATCGTGATTAGGATTACCATGGTCTGATTGTCAAGATATCATACTTTTAGAAGGTCATAACCCCAAAATATATCTACAGTTAAGAATTACTTTATTGAATAGGTAAGATAAGTTATACATGGAAGAATTGTGTAAACCAAGGGATTGCTTGGGTTAGAATCTTTACTATCCCTTGATCATGTTAAACCATTAGTTACCTATTCTTTTATGGGATCAATTGAGTGGCAATGTAGATAAATCTAGCAAAATTAAATGGCTTTTCTCATCTTTCCTATTCTTTCACTTTGTCTGTTGCCATATGCTTTTTCAAGTTACTTTTGACTTACATGATTACTGTTTTTGTGTATCAGGTTGTGTGGGTTCCTGGAAGTTTTGAAATTGGAGTGGTAGCAGAAAGGCTTGGGAAGTCACGAAAATATCAAGCAATTTTGTGTATTGGAGCTGTGGTATGTTTTGGTTTCAAAGCACTATTATTCAGCCATGCTGCAAATTTTGATCTAGTCATTTGACTCATTTCCGCTTTTCTCGCCCTTTTTTGCTTTCTACCTCAACTTTGTGTGAATTTGGCTCAACAAACGATTGATTTAATGCAAATATGTTTGAAACTTCTTTTTGATTGTTGTCCTGCTTTATGCATATAGCGTACTTGAAAATCGTTTGCAATGAGGGTGTTCTCTTGTCTGAATTGTTTTCTTTCTTTGGGCTGTAGAAGGATTTAGCAAAATGAGATATCTTGGGTTCACTTTGGTGTGGTAGAACTTAGAAGTACTTAAAGTCTTGGCTACTATGCCTCACACAAAGGGTCTCTAAGTTGGGTGTTTGGTGAGTAGTCATGATGTAAGTATTATAACCTATGTTTAGTGATATTGTTCTAATGTGTAGGAACCTGCATATTGATTGCAGTGGCGGAGGGTTATAAAAATACTTTGCTATTCACTCCTAATTGGCGTTAGTTAGGGCTTCGTAAATAATATGTTATTTTACAATTGAACCTGTATATCGATTGAAACAATCAGATAGGTGTTGACAAAGAGAAAAAGAGAGAATGAAGGCATAACCTAACAGGTTAGCCCACACACACATATATATATATATATTATAAAATGAAATAATTACAAGCTTACCCTTATACTTTAACACTCCCCCTCAAGCTGGAGCATATATATATCTATCATGCTCAGCTTGTTACAAATATCATAGAAAGGTCCCTTATTTAGAGCCTTAGTGAAAATATCTCCTAACTGATTATTTGTCCTAACAAAACACGTAATAATCTGTTTCCTCAAGACCATATCTCTAATGAAATGACAATCGACTTCAATGTGTTTGGTTCTCTCATGGAACACTGGGTTACTGGCAATGTGCATGGCAGCTTGATTATCACAATACATCTTCATAGGTTGATCACTTGAGAACCCCATCTCTTGTAGAATAGATTTCACCCACATCTCACAGGCAGTATGAGCTATAGCTCTATATTCAGCTTCAACACTCGATCTTGCCACTACATTTTGCTTTTTACTTTTCCACGTAACAAGATTACCACCAACAAATACACAGAACCATGACACTGAACGTCTATCTAGATGATCTCCTGCCCAACTAGCATCTGAGAACCCCTCTATTTCCAAGTTATCTGAAGGTTTCAACACTAAATCTTTTCCAGGAGCACCTTTCAAATATCTCAAAATACGACACACTGCCTCCCAATGTGATAATTTAGGATTCTGCATAAACTGACTAACAACGCCTACAGAGAAGGTGATATCAGGTCGAGTCACAGTTAGATAAATCAACTTACCCACAAGTCTTCTATATCGCCCAGCATCACTGAAGTCTTCTCCATTATCTATACTTAACTTTATATTCGAGTCCATCGGAGTGTCAACAGGTTTTGAACCCATCAATCCTGTTTCCTCTAGAAGATCAAGCACATACTTCCTCTGAGACAAACAAATTCCTTCCTTAGATCTAGCAACTTCAATGCCTAAGAAATAACGCAGCAATCCCAAGTCTTTCATATGGAAATGCTTACTCAGATGAGTCTTCAACAACTGTATACCTACATTATCATTGCCAGTTATCGCTATATCATCCACATAAACTGCTAGGATAATGGTGCCTTTCTCACATTGTCTCACAAACACCGAGTGATCAGAACTCGCCCTCTTTAACCCATATAAGCTAGCTACTTGACTAAATTGTCAAACCAGGCCCTTGGAGATTGTTTAAGTCCATAGACAGCTTTCTTCAATCGACACACCTTATGTGCCTCCCCCTGAGCAACATACCCAGGAGGTTGCTCCATGTAAACCTCTTCCTGAAGGTCACCATGAAGAAAAGCATTCTTGATATCGAGTTGGTAAAGAGACCAACTCTGATTAACAGCAACAGACAATAGCAGGCGAACCGAACTAAGACGAGCAACAGGAGAGAAGGTTTCAAAGTAATCAACACCGAAGGTTTGAGTATGCCCTTTCGCAACTAACCGAGCTTTCAGCCGTTCAACAGTACCATCAGGATGATACTTAACCACATACACGGTACACCCAACGACAACCCTTCCCAGAAGGAAGATCAGCTAACTCCCATGTACCATTGTTGGATAATGCTAACATCTCTTCATCCATAGCACTCTTCCATCCCGGTGAAGTTAATGCCTGAATATGAGACTTAGGGACAGAAATAGAGGATAAAGCACAGACAAAGGAGCAAAGTGTTGGAGACAAACGAGAAAAGGAAACAACCTGATCAATAGGATGCTGAGTACAAGAACGAGTAGCTTTACGAAGTGCAATAGGCAGATCAACAGAATGGGGGACCTCACCCGAAGTTGATGATGAAGGAGGTGGAGCAGAAGAAGTCTCAGCTTTTGGTGGCTTTTCACGGCGACGGTACACCTATAATGGCACAGACCCAGAAACAGTAGAACCAGAACTAGGAGGAATAGGCAGAGGAACAGAGGAAACCGGAGTAAGAACATCAACATCTAATGAGATTCCAGACGACGAGAAAAAAGATGTACCTTCAAAAAAGGTAACATCAGCACTAACTATATAACGACGATTCTGAGGATTCCAACACTTATATCCTTTCTGAGTACGAGAATACCCCACAAAGACACTTTGTAGCACGAGGATCTAATTTATCCTGACCTGGAGTAAGAACATGAGTAAATGCAACACAACAAAACACCCGAGGAGGTAAAGCAAATAAGGTCTTATCAGGATATAAGATAGAATGAGGAATGCCCCCATGAAGAACAGAACTGGGCATACGATTTATAAGATAACAAGCAGTAAGAATAGCATCCCCCAAAAATTGCTTAGGGACTTTCATTTGAAGCATAATAGTTCTAGCTACCTCTAGAAGATGTCTATTCTTACGTTCAGCAACTCCATTATGTTGAGGAGTATAACCACAGGAAGATTGATGTATAATCCCATGAGAATCACAAAAGGATTGAAGTGGTCCTTTAACATATTCTAAAGCATTATCAGACTGTAAAGTACGAATGGCACAACCAAATTGAGTCACAATCTCATTATGAAATAAATGAAAAACTGAAGAAATTTCAGAATGCTCTTTCATTAAAAATATCCAGGACATCCTTGAACAATCATCCACAAAAGAAACAAAATAAGAAAAACCTAATAGACTTATGTCTAGATGGACCCCAAACGTCGGAATGAACCAACTCAAAAGGAGTGGACCGACGAGTATTTTGACGTAAAGGAAAAGATACTCTATGGTGCTTGCCTAACTGACAAGCCTCACATTCTAATGTAGACACAGACTTAAAAGATGGAAAAAACCCGCTTCAAGGACTGCAACGATGGATGACCCAGACGACAATGCCATTGATACGGTGAGACAACTGCTTGTAAAGCCACCGGTTTATTAGTTGAGGGATGTTGTTCAAGATAGTAAAGACCATTCCGCTCACAACCTCCACCAATCATCTTCTTCGAGCTGAGATCCTGAAAGACGCAACAATCAGGGTTAAAGGTTACAGAACAATTAAGTGATTTAGTAAGTTGACTGGCGGACAAAAGATTAAAAGGAAAAGCAGGAATATAACTAACAGAAGACAAAGTAAGAGAAGAGGTCGGAGAGACGGAGCCAGTCCCAACAATGGGACAAGACCGACCGTCAGCAAGAACAACTGAGGACTTAGCAGGGGAACGAGTTAACTTTGAAAAATTATTGGACTTACCAGTCATATGGGCAGAAGCTCCTGAGTCGATAACCCACGGGGAAGGAGCAGAAGAAGAGAAACATGCAATATTACCTGACTGAGCAAAGCCAGCGGAATCAGACACGGAAAGCTGTTGTTGTTGCTGGATTAAGGCATTATACTCCGCCCGAGACAGAGTGATAGACTCACTAGAAGATGCAACGGCCTGCGGAATAGGAGTACTGACTTCCTGTTGAGGTGCAGACGGATTATCAGAAGTGAACAAAGCTGGATTAGACGGATTCTCCCAGGGCTTACCATGAAGATCATAACATCGATCAACTGTGTGATTGTCACCCCCACAATGGGTACAATAAAGAGAGCCAGTTCTCCCACGTCCTCTACCAAAACCACGACCACGACCACGACCAGGAGGACCCCCGCGGCCTCGAGTATTATTAAAACTACGACCTCGATTATTATTATGAAAGTTGCCTCGACCACGGAAGGCCCCCTGATTGCCAGAATATGTGACAAGAGTAGAATTATCCTTTGCTGAAGATTCTGAGACGGAGGAAGATTCAGTAGTCACACGAAGAATGCGAGAATACACATTACTCAATGAAGGTATGTTACCATCGCCCGCTAAAATTTGTGACTTAACAGACTGAAGAGTAGGGTGTAACCCAGCAAGAAATTTAGAGACATAAAACTCCTCGCGTTGTTTCTTCATAACCTCAACATCATTTGTAACTGGATGGTACTGTTGTAATTCATCCATTAAACCCCTGAATGTACTGTAATATACACTGATGGACTTCTCATTCTGTTGAAGAAGGAATAGATTCTGATAAACGTCATATACTCGAGAAACATTGTTGTCCATTGAAAACAACTCGTGGACAGACTCCCAAATATCCTTGGCCGAGGATAAAAAGATAACACTGGATGAAATAGACGGTTCCATACTATTCCACAACCAAGACATAACAGTATAATTGTCAGAAACCCAATCATCATACTCTTTAGCATCCTTCAAGGGAGGGCCAGACAGAATATATTTCAACTTCTTGCGAGCACCGAGAGCAACCTTCATAGCCTGAGCCCATAACAAATAGTTGGACCCATTCAATTTTGTTGTGATAATTTGCGCACTGATAATATCATGGGCAGTCTTGGTGGAACCGGAATCGGCCATATTGATACCAACGGATGAATAGGAGTCTTAAATCAACACACGAACACACTCGGAGAACATTAACAAGAACTCATACGAGAGACAAACACATGAGGTCCATGAAGGACCAAGAGAGGACAAAGAGAGAAATACCAATCAAAATGGCACTGGAAAAGAAGATCAGTGTAATTTTATGTCTACAGGGCTGGATTAGGGTTGAGAATCAGAGAGACAGCAGGATAGAGAGAAGGGGATGGCTAGGGTGGTGCTGGAGGGCTTCGGCGCAGGTCTGAGAGGGACAGAGGGCTGCGGCGCAGGTGTGGGTGGTGGTGGGTGGTGCGGCGCAGGTGTGGGTGATGGTGGGTGGTGCGGCGCAGGTGTGGGTGGTGGTGGGTGGTGCGGCGCAGGCCAGGGAGGAGATGGGTGGTCCGGCGAAGTGCAGGGATGGGCTGGGTTGGTCGGCGTAGGGCCAGGGAAGGGCTGGGTTGGTCGGCGTAGGGCAGGGAGGGGCCGGGATGTGATTAGGGTTTGATGTTAGATTTCCATGGTGGCTCTGATACCATGTTGACAAAGAGAAAAAGAGAGAATGAAGGCTTAATCTAACAGGTTAGCCCACACACATATATATATATATATATATTATAAAATGAAATAATTACAAGCATACTCTTATACTTTAACAATAGGCATCTCCCATCTATTCCCTATAAATGCAATCTTTATGCAACTAATGAGTAATGACGACTCCCTAAAGGTAGGGTTTTATTTATTTATTTTATTTGGGTGCTTGACTTTGCGAGAAATACTAAAGGTAACCGTCAATAAAAAGGAAGATGGGGTGTGATCACAAAACATAAGCCCAACAATCAATATTAAGCTTCATCACCCACTTGCGATCCTGCCTCGCTTGTGGAGAGGCAACAAACTAACCAAACTCCATTATAATGGACACAAACTATAAAATGCGGATGGAGATTCGAACTCAAGAACTCCCACAAACAAGGATTAGATACCATGTGAAGTCTCCAGTTGCTCCAAAAACTTAAGCTATTAGATGATGGGCCCAAAAATCTATTTCAAGCTTCTACGGTAATAATTGGTTCCAATCATGAGAAGGTACAATATCAAGAAGTGTCAATCGTAATGTTGGTGATGGGATGTCATCTATAGTTATAAATGTAGTTGATATAAATATGAGGCAATTATTTGTAGCTAAGTTGCACGAAGCGGGAGAGGGGGCGGGGGCGGGAGCGGGAGCGGTAGAGGGGGCGGGAAAGCGCTAAACGTTAGCGGTCTGAATATTTCTAAAGGGAAGTATACTCTGCAGTCTCACATAGGAAGCCAGCTTGAGCATTTTCCAGATTCCAATCTTTCGACAAAGCAAGTTCAACAGTTTCTTGGAATCGTCAATTATATGGTAGAGTTTATCCCACACCTTGCCAAGCATAGACAAACACTCTCCTTGCTCCTTAAAAAGAATGCTCCCCCTTGGTCACCCCAATCCACACAAGCCGTCAAAGCACTCAAACAAGTGGCACATACTCTCCCTCCTTTGAAAATTCCATCTACTGGGAAACGGATATTGCAAACAGAGAGGCGGGGGCGGGGAGCTTGACCACTTTTAAAGATTCCTGCTTCTAAGATTTGTAGTGTATATCAGGGTGATAATCTCATGGAGTTTTCTAATTGCTGAACATGTTGACCTTTCTTATTCCTTAGTTTGACTGTTTTTGTACATGTTTCGAATTTTTCTCTGGTTTCTTTTGACTTTGGTTGGAAATTTAGTGGTCTTTACTGTTTTCATGTGCTGATGCTGAGTCACATTATGTTGCTCTTATTCGACAATGTTGACCATAAAGCTTTATTTATTTATACTCAAACTGTGGTGATTTTCTTGGTTATCCTGGGACATAAAATGTTACTAGTTTAAGTGCATATTTGTAAGAACGGTGGAGAGAAGAAGAAAAGAGAGAAGTGAAGTGTATAATTGTGAGAAGGCTTGGGAATAAAGTGTATATTCGCGAGGTTGGTAGAAAGTAGAAGAAAAAGAGAATACAAGGAAGAAGAATGATTGAAATTTGATGTTCAAAGAGGTGTTTAGAGGAGAAGGAATCATACATAATCTCCTCATATCTCTACCCGATATATGTTAGTAGATGAGAATACTCACTTACAATAATACTATTGACCCATAAAAATATTCCCAACGCTCCTCAATTTTGGTATTGATATTCTTCAACACATAGTGATTGAAATAACTTTAATATCACGATTCTTAGTGACCACATCGGCTAATTGTTCTTTTGATGACACAAAAGGAGTACAAATTGTCTCCTAGTTCAATGGCTTGCAACACTGATAGCAATGTTTTGAAAACCGGACCCTTCATCAAACCGGAAAAAATGATCGGGTCACGGGTTATTGGTTAAACCGTCGGGTGAACTAGAATCCAACCACGACATCATAATTGTGAAGTAAATATAATTGTTTTTCGACATTAATAGTTAAAAAAAAAAAAAAAAATCTGAAGCCTATGTATCCAAATCATGTGATTTCCACAAAAATGAAAAACTTATTAAGGCTGACATAATTGTTTTCCTAATCTAGCATACACGAGCTGTGTATGACTTATGAGTCAATCATGCTCAATCAACAAATTTGCAATTAACCTTTCTCTTTCCTTTCTCAAACAAAAGCAAGAAGGAAGCCAAAAACTCTCTCTTTCCTTTCTCAGGCAAATTCAAGTAAGACCAGAATCAAAGCAAATGTTGACTGAGGAATGAGGATACATGATATATAAGGTGTTAAACAAAAAAGGGTCAAAAAAGAGAAGAGGGAAAGTGAGACCATCAAATTAACCCACAATATTTGAATGTATATTACTCTTTCCTTTCTTAGTCGAAGTCAATAAGGAAATCAAAATTAAAGCAAATGTTGACTGTGGATTATTTTACATGAAGTGTCAAATAAGAAACTATCAAAAAAGAGAAGAGGGAAGAGAGACTGAAAGTCACCTTGCAGAGTTGCGGAGGCAGTAACAATGTCCGGCGAGGGAAGCAGTGACGGCGGTGGCGACCAATGATGCAAGCAACTGCGACAGCCGGTGAGTAGGACGACGGCTTGAGGGAGGCGACTCCTTCGTTGATTTGGAAGTGGAAGAGATGAAATGGTACAAGGGAGGAGTGAGCAATGTTCTAAAAATCGGCCTAGGCGGTGCCCCGCTGCCTGGATTTTCTCCTAGGCATTTGGAAAATCGCCTAACATGTTAGGCAGGGGTCTAGGCGAGATTAGGCGGGTCTAGGCGGGCTGGTGTGAGATTGTAATTTTGTTAAAATAAGAAGGGAAAAAATTATTCTCACGGTTACGTCTAACTTTAGCATATATATATATACACTTAATATTTAAGTTAATTATTAATAGATCCCTAATAGTTTTTTAAATATTAAAAACCTTCTCATAATGTTTACTTATTTCCCAAAAATACCACAAAACCTTTATATAGATCTATTATTTGGACCACAAATCTATAATTATTCTTAAATAACACCACATAACTGGTCTCTATATATGAATAAAATCCGCCTATGCCCCACCTAGGCGCTAGGCCCCCCTCAGCCGCTCAACTAGCGCCTAGCGATTTTTAGAACATTGGGAGAGAAAAATGACCTAACATGGGTAATAGTTCGTTGGTTATATGGGTTTAATGAACCGACTGGTTTTACGGAACCGCCAACGGTTTTTTAGAAAAACCAATTGAACCGTCGGTTTTTCTTGTTCTCTTCAAATACTGCGGTTTTGTTTCAAATCCGGTTCTCTGGGCCGAGCTGGACCGTATACCTGTCCGGTCGACAGTCCAACTGGTTGAACCGGCCGGCCCGGTTCGGTTTTCACAACATTGGCTTATGGCAACCTTGTGACAATACAATCTCATTGGCTCATTATTGACCACTCTCAAGCATGTCAATAAAATATGAAGCCACAATTGTTGTTCACACACTATTTGTACAGTCTTGACATTGACAACATCCTTGTTGACAGACCAATGTCTCGTGGGCTCATTATTGGCAACTCCAAGTCTCTCAGCATAATTTGAAGCCACAATAGCACTCCATGAGTCATCACCCTATATTCAACTTTTGCACTTGGTTTGGCTACAAAGGCTTGGGTTTTACTCCGCAATATAATCGGTTTTCCTCCTAAAAAAATTACGACCACCAGAAGTTCCTATCGTCAACTGAACCTATAAACTCTTCCAACTTCAAATGACCATTATAAGAGAACAAAGCTCTCTTCCGTAGTGCTCATTCCAGATGTCTCATTGTACGACATGAAGCCTCCGGTTGTGTAATTCATAGATCACCCACCAACAATACCTTCTGTATATGCTACATCTGGCTGGGTGTGGGGATGATATATTTGCTTTCCTACCAGTTTCTGATACCTATCTTTATCAGCACAATCACCACAACCACTCCAAGTCAATGGTTAGCCAGTCTTAGCCTCAGTAAGACAACTCGCTGATTTGTATCCCAACATTACCAGTTTCTTATAAGAGATCAATAATATATTTGATTTGTCACGGAAGGATGCCCTTATCTGACGCTAGAACTTATGTCAAAGAAAAAAAAATGTCACATCTATCTCTAATCTTTCATCTCAAAGTTTTTAGTAAACTGAGTCCTCAACCTCAAGCTCTCTATATTATCCACATATGCTACGAGATTAGTCATTTTACCAATAACGCTTAATGCATACATCAACGTGATACTGGTAGTGGTGGCATCCAGATTTCATCAAAACCATCTGAAATCTATCAAAATCAAGCCCTAACCGACTGTTTTAATCTCTGGAAAGTTACCTTAAAATATTTATCTTCCCTTTAGTAGATTGAGAAGCAAATCCATGAAGTAATACAGTCTCTAAAAAGTTACCTTAAATTATATATCTTCCCTATTGTAGATTGAGGAGCAAATCCATGAAGTTGCTCCACATACACTTCCTCATCTAAGTCCACCTGAAGAAATGCATTATTCGCATCTAATTGTCATAGTGTTCACCCCATATTTCTTTATCTCTAATGTTGTGTTCACCCTAGTAATGTCTGTCACAAGTAATGTGCTTCCCAACAGATTCCTCTCCATCACCTATAAGTGGTAGTATCACCTTGCCTCTCCTGGAACTTGCCTGCTCTGCGGTCACGTATGACAGAAGTTCCCACTGTCTCACATCAATTACAAGCATCTAGTGAAGCTGGCTAATTTTTGCGAATGACTCCTGACATTGTACTGCGCCCATTTAGGTTGAAAGCCCATGGAACAAACTGTGAACCTTGTTTCGTGCTACCATAAGCGGATACACAGTGCAGTGGAGGGGCCAAATTGTAACATATGTCTACATGTCTTCTCCTTCATTAGACTGCCTCTCCCCCTCATCGCAGTTTTTCTTCCTTCCACCAGAAAACAAAGGAAACGGAGTTCATAGTTGAGGATACATGAGATGATGGCTCGTAGGAGGAAAAATGCTTCAAGTTGATGAAAGTTAACGTCAACATTCGCATTTTTGCTATAAAGGAAAATAGACCAAAGTAGTACGTGAATTGCAATCAATGAAAGTGGCAAACCGACGATACCCAGAGAAGGAAGTAACAAGAGAAGGCTTAATGAGCAAAACATAAGATGTGGTAAAGGACTTCAAGCCATAGTTATTACAGTTGCAAGGCTCACTTAGGCACAAATGCCTCCCGGACGGTTGGAGCCTGCCCAGAAAAAGCGTGAGCCTAAGTGAAGTGAGGCGCACTTTAAGAAAACACATCAACTGAATATGCTCAAGGAAATATTAGAACTCTCAACAATTAACATATGCATATAAATTACTAAACATCAAAGTAATGCACATTTTGCGTAAGTAGCTCAATTGGCCAACTAGTAAGTTGTCTCTAGATGCTTCACAAAATAGTCACCCTTACAATAACAAAGTGAATCCTAGTAAAAAATGATAGTATCACAAAATTTCAAATATAATTCTTTTGTAGATTATTAGGACAATTAGGCTCTTCCCTTTCTCTTTTCTTTTTCTAATTTAAATTTGGGAACCAATTGGAGAGTTAGTGTCGGTCACAAAGAAATATATATTTTTTTCTATTTTAGAAATGTGACCCTTGTGTTTTGGAAGTTATAGCGGCCTAATGGGTCTTAATATGGTTCTAAAACTAATAAGAGGTGCGTCATGAGTTGGTTCTAAAGTTAATATTATTGGGTCTGAATACAGGCTTCAGTTTCATGCCTAATAAAGTTATTGATGCATGATTTTGTTGAGGTGTGGGCTTTGAGCCTTGAGCTTTTATAAAAAAGGCACAAGAAAAGCGCGCCTAGGCAGGGCTGTTTGAAGGGCTTTGCCTGGGGCAAGGTGACGCATAGAGCCTGAGCCTGAGCCTGAGAGGCGCGCCTTTAACAACGGAGCTTCAAGCAGGGCCATTGGGTGCCTGAAAGTTGGCATCTCTTTCCTTAGAGAATGGAGTTGCATCACTTACACCATTAGAGTGGGATGAATCGGATGATACCTCTGAAACCTTTGGCATGTCAATTTGTTATTTAACTCGTCCAGTCCTTCCACCTCCTCTTCCTTGAGGGGACGACCATGAAGTTTCCCTCAGTGCTCCCTAGTATGTAACTATTTATAGACTTCCCACAATAATTATATCTCAGTTTATCCTTGTCTCTTTGACTTCCAAGCGAGTATGTGTTGGTCGGACATCTTTTTGTGAAACATCAACTAAAGCTGATGGATCATAAGACGGTAGTCAAGGTACATGTGGTCTGCTATGTTATGTGGAACATGAGCGTAGTCATTTGTAGTGATGGGAAATGAACTCTTCCATGAACATAGCACACATCCGTTCATACTCCATGTTGAGTCATGCAAAAAATCATAAACTCGGTCTTTCTCTACTAAGTTCTTTAACTCGCTTGAGATAATGTTGACCAATAGCCTCTGTGCGTCAAGAAGAAGACAAGCCTCCCCTTCATAAAGTTGCATGGAGTTAAGTAGCAAAGACATCACCAACTTATTTTTTGACGTCCACTGTTCTTTCACAATTTTAGAAGTATTAAGCATCAACTGTTATTGGTTAGGTACCAATATAAGCCACTAGCCTGAACTGCTAACATGCAAGACTTCGTCCACACTAGGTAATTGCTCCCATAAAATATAAACAAGCTAATCTGGAGGGCAGCGTTATTCCCGATAGTCACGTTACAATACAATCTTCTTTTAACTCAACACCGTAGAAGAAGTGTGTTACATGGCCAGAGGCTCCAAACGCAAACAATAAAAACCCAATGATTATGATAGCCTATTGTTTGATGAAAAAAGTCCCATATTGAAAATCTTGAGGCTAGAAGGTGACAACATTGGCTGAACAGTGCTTTTAATGGGGAGAAAATTCGAAAATCTTGATCAATACCAAAACTTCGGCGAACCACATGAGCTACTCCTTACTGCTTAGAAGCACCATTCTTAACAATCATCTGAAGAAAAATAATTTTATGGAGATTTGACTCTTTCCCAATCTTGACTGTTTGGTTCCCGTAAGTGGGGGACCTACCTCATAAGGGTTTAATGTTAGAATAAAGGTTTAATGTTGTTGAAATGTGCAAAAAATGATCAATTTATGGATTCAGATTTTTTCTGCTATGTATTTTAGTGGTTTGGGGTGCTCATTGTATATATGGGATTACTTATAACCACATAATTCTGTTGAGAACTACAACAGCGAGCTCTCGGTTTTTTTGGGGGACTGATTTATGCTCTCACCAGTGTGAGAGGATGGGTGGCAAGTGGCAACCAGATTTCAGTGGGGCTTGTTGAGATCAATCATATACTTGGTCTTTGCATATTGTTATTTTTTACTTCTTAAATAAATGAACATGTGTACCACTTAATATAAAGTTTATCAGAAGTTGAGTTACAAAATATAAGAATTAGGTGTTAGGGAAGAAGAACCAAGAGAGATTGGAAATTATTAGGGCAGCATAATTATCCTCTTACCCACTAATATCTGCATATATATATATATATATATGCTCTGTTGTGAAAGTTACGCCTCTAAGTGCGAGGTGCAGGCGGGCTCAAGGGTTATGCCTCGCCTAGGGCTAGGCGAGGCGACTTCAATCAGGCGCACTAGAGGCGCGCCTTTTAGCTCTTTTTCCGGAGCCGCACACCCATGTCAATCGAGGCTCCAAGCACAAATTTAACCCAAACAAAGAGCAAATTTAGCCAAAAAAATAAAAAAAAGAGTAAGAAGAAGAAAGGAGAGAAAAGAGCTGTCGAGCCCTAGCAGAGCCAGTCAATTGACTCGATTCAGGTATGTCAAGCTTTTCTCTTCTTCTTCTTTTTCTTCTTCCTCTTCTTCTTCTTCTTCACTGTTCAAATAGTCAAGCCCTAATTCCCCCCCTCCCCCCCGCCCCCCCCCCCCCCCCCCCCCCCCCTTTTTTTTTTTCTTACTTACTTCTTCTCCTTCAGATTCGTTTTCTTCTTCTTCTTCCCTGTTTCTGTTACAGCTTCCCTTCGTTGCTTCTCTTCTTCTTCTTCTTCTTACTTCTTTGTTCGTCTGTCTTTCTCTCTCTCTCTCTCTCTCTCTCTCTCTCTCTCTCTCTCTTCGCCTGTCTTTTTGTCTTCTTTTTTTTTTCTTTCCCTTATAGACTCCTCTCTTTACTAAACAGGTAGTGTTCTTTTTATTTCCTGTTTTCCTTTCTTTTCTTTTCTTTTTGCATTTTTTAATCTTAAATTTTTTTGCTGTGCTTTTTTATTAATTTTTATATATTTTTTAATTTCATAAATAAATAAATAACAGAAACTATCAATCAACTTGAGGAACTCTTAGCTTGTATATTGATTTTCAAAATACTAGAAATTTTTAAAAAAATACTAGAAAAAAAGATGTCTGAATATCATATAAAAAAATGTATTTTTGCGCCTCGCTTCGCGCGGGCGCGAGCCTCAGAGTGTCCCTCGCGCTTAGGCTCCAGGAGACCTTTGCGACTCAGTGCTTGCGCCTTAAATAACCTTGTATATACGAGTACAAGGAAAAATACGATCATACCATTAAGTGACATTAAAAATCATGAGATAAAGGTCATCATAAGGGAAGAAAATGTCGTAGTAAACAAAGTAATTGGGGGAGAAACTATCTTGATATTGCACCTTTAGATTGTTTCTCAAAGAGTCGATTTACCACTGGGCTAAAGTCTATATGCAGAGTCATAAGACGAGAACATATCCTGGCACAAGTATTTGGATCTTTTTATTAACTTATTCTGTAGTCTTACTTGCTTGTGTGGCAGTGAGTTCCCCTTCTTTTTCTTCTTATTTATTTATGCATGTATTTATCTTATTATTATTATTATTATTATTATTATTAATTTTATTTATTTATTAATTATTTTTTTTATGCTCTTATTCTTGGTGAATCATCATGGAATGCCTCTTCTCTAGCATTGAGTGGTTGCCTTGTCTGTTGAGTTTGTGGAATGTTATAGTGTATTAGTCATAGTAGAAGAGAAAAAAAGAAGACTTTATTCACTGGGGCAAATTACACTTTGTACCCATATAGTTTGATTGTGATGTCACTTTGGTCTTTGTAGTTTTAATTTTGACACTTTGATCCTTTCAATTTTAATTCATGTTCAATTTAATCCATTCATTGAATTTCTTTTTTACTTTTTGAGTTGGATATTAGGTCCAATAAAGGGGTGTAGAGTGTAATTTCTTGAAGTGAATTTTGTTAAGTTACCAACTACTCCAAAAGCTTAAAGCTGTTAGAGAATGAGCCCAATAATGTATATCAAGCTTCAACATCCTCTCTCACGTGTAGCCCCGACTTGCACGTGGAGAGCAAATAAACCAAACTCCATCATAATAGAGACAAATGACGAAGTGCAAATATACACAATAAAGCGGGGATGAAGGGTCGAACCCAAGACCTCCCACTAACAAGGCTCTGATACCATGTTTAGTTAACAACTACTCCAAAAGCTTAAGCTGTTAGAGAATGGGCCCAACAATGTATATCAAGCTTCAACAAATTTATCATTATGCCCCTACTGATATCTCAGTTTGCATCATAGGACCTATTTCTGTCAAAAATTGAACAAGAGTTCACGAATGAACTACATTAAATCTAAATTGAAGTTATAAGGGCCAAATTGTCAATATTATCATAGGGACAACGACAATGCACTCAAACTACATGCATATGCAAAATGTAATCTACCCTTTTTCGCATATATGCATGGTTTGACTCTTCAATTTTACCCAAGTCTACTTGTCACACATGGCAGATGCTGGTCACACTTATGGATGCTATTTAAACAAGAGCTTATATTTTTCTTGCCTCCTATGGCCGTTTTTGCCATTGGTGGGCTAATCAATAAATAAATTTCTTTCTTTGTATTTTTTTTTGGTCAGTAGATAAGAGGTGATACATCGCACTACGACGCTGTTGCTAATTCAGCGGCATCTGGAGTGCTCTCAGCAGGCCTGAATTCAGGTTGTTTTATATCTTGAATGTTTAGTTGCAAGTTTGCAACCTAATCTCATCCTGTTTGCCACGTGTGGAATTAAATCAATCAACTTTGGTGTTCAATAATGCACTTTCTACTTGTTAATTACCGGTGACATTGTAGTATAATTCCTTCCATTGTTTCTGTCCCTTTTATGAACTATAAATTTAGTTCACCCATGCAAATTGAACCCTTTTCTCATAAATGATATTGCAGGAGTTCCTTGCATATTCGGTGTTCTGACGTGTGATAATATGGAGCAGGTGTGTTTATGATATGGTAGTTACTTTCTAGACTGCTCTTTCATGTTTTAAAACCTAAGTAACATGGAAACTTCAATTTGAGTCTCGTGTCCGTGTCGGACGGCGAGAAAACGTGTCTTAATTTGTTTCTTTCTCCCACACATTGATACACAGTGGATATGGGATTGGTCACGGAATGGTGGCCCCTTTGTAAGTGTAGAAAAATTGGAAAAAGAACAGGTAGATTCGGATTTGCATGGACTCCAAAGACCTGAATAACGCATTCCCAAAGGACGAATTTCCTCTGCCGATGACGGAAACCATGATAGACAATACCCGCGTATATGAACATCTTTCTTTTATGGATGGCTTGTCAATACCCGCGAATTACCACATATTTCTTTTATTTGAAAATTTACGTAATGGGAATGTGCATGACATAGTATACTATATCATCAATAGAAAAGTATGTATTTTTTATTATTATTATTATTATTATTATTATTATTATTATTATTATTATTATTTTTAGCATGTCCTAGTGGTGTTGTATCTTGCCCTTAAAATTTTTTGCTTCACCATGTCCTTATCATGTCGTATCCGTGCCCCACTGGTTATCGGGATTGTGAGACCCCCCATAGAACCGCAATCCGGATCTTGCGACCCCGATTGTGGTTTCTAGGGGATCCGGATCCTCAACTTCACGAACCAAAGGAGGAGAAGAAGAAGAAGATAATAATAATTATTTTTTTTTTCGTTTGAGACCTAATTTTTATTGAAGTAATGGATAAATAATTATTTTCATTTAACAGCTTCTAAGATATTTGCATTTTGGGACTTGATTTAATCTTATGTTTTTTTTTTTTTTTTTTTTTTTTTTTTTTTTTTGCATTTGAAATTTGATTATGTGAAGTCATGGAATGATTTAGTACTATATGTCTATATATATATATATTTATGCACATAAGTGCTAGCCGAACCAAAAGTGTTGACCCAAATGAACCACGAACCGAAAAGTGAACCGACTAAGACTACCCACTTGTACTGCGAACCAAGCTAAGTGTCGTACCATGCAGCCGAACCCGTACCACGTACCAGGGTGAACCACGTTCCATGTAACATTCCCGTGTTCGTATCCGTGCTATAGTTTATTCCTCAACCTGAAATTTGACATAGTATTGACATAGTTGATCTTTTTCTCTCCTTGTTACAATCTTCTTTTCCCCACTTTTGATATCATTCTTCTTTCCTGTATTCGGAAAATGCTAAGATGCTCTGGATTCAATGTTTTATTTGATATTCTAAGATTTTTGGATGTTTTCTTCATGATAAATTGCAGGCTTTAGATCGAGCAGGTGGTAAAGCTGGGAATAAAGGTGCTGAAGCAGCTCTGACAGCAGTAAGTTGACTAGATATATGAACAAATGTGTTGTTTAATGTTTCTCTGTCTCACATATGCTGCATGTTTTTAATAATTTTTGAGAAGGGGTAGATCGGGTTTCTTCAATATTCAACAAAGTACTCCATTCAATTTGGAGTTCAAGTTTTGGTCAAATTTTGGAGATGCAGTGGGCTTTTTAATTTTGTCTGTGGATCCCACAAAAAAAAAAAGACTTATGGTACCCTTTTAAGGATGCAGCCGTACAAATGGGATTTTCAGGTCATTTAAAATTGGATAAATTAGTCTTGGAAAAAAGAAAAAGAAAAAAGAAATGTATAAATTAGAGGAGCCCGGTAGGTACTGGGCAAGATATCTCCATTAGTTTAGTGCGTTAGGTAGCTCGACAGCCAGCACGTAAAAAAAAAACCGTCAGATCCTTATGATATGAATCCAAATATGAATACTCGTGTAAATGCTAGGGCGTTCCCTTTAAGCGACGCGTTGCGCCTGCCTTCGGGTGTTTCGAAAAATGTGCAAGGGGCGCCGCATCGACGCCCGGGTGCGGTGTTAAATAAGCAAGGGTTCCCGCGCTCTTCTGGGCCACCGCGGGTAAAGAAGCTAGTCCAGAACTATAGGCTTAGGTTAGCAACTTGGAATATAGGAACCTTAACAGGTAAAGCTATGGAACTAGTAGACACTATGATTAGAAGGAAGGTTAATGTAGTATGTTTACAAGAAACAAAGTGGGTTGGAGAGAAAGCTAAGGAGGTAGAAAAGACCGGGTATAAGATATTCTATACAGGGAAAGATAGGCATAGAAATGGTGTCGGAATCGTGGTTGACAAGAACCTCAAGGATAAAATTGTGACAGTCACGAGGAAAGGAGACAGAATATTGCTTATCAAACTGGTAGTTGGAGTGGATATAATTAATGTGATTAGTGCATACGCGCCCCAAGTAGGATTGGATGATCACACTAAAAGACAATTCTGGGATGAGTTGGACGCTTTAATGCAAGAAATACCGGGAGGAGAGAAGATAATTGTAGGTGGAGATTTTAATGGCCATGTAGGCAAAGATAGAACTGGATATGAGAGGGTGCATGGGGGGTATGGTTTTGGAGATCAGAACGAGGCAGGGGTGAGTATTTTAGATTTCGCAGTAGCATATGATCTTGTAGTAGCAAACACATTTTTTAAAAAGAGGGAAGAACACTTGATAACCTTTAAGAGTGGATCTAATAGAAGCCAGATCGATTTGTTCCTTATGAGAAAGGCAGACCGCTTAGCATGTAAAGACTGTAAGGTCATCCCAGGAGAGTGTTTAACATCTCAACATAGACTTACTATTTTAGATATCCATATAAAAGGACAATGTCATACTAGAAAAGACCCTATAAACCCACGAACTAGGTGGTGGAACCTTAAAGGCGAGAAACTAGCAATATTCCAAGAGAGAATGTATGCAGAAGCACCTTGGAATTTGGAAGATGGAAGCAATACTATGTGGGATAGAATGGCAAGGTGCATCACGAGAATATCGAAGGAGGTCCTCGGAGAGTCGAAGGGAAGAGGGTTGGCTTCTAAAGATACTTGGTGGTGGAATGAAAAGGTACAAGCTGCAGTAAAAACCAAAAAGGATTGCTTTAAGAAGTGGCAAAATGATAGAAGTGAGGAACACTTCAAAAGCTATAAATGTGCAAATAAGGAGGTTAAAAGGACAGTCAGAGTTGCTAAAATGGAAGCCTATGACGCCTTCTACACCAAACTAGACACTAGAGAGGGAGAAAAATGTATTTATAAGCTTGCTAAGTCGAGAGAAAGGAAAACAAGAGACATTAATCAGGTTAAGTGTATAAAAAGCGATGACTCTAGGGTATTAGTGAACGACGAAGAGATTAAGGAGAGGTGGAAGAGCTATTTTGAGAAGTTACTGAATGAAAAACATATGGATAACACAATGGAAGAAGAAACTGGAAGTTACGATGAAACTGGAGAATACAGATTCTATCGGAGAATAAGGAAGTTTGAGGTGGGATTTTGCTTTGAAGAAGATGAAACCCAACAAGGCCTTAGGACCAGATGTGATCCCCATTGAGGTTTGGAAATGCTTGGGAGATGTGGGGGCATTTTGGCTTACAAAAGTTTTTAATAGGATTTTAATGACTAGAAAAATGCCTGATGACTGGAGGAAGAGCATCCTATTGCCTATATATAAGAGTAAAGGAGATGTACAACAATGCAACAACTATAGAGGTATTAAGTTGATGAGCCATACTATGAAGCTATGGGAGAGAGTGATGGAGCATCGCTTAAGAGGCGCAACATCAGTGTCAGAAAATCAGTTTGGATTTATGCCTGGGAGATCAACTATGGAAGCAATTTATTTACTTAGAAGACTAATGGAAAAGTATAGAGAGAAGAACAAAGATCTACATATGGTTTTTATTGATTTAGAGAAAGCTTATGATAGGGTGCCTAGAGATTTAATTTGGTGGGTGCTAGAGAAGAAAGGAGTGACTAAGGGTTATATTGACGTGGTGAAGGATATGTATGATGAAGCGGTTACTACAATTAGATCACCAGCCGGAGAAACAAGCGAATTCCCAATTACCGTAGGCCTGCACCAGGGGTCGGCCTTGAGCCCTTATTTGTTCGCCCTAATTATGGATGAATTGACTAGACACATTCAAGATGAGGTCCCATGGTGTATGTTGTTCGCAGATGATATTGTCTTGGTTGATGAGACTAAAAGGGGACTCAACACTAAACTAGAAGCTTGGAGAGAAGCACTGGAGACTAAGGGGCTAAAGATAAGTAGGACGAAAACAGAATACATGGAATGTACTTTTAGCAACAGTGGAAGTAGAGACAACGAAGCAGTGAAGATCGAAGATCATGAGATCCCAAAGAGGGAACACTTTCGCTATCTAGGTTCAATAATGAGTAGAGACGGAGAGATTGGTGATGACGTGACCCATAGAATTAAAGTGGGCTGGCTTAAGTGGAGGAGTGCTTCTGGAGTATTATGTGATCGGAGAATACCAGCAAAATTGAAAGGAAAATTTTATAGGACAGCTATTAGGCCAGCTATGCTGTACGGGACAGAGTGTTGGGCAACTAAGAAACAACACATTAGCAAAGTGAGTGTAGCGGAGATGAGGATGCTAAGATGGATGTGTGGTAAGACTAGGAAATATAGAATTAGAAATGAGTACATCCGAGAGACTGTAGGAGTGGCACATATTGAGGACAAGTTGAGGGAGAATAGACTTAGATGGTTCGGCCATGTGCAACGAAGACCTGTAGATGCACCTGTGCGAAAGAGTGATAAGATCGTAGTGCCTGGAATGGTTAGAGGGAGAGGTAGACCTAGACTGACTTGGGAATATGTAGTGCAACAAGATATGAATATATATAATTTAAATGAGCATATAGCTCTTGATCGTGCAGAATAGAGAAAAAGGATTCATATAGCCGACCCCAATTGATTGGGACACAAGGCTTGGTTTGGTAAGAAACTTATAATTAGAAAGAAATAATAAAGGAAGGGTTATGTACAGTATTCTCAAAGTTTTCTCATTGATTGCTGGAAGTGTCCCTCTTCACTTGGATAAAGTTCATTGATGTTTTTATTTGACTTTTATAGCGTGTGGGATGTACAAGAATGCTTCAAGCCAAAAAAAAAAAATATATGTTGAGAGTTACCAATTTGAATGTTTCTACTTAGCCAACACTTTCTCAAGTTTCAAAGAAAAAAGATGGTCTTGTGGTATATTTTGGAAGTAGAAATTAGGAGAATCTTTGAAAACTTGTGATTGCTTGGTTCTAAGCTGTGTAGTATTTTGCAAACCCTTAGGTTTTGTTGTGGGAGGTGGGTGGGTGTGGAACTTGGTCAATTATGGGGGATGCCTTCCCGGGTTTTGTTGATTTAGTGGGGATACAGGGATTTAGCATTTATCTGTGTTTTTTTAAAATTATTTTTTTCAATCCTTTCATGGCATTTGAAATGTGTCGACACGCGGTTAGGACTTATAAGTGTCCATTTCTTCTGGAAGTTTACGTATGGGGGATACCTGCCACCTCTATTCTTGGCCTTTTCTCTGGTTGGTTGAACCAGTTAAAACAGTTGGAATGCGATGGTGGGTGGATAATGCAAAAGCTAGTTATTGGAATGTAGATGTTTTTTTGGTGGTTCTTTTTTTTTTTTTTTGGGCTTGTGTGGATGATGATTACTTGCACATTTCATGCTTTATATATTTAAATGGAAATGGATGATGATTAAAAAAGTGGACGATTTAAATATTTGTTTTGGGGGGTTGTATTATTTTGCAGATTGAGATGGCATCTTTGTTTGAGCACCATCTGAAGTAGTAGTAGTGATGAAGTTGGACCCAAGAAGAATGATTGGTCCTTAAAAAGAGGTGTTTTTTTTTTGGCCCCCTTCTAGTGGGGGAGTTTTCATATACGAGGAGGGAGCTGCTGATGCTGCACAAATGGTATAATTTAATAGCCGCCGCGGCCTCGTAGTATTTTATTTTTGCTTGAAAAAGTGTAAGAAGCAGAATGTTGTACCAATTGTTGGGATTGCCTGTCTGCCGCCTTGATAGCAGCAGAAGCAGCCCCGTCCATCTTTCTTTCTCCTGTTGTGGTTACTAATATAATAGTTGTATTTGTACTACTAGTAGTAGTTTGAAGTTTGAACTGAATGAAGCGTCTTGCCTGCCTGCCTGCCCAAAACACTTTTGTATGCATTCCCAATTTCCTTCTTTCCTTCTTTCTAAGGAGAGAGGTGGAGGGGGGAGGGGGTCATTACACACTTGTTTGCTTGGCTAGGTATAACTGATAACGACTGGTCTTGGGGGGTGGTCAAAAAAAGAAAAAGAAAAAAAAGAAAGAAAAAACAAACCCCTACAGTTCCCAAGGCCATCAAGATGGGATTTTGCTCTTTAGGGTGGTCACCCAAAACCACAACCAGAACCAGTAGTCTACCCTTGATGATAGACAAACGCCCAAATCAGGTCCTGCAGTTGGGTTGATGAACCATTACCTAGTGTTTAAGTGTTGTCTCACCCCCTAAACACTAGCAATTATCATTATTATTATGGTTTCAGCTTTGCCTAACTACACCTTTTGGAACACTCTCTCTCTCTCTCTCTCTCTCTCTCTCATCAACACACAAATAGATGGCGATGTGCTATCATATAATTCTTTGGTGACAATTTTCATATAACCTCCTAAAAAATGTGTCTCTCTCTCTCTCCTGTGTTACTTTGGGGTCTAGTGATATCACAGGAGAGAGATAGACACATCTTTTTAGGAGGTTATATGAAAGTTGTATGAAAATTGTCACCAAAGAATTACTATGCTATAAAAACAGTGGATCTTTGTGCCAACATCAACTAAACCCTAGATCATTTTTTATTTTTCTCCTTAGTTTATAGTTTAATACATTATAATACCACTAGACAAAAAAACTTGAGGGGCATATTATAAAGTGTGATTAAGAAAAACCGTTAAGAATTCTTTCTTCTGGAGAAGTTTTTTATATTGTTAAAGAGAGGATTATATGTTATTGGGATTATTAAATTTTAGTCTATTTTTTGTGCAAAATTTAAAAGTTTATTACTTTTTGAAAAAAAATATATATATATATCAATTTTTTTTTTTTGTAAAATGAAAAAGTCGTCGAATTTTTATGATGTTTTTGAGCAACTCTTTATACGGTAGGGATCAACTTCTTAAAATGTTGAGAGCAATTCTTTAAAACGTAAGTATTAACTCGTTAGTAATTCGGGAGCAAATCTTCACAACGCTGGGAGCAATATTCATAACATTTTAGTGCAAGTTCACAATGATATAAGCATACTAAAACACAAATTTACTCTTCAAAAGTTGATTTATTTATTTATTTATTTATGTATATATATATTTTATATTTTATATGATTGATGATTTTTTCAATTTTTTAAAATTTTTTATTGATACATAAAATTTTTTAATTTTACAAAAGTAGTAGATTTGACTTCTAAATTTCATACAAAAGATTGATTGAAATGTAATTATCCCATGTAAAAGGTTCCTTTCATACATTAGTTACCAAGGAGACAATAACAGTTACCATAAAAGCTGAGACAATGCCTACCTTCAAAACTACTCCATTCCAAACGCCAACCTAGCCAAACAATTTCAAGCTTCATTTTCAAGTTTGAAAACCACACACACACACACACACACACACACATACCCTGTTGCTATTCTAGAAAGATGTCTCCCTCAAATCTTTCCCAACATTTTCTTTTATTTATTTATTTAAATATATAACATAAACAAAGGAACCTCTTCTTCTCCGAAAAAAGAAAAAGAAAAGAGAGTCTAATATGAAATAGTTCTGGGGCAGATATTTAAATTGATCTAACCACAAAAATAAATAAATACCCAATTCATAAACCATTACAAATGCGAATAATAATAATAATAATAATAATAATAATAATAATAATAATAATAATAATAATAATAATAATAATAATAATAATAATAAAAAGAAGCGATTATTCAGAGCAGAAAGTGAGAAATCAAGTGCTGCTATGGTAGCAATTAGAATCCATAAACTAGAAATACATTGGTAACAGAAAAAAGCCATATATATATATATATATATATCTGTGAGTGAGGATAATGTGGTCATTATGCAGAGGAGGGGAGCATTGTTAACAGAACAAGGCAACTCATGTTGTATTACTTTTGTTGGTCTCATTTAGTATATAGCTTAAATTATATGCACTTTTAAATTTGTAGGGTGACAGAGAAGAGAAGAACAACAACATGCATCTCAAACAAAAAGAATAAAGAAGAAAGAAAAGCCAAGGGGGAGAAACTTAGAATCAAAGTTAAACATACAAGTAGAGTACACAAACACAGATAGATGGATGAATAGATAAATTGAGAGATGTCTATATATATATATATACATATATGATAGATGTATGTAATATAATAATAACGTGAATGATTGGATTTTAACATTTATGGTTGTAGTGTGGGTGTGGTGTTCTTCTTTTTCTTTGTAGTAGTAGTAGTAGTAGTAGCAGTAGTAGTGGTAACTGATGATGATAGGCAGGTGAGGACGTTGATCCGCACCTGCTAGCCAAGGCAAGCCAATGCCATGGGGGGAAGATCTCTCTCTCTGCACTGCAGTATTTGTAAACTACATCTATATATCCCATGATGAGGAAGAAGAGACTTCACTATTCTCTTCTTAACCAACATTATCTCCCTTCAAATTCCTTTCTACATCATCATCATCACCCAAATACAAGGGGGGGAGGATGAATGAAACAAAAGCAATGTCATAAAAAAAAAAAAGAAGAAGAAATTGATCAGTGATACGAAAGAGAGAGATAATACGTCATTACGTTTTTTTTTTTTAAAAAAATCTCATGGTGACATTGCAGCTTTCTCTTCCCATTTCTTCTGTAAATATGAGAGCGAAGCACCACCCCCACCCCGTGCGTGGAGTCATCTGTAATCATCAGTCACCTCAATTGAAGCTTCCTTCTACAGTTCCCTCAAGCTTGTTTATATCCAATTCACAGCAACCGGAGTGTCCCACTACTTATCTGTTCCCTCCAGCAAATCAGGTAATATATACTCCCTCCGTCCCATTTTATGTGTCCCCATTTCTATTTTGGTATGTCCCAAAATTGTTGTCCAGTTTCTTAAATTAGTATGTAAATTTTACTTACTTCCCCAAATTACCCTTCCTTACAACCAATACCAAAACAAAACAAAAAAGAAAGTACAATGATTATGGGTCATTGTGGAAAGTAGGTGTAGATTCTTTTTATCCCCTTAAATAGTTGGATTCCCAAAAAGGGACACATAAAATGGGACGGAGGGAGTATATATTTTTTTCCTTTCAAATGGTTTTCTGTAACAGTCTAAATTCGACGAGCCATTGCTATGTAGTACATAAATAAAACTTCACCTGCAGGTTACTTTGTTTACATTTTTTCTTTTGCCGATGAGAGTATTTCATTTTTGCATGTTCATGATTCCTGCTGCTATTGGATATATACATAAAAAAAAAAAAAAATTAAAATTGTATTTTTGAGAATTTTACTAATGTGATGTTAAGAGTGTTGCGGCAATTGTGTTTGGAGACGGATCAAATACAGCACGGCTCTATCCATTGACAAAGAGAAGATCAGAAGGGGCACTTCCTATAGCAGCAAATTACAGGCTTATCGATGCAGTTGTGAGCAATTGCATTAACAGTAACATAACCAAGATTTATGCTCTCACGCAATTCAACTCCACTTCTCTCAATTCCCACCTTTCAAGAGCTTATTCCGGAGTTGGCCTTGGAAAAGAGGGCTTAGTTGAAGTAATTGCAGCTTATCAGACTCCTGAAGACAAGGGCTGGTTTCAGGTTAGTAATTAACACCAATTGGAGACTTGCCAATTTCCCATTTAAAAAAACTTAAAAATATTTTCTTCTATACATGTTTATGTATATAGGGAACTGCTGATGCTATAAGAAGATGTCTGTGGGTTCTAGAAGAGTATCCCGTTGTCGAGTTTCTGGTTCTTCCAGGTCACCATCTTTATAGGATGGACTACCAGAAACTTATAGAGGCCCATAGGAACAACAAGGCTGATGTGACTGTTGCAGTCTTGAGTATTAGTAGTAGTAGTAGTTTGAAAGATCACGATGGTCCTCCATCAGCTTTTGGTGTTTTCAAAGTAAATTCTGAGAATCAAGTTATCGAGTTCAAAGAGACGAAATCCATATCAGTTAAGTTTTGTACCTCTTACCTTCTGCTCTTTTCTGGTACATTTATTTAACTACATATAAACAACTCAATCGGGCAATAGCAAAAGTAGTTTACATATTCTAACGAAGAAGCTTTTAATCAGCTGCACATTATTAATTATTCAGGTAGGAAGCTCAGGAGTATACAATAATATTAATGATCATCTTCTTCCCAGTATGGGAATCTATGTCATTAACAGAGAGACCATGAAAAGGCTTCTAACAGAATCCTTTCCTAAAGCAGACGAATTAACAAGTGAAGTAATACCAGGTGCCTTATCGTTAGGAATGAAGGTCAGAGTACTATTCTGCTTTAATTTGGTTGGTTTCATATGTGTGTGGTGGTAGTTTCAAGTTTGTTATTTCTATCACTCGGCACTTGTAATTTTAGTTTTTTTTTTACTATTAATTTCTGCTAATCAACTGAATCAGCAGGTTCATGCTTATCGCTTTGATGGGTACTGGGAGGAAATGAGAAGCATTGAAGCCTTCTACCAAGCAAATATGGAAAGCACAAAGAAAACAAACAAGGGATATAAGTCGGTAACTTTAAATACCATGAATTAGCTGAAACGACAATTAATTTAAGTGAATGATTCACCTATATATATATATATATGTATACACACATATAATGGCCCCTCCAACAACTAACAGAAACTTTGTTCTTTTGGTAGCAGCTTCTACGATAGAGATTCCCCCGTGTACACTTTACCTCGATATCTGCCTCCAACGCTAATAAGTGATGCCATGATAACTGATAGTGTCATTGGAGATGGTTGCATTCTCAGGGTAAGAAAACTATTTCATGCAGACTAGCGGAGTTTACTAAATTATCTGTAATACAATAAAATAAAAGATGCAGAAAAAAAATGAATTGCACATATTTTATATATGACGACTGTGGGTCTTATTCGTAATTGCTGTCTTTATAAGTAAAAACATATATCTCCTTGAGATATTGACTCTTTCTAAAAGCAGAGGTGCAAGATCAAAGGCACAGTAGTTGGTCTGAGGACGACGGTTGGAGATGGGGCCATAATTGAGGATTCAGTAATCATGGGTTCTGATACCCAGGTAAGAGACAAGAACTTTATTTTTCACCCTCTGACACCCCTTTTTTTTTTCACCGTTTTCACAAAAGGCTATGGAAATCCAAGTTCAATAATTTCTAGTCATTGTAGCTTCCAAACATCCCAAATAATTTCTCACTTCTAAAACAATTTTTTTTTTTTAAACAGACAGAAGATCTGCAGAATGGTGGTGCTGAAGGCAAATGCATGGGTATTCCAACTGGAATTGGGGATGGTTCCCACATAAGGAGGGCTATCATAGATAAGAATGCAAGGATTGGAAAAAATGTTATGGTACTAGAATATAGAGAAACCCATGAGCATTGTTACTCTTAAGTTGAGTTTATACAGAAAATTCTAACACAAAATCTAATTCTCAGTGCCAAGTTGTTTTAACCTTACTGTGTCTTCTTAGTATTCTGCTCAATATTTGCATAAATTCATAACCATTTTCAACAAACAAATCATGATTGCAAGTAGTTACTAGTTGATAATGGAAAATTTTATCTTCTTAAGGAGCGACTTCTTTCAAAAGAAAGTTAGTTCCCATAGAGTTCTTGAATCAGCTAAAAATTTACTCCCCCACCATATGTGCATACACTAGTATGTATGTATGCATGTGTGTATGTGTGTGTGTGTGTATCTATTCTGATGTCAGTCTATTAAGTTTAAATATGCCTTGTAAGATAATTAAAAGAATAATTCTGTTGACTATAACATAATGTACATATACTTTTGGTGTTTCTGTAGATCATAAACAAAGACAATGTCCAAGAGGGGAACATGGAAGCTCATGGCTACATAATAACATCAGGGTTAGTTGTGATCCTAAGGAGTGCAGTGATCCCAGATGGCAGCGTACTATGAAATTGCAACCCGTATCATTTTCTTTATACAATTCTTTGAAAAGTTTGGAAGATGAATGTAGATAGATTCGGGGATTCAAATGTGCATTTCTAGTTTGCATTTCATTATTTTTGAGATAATAAGAGCCCAACATCACATGAAAGTTATAAATTACATAGCAGCTTTTAAGTGAAACAATCTCCATAAAGTGCATAAATTAGCTTCCTGATGTAGATAAAATATACAGGATGAAATGGTAGTTTCTTTTTAACCAAACTTTACATGAAAAGACATAAGAGACAATTTCTTCCTTTTCCATATTCCCCCAAGTTCTTTGATTAGTTTTAAATATGCAAAAATGAAAAGACATGAAGACTTGTGTCTTTCACAATGGAGTGCAGTTTGTTTGATAAATTCCTACCTCTTTCTATCTCTGAGATGTTTGGATTTTTCAAAACTCATATGGATCCTATATATAGATATATCGTATAATGAAGTACCACATGAGTGGATATATAGGAATCTAAATTTGCCGAATCACTCATGTTATGATCTTCTCCAAGTATGAATGTTTTTTCCACATCAGTTATATTTTAATCTTCAATTTCACTGGTATTTTTAATAGGACCAAGACTGCCCATTGATTTATTTAGCCCACACGTGTTCTAACTCCTCCTTAGACAACACACATATGATGTAAAGCACCCCGGCCTTTTTGAATTCAAACTCTTGTGATCTATATTCCCATCTTACCTGGAAAACAATAGATTCAGTTTCATTTGCATGTCATTTATCGAACAAATATAATTTATTGTGATAAGTGAATCTATATCTCTGTCCCATAGGTTCGGTTTTTTCCTTCATTCAATTTTGGTTCTGATTGTATCTACACCCCCTTTTATACAGGTTGCTAATGCTATTGTAACTACACACCCTTTTATTCTTCCATTTTACAAAGCAATCACTTTTTTTTTTTCCCCTTGAAATCCACAATTCATCACTTAAATTGTTAATTTTTAGCTAACCCAAACGAGCTCTTACAGAGAGAGAGAGAGAGAGAGAGAGAGAGAGAGAGAGAGAGAGAGATGTAATGTGAAACTTGTGTGTGTATATGTCTGATGTATGTGTGTATGTCTGATGTAATTCATTGTGAAAAATCAGGTCAAGAGCTAACATAGTCCAACTAAACAATGAAGTCATGGTTATTATATAAAACACGGAAATGAAAGCATTCAGCATAATTTACACTAACACTTGCTTATGTGACCATAAAATGAAACCCTCCCAAATTTATATTCTTTCGAGCAAAATTTCATGAACTGCAAATGTGCATGGTCGAAACATAGAGACTTCGAATTTGCAATAAAATCAGCACATGGCAAAAATAATAGGCACCATAATTGGAAATTGTAGAAGCAGGAATGGTTGGACCTAATTCATTGAGCTTCATGTTTTTCTTTCTCGAAACCTGATTTAACAATAACAGCATTTTGACCCTTAAGTTGCAGAATTGCTCCTCACCAAATCATTAAGACCAGTATCTTGTTTGAAGATGATGGATACAGCACAAGTCCTAAATAACAGTTATGGAAAGTTCTTTTTTTTGGTTTAGGATTAATTTCAAGAAGCCAAAAAAATAAAAAAATAAAAATAGACTGGTTGGTAATGGGGCTGTTGCTCGGCAAGAGATGAAGAATGTTGCAAGAGAGTAAAACCATCTAATAATTTCAAGAAGCAAAGAAGTAGAAGAAGACAGATCATTCATACTAAAAGAATGGTTGGCAATGGGGGCTGCTTCTTGGCAAGAAACTGCCGCATATATACCCCATGGACAGGAAGTACAGACCATCAGAGCATCACTTACGGCATGTAACTTCTAATAGTTGCATTGAACAGATCATCCCGTTGCTTCCTCATGTAACATTAAGATTTTTTAAAATTATTAAACCTATAAGTACACAGGAATTGTAATTCCAGGACTACAAAAAAAAAAAAAGAAAAGAAAAGAAAAGATAAAGTAGTAAAAATTCCTGCCCACTGGCTGGAATTTGTTTTGGAGACAAGCAAATAAATCCGCTGCAATGGCATGATGTGCAATTTTGCACCACGAAGCACTAGCAGGGAGATAATCAATATCCCGAGCAATTAAATTATCATTAATACAAATCAATATAAGTTCATTATTATAATCCAGCAGCACAAAAGAGACAATTCCTCACTTGAGCCAAAGAACTAATGTCTAGGGCTTCAAATGATATACGGACAATTAGGCAAGGCAGAGCTCACTCAGAGATCCTTGAAAACTGCAAAAAGATCACCTTGTATGTAATCGTTATCTACCAAGCTCACCAAGAAATAACTGCTCTGCACCTGCAAGCCCGATGAAGATTACATATTATCATCTCCAAGATATGCCAAGTTTATTTCGGGGGGCTATTTTATTCCAGGTATATAAATAAACGAATAAAAGATGAAAACAAAACACACATAAGAAGAGCACCAACCTCTCCAAGCAGTTTTCGGGATGACGAGTCATCCTCTGGGTATAATTGTGCCCATCCTTTTGACCAAATTTCAAAAGCCTCATCCTTCCACACCATAAAGCTGGAAGGATCCACAACAGTTGGTTGGATGATCTCCTTAGCAGGGAAAACTCCCCAAGTCACCGCATTCACGTCAGTACTTTGGCTGACGTTAGATATCCAACTCCCTTCTTTATTAACAGCCATATAGGTTAGAGATGGGAAAGCCTTGCATTTCTCAACAAGAGCATTCAACTTCTCCCTCGAGCAGAAAAACTCCACATAGGCCTTCTGATAAACATACCCACCCGGTCCACCCCATCCTGCATAATACCAATATTTTAATTGTCATAAATCTAGTTAGTTTCAGAAACGAAAGAGATGAGACCTAGTTACTCCCACTTTGCACCAACATGTGAAAATTTAAAAACAGTTTTTGAACCTCATGATGGCAGAAGCAGCCAAAATCACACCTGATGATTGCAGGGAACTTTGGGACTTAATTAGCAGAGTATGCCCAATGAATGAATACATAAAATGAATTGGGTTCTATTCATGTAATGGAAAGAAATATAAAAGAAGCACCCAAGATGAGGATACACCCAGTCACAAGCACTGGGCGACATTTCACTTACCAACAGATGGTGAGTCAGATTTTGCAGCATTAACAGCTGGCTGGCTATTGATGGTGAGAAAACCCTTCAAATTAACATTTACAAGGTGTTCGTTGATTATCTTTGTCTCTGGCTGAAGCCCATCCAGTTCTGACCAAGGATTACTTCTCAGCTTCCCCAGGCAGTACTTCATAAATTTCTGAAGTATAACAATCCGAATAAGGGGAAAATAGTGGTGAAATTTGTATTTTATTAGTTGCCCAGACAAGATAAAATAGTATTCGCAAACCTTACCTCATGAATATCCTCAATGTTTTTCAAAGGGACTGCCCATTCTTCATGAAGTTTCTTATCACGTGAACGTGGGCGCATGAACTGTTGAAAATACAACGATATAGCCAAATGAGAATGAAAACAAGACATTAAACATTCCTAACAAGGCAATGGTCCAATGCTGAAGTCATTGATGATTAATAAGGAAGCAAATGAACAAACGAAGCAACAAAAATGCAAACAGATAGACATAACTCTCAGATCTCCCAGGATCATAGTAAAAACTTCTTTTTCTTTATTGAGAAATGGGTCAACTAATGTTATATGAAGCTCTCATAGGTGCCGTTCATTATTGGTAGACCACAAACTTGGAAGACACGACTACACAAATGTTGTTCAACATTGTATTTATATGGACATTATTCAGCATTAGTATCGGTAATTTAAGCAGCAGAAGTGAAAAAGATACCATATAGAATAACACGGAAGAAGTTAGCATGCCAAACTAGATAGCATTTCAATCCACTTGCACCAAGTTTCTCTATGGGACAAATCAAGTAGACTGAACAACAATGACTGATGACACTTTCGTTCGTCAAAAATATTTAAATTTGATAAATCAAGTTTACCTGATGGTCGGCTAGTGCTCCATAAGATGCATTACGAGAATCACCCCATCGCCCATGCGGGTATTGGTCCCAACCTATAGTCCTTGATATGTAGCTTTTTGGACGATTGGCCCTACAGTCAGAAGCCAGGACAGATCAGATATTTTATAACTATACACCAGTTTTACATTGAAGATACAGTGCACAGTAAAACATAACTTAAAATCCGGGACTCTGATTTAAAATTCACTCTATTCCGCATACCAAAAAATTGGTCGAACATCTTCTTTAACACGAAAAATATTTGTAGGGCGTCTCCAGGGTAAGGACCTCGAAATTTTAGCCTCTTCAATTAGCCCAAGATTCTGCCAAAGTAAGTCCATCAGTAAGGCCCCGCTTCAGATGCACATATATATATATATATATATATCACTAACACAAATGATACAATTGACAACAATATTAGAAGGATATAAAATCAACCATTAATATTGCCAATGCTGATTTTTCCATGTTAAGTGTGTAAAGATGCAAAGTCTTGATTCCGTTAGCCAGAATCTTCTTGCACATTTCAGTTCCAAGGTGAATTCCATAGGCTCTGACAGCTTCATCATTGTCCTTGATAGGCTCCAAGGCAGCAGTAATTTCAGGTGGTATCTACAAACAATATCATTAAATACATTTCACAACCAAAGTAAACTGCAGCAGCACTGAAGTAATCCTTTTGACAAATAACACCAACACCATACACCAAATGAACAAGCATGGAAGTTTTACGACTCTCGGAAGAAAGTAAGAAGTAATAAAAATTTGAAGCGCAATTCATGACCTAAAGACCATATCTCGCTTTCGGGAAGGGGCTTCTCTGAATTAGTTAATATCCCGCACGCAGAATTCACAGCACAAATTGCCATCATCATGAACACAAACGACCTTAATTACTTTCAGGCTGGAAAAATCTATCTAATGCGAAAAAAAAACCCAAGAATTTTAGACATCAATAATATTTACAGGTTTAGAATTGTGATTAACAAGAAGAACAGATGTAACCGGAAAAATATGTTTAGAATGAAGATTGAAAACCCTGAAAGGAATTCACATCATACCAAGGGTACAGCTAAATGTTGGAGAGTGCATACCTTAGTCTTGCAAAAACCAGTCATGCGAATGAAGCCCTTATAATTATTAATGGGCATAATGCCAGGGACAATGGGACAAGTAATTCCAATTTGGCGGCAGTCATTGACAAATTTGAGGAAGACATCAGTATCGTAGAAAAGTTGAGTGACAATTAGATCAGCTCCGGCATCAACTTTTCTCTTCAAATAAGCAAGGTCATTCTGGTATCCCTCCAAGGTAGCAAGGCCATTACTTTGAATGACGTCGGGATGTGCCTCTGAGAAGAACCACCAATCAATAATAGTCATTGTCATTGTCATTGTCAGTGTAGTCCGTAAGAGTAGAACGAACAAAACAAAACAAAACAAAACCAAACCAAATCAAACCTGGATAACCAGCAACAGTGATGCCGAAGTAGTCAGAGTATTTGGAACGCATATGGTTGACGAGATCGAGGGCACAGGCAAAGCCACCCTGGACCTGGACGAACTTGTCCTGGCCGTGGGGAGGATCACCGCGGAGGGCGAGGACGTTGTGGATGCCATTGGACTTGATGGTGTCAAGAGCGTGGTCGATCTTGTCAACGGGCATGTTAGTGCAGGTGAGATGCATCATAGTCTCGACACAAACCATGTTCTGCATCCTTTTGGCTATCTCCAAGGTGAGTTCTGCAGTAGAACCACCAGCTCCCCAAGTGATGTCGCAGAATGTGGGATTGTGGGACACCATCCTCTCCATTCTCTCGAACAGGTTCTCCACTCCATCCTCTGTCTTCGGAGGGAAGAACTCAAATGAGAACACCACTTTCTTAGATGATTCTTCCTCTGCCGCCCGGATCTTCTCTATCACCTTCATTCTTCTTCCTTCCTTCCTTCTGTCGCTATTATAATAATTACAATAATAATCCCCAGAG
Organism: Hydrangea macrophylla; assembly: GCA_033977485.1. Lineage (NCBI taxonomy): Eukaryota > Viridiplantae > Streptophyta > Magnoliopsida > Cornales > Hydrangeaceae > Hydrangea > Hydrangea macrophylla. The sequence continues at coordinate 57,270,999 of CM066986.1, read as the reverse complement.
ATCCAAAAAAAAAATTGATTAGATTGGATTGATTAGAAATAGATCTAGAGGGATTTAAGAAGAAGAAGTGGAAAGAAACTAGTGTAGTAGATTTCCAAGGATCGATTCTTTATATTTTTAATCTAATGATAAGAACTTGGTTGGTAGACGTAGATCTAATAAGGAGAATTGGAATTGGAATTGGATACAATGCCTGGCTCATGAATTGATTACATAACATACAGATCCAACATTTCTAGATCTTAGTGGAAAATCAGATTAACAACAACAATGAATGAATGAATGAGGAAGAGGAGAGGGGTATAGGATACTACCAGCAGCGACCGTCAAGTGCTTTGCTTCTTTCTCTCTCTCTCTCTCTCTGCTCGGCAACTACTTCTGCTTCCTCTGTTCTTCGTTGTTCTTCAGAATCAACGTGCAACTGTGTTGGCTTAGGTTAGGTGTATGTGTACATATATACAGATACATATACATATATATATATAGCAAGGAGGGTATTATAGACAATTAATTTTGCTCGTAAAAAAATGGTTCATCAATAGTCACTCAGGCAATGAACAATGTAGTGATATTCAAAATTAAATTAATGATCTTTAATCAGAATTTCACTGCATTAAATAATAAAATAGTTGAATAAACTTTAATGAACCATTTTTGGATAAATAAAAATACTCTTAATTAATTCTCATCTCATTTCATTTCCACACCAACTACATAAAATAAAGGGTAAATTACAGTAACACCCCCTGAACTATGACCCTTTTTCACTAACACCCCCTATACTTTAAAACTGAACAAACTCACCCCCTAAACTATCATTTGTTGACACTAAAACCCCTTCTGCAGGGGGTGAGTTTGTTCATTTTTGGATAGTTCAAGGGTGAGTTTGTTCAATTTTAAAGTTCAGGGGGTGTTAGTGAAAAATGATCATAGTTCAGGGGGTGTTACTGTAATTTACCCTTTAATAAATTATACTACTAGTAATTACTTATTTATAATTACTAATTCTTAAGAGTATTAATTAATAATATATTATAGACAATTAATTCTCCCAAAAAAATATAAATATAAATATAAATATAAAATAAACGAAATGTACAATAAACGTTTTGGCAATTCACCAATCAACGTCCTTCAGGCTTCAGCTTATGCTGTCCACCAACTTCCTTCAGCTTCTCCTGTCCACCAACCCCCCCAACAACCCCGTTGTACATGTCTTCTCATTTCGGAAGAGATCCCTCACTAAATTTATTTTTATATTTTATTGAGATAATTATGACAAAATTCTTAATTAAAGCAAACAAAAGTTTAAAGGAGTCTTTTTTTTTAGAATTTGTCAAAAGTTCCTCTCACAAGCATGTGGCCAAACATTGACCCAAACATTCCAGCCACTCACACCGTGTGAGTAGCTGTACAATAGCATTCCTCAATTCAAAAAATATTTGAAAACTTTAACCCTCCATAACTTTTGATCAACAACTCCATTTTTTTACAAATTTTATACCGCTGTAATCGTGTTGACGAGAGCTACAAAACTAGTACCATTGTTGATATGTTTTGAGTAAATTTTTTTTTTCAATTTGAAGAAATTTTGAAAAAAATAGAGTTTTGTGAAGTTTCACAAAACACAAAAGTAATTTTGTGAAACTTCACAAAAGTAGGTTTGTGAAATTTTCAGTTACACAAGGCATGTAAGATTTTGAATTTTTTTTTTTTTGCTCAAAATATATCAACAATAATACTAGTTTTGTAGCTATCGTCGACACGATTCCAACGGTATAAAATTTGAGAAAAATAGAGTTGTATATCAAAAGTTATGGAGATTTAAAGTTGCAAAATATTTTTTGAATTTAGAATATCATACGGTACAATACTCATACCGTATGAGCGGCTGCAAAAGCATTGGGCGTGAAAAGTTGGGCGGAAGTGGGGAAATGTGGGAAATGTTTGGGTGCATGTCAATTTTGTCCTTTTGTCAAAGAACAGAGACTCTTGATTAAATGCAAATATTGAATGTACTTTTTGTTAAATTTTTAGCTGACAAGGGATATATCTCTAACTATCCCTATTTTATTTTGGCTTAAATACAAAACATATTCTTGAAGTTTGGTCTTTGTATCATTTTAATTTTTGTAAATTCAATTGCATTAATTGGATCTTTGAGGTTTTAAATATAAGCAATATAGTACAAACGTCCCATTCTGCCAGAAAAAAATTACAGAATTCAGTTACTACCATGCACTGTCATGCTTTTTAGGGAAAAATTAGAATACCACTAATCTCTCCTCCCGCTTATCAATGTAATTGTGCATAGTATGTGAGTAACTTCTGTCAGCTTTTCTCATATGATTACACATTTGGACCGCTTTGCTAAAAACCTCAAGGACCAAATTGATGCAATGAAACTACAAGGACTAAAATAACACAATGACCAAATTCCAAGGATGTATTTGGTAATTAAGGCTTTTTTATTCTTGCTAATTGTTTTCCATGTTTTTGCTCGGGCGTGCCAGAACCAAAAGTGGTTCAATCATGTAAAAGCTAAGTGGTTTCCTAAATTTACTAAAGCAAGTGGTGCAAAAGGTTTAATAAAATCCAACTTCTAACAGAACGATCGTAACGGTGAGTAGGAAAGTACTCTCACCAAAGATCCTATGCATTGTTGACGCACACAAGCCAAGGTTACGCATAATTACTCTTGATGATGCCGAGAATTGATAAGGAGGATCAAAAGAGAGAAAAAGACACGAGCAAGTTGTGTGTGGTTCAGTCCCGTTAACAAGGTGACCTACGTCCACAGTTGCGTCTGTGCGCGTTCACTAGCAGATCACCGGCGGGCCTGGTGATCCAACAAAGAGGGGCAGCACTACTAGTAATACCGGCCGGGTATATGCATACAATGGTGAATTTCGTGTTCTATGCTTGTTAGCTAGAGAGTTATTCGGATCCCCGCAGACAGGGTAGGTGGGCTCTTTTATAGGTGCAAGAGTCCACCCATACATGGTAAGCTAGTCAGATTAGGAAGCCCAATCTGATTACAGTTTATTTGCATGATTTGGGGAGAGTTTCCCAAGCGGTTTAGGAAACTGCCACATTCCTTCTTGCAGTTTTACAGCTGGTTTAGGAAACTGCTGGTTAAGCCAGGTCCACAAGATGCCGCGGCCTTTCGTGCCCGGCACGTTGGCACGAACCGGGCGGTCCTGATGAACACCTCGGGATCGCTGGGCTATTGGTGCTGACATCTCGGTGACATGGCAGATTGACTTCATGACTGGATAATCCTGGACACATCAACTGCCCCCCATTTTCGGAACTAACTGGATGCTTCATCGGGTGAGGATCGAAAATCAGTATCGTCTTGGAAACCGTCCGGATACCCTCCGGGAATGCTGCCCGGGAGGGGGACCCACCTTCCAGATCACCCGGTGGAATAACTGACCGGTACAGAGAGGAGCCCGGGCGTTGGTGTTGCCACGTGTCAGGGAGTGGTTGGCCTGGTCAGGATCCATCGAAGTTGGTTTGAAGGTAACCGGACAGCTACGTGGTAACCGGACCATCACGTCACGCATTTAATGCGCGCATTTTTTGAGGCGACCCTTCACGTGCCCGAGGCTACAGCTGTCAGACGATTTTTGGCGGAAAATCTCCTGAGCCGTTGGATCTGATTGATCTGGACCACCCGTTATTCCTATATAAGGAACACTTGTTCATTTCTTCTATCCCTGCTGCCAAGTGATGGAGATTACTGTGGACCGTCGCGAATGGAGGAGGAGGTCCTGGCGCTCTCCCTCGATAGTGTCCCGGGACGGATCCCAAGGAGCACACTTCAGGGAAAACTAGGACTTCCTCACGCGATCCTAGAGACAAAGAGTCGCCACCTAATTTTTATCGGGAATTAGGAAACCCAAGCTTGACTCGCCCAAAATTGAATAAGGTTACTCGCCCTTCATTACCAGAAACAAGGTTCGGGGGTCTTGGTACGAGAGGGGAAGGAGCCCAAGCAGGACTAAAGCACCCCCTCCTCGCCCTACCGAATGGTAGGCCTTGATTCAAATATCCTTGTTATTAATTCATAATAGATGTTGTTTCCTCAAACATACTAGATAGATATATACATGGCAAAAAGAAACATCTAATGAAAATCATTTCAAGAGACTAAATCAAGTAGAAAGCGGATGCTCATGCAATACAAGGGAGAAGTATACTCACAGTGGCTAGTCCCGCCCGGGACCGATGCAAATAAAGTAAACATGTCATGATATGTAAAGGGAACGAGAAGACTTACATTGGTTGACTCAAGCGGAGTCGCGAAAGCAAAAAGAATGTAAACGTGCAATGCAATCATGCAACAATCCTAGATAAGATGTCTCTAACAAATAATCATATAAACGGAGACTATCCTAAAGGAATTGTGTCGTTGAAATCAAAGTTGTAAACCTATAAAAATTCTAAGAGAAAGGATAGAGATAGTACATGATACATGGGCACTAAGCCACATGTAGACGAGGCAAACCACAAATCGAAGTCCGGGTCCGAGGCACTTAATTCTCTGCACTAAGACACCAAAGAATACCCAAAGCATTGCAAAAATACAAGCAAACAAATGATATGCATGATAAACAAAGAAAACATGTCATCAATCAAATTTCCAGATTCAGCAACCTCTAATGAATCCTATCAAAAGAGGTCTTAAACATGAGCTGGATAAAAACCCTTTTACAGAAAGTTAGATACATGTCTTAGGGAACTTCTCCAAAAAGTGGGACCTCAATATCAATTTTATTGTTTGAGAAATAAATGTTTTGGGAACAGTGGATCAGGACTGTCCACTGTTCTTGTAAAAATCATAATTAAATCTACAAAAATCATATGAAGCTCTATTTGGTGTCAAAAGAAAGCTATTTCATTGTAGTATATGATAAAAATAAACCCATGGACATTCTGTAATCACAAGGTTTCTGAAAAAGTGTTTTAAACAGACTCTGTTATTCTGGAAATTTGGTATCATTTGACAAATGAATGCAAAACATAATAGAAGTATAATAGAAGTTCATGAATCATGTTAACCAAGTTGATTTAAGCTTTTGATCTCTCATCCATTTATCCTAGGTGATTTCTAAACCAAGTTTTATTCATCAATTGTTGTTGAGTGATCAAGGTATGACCATTTTGTATACATAATCATATTTGTAATTAAACTTAGAAAATTCCAGAATAGTTGTATCAACTTTAAACGCTTAGAAAACGATCCTAACTCGATCGTATGCTCACGATTTTACATCGGCATATAGATATATGAGTTAGGAATCATCCCCAAAAAGCGGAACGTCGATAACTATTATAGATTTTCTGAAATTCAAGCACAAAGAGACGATGTTCAAATCTGTCAACCGATTTCTCAACAATTTCTAAAAATAGTATATGAATCCTAAAAGCTCTCAAAACGGACCGGATGAAAGCTAATTCATCAAAGTTTACCCAGAAAATTTGAAATCCATCAAACTATGGGTTTTGATGGACCAAATCTAATGGACAAAACCAATCTGCTTTGCTGAATTTTTATCTAGTTCATTTTAAAGTGTGAGGAAAACATTTTAGTGATAGTTGAAGCTTATTAGAGAGATCAAACTCATAGATCAACTTAATTATCATGATTCCCAATCAATTTAGCCCTCAAGTTCTATGAAGAACTTTTAGATCAAGGATCAAAGGGACTTATAAATATCATGTTGGAGATGAAATTCAATAGGAATTCTAGGTAATAGGAATAATCAAGAGATAGGTATGAACATAGAAATCATCCTTCTCATAGATCATATTTCCAAACCATCATGGAATTCAAAATAGATATATGTATATATATATAATCATGTATGCATGAATCTAAACTAAAATTGAAGAATGAAACCAAAATTGAAAATCAAAGTGAAAAACAATCTCTAATTGTAAATTATCAATAAAAATCAAAGAGATTTGGATCTAACTATGTGAGTGTGTGAAGAACATGAGAGGAAGAAGATGAGTGTTCTAATAAGTAGAAATAGAACTAAGTTAGATCCAAATCTTATAGATCTATATATACAAAGTAGGAATTAGAGATGAACTATAGTGTTTACCTCTTGGAGGATTCTCAATTACAAGACCAAAATTGATTTGAAGATCTTCTTCTTCAAGTGTTATTCAAGTGTTCTTCAAGCACTCATCCATGGAAGTTGAGGGAGGCAATTGTTGTTCAAATTGTGGTCTAATTAGCCTAAGTTAATCTAAATTCAATTCATAATTTTCTCTCTCTAGAATTCACCTAAATTGAAAGTATATTCAAAGTATACTTATCTCTCTTGTATGTGCTTCTATGTGTGTTTGTATCTCCAAGTATATTCAAGTGTATCTCTTCCAAGTGTCTAGTGTGTTAAGATGTGATCTCATATGAGATGTATGAGATCTTATATAGAGTTTTGAAGACTTAGCTCTTAAGTTTCAGGGTTAAAACAGGATTTTTAGAGCTTAAAAGAGGGTTAAAATGGCCATTTCGGAGCTTAAACGCAATTTCCAGGCAATTTCCTCGCAGTGGGAAGCTTCTAGAAGGGTCTGGAACTCAAAAAGCTCCGTGGAGGACACAAATGGAAGTGGCGGTTATGGTGGGACCCGCCACCCCATACCCAAAACCGCCACTTACTATTTGGGTCCCTCTGGTCACCCACAAGCTCTGTTTCAAATTTCATGCGCACTGCTTTTCCAGATTTTTGTAAAAATGCTTTTTGGTGTCCGAAATCGTCCGTTTACATACCGTTGGAAAGCTGTCAGGTTGAATTTCAGTATAAAAATATTTCCAGAGGTTTTATAATGAGAATTGAAGTCCAATTGAAGTCCGGAAGTCCTCCGGAACTTTCGTCGTCTTTTTGAAATCAAATGACGTCTTTTCCAAAATTGCTTTCAAATGTGCGTCGATTTCGAACTTTTCTTTAAAATTGAATCTCTGGATACCTAGAATACTGCGTTTAGAACACTTAATGTTCATATAACCCTGAGAGAATATGAATTCTGAGAGATGATTTTGACAAAACCGGGATTTATCCATGGAAAAGGGCTTTTCTGAGCTTGAAGTCACTTTCCGAAGTCCGATCTTCTGATTGTGTGGAATCCAGTACCTTCCACGGGGTACTTTTCATCATCGAATCCTCCAAGACGTTGTCCACCCTAAATCCTATCAGTGTGGTCAAAATTGGGTGTCTACAGTTTGCCCCTCTTTGGCAGAGCTTGTTGTGAACAACGTGAACTGCAAGTGAGTGCCAAAGCCTTGAAGGCACCCAAATAACCATACTGAGAGGTTTTAGGAAAAACAAAAATCCGCAAAATCAAGAAATTCAAAATCAGAGAAAATCAAGAAATTACGAATGCAAGAATGCAATGCAATGCTGGGTAGAGGCGGCTAAGTTGAAGCTGATGCTGGTCGTGCTCCGCTGGAGCTGCCTACGTATCCTTTCCAGGAATCAGACCAGGGCGTAGTTCAAGCGCGCGAGAAGACGGAAAACAAACAAACAACAACAATGCGGATGAAATGCTCCTATCCTAGGATGCTGGTGCAATATGAAAACATGAAATGTGAAAGTGCTGGAGGAATCATCCTCAAGGGTTCCCTAGATGCAAAATCTAATGCAAAGGATGCAACGACTCTCTCTCACAGTCGAATATGCTAAAGGTATCTTGGATGATTCTCGAGGTTTTTGTCAAAGTTATTCTTCTGATCTTAAGGCTCGTAGGCGTCATCTGTATCCTGGACGACTCTTGAAATAGCGAAGTATCTTGGATGAATTCTGAGTCATGTCAAACAACTGGACGATTGCTGGTGTAGAGTCCTTCTGCTGGGGACGATTGTTGATGTAGAGTCCTTCTGCTGGGGACGATTGCTGAAATAGGTCCTTCTTCTGTGGACGATTGCTGATGTAGGGTCCTTCTGCTGGGGACGATTGCTGATGTAGAGTCCTTTTGCTGGGGACGATTGCTGGTGTAGAGTCCTTCTGCTGGGGACGATTGCTGATGTAGAGTCCTTCTGCTGGGGACGATTGCTGAAACAGGTCCTTCTTCTGTGGACGATTGCTGATGTAGAGTCCTTTTGCTGGGGACGATTTGCTGATGTAGAGTCCTTTTGCTGGGGACGATTGCTGGTGTAGAGTCCTTCTGCTGGGGACGATTGCTGATGTAGAGTCCTTCTGCTGGGGACGATTGCTGAAACAGGTCCTTCTTCTGTGGACGATTGCTGATGTAGAGTCCTTTTGCTGGGGACGATTGCTGATGTAGAGTCCTTCTGCTGGGGACGATTGCTGATGTAGAGTCCTTTTGCTGGGGACGATTGCTGATGTAGAGTCCTTCTGCTGGGGACGATTGCTGATGTAGAGTCCTTTTGCTGGGGACGATTGCTGATGTAGAGTCCTTTTGCTGGGGACAAATCTTCTGAAACAGGTCTCTCTGCCGGAGACAAATCTTCTGCTCTTCTGAAACAGGTCCTTCTTCTAGACAAATCTTCTGTAACAGGTCTGGAAACAAGTCTTCTGAAACAGGTCTCTCTCTGCCGGAGACAAATCTTCTGTTCTTCTGAAACAGGCCCTTTTTCCGAGGACAAATCTTCTGTGGCAGGTCTAGAAACAAATCTTCTGAAACAGGTCTCTCTGCCGGAGACAAATCCTCTGTTCTTCTGAAACAGGCCCTTTTTCCGAGGACAAATCTTCTGTGGCAGGTCTAGAAACAAATCTTCTGAAACAGGTCTCTCTGCCGGAGACAAATCCTCTGTTCTTCTGAAACAGGCCCTTCTTCTGAGGACAAATCTTCTGTTCTGATGCACGGATTCTGAGAGATACACAAATTCTGAGAGATGACCCTTCTTCTGAGAGCAACCCACGGATACACGATTCTGATTTTGAGAGAAACCCTACATTCTGGAGGCAACCCTGATATGCGATGCTGAGAAATACATGATTCTGAGAGAAACCCTACATTCTGGAGGCAACCCTGGATACACGATTCTGATTCTGAGAGAAACCCTACATTCTGGAGGCAACCCACGATTCTGAGAGAAACCCCACATTCTGAGAGCAACCCACGGATACACGATTCTTGGCATAAACCTTGTATTCTGGAGGCGATTTTGATGCTCAAATTCTGTTATACCTTGACAATATCTGGAAATTCTCTGCTTGAGGAGATATCTGAGGTTTCTGGGACGCGAGCACATTTTCTGGAGGCCCTGCTGATTCTTTCTGAGACTCATATTGGTGCTTCGACCAATGCAATCATTCTTGCAACACGTCAGGCTTACTCTAACCCTTTCTGAACATCTCGCATTCTGACCCATCTTCTGAAAGTCCTTTCTGGATGTAATTCTCAAGCGACAGTAGACTCAAATGTCCATTTTCTAAGACAACTCATAATCAATCCCAAAACGACGGGAGTTTGCCGTTTCTCGGCCACTTTCAGGCTGCGGTGCCTTTGATTCTTCTCATCTGGGGGACTTTTTTTCAATTCTTGAATGATTTTTACCAAGATTCAAATCTCCAGAGGTCCTCTAGACCAATTCCAACAAGTTTTAAGCACTCTCAAGGCTTATATATCAAAAATGGACCAATCCGGGATCAAATCAAGAGTTCCGGGGGTCAAAACGCGAATATAGAGCAAAATGGGGAAATGGCAGGAAGTGAATAGTAAATGGCGGTTCCCCACACCCCCTTGGGAACCGCCAGCCGCAACTTTGGGGTTTTAAACCCATTTTCTTCTTTGTTCTTCATTCATTTCTTCTTCAATGCATCACCTCTTCCTTCTAAGGTGCTCAAATCTTGCAATTTCTTGATGTTTTGAGTGATTTCTTGCATTAAAACCTCCAAAAATTTTGTTGATTTCATCAACTCCTCCCTATTCTAGGGGATTCAAGTACCAAGGTTTTTACTATTCATCATCTTCAACCTCTTATCTTCAAGCTTCAAGCATCAACAACCATGAGTTCCCATGGACAAGGTGAAAGTTCTAGAACACGTAGAAGCCAATTTCAAGCTAGTGGAGCTTCATCAACTCAAACCATGGAGTATGCAACCATGAAAAATCCACTAAATCATATCTCTAGGAGGGCCTTTCGTCAAGAGGTAACCCATTCTTTAATTACTCCTTTGTTTCACATCTTCATACGTGTCTCTTTATTCTTGCGATTCCTTAGAAATCATCCTTTTTCTTTTTAGAATGTGGTTGGTCATCTTAGAGGTCATGGTAGCCATGGAAAATGCCTTGAATGGTTTAATGAATTGTCGGAGTCGCGTCCCCAAGTAGTAGCCAATATCAAGCAAGCGGGCTTTGGGTCGTTTGTAACCTTATTGGAGAGATCGACTAATGATTTGGCCATGATTCAAGCTCTTGCTGAAAGGTGGTGGGATTCCACAAATACTTTTCACATGCCTTTTGGGGAGATAACCATGACCCCTCTTGATTTTGCAATGATAACCGGCATCTCATTTGGCGGGCATCGTCTTGCCTTTGCAAAGAACATCCATAGACATCCTACTATCATTGAGCGTCTCCTAGGCATCATCCCATCCCAGAGAGATCTTCACGGATCGAGCGTAGGCATCACATGGTTCATCAACAACTTCAGGCCTTCTGAAAGAGCGGCTCAATTTACCGATATGCAGCTTACCCGTGCTTTCATCTTGTATTTGCTTGGTTGCTCTCTTCTTTCTACTCGAGCTGAGCGGATTACATTGAATATGCTTGATAGTCTTCGAAATCTTGAGGAGATTGCAGATTTTGATTGGGGCTCTGCTGGTTTAGCCATTCTGTATAGTCATATGGGGGAGCATTCTCGAGGCAAATCCCCTGGATTCGGCGGATTCTGGAGAGCTTGGGAGGTACTGAAAATATTTTCATTTCCAGTTTTTATCATTTGATGTTCTGCTGTTTTGACCACTGCTTTATTTTCTCTTGTAGGTGTGGGCCTTTGAGTATTTCTCCATGACGGCTCCATCATTCCGGGAGGAAGAGATTCATATTTTTCCACGGGCTCTGAAGTGGCGTCGCCAAGCCGTAGGTACCAAGAATGATGCTCATAATGTTATTTCTTGCCGGGATTTTCTTACCCGTCTCAGATTCACCCAAGTTAACTGGCATCCTTGGGTGACAAATGGAGATGTGACTGAGATTGGCTTAGCTAGACAGATGACTGGAGAGAGGATTCTTCTTGAGGGTCCCTCTGTTCTTGAGTGGTATCTTGGAGAGAGAGTAGCTCCTCAGACTGATTTGGAGGATCGTCTCTTAGTGCCACAGGATCCGCCTTCTTGTATGAGGTCGACGCAGAATTTGGAAGATGAAGATCTTATTAATGCTTTGAACGGAATTCTTTCAGCCTCTTTTACTCTGTTTGAGGAGAACTATGACGTCTTCAGGGTTACTCATCTGATGCCTAATTTCCCGCTCTCGGATGACCCGCAGGTATTTCACGACTTCTTCATTTCTGATCGAATGCTTGCTTTATCTTATTTCTCATCATCATTAGGGGAGTTCTTTTGTGGATGGCCCTGGTCGACCTCTACCTCTCATTCCTCCTTGTGATTGGCGAGCCTCGACCATGCTGCGCGGAGTTATATCTTCTGTAGAGATCCCCCGTGATCTTGTAGAGCCTCAGCTAGTTTCAGAACAACATGAGTCCGTTCCCCGAGCCGTTTTCAATGAAGAGCGAGCTTATGCACAGAATCTGAGGGCTTGGAGCCTTGCTCGTGAGGGACATGTAAGTAATTTCTGAACTCATTACCTCTGATTCTTCTGATCTTTCTGACCATATCTTCCTTCTCTTTGCAGTGGGATGGCATGTGCCAGACTTACATAGACCGTGATGCGGCCCTGGTAAATTTCTTGACCTTTTCTTCTTATCTCATTGCTTTTTCAAACCCCTATACTGATTCTTTTCTTCCACAGGTGGCTCAAGTTAGGCAGCTTCAATCACAGTTGGAGCGGATGAATGCAGGCCCTTCTGGTGGGGCTGGTGGGTCTAGGCGAAGGCGCCAAATTGAAGATGATGATAGCTCTACGGCCTCAGATATGCCTGCTCGGTACCCACGGGCTACTCGTCGTCGCTGATGATGATCATATGCACCCATGACTATCTTTCTGTTTTTCTTGCCTTCTGTGCTGAGACTGATGTTGATGTATTCTGTCTTGATGGGCTTGTACTCTTGACTTTGCTTGATGCTGCTTTATGCTATCCTTCTGTTTCGCTTTGCATCCCTTATCACGAGACTGATTTGATTGACACTTTGCACACTGACACACAGGACTCGATTTTACAGGGAAAGGAAATTTCTGACGATTCCTCTTTCTCGACAATGTCTTTTGACTTGGATATTTGAATTTTCTAAGGATTTGCATGTTTTGAAAATGAGATTTCATCTTGTAGCAGGATATTGTGTTGGCTTTGCATGTAATCTTGAAGCTTTTGAAAATTTTCCACATAATGTTTCAGTCTTGACATTAGATTCACATCTTTAGATTGCTAAAAAACTTTTCAACTTAATATCAAGAATTACCAGATTTTTCACTTAGGTGCTTTAATTCTGATAGCCAAGTGATCCAGAGAGGACAGGTAGCGAGGTATGGGCAAACGACAGTTTGCCCCTAGTTGATAGAGATAAATGGAAGTTTGGGCAAACGCAGTTTGCCCCTAGTGTGGCAGTGATATCTTGAGGCTTTGGGCAAACTTGAAAGTTTGCCCCTAGTTTGCAAGGTTCAGGGATCGAGAGCCAGGAAAGCTCGCCTACTTATCCCCAAGTGGGAATCAGATCCAAAGTAGTTCGGCCAGGTCTTGAAAGAAAGTATGGTTGAGGGTTTCAGGAGCAGTGACCGAACCGAGCAGGTTGCCTACATATCCCCAAGTGGGAATCAGGTCAAGTGTAGTTCCTCGAATGCTGGAGGTTTTGAAAGAACAGGTTTTGAAAGAAAAGGCTTTTAAGCATAGTATCTCTTGAGACGGTCAATGTTGATTGGCTGATTGAACTCAACTCCATCTAGATCCATCAGGTATGCCGCTCCTCCAGAGAGAAGCTTCTTGATGACGTATGGGCCAACCCAATTTGGCTTGAATTTCCCTCTAGGATCGAAAACGGGTGCTTTTAAGGCTTTAAGCACAAGGTCGCCTTCCTCAAGTTTTCTTGGATGGACCTTCTTGTTGAATGCTCGAGCTATTCTTCTCTGATACACATGCACATGATCAATTGCGGCCAACCTTTTCTCATCAAGTAACATTAGCTCCTCATATCTATCTCTTAGCCAATCAAATTCTGGAATCTCGGATTCTGCCACAACTCTCAAAGATGGTAGTTCTATTTCAACTGGGAGTACTGCTTCCATTCCGTAAGCCAATGAATAAGGAGTGGCTCCTGTAGATGTTCGGATAGATGTTCTGTATCCCCACAGTGCATACGGTAACTTCTCATGCCAATCTCGGTATGTATCAGTCATCTTTCTTAGGATCGTCTTCAAATTCTTATTAGCTGCTTCAACTGCCCCATTTGTTTGTGGCCTATACGGCGCTGACATGTGGTGCATGATCTTGTATTCTTCTAGTAGATCCAAAACCTCTTTCTGGAAGTGACTGCCATGATCGGATATCAACTCATGAGGGACCCCGTATCGGCAGATTATATTTCTTCTGATAAATCTGGCCACATCTTTAGCCTTCAATGTCGCATAAGACTCTGCTTCCACCCATTTTGTGAAATAATCAATTGCTACCAGGATGTATTGATGCCCATTAGACGCCTTCGGGGTTACTTCTCCAATAACATCTATTCCCCAAACTGAGAATGGCCAAGGGGTAGTCATGTTGTATAGCAGTGACGGCGGCACATGCTTCATATTGGCATGGATCTGACATTTGTGACATTTTCTGACATATTCATAGCAGTCCTTGTCCATAGTAGTCCAATAATATCCTTGTCGGATGATCTTCTTAGCTAACATGTGTCCACTCATATGAGGACCACACACCCCTTCGTGAATTTGCTCCATCATCTTTCTCGCACTGTTTCCATATAGACATGTCAAGTTGAATCCATTGTAAGATCTCTTCAATAGACTTCCACCACAAATCATGAACTGAGCCGAGAATCTTCTTATGGCTCTCTTGTCTTTCTCGGAGGCGCTTTCCGGATATTCCCCATTTTCAATGAAGTTCCACACGTCGGTGTACCACGGAAGTTCTTCTGCTTCTTCTATTTCCCCAATCATCTCATAAGACGGCTTTTCCCTTTGTTCAATCATCAAAGGAGTTAGCTTTATCCCCACAGGAATCTCAATCATTGACGCTAAAGTAGCCAAAGAGTCTGCTAGCTGATTTTCTTCTCGAGGCAGGTAGAAGAACGTGATATGCAAGAAACGAGTTCGTAAAGAATCAAGATACTCATGATAGGGTTTTAACTTCTCTTCCTTGACTTTCCAATCTCCTCGAACTTGGGATATGATCAAATTGGAATCCCCGAATACATCAAGTTTCCTTACCTCCAAAGTCAATGCGGCTTCTAGCCCCAAGATACAAGCTTCATACTCAGCAGTGTTGTTGGTGGAAGTGTACTTCAGCTTAATAGAGAACGGGGTATGTGCTCCTTCAGGGGATACAAGGATGATCCCCACTCCATATCCTTTCTGGTTTGCAGCTCCATCAAAATACATTTTCCACACATCTTCTTTTAATTCCATCAATCCTTCGTCAGGGAACATGAACTCTCCTTCGTTTTCCAGATTTATCGGATGTTCTGCTAAATGTTCTGCGACAGCCCTTCCTTTAACAGATTTACTTGTAGCATGTATCAAGTCAAACTCAGATAGCATCAATGTCCATCGGGAGATTCTTCCGGTCAATGCTGGTTTTTCAAATAGGTACTTCAAAGGATCCATTCGGGAGATTAAAACAACAGGGAAGGCCAACATATAATGCCTCAGACGACGAGTGGCCCAAACCAAAGCCCAACATGTCTTTTCTAACGGAGAATACTTCAATTCGTATCCAGTCATCCTTTTACTTAAGTAGTAAATGGCTTTCTCTGTACGCCCTTCATCTCCTTCTTGGGCTAACATGCATCCCATAGCATTCTCTGACACGGATAAGTACAACAGCAAAGGCTTCCCTGATTTCGGGGGTGAAAGAACCGGTGGGTTTGATAAATAAGCCTTGATCTTGTCAAAAGCTTCTTGACATTGATTGTCCCATTCGAATTTCTTCCCTTTTCTCAACAAGCTGAAAAGCGGATTGCAAGTAGCAGTGAGCTTAGATATGAAGCGGCTGATGAATTGGATTCTTCCCAGAAATCCTCTTACTTCCTTTTCATTTGTCGGAGGCGGCATATCCATAATAGCCTTGATCTTTGTGGGGTCAACCTCAATTCCTCTCTGTGTGATGAGAAATCCCAGCAGCTTTCCGGTGGTAACTCCAAAAGTACACTTCTGTGGATTCAATCTCATTCTGTATTTCCTTAATCTTTCAAAGAACTTGGCGAGTGCTGTTAAATGCCCACTTCTTTCTTTGGACTTAACAATCATATCATCCACATAAACTTCTACCTCTTTATGGATCATGTCATGTAACAAAGTAGTAGCAGCTCTCTGATAGGTCGCTCCGGCATTCTTTAACCCAAATGGCATTACTCGGTAGCAATACGTCCCCCAGTGAGTTGTGAATGTAGTCTTTTCTCTGTCTTCGGGTGCCATTAAAATCTGATTGTACCCTGAGAAACCATCCATGAATGATAACAACTCATGCCCCGCGGTGCTATCTACCAGAACATCTATGTGTGGAAGCGGAAAATCATCCTTAGGACTAGCCTTGTTTAGATCTCTGAAGTCAACACATACACGGATCCTTCCATCCTTCTTTGGCACAGGAACTATATTGGCTATCCATTCCGGATATTGGGTTACCATCAGGAATCCAGCTTTCAATTGTTTCTCAACTTCTTCTTTGATCTTCAAAGTCCATTCGGGTCTCATGCGTCTCAACTTTTGCTTAATAGGTTTTGAATTTGGAAAGAGAGGGATGTGGTGTTGGACAATCTCTGGATCGATGCCTGGCATATCTTGGTAGGACCAAGCGAAAACATCTTTAAATTCTTTTAATAAGTTGATTAGTTCATTGCTTTCTTGTGAAGTGAGCGTGGTGCCAATATGAACATTTTGTGGATTATCTTCATTATCCAAGTTTATTAGCAAAGTTTCTTCAATAATCTTGCATGCAGATTCATTTTCATTTTCAATTAATCTTTGCAAATCCTCAGAAATTTCAAAATCAAGATCATCAGACACAGAAGAGTAAGCAAAATCCTCGTTCATTTCATTAACATTTTTGGGTACATCAAAAGCAAAAGCAGACTCAACGCCATGGCTCATATTGGCCTTTACAGACTTCCGGGGAAATGGGGGAGGGGATTTGTTGACTTCCGATTCTATCACCCAATTGTTCAGAGCTTCCTCTATTGGCTTGATTTCTTTCACATTTCCCAGTGCTTCTTCGGCATCCATCAGCATGTTCAGCTCTTCATCCATTAGCATGTTCAAATCATCACTTGTCATCAGCTCAGCCCAGTCCTTCCTTTCTTTCTTGATAGGCGGAGTATACAAGAACGGATCCTCATAGTCGGAGAACTCATGTTTGAAGAAAATCTCAAATCCAGGCTTAATGTTCTTGGTAGCCGGATCATACCATGGTTCAGGGAACCCACAGAAGGGAAAGTCATCGCCTTCTTTCACGAAGTATCCATTCAGGATTCTTGGCCCAGAAACAACCATCGGCCCTTTTCCTTTTGTCATCTTCTTTTTATCTTCTTCAGTCAATTGATACCCAAGCCCAGATTTATCTTTCTGTTCGTGGAAGTTCGGTGGTTCAGTTATTCCTTGTTGACGACGACCTAGTCCCATTCCAGGAAAATAGTTCATCTTCCGCACCATATGAGCCACTTTAGGATTGGCATACTGGTCAAAGTACAATGGCATGACTTCAGGGATCCAATTCTGTCCCACTTCTTCTTGTAGATCTTTGGCAACCGGGTTTCCCTTCTCGAACATCTTTCTATATTCGCGTCCGGTGATGAACGGCTTCTTTTTCTTGATCGGAGTGATTTCTTCGCCCCAGACAGATGCATCAGGAAGTTTCTTCTCATAGCTGAGTCGATCCCAAACGGATTTCTTTTTCTTAGCTCCTTCATTTATCATTCCCACAAAGTTGAATCCTCCTAATTCATTTTCTTCTTCCGGTGTTTGGACTTCTAGCACAGGACCATGGCTTGTCCCTTCTTCTTTGATCCAGCTATCCCCAAAGATTGTTACCACATCCTCTTTCCAGATGAACTTGACTTTCTGGTGGAGAGTGGAGGCGACTGCATCATTCACATGTAACCACGGACGTCCCAATAGCAGATTAAAGCTAGCCGGAATATCAATCACTTGGAAATCAGCTTCTTTGTTTAATGGCCCGACTTCAATTTTCAACTTAATCATTCCCACAATGGCCCTTTTGGTGTTATCATAGGCCCTCACAGTTTGTGTTGATGGCAAGAGTTCTGAAATAGACAACCCCATTCTGAGAGCTGTTTGGAGAGGACATACATTCAAGGCTGACCCATTATCTACCAAGCAGACCGGTACTCTATTCCCCAGGCAATGTACAGTGATGTAGAGAGCTCTGTTGTGGTGTGCCCCTTCCGGCGGTAAATCTTCATCTGTGAATGTGATTACAGGCTTACAAGGCTTTGAAGAGATCATGTTTACTAGATCTTCGGGAGTAGTATTGACAGAAACATCCAAACGATTGAGAGTATCGAGCATGGCCTGCCTGTGTTTGTGAGAGGTCATAAGTAATCCCCATACTGAGATCCAAGCTTGTGTTTTCTTCAATTGCTTTAGGATTTCATCTTCTTCTTCGCTCACGGCTCCTTTACCAGCCTCTTTTGTTTTGACGACTTCTTTCTCATTCCATGTTTCTTTTCCACGATTTTCTAACTCATGAGGCTTGAAATGACGTCCGGAACGGGTCAAGTGGTTTGCTTCATTGGTGATCCAGATAGACTCAAGTTCTTTGGCTAACTTTTCGGTGCCAACAGTGATTTTCCAAACAGAATCATCGGGGATTATGGTATTATTAACGGAATCATCCTCATCATCATACCACCAATCTTCTTCTTCTTCCATCATTGCAATAAGATCGTCATCTTTGATTTCAAGGTTCTCGACAGGCTTTAGCAATTCTTCTATCGGCTCAGTGCTTTGTTTCTCGGTGACTGCTTCTATGGGCTTTTCTTCCTCATACCAGATCGAGTCGTCGGTGATGGCATTGGGATCCCACCATTCAATTGTAAGATTTCCGTTGGCTATTTCTTCTTCAAAAGCCAGTGCTTCTTCGACCCATTCTTCCTCTTCCATATTCCTCAAGATGCAAATTGCAGCGTCTTCCGGAAGTTGAACATCCATAGCTGGTTGATTCGAGGATGTGATGTAGATCTTTGGGTTATAAATCTGAGATCCTTCTTCTACAAAGTTAACATTTGGCATGTTCCCCTTATGATTAGGGAGAGGATTCTTCTGAACATTTGGCTGAGAGGGAGGAGGGGAGATGACCCCTTTTTCAATCAAGTCTTCAATTTCATGGCGAAGTCTCCAGCATCTATCTGTGCTATGTCCACGGCCTTGATGAAAATCACAAAAGAACTCTGTTTTGAAACCCGGTGGAAGTGGATTTGGCTCTGGTTTAGGTTCCAATTTCTGCAAGTACCCTTTTTCTATCATTCTTTCAAGTGCGGTGCTTAGTGGCATCCCCAAGTCGGAAAATTCTCTTTTCTCTCTCGACTGTTTCTGATTTTGACTTCCTCTTGCATTAGCCATACTTCGACGCTCTTTCTGAAAAGGCTGAGGAGATAGTGTGTTGACGTCAGCAGACTGATGATAGACTGGCCTTTCAGTCTTTCTGTATCGATTGCTCGTGCTTTCTTTCTTGATCTTTCCATCTCTAATGGCATCTTCTATCAAAGTTCCCACATCAAACAGCTGTTCGAAACTCACAATGGACTGAAATTCTAGCCTTTCCAAGTATTCGGGCTGTAGATTCTTGATGATCATTCGGACCTGATCTTTTTCCGCTGGCCTGCTAGTCATTTGAGCAGCTTTAGCTCTCCAACGAGTAAGGAAACCTGCGAAGGATTCCCTATACTCTTGTCGGGTGGTTTCTAGATCTCTTGCAGTTACATCAAACAAATGAATATTGAGCCACGAAAGCTTTGGCCAATGCCTCCCAATCTCTGGTTATGGCTGGTTCCAACGTCAAGTACCATGAAAGTGCTGCTCCACTCAAAACTCTTGGAAACAATAGAGCGAAGAGGTCAGATTCAATGCCCATAGGCTGCAAAGTTCCTACATAAAGCCTCAGATAGCTCTTCGGATTTCCAGTTCCATTGAAAAATTCAATATGCGGCATCTTAAACTTCTCTGGGAGTTTGGTTTTTGGAGCGTCACACAACCCTTCAACATCGAACAAATACTCATCCACCCCTTTGCTCTTTCTGATCACACTCTCTAGTTTGTCGATCTTGGCCAACTTGTCCTGAATTTCCTGATCTAGCTGAACCTTTGGTTGAACTGTCTCCCCAAAATCTTCTTCTTCATGATGCTCTGGAGGTGGTGGTGGTGGATTAGTTAGCTGCTCAATCATTCTCATCATAGTGGCAAGTTGTTCTCGATTCTGCTCCCTGCTCTGATCCAAGGCAGCTTGCATTGCGGCCAATCTGGCTTCCATATCCGCTTCGTATGTCATATCTTTAACCCTAGTCGACTCGGCTGTTCCTTCTTCTAACCCTGATCTGATCAAACGGCTGTTCGGAGCTCTGACCCAGAAAGGAGTACAACTTTTCGGTCCTATCTTTTCTTATCTGGTTTATTTAGGGATTTTCAAATAATCAGGTATCTTTATTGCAAAAGAATTTTTCAAAGAATGATATAAGAAGGTGGATTTACAAAGATGGAAATCATAAATGGAAAATCATTTCCTTTTTCAAAAACATTTTTCTTAAAATCAAAGAAATCTTTTCAAGCTTTCAAAATTCTGAGGAAAACAAAACTTTTCTTTTTTAAAAGTATATTAGAGGCGTCGCACTCGTGAATCGTATATGCAATGCTCGTGTAGTGCATGCAATGCAGATGAAATGCAATCTAATCTAAATGCAATGCACCTTAATCTAGCTTAGACCTAGCACATCAGCACATAAGCACATAAGATTCCTTGAGTATGCTAATCACCCTACTAATCCAATCATTATCCAAGGATTTTGAGTTTTGAAATTCTTGATGGTTCATGTTTTCAAAATTGAAATTTTTCATGAAAATCTTTGAAAGAGATGGGGAGATTTGTAATTTTCAAAAGAATTTTTGAACCATCAATGCTTGTGGTGAGAAATCATGATTCTTAAAAATTGAGGTGGGAATTTTGAAATTCTAAGATCTGAGAGGAAGATTTTGAAATTGAATCATCATGATTTCTTGAAGACCAAAGTAAAATTTTTTTTTTTTGAAATTCTCTAAAATCTAGGAGAATTTGAAATTGAATCATCAAAGTGTGATCATGATTTCTGGAAATAGGAATTTTGAAATTCTCTAAAATCTAAGGAGAATTTTGGAAAGATTTTGTGAAAGTGAATCTCAAAGCAAATTTTCAAAAGGGATATTCTTGGAATTTTCGAAAGACTTGGGGTTTTTCAAAGAAGTGCTTATAATTTCAAAAATTTTCAAAATTGTCCTCAAATAGTGATTGGATGTTCGGATAAAGACCATACTATCCTAGAGGAATCCACCATACAAGGTTTGATGATGCCTTCGCATACACGTCCTCATCATCCACATAATCCCTTACGGGCAAGCGCAAATAATTCATCACATTGTCCTAATCAAAGATGATAATCAAGATCCTAATTGAAGGGTTCTATAGAAACTATATGCAAAGGCCGGGTTTTAGTCTCATAAAGGGTCCATTAGCAAGCTCAACGGTGTGGTTGACCGCCTCCCCGAGGGCGTGCCGTTCACACATAGGCTCTATATACCGCACGCGGTACAAGGCTAACGGTGACTACATGCTACCAAAACTCTTGACAAATAGAGGAAAGAGGGCCCTCTATCTTCAAGGCAATGATCTCAAGCAGTCGCGGTGAAAGAACAATGCAAGTGCAAATGCAGGCAGAAACAACATGATTATTGAATTAATAACAAGGATATTC
The DNA here is from genome assembly GCA_033977485.1 of Hydrangea macrophylla. NCBI lineage: Eukaryota > Viridiplantae > Streptophyta > Magnoliopsida > Cornales > Hydrangeaceae > Hydrangea > Hydrangea macrophylla. The sequence continues at coordinate 57,249,727 of CM066986.1, read as the reverse complement.
TTTGGCTCAAGTCAAACCCTCGAAGAACAAGAAACCATCGGTTTCATGTTCAAATCCCCAGCAGAGTCGCCAGATTGTGGACCGTCGCGAATGGAGGAGGAGGTCCTGGCGCTCTCCCTCGATAGTGTCCCGGGACGGATCCCAAGGAGCACACTTCAGGGAAAACTAGGACTTCCTCACGCGATCCTAGAGACAAAGAGTCGCCACCTAATTTTTATCGGGAATTAGGAAACCCAAGCTTGACTCGCCCAAAATTGAATAAGGTTACTCGCCCTTCATTACCAGAAACAAGGTTCGGGGGTCTTGGTACGAGAGGGGAAGGAGCCCAAGCAGGACTAAAGCACCCCCTCCTCGCCCTACCGAATGGTAGGCCTTGATTCAAATATCCTTGTTATTAATTCATAATAGATGTTGTTTCCTCAAACATACTAGATAGATATATACATGGCAAAAAGAAACATCTAATGAAAATCATTTCAAGAGACTAAATCAAGTAGAAAGCGGATGCTCATGCAATACAAGGGAGAAGTATACTCACAGTGGCTAGTCCCGCCCGGGACCGATGCAAATAAAGTAAACATGTCATGATATGTAAAGGGAACGAGAAGACTTACATTGGTTGACTCAAGCGGAGTCGCGAAAGCAAAAAGAATGTAAACGTGCAATGCAATCATGCAACAATCCTAGATAAGATGTCTCTAACAAATAATCATATAAACGGAGACTATCCTAAAGGAATTGTGTCGTTGAAATCAAAGTTGTAAACCTATAAAAATTCTAAGAGAAAGGATAGAGATAGTACATGATACATGGGCACTAAGCCACATGTAGACGAGGCAAACCACAAATCGAAGTCCGGGTCCGAGGCACTTAATTCTCTGCACTAAGACACCAAAGAATACCCAAAGCATTGCAAAAATACAAGCAAACAAATGATATGCATGATAAACAAAGAAAACATGTCATCAATCAAATTTCCAGATTCAGCAACCTCTAATGAATCCTATCAAAAGAGGTCTTAAACATGAGCTGGATAAAAACCCTTTTACAGAAAGTTAGATACATGTCTTAGGGAACTTCTCCAAAAAGTGGGACCTCAATATCAATTTTATTGTTTGAGAAATAAATGTTTTGGGAACAGTGGATCAGGACTGTCCACTGTTCTTGTAAAAATCATAATTAAATCTACAAAAATCATATGAAGCTCTATTTGGTGTCAAAAGAAAGCTATTTCATTGTAGTATATGATAAAAATAAACCCATGGACATTCTGTAATCACAAGGTTTCTGAAAAAGTGTTTTAAACAGACTCTGTTATTCTGGAAATTTGGTATCATTTGACAAATGAATGCAAAACATAATAGAAGTATAATAGAAGTTCATGAATCATGTTAACCAAGTTGATTTAAGCTTTTGATCTCTCATCCATTTATCCTAGGTGATTTCTAAACCAAGTTTTATTCATCAATTGTTGTTGAGTGATCAAGGTATGACCATTTTGTATACATAATCATATTTGTAATTAAACTTAGAAAATTCCAGAATAGTTGTATCAACTTTAAACGCTTAGAAAACGATCCTAACTCGATCGTATGCTCACGATTTTACATCGGCATATAGATATATGAGTTAGGAATCATCCCCAAAAAGCGGAACGTCGATAACTATTATAGATTTTCTGAAATTCAAGCACAAAGAGACGATGTTCAAATCTGTCAACCGATTTCTCAACAATTTCTAAAAATAGTATATGAATCCTAAAAGCTCTCAAAACGGACCGGATGAAAGCTAATTCATCAAAGTTTACCCAGAAAATTTGAAATCCATCAAACTATGGGTTTTGATGGACCAAATCTAATGGACAAAACCAATCTGCTTTGCTGAATTTTTATCTAGTTCATTTTAAAGTGTGAGGAAAACATTTTAGTGATAGTTGAAGCTTATTAGAGAGATCAAACTCATAGATCAACTTAATTATCATGATTCCCAATCAATTTAGCCCTCAAGTTCTATGAAGAACTTTTAGATCAAGGATCAAAGGGACTTATAAATATCATGTTGGAGATGAAATTCAATAGGAATTCTAGGTAATAGGAATAATCAAGAGATAGGTATGAACATAGAAATCATCCTTCTCATAGATCATATTTCCAAACCATCATGGAATTCAAAATAGATATATGTATATATATATAATCATGTATGCATGAATCTAAACTAAAATTGAAGAATGAAACCAAAATTGAAAATCAAAGTGAAAAACAATCTCTAATTGTAAATTATCAATAAAAATCAAAGAGATTTGGATCTAACTATGTGAGTGTGTGAAGAACATGAGAGGAAGAAGATGAGTGTTCTAATAAGTAGAAATAGAACTAAGTTAGATCCAAATCTTATAGATCTATATATACAAAGTAGGAATTAGAGATGAACTATAGTGTTTACCTCTTGGAGGATTCTCAATTACAAGACCAAAATTGATTTGAAGATCTTCTTCTTCAAGTGTTATTCAAGTGTTCTTCAAGCACTCATCCATGGAAGTTGAGGGAGGCAATTGTTGTTCAAATTGTGGTCTAATTAGCCTAAGTTAATCTAAATTCAATTCATAATTTTCTCTCTCTAGAATTCACCTAAATTGAAAGTATATTCAAAGTATACTTATCTCTCTTGTATGTGCTTCTATGTGTGTTTGTATCTCCAAGTATATTCAAGTGTATCTCTTCCAAGTGTCTAGTGTGTTAAGATGTGATCTCATATGAGATGTATGAGATCTTATATAGAGTTTTGAAGACTTAGCTCTTAAGTTTCAGGGTTAAAACAGGATTTTTAGAGCTTAAAAGAGGGTTAAAATGGCCATTTCGGAGCTTAAACGCAATTTCCAGGCAATTTCCTCGCAGTGGGAAGCTTCTAGAAGGGTCTGGAACTCAAAAAGCTCCGTGGAGGACACAAATGGAAGTGGCGGTTATGGTGGGACCCGCCACCCCCATACCCAAAACCGCCACTTACTATTTGGGTCCCTCTGGCCACCCACAAGCTCTGTTTCAAATTTCATGCGCACTGCTTTTCCAGATTTTTGTAAAAATGCTTTTTGGTGTCCGAAATCGTCCGTTTACGTACCGTTGGAAAGCTGTCAGGTTGAATTTCAGTATAAAAATATTTCCAGAGGTTTTATAATGAGAATTGAAGTCCAATTGAAGTCCGGAAGTCCTCCGGAACTTTCGTCGTCTTTTTGAAATCAAATGACGTCTTTTCCAAAATTGCTTTCAAATGTGCGTCGATTTCGAACTTTTCTTTAAAATTGAATCTCTGGATACCTAGAATACTGCGTTTAGAACACTTAATGTTCATATAACCCTGAGAGAATATGAATTCTGAGAGATGATTTTGACAAAACCGGGATTTATCCATGGAAAAGGGCTTTTCTGAGCTTGAAGTCACTTTCCGAAGTCCGATCTTCTGATTGTGTGGAATCCAGTACCTTCCACGGGGTACTTTTCATCATCGAATCCTCCAAGACGTTGTCCACCCTAAATCCTATCAGTGTGGTCAAAATTGGGTGTCTACAATTACCGAGCGGTTTGAGAGCGAACAAGATCCCGAGCAAGATTCTCGATCCCTTTTCTGTGCTAAACTTTGTAAGTCTCTCATTTATGTCTCCAGTTCTTTATTCTCTTCTTCTTTTCTGAGCGAACCTGGAGGGAGTAAACCCACTTAGGTCAGAGCGGGCGTGGGATTTTTTCTTTCTTAGGTTCTGTTACTTCTTCCAATCAGGAGGTACTTTAGAGCAGTTGGACCGAACGGGTGTCCCCGGGAGAGTCTTGAGAGAGTATTACTTTTCATCCAGAGTTTTGTACGACCTTCCCTTCAGGTTATTAGATCTACCTCCCTTATATCTCAGGCTTGGAATCCCTGACCTGTTTTTAGGTCGCAGTCCACCTCCTAGGTCCACAGTAGACTTAGATATGTGCCACTCCGACTTCAACTCGACATCCTGATCAGAGGACGAGCAGTCACAATCGGGAACCTTGAGCACAAGCCTAAACCCTCCTTCCTCGGTCCCCTCTGATCAGCACAGTGAGGGAAGGATCCCCGCCTTGGCGTCTCACGAGGAAACGCACCGGGATTCTCCTGTGGCCTCGGTGTCTCGGGGGTCGGGCGATGAAGGGTCTGTACCGAACAGTCCCGGCGTCGTTTTCGCTTGTGAGTCGATCATCAGCACCCTGCGCGTCCTTGATTTGGGTCGGATCAGGGACAGATATAATATTCCCAGCCCTTTCTCTCTGTCGGTCCACAACGGCGGGGCTCACTTCCACGAGTCGGGCTTCGTTACATTGTACGAGGACGCCTTCGCCTACCAATCCATCCCACTGCCCGGGATGCACTTATCTACCTCAGGATCTCCCCAGTGTAGCTCGTCGAACGGTTGGCGTTATCTGATGGGGTGTATCTCCTTGTGGCCCCAAGTCCTCGCGTACGAGCTTACCCTACAGGAGTTCTTTTGGACCCACAGGTCGTTCCAAGTTCACGGGGAGTCCGACTTCTTCTCCCTTGGGGCCAGGCAGGGACGGAAGATATAGTTAACTGTCCGAGCAATAATAAGGGGTGGAAGAAGAAATTCTTCCAAGTGTCCACCTTAGGGCTATGTGAAGAGGCACCGGGTGTGCAGTTGAGGACTTCCTGGGCAGGGCAGTTGAGGAGTAAGCCCAATTACTTTTCCTTTCATGATTATTCTCTTTGTTTCACCATGACTAACCCATTTGTATTTTTGCTTTGCAGTGGGATCAGTTGACCCGCCCAGTCTTCCCGACGAGTGCCAGGCGAGGATCTTGTCTTTGGTGGAAGACCCGACCGATATCAATAAAGTGCTGACCCAGTCGGGAAGCCCAAAGATTTCTTACGAGCCCAAGCATCACTTTAAACTCCCATACTCCCGTCGATCATTCCTGGTAAGTTCCGTTATTTAATTTTCCGGTTACTCTCTCTTTTTTATTATTTGGCACTTTGCTAAGTTCTCATGCGCTCTTCCCCGATTTTGCAGAAATGGCTCCCAAGAGTGCTGCGGCTCTAAAGGAGAAGGAGGTGACCCTGATAGCTCGGGCCGGCCAGAAGAGGAAGAAGCAAGACCCAACCGAGGGCCAGCCCCTCAAAAGGATCTCCCGGGGGATCTCAATCCGGGCAGAGAAGGAGGCTGCTGCGACCTCGTCGCCCGATGTAACTATTGCCGCGCCATCACCTCTTCCTCCCGCCGCCAAGCCGTCCGGAGTCTCCTTCCCCAGCATGGAGGAGACAGTTCGCGCGGGTCCCTCCTCGAGGCCGACGGTCGATATGGCGGACGACGTCCGCGGAAGGGTCCGGCCCGGGCTGCTACAGAGTCAGGTAGATAAGTGTGCCCTGCTGAGTCCCGAGGCCATAATCGGTTGGCTCTACAGCATCAGCCACATGGTAAGTCATTCTGTAACATGTGTATTAGCCATTCTTCCCTATGTATTCTGACATTGTTTTGATCTTGCAGGTTGGCTGTATTGTCGCAAGGGCTGAAGCTACCCTGCCCGGTGTTGCCGAGAGGTTGGCCGCTGCGGAGGCCGATTTATCGGTGGAGAAGGCTGCCCGTGAGGCCGCAGAGTTTGCTCTCTCTGTGGAGGAGGAAAAGTCCCGGGCGGTGGCCCTGGAGCTGGGGGAGACCCGTGACTCTCTCTTAACCGATTGGGTTGCTCGGAAGGTTGCAGAGATGAAAGCTGCAGCCGCGGAAGCCGGGAGAATTACTGCCGAGAAAGACCTAGCGGCCATGACGGGTACTCTTTCTAAGCTCGCCGCTGCTCGGGAGGCTGAAGCCAAAGACGCCGAGGAGGAATTCGAGGCAGGGTTCCTTACTGGCTACGTCGATTTAGCTAAGCGGGCTGCTGCCGACCACCCCGACTGGGACATGTCAGGCTATTCGTGGGCAGAGTCCAGTTACTAGAAGGAGGGCCAAGCTAATGGCGAGGTCGTTGCTGATGCTGCACCGATCGGGGGGCCCGCTGTGAAAGAGCAGGCTGCTGGTGAGGAAGAGTTGGTCCTTGTGGACGACCCATGACCTTTTTTTTTTTTTTTTTTGGAAGGCTACTATAATTGCCCCCCAGGCAGTGTACATATTTTGTAATTAATGAAAAGGCCCTCGAGGTCAATTTTCGTTCGATTAACTGCTTACTATTGTCTGCACTTTGCCTATTTGTGATTGCTTGTATCCGCCCGATTTTTAGCCGACCTAAGCCCCTGCCGTAGCAAATGGTTTAGGACTATAACCAGTAGAACACCTGGTCTTCTCGACCTGTTTTAAAGGTAATTGCCCAGTGTGCCATAGGAACTTGGTCCTGTTTAACATCTAGGGTGTCTCGGTGTATTATAAGAGTACCCTGTTTTACCGTCCGGGATGTCCCGGTGTATGATAGGAGTATCCTATTTTACCATCCGGGGTATCTTTCTCTGATCACTGTAAGTACTTAGGTTCCAAGTTCTTTTAGTGACCGGTGTGATTTCCTATTTTGGCCTATTCCCCTGCCCCCAAGCATTCTGCTAATGCGGGAGTGCAGGAGTTAATGGCCGTAGGAAACCGACCTGGAACATGGGTGGTTGCAGGGTCCTTTGAAGCTTGCCGTCGTCAGCCACCAAGGGGTTTGCCCCCGTCGTCGGTTGGACCTAAGCAAAGCTTTGTGTAATTTCCTGTTTGGGTCTGGTATCCTCTTGTCCCCCGAGCGTCCTGCGAAGGCGGGGGCGTGGTAAGGAGTGACCGTAGGAAACCGACCTAGAACATGGGTGGTTGCAGGGTCCTTTGAAGCTTGCCGTCGTCAGCCATGGGTTTGCCCCCATCGTCGGTTGGACCTAAGCGAAGCCGGTGCCTCGGGGGTAACCCCGAGGTCTTTTGTGCCTGGGTTCGGAGCCCGAGGTCTTTTGTGCCTGGGTTCAAAGCCCGAGGTCTTTTCTGCTTTGGTTGTTAGCCAAGGTCTTTCATCTCTCGGGGTTAGGCCCAAGGACTTTTTTTGCGTTGCACGGGATACTGACAGGAGTAAATTTTCAAAGTAAATGATTCAATTTTATTTAAAAACAAAAATTTATAGTGGTTTGCTCGATCAGATCTACAATGCTAAATTTTTCCCTACTAATACCAAAATTTCCGTGACAAAGTGTTATTGATAGTACTTGTGGAGGTGTTGCACATTCCAAGGATGAGAGAGATCGTGCCCATCCAGGCTCTGTAGCCAGTAAGTTTCTGGTCGGGTACCCGGGTTACTTTATACGGGCCTTCCCAGTTTGGCCCCAATTTCCCATGGCTCGGGATTCGGATGGACTGGTTCACTGCCTTAAGGACGAGGTCTCCCACTTGAAAACTGCGATGCTTCACCGTGCTATTGTAGTATCACGAGACCCGTTGCTTGTAAGTTGCCACCTTTAAATAGGCTTGGTCTCTTTTTTCCTCCACCAGATCCAGTTCTGATCTGAGAGCGTCTTCGTTGTTGGGCGCACTGAAATTCGCCACCCGATACGTGGACAACCCGAGCTCTGTGGGGACTACCGCCTTGAATTCGTAGGTTAAAGAGAACGGCATCTCACCTGTTGCCGCTCGGGGTGTAGTGCGGTAGGCCCACAGGAGGGTTGGTAGTTCTTCAGCCCACAGCCCTTTGGTGCCTTCAAGCCTTGTTTTGATTGACTGCAAGATTGTCCGATTTGTCACCTCGGCTTGACCATTTGCTTGAGGGTGCTCGGGGGAGGAATAGTAATTGAGTATCCCGTAGCCCGAGCAGAACTGCCTGAAGATAGGGGTGTTGAATTGTCTACCGTTATCACTGACCAGGACCTGGGGGATACCAAACCTACTGAGAATATTCCTTTCCACGAAGCTTTCCATTTTCCGTTCGGTTATTGTTGCCAAGGGCTCGGCCTCCGCCCATTTGGTGAAGTAATCAACAGCGATGACGGTGAACTTGACCTGTCCTTTTCCCATCGGCAGGGGACCGACAATGTCGATACCCCACTGGGCGAACGGCCAGGGGCTATAGATTGGTGTCTGGAGCTCTCCCGGTCGGTTGATCATAGGAGAGTACCTCTGACACTTATCGCACCTTCTGACTTACTCTTGGGAATCCTGGGCCATGGTTGGCTAGTAGTAACCTTACAATAGGGCCTTCCTGGAGAGTGCTCGGTCTCCGATGTGATTCCCGCACACTCCTTCGTGGATTTCAAACAATATCGCTTGGACCTGCGCGGGGTGGACACAGCGGAGGTACGAGATAGTGAATCCCCTCTTGTAGAGGATGCCGTCAACAAGATGGTATCGGGCCGCCCGGTATTTGACTCGACGGGCCTCTTCTTTCTCGTCTGGTAGCGCACTTGTTATAAAAAATACGACGATTGGGTCCATCCAGCTGGGTACCAGGGTGACCGGATCTACTTCCATGCCTTCTGAGTTCACCACACTTGGCTCGGGTAGATATTCTATCCTTATCCCGGGCAAATCTGACTCAGAAGATGAGGCAAGACGGGCCAACCGGTCGGCCCTGGTGTTTTCTTCTCTGGGTATCTGCATGATGGAAAATCCTCGGAGCTTCTGGGAAACCGCTCGGACAAGGGCCAAATAGGCTACAATGTTGTCTTCCCGCGCTTTGTACTCTTGGTTGACCTGATTGACCACGAGCTGGGAATCACTGTATCCCTGAACCTGTTGTGCACTCATAGAGATGGCCAATTGCAATCCGACCAATAGGGCTTCGTATTCAGCCTCGTTGTTGGAGGCACGGAACCCAAACCTTAGCGTGTACTCGAGCTGGATGCCGTCGTGGGTAGTTAGGATGATTCCTGCCCCACTGCCTTGCTGATTCGATGAACCGTCCACGTGCAGTACCCAGGTAGGGATGTCAGCATGTGACCCGGGTGGTAGGGCCGGTGGCTCAGACTCTTCAACCGGGTCTTTTGGATACGTAAACTCAACCAGAAAGTCTGCTATGGCTTGTCCCTTGATGGCCGTCCGGGGTCGGTAGACCACTTCAAATTCTTCCAACTCCAAGGCTTACTTGACGAGCCTCCCAGACGTGTCGGGCCGGCTTAAGATCCTGCGGAGAGGTTGGTCTATGAGGACCACAATGACATGGGCCTGAAAGTACGGACGGAGCCTTCGGGCCGAGGTTATGAGGGTGAACACCAGTTTTTCGATACGGGAGTATCTTCTCTCTGCCTCTTGGAATGCCCTACTGGTGTTGTACACTGGGAACTGTATCCCGTGCTCCTCCCAAATGAGTGCCGAGCTAACCGCTGAGGGTGACATTGCCAAGTATAAGAACAATTCTTCCCCCAGCACGGGTGTTGAGAGTAGAGGAGGGGACGCCAAGTACTTCTTGAGTTCTTGGAACACCTATTCACACTCTTCTGACCACTGAAATGCCTTGCGGAGGACTTTAAAGAATGGCAGGCACCGGTCGGTAGCTCGGGAGACAAATCTGTTCAATGCTGCCACCCGTCTGGCTATGCTCTGAACCTCTTTCGTCGATTTGGGCGACCGCATGTTGATGATGGCTTGGATCTTTTTGGGGTTTGCCTCAATCCCCCGTCTACTGACTAGATGGCCCAAAAATTTCTCGGACGAGACGCCAAAGGTGCATTTGGCCGGGTTCAACCTCATCCTGAATTTTCTCAAAATGCTGAAGGCCCCGGCCAGATGCTCAAGGTGGTTGGACTCGTCCCGACTCTTGACCAGCAGATCATCCACGTAGACTTCCATAGACTTCCCGATCAGGTCCTTGAACATGTAGTTGACCAGGCGTTGGTAGGTGGCCCCGACATTCTTGAGGTCGAATGGCATAACCTTGTAACAATACGTCCCCTGGTCAGTGATGAATGCAGTCTTCTCTTCGTCCCCGGGGTACATGCTGATCTGGTTGTACCCCGAGTAGGCATCCATGAACGAGAGGAGTGAGTGACTGGCCGTGGAATCCACAAGGAGGTCTATCCTGGGTAGCAGATAGCAATCCTTGGGGCAAGCCTTGTTAAGGTCGGTGAAGTCCACACACATCCTCCACTTCCCATTGCTTTTCTTGACCAGAACGACATTAGCCAACCAGTCGGGATAGTGGACCTCTTGGATGAACTTTGCCTTCAAGAGCTTTTCCACCTCTTCGGACACCGCTGTTTATCTCTCGGGGGCCATGCCCCTTCTTTTCTACTTCACCGGTCGGCAATCCGGGCTGACATTAAGACGATTGGACATTATCCGGGGGTCAATCCCGGGCATATCCTCATGACTCCAAGTAAAAACGTCCCAATTTTGCCGCAGGAACTGAGTCAGTTTTTCCTTCAGGCCGGGCTCCAGTAAGGTACCGATGCTGACCGTGCGGTCTGGGTACTCAGGATTCAACATCACTCTTTCCAATTCTTCCACCGGACCTATCGTGTCACTCTAGTCCCGGGGGTCCATCTCCTGGACGTTTAATGTTTCGGCGATAGCCCCCCGGCGTAACAAGCTGACATAGCAACTCCGGGCGGTAGTCTGATCTCCACGCAAGCACCCGGGTCCCTAAGGAGTTGGGAACTTCACCATTAAGCTGTAAGTGGAGACGGCCGCCCTGGCCTTGTTGAGTGTCGGCCTCCCAAGAATGACATTGTAAGCCGATGGGGATTCCACGATCACAAAATTTGTTAGCGCGGAAGCCTGCTAAGGGTAGGTCCCCATGAGAACTGGGAGCTCGATTGTTCCGAGCGGTTGTGTGCTGGAGCCATTGAATCCAACCAAGGGGGTAGCAACCGGCCAGAGCCGATCCTTGGATATCCTGAGCTAATCAAATGCCGACGTGAACATTATGTTGGATGAGCTGCCTGTGTCCACTAGCACCCTCTTGACCATGTAGTTGGCTATAGAAAGCGTCACAACTAGCGGGTCATCATGGGGGCAGTGGACGTCCTGCAAATCGTCGGAGGTGAATGTCAGAACATCAGTTGGCGGGGAGCCGGTGGATTGGACCTGCCAGACATCCGCCCGGGATGCCCGAGCATGCCTCTTCCATGCCGACTGTGAATCCCCTCCTCCTGACGTTCCTCCGGAGATCACATTAATTTGACCAAGAGGCTGTATTTGACCAGGAGCTCGGGCTCCCTGCGTAGGCCGTCCATCTATTGCGACGTACTCTGCTAGATGACCTTGCTCAATCAATTTTTCAATTGCCATCTTTAACATGAAGCAGTCCTCTGTGTTGTGGCCGTGATCTCTATGGAAGCGGCAAAACTTGTCCCGATTCCTTTTCCCGGGTGGGGCTTTGAGCTTTGCTAGCTGTTGAAGCAACCTTTGCACCTCGACGGTGGCCATGACTTCTTGTATGGGCCGGGAAAGGGGTGTAAAAGTAATCGGGGGCTGACCCCGGACGTCCTTCTGATCCTGCTTCGGCTTCTTTCCCGAGCCCTTCTCAAATCCGTCACGCTTGCGCTTAGCCTTCGGGGATTCATCTCCCGCCTGGCCGGCGCGCTTCGCTTTTAGAAACTCCTCAGTGTCTATGTACTTACCGACCCTCTCTGAGACCTCCAACAGGGTTGGTGGTCGGTCACGATGAAACGACGTGGCAACTTTGGTGTGTTGAACTCTCGGACAGAAGGCCATAATTGCAGTCGTTTCATTGAGATTGCAGATCTGAAGCCTTTGCTGGTTGAAATGGTCCACATACTCCCTTAGGGACTCCCCCTTGCACTGCTTGACGGTCAGCAGCTGAGTGTCCGGTTGTGACCGATCGAGCATCTCGACAAACTGGCTGATGAACAGCTTGCTAAGGGATTTGAAGTCATTGACCATTCGGGACTTTAGAGCATGGAACCACTATGCTGCTGGCCCTTTGAGGGTACTGGGAAAGGCCAGGCACAGTAGCTCGTCCACCGTGGTGACTAGTGCCATCTGAGCCTTATAGGAACGGATGTGGTCCACCGGGCTCACTGTGCCGTCATAGGAGCTGAGGTGAGGGGGTTTAAACTTTCGTGGGATAGGAAACTGCGTCACTCGAGCGGTGTAGGGTGATTCTGTCTCCGTGTTAGTGAGGTCGTGGCCGGACTTACGGCTCAACCCTTCAATCTGCTGCTGTAGTTCCTCGAACTGGGCCTTAATGTCATCCCGCTTGGTTGCCTTCTCTATATCCGAGCGGTAGGTCGGATCGGATGACGAGGCCTCTTACTTAAAGTGCGTCGACCTTGGGGATAGAGCCTGGCTCTGAGTCCGAGTGATCGTGTGCCTAAGGTCCTCCTGGCTCAGGGTCGGAGGATCTTTGGCTGATTCCCGGGCCTTCCGTCCTGGCTCTTCCCCTCTGGCCGCACGCCGCCGGTTGATAATAGTTCTAGCATCCTCCACCCGGCGAGGATTGGGCCGAGCTTGTCTCCGTGAGCGCCTGGTTGCCTGGCTGCGCTCGCCGTCACTGAGGCGTTCCCAGTCCGGTGGGGACACCGAAGCGGAATGAGCTTGCCTTTGTACTCGAGGGGGCTCCCTAACAAGGGCGCTTTTCTCGGGCTGATCTTATGGCGCAGGACGCTTTTCCTGTCGGGCTAAAAGCATCTCAATTTGTTCCCGCGTTCACCGCTGGCCTATGCATTGTTGAAGCACACAAGCCAAGATTACGCAGAATTACTCTTGATGATGCCGAGAATTGGTAATGAGGATCAAAAGAGAGAAAAAGACACAAGTAAGTTGTGTGTGGTTCGGCCCTGTTAACAAGGTGACCTACGTTCACAGTTGCGTCTGTGCGCGTTCACTAGCAGATCACCGGCAGGTCTGGTGAGCCAACAAAGAGGGGAGGCACTACCAGTAATATCGGCCGGGTATATGCATACAATGGTGAATTTCGTGTTCTATGCTTGTTAGCTAGAGAGTTATTCGGATCCCCGTAGACAGGGTAGGTGGGCTCTTTTATAGGTGCAAGAGTCCACCCATACATGGTAAGCTAGTCAGATTAGGAAGCCCAATCTGATTACAGTTGATTTGCATGATTTGGGGAGAGTTTCCCAACGGCTTAGGAAACTGCCACATTCCTTCTTGCAGTTTTGCAGCTGGTTTAGGAAACTGCTGGTTAAGCCAGGTCCACAAGATGCCGCGGCCTTTCGTGCCTGGCACGTTGGCACGAACCGAGCGGTCCTGATGAACACCTCGGGATCGCTGGGCTATTGGTGCTGACATCTCGGTGACGTGGCAGATTAACTTCATGATTGGATAATCTTGGACACATCAACTCTGAATGTAAATAAATCAACAAGTAATAAAAAAGAAAAATACCCTGCAAGAAGAATGAGACATTTTTATTGCTCAAACTTGGAACTTAACAACTCAAAGTAAAAGACTAAACTAGGAACAATGAAAGATTGCGCCTTATCTATTGAATAAAAAAACATACTAAAGCTTTAAGGACTCTGAATGCTATTTGGAGTGCTTCTGTGAATGCTAGATTTGAATTGTGACTCAGAGTCCTTTGCTCGAATGCCTGACTTGGTATTTATAGCGGCCTAGGCAATAAGGATTAGGAAACTCCCTATATCAAGATAAGCCAAGTTTACCACAATTGAGATAAGAAAGCTTTCAAACTCCTTCCTTATCCCAAACTAATCACTAATTTGATTGGCGTACTGATTGGATAACATCGGCTTTATCCCTGAAATACGGGGGCTGACTTACGGATACTTTGGGATAAGTTCGGTATAATCTTAGAAAGAATGCTTCACGTCTTCACGCAAAGAATTTCTTCTTAGTTCGAACTGTGATGGCTTTATCGGTCTATCTCACAAGTTTAGCATGACTGGGCGAACCATTGGCCTCTGGTCAGTCTAATCCCCTATAGAAGTACCATCGGTCTGAATACATCCTGGATGATACACCGACCTGAAGAGAAACCCTTACATGCCTTAGCACTTTTTGATATAACAAAACCAGGTCAGTCCGATGTCATGAAATCATCTTAGGCCATTCTATGCTAACTTGCCCTTCGGGCTAAGCTCACACACCCCGGACCGAAAATACTCCACTAGGCTACTCATCTTAGATAATCGTTAATCCGACTAGATGTACTCCAGTGCGATTTCGGAAAGTTTGGTTTCACCTTTTCTCTCTCGGGAGTCTCTTTCTTCAACCTCTTCGGTTAAGAGAACCTTATGGCCCGTAGCTTACAACATCTTATGAGAAGGGCCTGTAGCTCGATACAATTTAAGGCCAGTTGCTTACTTGTGTACAAAGAAAAGGGCAGACGGATTCAGCCATTCCCATCCCTCATCAGGGTCTAGCTTGACAAATATTTAGATGTGGATGAGAGAGAGAGAACATATTTTTTTAGATATCCCTACAATTAGAGCTATTAGATGAGAAGAGACTTCGCGCCATGGAACATGTCCAGATCTACCAAAAAAGGCTTTCCCATGCATTCCAAAATAAGGTAATATAGAGAAAGTTCAACATAGGGGAGAAAGTCTTGAAAAAGATTCTTCCAACTTTAGTTCGAAAACCAAGTCTCTAGCCACTACCCAATCCAAACATCATGGCTTCGATCTTAGTCCTGCTACCACGTTGGCCAACCCAAAATTGATGATTTCTGGGTACGGTGCGAACAATGCCCCCCAAAATGTCTCATCAAAGGATAAAGTTGACGCTGATGTGACGTTTTTAATTTTAAATGTTTGAATCTGCCATGTGTCATCACCGGAATTGTCACGCCCCGTAGTAGCAAAAATAAAGAAAAATAAATTTCCTTTTTGGGTCCATAGGGAATGATAGGTGAATGTCACTAATTGTCCACACCACATAGTACCAGTCAACTAATGACTAAGAACATCAACATAAACAAATTGAATATAATAACAGTTGTATCTATTACAAACATCAAAGTAGTCCTCAGGAACCTAACAGGTCTGGAGACAACATATGCCCAAGTAGCCGTTACCAAAAGTTCAACAAAAGTAATAGAAATATAAACTAGATATAATCTCTTCATCTCTAGCTGACGTAAGGGTAGTCGTCAACGTAGTAATCTTCCTCAGCATAATCATCATTAGTAGGGCCACCCGTAGCATAATCCCCCTCCGGTTAGTAGCTATTGTCGTATGCATCATCACCTGTATTAAGAGGGGCAGGGTAATCTGGATAGGGAACGTTCAGGCAATAATGGCCACCAGCTTACTGAGAGCCGAGTGAATAGAAACTCACAGGGTAGCAATGATATAACGTAAAAACAAGTTATGGAAGTGTCTAAGATATAATGTTACAATAGTATCTTTCTCTTTACTCCAATGTCGTTTAGTCAACCCTTATCGTCTTATTAATAAAAGATACGGCACATACAGACCCTTAGAATGGACTTAATTGTAAAACTCCTGGATACACCAATGCTCTATCTACCTCGTCAGCACAAGTCATAGATACCATCTACCGCGTAACATCGCAAGTCATAGAGGTCATCTACCGCATACACCGCAAGTCATAGATACCACGTCAGCCCATCCCCCGCTTTTAAGAACATATGCACAATCCGCCGCATGTCAGGGATTTAATGCTTCAAGCATCGATGCATAAATTCTATTGCCATGACTTATCTTCTGCTATATATTCTCAGTCACCGCAAGTCATAGACACCTTCGTTTGTCTACCGCATTTGAGAATACCTATTTACCCAGCTACCGCATGTCATAGACACCTTCATTTATCTATCGCATTTGGGAAATAGCTGATTCGAGGTGAAAAGTGCATGTTTAGAGCGTAATACATGGTCTTTTATGCATACTTTTATCCCCAAAGTCCCTACATTTAGGTGCATTCTAATAACAATGATCTTTTTATCGTGTTAATGCTAAAACATATGTTTTTGCAATGTTTTATAGGTATTAGGATGTAAATCAATGAAGTGGAGCTAAAGAAAAGTGATTCTGGTGAAGAGAACAACAGAAGCAGCTGAGAAAATGGCAATTTTGACAATGATGACTTCAGATTTGGAAGATTTTCCCAGAGATATAAAATGTAGATCTTTGAGTTACGGTCGCGTGGCCGCAAACGGGAGGTCAATCCGAGGTCCGAGTAAAAAGTTATGGCCATTCTCCCATCGGTGTGCAGTGCTGTCAAAATCAGAAGAGTTCAAGCGATTGAAGAGAGTTCAATCGATCGAACCTTCGATCGATCGAACTGAGCTCGATCAATCGAACTCTATTTTCACCCAAAAGTTGCGTAAACTCTGTGGGAACCCTATATATACGTCGTTTTGACGCCAGACGAAAGGAGGACGCTCCAGAACGCGAAAAACAGCAGTTTTAGGTAGTTTTAGGGTTAGATTAGGTGTAGATTAGGTTAGATTCATATTATTCTTCATCTTTTTCATTGTTTTACTCAAGATTATTGAAGATTGAAGTTTCTTTCATGTTTATTTCAAGTTTATTTCAGATTATATCCAGGTTTTTCTTTCCAATCCTTGTTATTTGATTGCTATTAGTTTATATGTTATGATTGCTTTGGTTTACTATTCATGCACTTGTTTATTCATGTTTCCATAGTTTAGACGTTGGGAATATGTGATGAAACATTGATTCCCAACCTCTGCCATGCAATCTTTAGAAACCTTGGGCTCGATCGATCGAAGGTAGTTCGATCGATCGAACCAGAGCTAGTCAAGCGATCGAAGGCATTTTGATCGATTGAAGGATGATGCTGTCCGATCGATCGAGAGCGCTTCGATCGATCGAACCTGCAGAATCTTGAGATGATTCTTTTAAGTATTCCATGACTTTCTGTTTTAGAAATCTGTCATCAAATTGTCCCAATAAGCTCAGTTTGTCACAACAGTTTTTAGAACTTAAAGCCTTAAGGCCTTTTCTTCAATGACTTTTGAAAACCACTTTGAATGCTAACACCATTTAGAGTGCAAGTAATAACCATTGATTTAAACCGTCTTCCAAGTATTTTAAATCAATTGTGATGATGTAGTCCCGGTCATGAAAGGGCTATTGATTCTTTATCTTTAGAAAAATACGGAATACTGAAAAGGAATGAACTCCATAGAACGTTAATGAATTTGCATGGTAGATGGTTAGGATCAATGTGGATTCACGTGTTTCCAACACCTTTAGTTTATTTGTTTAATTAGTTATGTTTCTTTATGTTTAGTTTATTATTTAGTTTAATTTAATTAGTTAGGATTTGTTAGTACACCTCCACTTCTATATTCTTATTTTCTTTTCTTTTTCTTTAGGTTATAATTTGGTAGATATTCTTCCTATTCCTTCCCTGTGGGATCGACCTGGACTTCCAGTACTATATTACTTGCACGATCACCTACACTTGGGTGTTGCACAAGAGCGCACAACTTTTTAGTCGTGTCAAGTTTTTGGCGCCGTTGCCGGGGAAGGCAACTAGGTTAGGATTTTACTAAATTTTTCCATTTTTCTTCTTTTACTTTAAAAAAAAAAAAAAAAAAAAAAAAAAAATCATTGGACTTTTTCTCTCACAAGAAAAAAAAGAATTTCTTTTGTTTAAATATTTTGGGTAAACATGTCTTATCCATATTACCCTCCATACAACACAAATACCACGAATGGGTACACATTAGGTAATGAGAACTATACCCCGAGTTGGCAAGCACCCACATATGATGCACATTATCAACCTGAGTGCTACCAATCACCACAATGGGAAAACCATCGTGTTAGTCCCCCATGTTATCAAACGTATCAAGAACCTCCACCTGGAGAGTTCTATCAATCGCAATGGGGATATAACCAAGATGATAGTGTAGGATATAGTAGTAGTTCCCACGATTACCAAATGCACCAAGACTTTCCTTCTGGGGAGTCTTGCACACAAACACAATGGGAAGGGGACTATTACCAACAACAATGGGGTGAGACTTCATATAGTTATAATGAGGAGAATAACCAAGTTGAGGATAATGGTATGTTAGAATTGCTGCTTAGTGAAATGAAAAGGCTAGAGGGTGCAATTGATAAATTAGGAGCTAGATATCAACAAGCATTTGATAGCCAACCTTTAGAAGACTATACCAGTCCTTCAACGCTACAACCTGAATTTCAAGACACTAACAATGGAATGGAATTAGAGGACAATGATGGGTTCTTACCGAGTGAGGTTAACAACTCATTTGAGAAAGTGATAACCCAACAAGAACTCCAAAACCAAACCATTGAGCATGCAGTTGTAGAACCATCTTCTCCTCAACATACAACCCCAGACATCAACTCCTTCACTGCTTGGATAAAGTTGCACAATTCCTTTGTCCAGAGTACCCCAATAGATGACATATATAGTGAGGAGAGTTACAAGGATGAGAATGAGGTTTTAAAAGATGACGAGAGTTTAGGTGATTGCACGCAATTAGGAAAGGAAGAGTCCCCTGTTGACTCTACCCCTACCTTTGAAAGTGACCCTAGAGAGGACATAATTGAAAAATCTAAATCTGATTTAGATTCTTGTGATATTCATGAACCCTCACCTCTTTCGACCGAAGAGGTGGTGTCACCAAGTTGCCCATCACCTATCCTTGCTATCAATCAAAGCTCTCGTCCTGAGTTTGAATGTTATGTGTACCCCATTCGTGAACAAACAGAATGTGTTGTGGAAGAGGATGGTAAGGATACTAGCACATGTTCTTCACAAAATTTTAACTTTCAAAATTCTTTGAGAGAAGACTTGGAAAATATTGGGCCCACTTTAGATGATCTTAAAATTCAACAAGAAGCTAGCAATCTTCTAGACTGCTTGACCTTCTTGAGTGATTATGACATTGAGGCCCAAATAGATAGCTTTATCCAAGTCCAGTCCAAAACCATGTGCATAGAACAGAAATTCAATAGCTATGATTATATCTCCATAAATTCTGTTCTAGGACAAGCGGAGGGTGGTGAAGCTTCATTAGAACATCACTTCGACCCTGCCCCTTTTATTGAACCATGGCCTCCCCCTGTTTTTAGTATTAAAATAGAGGCTGTTATAGGAAATACCAACACCAAAGATCGTTTCTTGCATAGAATTCCTAAAAAGTGTGGTATCCCTTTTATAACTGTCCCAAGAAAATTTGGAAGCCATTGGTTTTGCATCATCTCCTCTGACCTTGAGCCTGACATTAGTTGGGGGGAGTTGCATTTTTATGAGGATCTCAAAAGTCTTGTCATTGTTAAATTATTTCCCTGGGAAGATCCTCAAAAATTTCGGTTGTTACTTTATGATAAGTATCTTGATTAACCGAATTTATTAACTGAGTTGTTATATTATGTTCTCTATTTTTCCTTGTTGCTACTAATGATTTTGCAGGTAACTTGAAAAAAAATTTGGATATTAATGCCTCGAGGTAACATCCTTCCTTCTCTCGCTTTACTTTACATGTCCATGTGCATAGTTTAGAACATTGGGGACAATGTTTAGTTTTAGTTGGGGGGAGTGAGTCATTGCATGCCTCGTTTATTTCTTTTTATGGTTTCGTGTCAATATACCTGCTTAGCAACATGACTCAGTAAATCAAAATTGCAAAAAATTTTGAAATTTTTAATGGTTCTTGTATTTCTCTCATAGTTAATGTAGTTAGTTATGATGCATTAGTGTTATTTTCTGTATGTTATTAGTATGTGATATACTATGGTAGTTTCTTTACTATCTTAGTTATAGTATATTTTATGCTTTTTAATCTTCAAACAACTTTGAGCACGTTGTGACAACCTTGTACATAGCTAAAATGGATTAGTAAGCATAGTTTAAGTGTCTTGAGAGACTGTAGTGGAGACTAATAACCCAAGTCAGCTTTTGTGCCATTCTTTGTTTTTGAGGGTTTTATAAAATTACTCTTACTTTTTGAAAAGCGTATTAATTCGTTGAAAGTCTCATTTTTCTTCTTCATTTTGACTGATCACTAGAAGAGAACGTTCAGGATTTACCAAACTTTAGAGCTCTTGAATTTGCTGAAAATGAATTATCCTATTAACTTAGAATATGATTTAGGCCATCTTTTGACCATACATATATAATACAGCCTTGGCCTACCTCTATGCTATTCCTTTACTTCACCTCTTGAGCTTATCATAATCGCCTTGTCTTCATAATCCTAAAGTCTATACCTAACTCCAAATTAGGAGTTCAAGCATCAGTTCTTTATTTAGGTGTGATTGGGATGTGTTGCGTTAACAAGAAGTATGTTAGTGTGAATAAGGGAAAGTTGGCAAAGAAAAAATGAAAGAAAAAAAGAAAAGCATGAGAAGAAAAAGAAAAAAAATGCCAATGGTTGTTACAAAAGAAAAAAAAAAAAGGAATGAAAAGAAGAGTGTGAAAAAAAAGAATAAAAGAAAAGAAGAAGAGAGAGATTGGAGATGTGGGAAGTTTGAAAAGTTATAATAGACATTCCAATCACATCCTTTGACCCAATTTAATATCACGAGCCTTTTTCTTCTTAATCTAACACCTCTTTTTCAAAGTCCTGATGATTTTAAGTAAATTGGATTTGAAGTTAAGGTAATGAAAGAGTTATCCACGGTATCTCGCTCTTCTAGTGAAAAGTATCCTTTCATGAGACTTTGTGCACTAAAATGTCCGTTTTTCTATTTAGATATGAGAAGCCTTTGTTTCCATTTACATTTATTCTTTATAGCTTCTATATCATGAGTGATAATTATTACACCTAATTCGGAGTGATTTCATCTTGAGAGTGTAATCCCGGTGAGAGTTGAGTCAAAATGAACGTCTTGATAGTATCTTAGGTTATGCAAGTTTTGAAATTGAAGTTTTGTATTTTGGTTGTCCATTCACACACACACACTTGAAGATTAATAGGTATGGAACATTCTAATGACTTTGATAGTAGATTAACTGTAATGTGTGTGTTGCATTGCTATGGCATACTAGAGAGTTTCATGAGATTGTTGAGCTTAAATACATTGTTAATGAGAGGAAAAATTTCTTGAAAACATTTAAACTAGAACCATTACCATAAACATGAATTTTGTGGGTAGATTCACTGCAAACCCTCACGAGACAACACTCGTCCACTAGGGGGGAACCTAGGGGTTTAAAGGCTTGTTGCATATGCTAAATGCAATCGCGATTCCTGCGAAAGTGATTTAGGATTTTTAATTTCTTTTGTTTTCAATTTTTAGAGTTAAATAAACATTGCTGTAGTTCGCTTCATTGCTAGGGACTAGCAACGAGCTAGTTGGGGGGTGTGATTCGAGGTGAAAAGTGCATGTTTAGAGCGTAATACATGGTCTTTTATGCATACTTTTATCCCCAAAGTCCCTACATTTAGGTGCATTCTAATAACAATGATCTTTTTATCGTGTTAATGCTAAAACATATGTTTTTGCAATGTTTTATAGGTATTAGGATGTAAATCAATGAAGTGGAGCTAAAGAAAAGTGATTCTGGTGAAGAGAACAACAGAAGCAGCTGAGAAAATGGCAATTTTGACAATGATGACTTCAGATTTGGAAGATTTTCTCAGAGATATAAAATGTAGATCTTTGAGTTACGGTCGCGTGGCCGCAAACGGGAGGTCAATCCGAGGTCCGAGTAAAAAGTTATGGCCATTCTCCCATCGGTGTGCAGTGCTGTCAAAATCAGAAGAGTTCAAGCGATTGAAGAGAGTTCAATCGATCGAACCTTCGATCGATCGAACTGAGCTCGATCGATCGAACTCTATTTTCACCCAAAAGTTGCGTAAACTCTGTGGGAACCCTATATATACGTCGTTTTGACGCCAGACGAAAGGAGGACGCTCCAGAACGCGAAAAACAGCAGTTTTAGGTAGTTTTAGGGTTAGATTAGGTGTAGATTAGGTTAGATTCATATTATTCTTCATCTTTTTCATTGTTTTACTCAAGATTATTGAAGATTGAAGTTTCTTTCATGTTTATTTCAAGTTTATTTCAGATTATATCCAGGTTTTTCTTTCCAATCCTTGTTATTTGATTGCTATTAGTTTATATGTTATGATTGCTTTGGTTTACTATTCATGCACTTGTTTATTCATGTTTCCATAGTTTAGACGTTGGGAATATGTGATGAAACATTGATTCCCAACCTCTGCCATGCAATCTTTAGAAACCTTGGGCTCGATCGATCGAAGGTAGTTCGATCGATCGAACCAGAGCTAGTCAAGCGATCGAAGGCATTTCGATCGATTGAAGGATGATGCTGTCCGATCGATCGAGAGCGCTTCGATCGATCGAACCTGCAGAATCTTGAGATGATTCTTTTAAGTATTCCATGACTTTCTGTTTTAGAAATCTGTCATCAAATTGTCCCAATAAGCTCAGTTTGTCACAACAGTTTTTAGAACTTAAAGCCTTAAGGCCTTTTCTTCAATGACTTTTGAAAACCACTTTGAATGCTAACACCATTTAGAGTGCAAGTAATAACCATTGATTTAAACCGTCTTCCAAGTATTTTAAATCAATTGTGATGATGTAGTCCCGGTCATGAAAGGGCTATTGATTCTTTATCTTTAGAAAAATACGGAATGCTGAAAAGGAATGAACTCCATAGAACGTTAATGAATTTGCATGGTAGATGGTTAGGATCAATGTGGATTCACGTGTTTCCAACACCTTTAGTTTATTTGTTTAATTAGTTATGTTTCTTTATGTTTAGTTTATTATTTAGTTTAATTTAATTAGTTAGGATTTGTTAGTACACCTCCACTTCTATATTCTTATTTTCTTTTCTTTTTCTTTAGGTTATAATTTGGTAGATATTCTTCCTATTCCTTCCCTGTGGGATCGACCTGGACTTCCAGTACTATATTACTTGCACGATCACCTACACTTGGGTGTTGCACAAGAGCGCACAACTTTTTAGTCGTGTCAATAGCTCCTCCCATAATCATACCAGAACTTAGCAAACCTACCTATCGTTATACCACTAACGATTACATGATAGCCCCATTGTGTCCTGACTACTCTGATTAAAATGAATGTATATCAAACTCATACATGAACCGCATAGTATCTAACATCATCACGTTAATCCATTATTCTTAATCATACTTATCTTTGTGTCACATTATCCATGATCAACCCATAATCGCATAATGGAAGTCCGAATTGAGAATCGAACAATCGAACCCTTTATAATAAACTAATGAACTAACCATGTTCTACAAATGCCAATTGATTAGGACAAGGGTCCAATCGATTGGGATAAACTATATCAATCGATTGAGGAAAAATGACAATCGATTAGATCCAAAACTAAGACAATCGATTGCTACCTTTTGGCAATCGATTGGGTTATAATTAATGGCAATCGATTAGAAATATATCCAATTGATTGGGACTCAACTGATGGCAATCGATTGGGAAAAGTTCAATCGATTGGTACTTCATCTTCTCCAGCAGATTCGTAAAACAGAATATATGAACATCTTAAGGACGTATTTAATACATCTAAACACCACCAAAACTTGTAAAAATAGTATATAAAGAGACTAAGTGAGTAAAGACTCACCTAGGATGCGTAGAGTGTGTTTGGCTTGGAAGATCTTTAAGCTTTCTCTCTCCTCCTTCTCTTTCTCTCTTCTCTAGTCAGCTCTCTCTCTCTCTCTCTCTCTCTCTCTCTCTCTCTCTCTCTCTCTCTCCTCTTCTTTCTTCTTTCTTCTTCCTTCTCTTTCCCTTTTTTTCCTTCCTAAGGCAGTGTGTGTATGTTTGTATATGTGTCTATATGTATATATGGTTGTTTGTGTGTATATATAATATATATCTTTCTCAAGAAATCTGTGAACCAAACAGACCCAAGGCAAGAAATGAATGCATATATATAGAAAAATGAGTTGCCATGTGTCAATCCATGAAGCAAAGTTGAAAACAAGTTATAGTTGATAGCAATCGATTGGAAGCAGAAGTAATCAATTGGTTATAGATATTTTATGGCAATCGATTATGAGTCAAGGGAAATCGATTGGTATATGCCACGTAATGAATTTAGGTTGGCAGGATGGCAATCAATTGGTATGCAAAAAGTGGCAATTGATTAGAATGCAAAGGCAATCAATTGGTAACCAAAATTTACTAAAGGAAAGGTATGGGTTATACATGTATAAATATGAAGTCTTACTTAATAAAATACACTCCAGAAATGTAAGGTATTACAGGAATCACCGCGCGCTAACCAAGGTATAGGAAAGTGTGTCGTCTCATATAAAAGGGCAATTTAACCATTGGCTGCGCTTACACGCTCAAATCTTCCCTCACTAAAAGCATATATCTTCGGCTCTCTATTTCTCTCTTTCTCTCTAAAACTTCATAACCAATGCTCTTCTTCCTCTACAAATCATACATTTCCACATCCATGGCACCCAAGAAAGCTCCTACTACTAAATCTGGTGCCACGTCTTCCTCTAAAGCATCAAAATCAACCGGTAACATCAATTCCAACAAATCTGTAAGAACCTTCCTGTCCACACACTCTGCATCCTATTGTTCTTCCACCTTCAGAAACATTTCTGCTTCAGATACCACTCCATCCTCTATAGGTCTTGGACCTACTTTCTTTGAAATCTCTCCTCTTGAATTTGATCCTTTCCACCCTCCTCTTTCCTCTGAGTAATTCTTTTAAGAATCAAGCGAATGGGCCAAATTTTGGGGACAAGCCTATCCCATTCAATTCTGGTCGACTCTTGCACCAGACTACCCAAAATGGGTCAAAAAGGTATCAGCCACTAAGAAGAGTATATGGGAGAATGCTAGCATTTACCAAGTGATTATTCTGAGCCATCATAAAATTTCCATATATAAACATCTATTCTTCTCCTCCCTCCTCTTCTGGTCCCAGGATTTTAACGCATTCATGTTCAGGAGTGGACTGATAGGGTCAACCATCCAGGATGTTAGCTCATGCTCCCTCCTTGGTCTGCTCCCCCATGGCAAAGAGATCGTCCTAGGGCTACACATGGGAAAATGATCATTTGCCTTCCCTATGTCCAACATCGTCAAAGAAGGATCGGTCTCCACCAAGCCCATAAACTCCACGACTGTTCTTGTTGGCCTGCATGGATTAGGAGGGAAATGAAGTGACCGATTATGAACATATCATCTTTGTTTTTCTCGATTCGGGTTGCAAGAGTGGAGGTGGTTTGCTCTAGCATCTCTAATTATGGTTTGGGTCTTACTTCCCCCTCTTTTATACTAGAACCATCCTCAACTGTTGTTTTTCCAATATTTGCCTTTTCCTTCGCTAATCTTCGTCCCAACTCTCACTCATTCGATGAGTGTTTCACTTTCTTCTATGAGCGTACCGTTCTAATGCCTGAGCAACATCTTCCCATTCTCTCCTACTCAAGACTCTCATCTCTTCCTTCAACTCATGACTAACATTCATGAAGTTGGCCTGAATGCCCAAAACATATTTAATGAGGTGTTCTCCGGTTGCCTTGCCCCCAGGGACATCATATATAGCCTAATCCTGGTGAGTAGAGGTAATAAATGTGGGGTGGAGTACTACTATAGCGCCCCGCAATTTGTGACCCCCGAGGGTTACAATGAGTCAAACTTAAACATTGAAGAGAGGAAATGGTCCTACATGAACCAATCAAATAGTATGAAAGCATAGAATAACCTGACAGTGGTTTTTGGATATGTCCAGAAAAGTCAAACTTTCACCCAGATTTCCAAAATGGATAAGTATGGTTAAACAAAATATTTTCGATTCAAGAGTTTAAAAATGGCAATAATAGTTTATCTAGGTCCCCATTTACCAAATATGATTTTTAAGAACTTTTAAAGATAAGGGAACTTAGTGAAAATGAAGTAGTTTTAGGAAGAAAATGTAGAAAATCGGTAATTTTGCATTTGGAGGGAAAGCTGACTTCTTCTTCTTCTTCCTTTTTTTTTTTTTTTTTTTTTTTTTTTTTTTTTTTTTTTCTATAAGGAATTGGTCCTTGAAAGTATTTTTATTGCATCCAAATGGGGGGGGGGGGGGGGGGGGGGGTGTTTGTTAATTACATTAATGACTTAAGTACAGTAACAAATGGTATTAATGAATACACATGCTAAAGAGGTACCATGGTGTAAACTGTTCACAGTATATTATATTTTATTTTATTTTAGAAATCACTATTCACAGTTAGAGGGGTTTTTGACCAATCCACTAGTACATTTAACTGGTCAAGAATACCTCTTTAGGTAAGGGTCTCTGCTATGCCCCTCTCGACCGATCGAATGGGTCACAGCAGCTAAGAACAAGGTTTTGCCTAGTTTTAATAAATTTCATAAGGCATATATATTGGCTTGCAACTATGAAAACAAACAAGCATTCCCAACACAAATTTAAGCACTATATCAACAAGTAAGCAAGGCATAGGTGAGTTATGGTGGCCTATGCCACAATTACATAAACTAAAACTTATTAGAGTTCATAAACAAGACATATGAACCTAACATGAAAGTTCAAAAGTTAAGGGCCAATACTTGCCCCTTCACAAACATAGTTCAAGTCTAAAACAATACGGACTAACAAGTGTCTGGTAACAAAACATAAAGTCGATTACATAGCTTCAAAACAAAATAACTACATGTAACGGCAATAATTCAAACCTACGATCTAAGGTTTGAATTACATATGTTACAAGTATTAGCTATGCAAATGTAACGACTATTCTATTACAAGTTTTGGAGCAAAAATCCCCACATGTAGTGTCTTTACAAGCGTTAACACACAGATCACTCTAGGGCCTTGTCCTTATCCATTTCACCTAAAAAATGGTTTTAATAGTTCATGAGCACAACGGCCCGCATATTCATTTAACCCAAAATCACTATGCAATATATACCGTGAGTGTAATGAATGCAATGTTATGTTGCCGCAGACAATCTAATGTTGCTCGTAGGCCTTTTCATGAGTTTTCAAAGCTCTCACTCTCAACACAACACCCAGTCTATGTGTGATCCCTAGAAAACCCTATTGTACTTTTCTATGAGCTATAATATATGAATTGCATTTCTATAATGAATTTTTGGGTTTTATCTTCATTTCTGTGCATTATTAAATATTTCAAGATTTTCATGAAAATCGACCCTTGATTGATCGTCCCTTGATTGATCAAAGCCATGATCGATCACAGCTTGATCGATCAAAGGCGCTTGTCAATTTTTGCCATTTGGCTGAAATGAGTTGCAACTTCATTATCACCACCACCCTGCCCCTATGCTCTTGGATAGTTTTCTGCAGACTGCTCCCAACCCCCCAAGCCCTATGATTATAACCTCCCCATGAGCTATCACCTTACCATCATCACCTTACACACCCATCATCCTCTTTGGTCATCTCCACCTTATACACACTATCATCATACCACCACCTATGCTTCTGTACCCTTGTGCGCGCACACACACATATACATACATAGATTATATATATGTATATACATACACATATACATACACTTATAGAGAGAGAACGAGTGGGCCGATAGAGAGAGAGTAGAGAGAGATAATAGTCTTCCCTTGTTGCCTATATAAACTAACACATATACACACTTCACCTTTTGCTGCACATTGAGTCCCAAAGAATGGAAGAAGGAGTAGAAGTGAATGAGAAGGCCCTTAAGACTTTAAGCAAAGCTCCGTTCTCAAAGGCATCTACTAAAGGTGACTACAAGACTCCTTTGAGTACTCCCAAACCATAGGTTAGACATATATAAAAAGTCATGCAAAACCCCAGATTAAACCCAATTCATAATACTTAAATTTTTTGAAAAGTTGGTAAATAATACGAGCTTGATCGATCGTCCCTTGATCGATCTACTCTTGATCGATCAAAGCCTTGATCGATCAAGACATTATTTTTGGTTAAACATTGTTTTGATGCTATTCTGACTTATACAACATGTTATTCTTCTTGCATGTATTCCTCTATGTTGTTATCAGAGGCACATGTTACAGATGTTGCATTAGATGTGCTTAGTTATTTGTACTCTATGCTTTGAATGTTGTATGTTGATGTATATTGCATAATAGCAAGCTTGAGGACTTGAGACTTATATTTCTATGGTCGTACTATTAAATAAGTATTTTTCACATTAGCACTTTCAAACAATCAAACTCAGACGAGTTTTAAAAAGTAATTTTTAAAAAACAGAGGCATGATCGATCATGCCATGACTGATCAAACCCTTGATCTGTGGATCAAGCCTTGATTGATAAAAGGAGATAGTTCACCAAATTGTGTGTTCAAACTATTTTAAGGCCATTCGAGCTGCTGTAATTACGTGTTGGGTTTGTGCCCTCAAACCATTACTTTATGTATGAGACATTAGCATTATAATATATGGATATCAGCTTTACATTTCATTGTGTATGTTTCTTTCATGAGATGATTGTTTTGTCCTTAAGTATCATAGTAAGCAATTCGTGTGTGTATGAGATACACACAAGTGAGATACGAATTACTATTCTTTGATACTTAGAATATGTCACAGTGGATGATGAGACTGGATACCTCATCAGGTCTACACTGTAGCATAATTAACTACCATTGGATGGAGTGATTAATCTCAATCACTAGAGTGTAGCTCTTAGTTGATATGCTAGTGCTTATAGTGCATTGACGGACCTGAGCTTTCCTATTGACGCTTAAGGCTGTCAACAGTCAATAGGAACTCATAACTTGTATAAGGTACGTGTTCTCAATCTTGAGATGATTATGAACACAGACTATGGATATGGCTGCTTTGACTTACCAATCAGTGAGGTCTATAGAAGATCAACACCTGGGTATCTTGGGTATGTCATGTCCATAGGGTTGTGAACATATATTGTCAAGATAGAATCTACCCTCTGATTCAGAGTAAGCATTCCCTTGAGAATGTCACCAAGTTGATTACTGAGTACTGCAGTCTTGTTGATAAGAGTTATCAACATGTTTGGTAATCATGAGTAGTGAATGGGACTCAAGGAATACAAGAAGTAATCATGATTCAGGTTGACAGTAATAGTTATCCGACTACCTGAATATGATTACGATTGCTGACGGTAGAGGGACATTAGTACACCATACAAGTCTAGTTATCGCTTCGGATATGTTCTTTTGCGTTGGAGTTCATTTATCGTTTTATAGTGGAATAAACGTTAACTGACCAGTTAGTTAGTTTGCTGATCAAAGAGTTTGGTCATGGTAATTAACAAACTGGTCTGAGCCAACAATAAAGAGCCTAGGAGGTCCCACTCTTAGCTCCGCTAGGATGCTTGGAAAGACACTTGAGGAAGCTGTTAAGACAAGTTCGATCGATTGAAGTATGTTCGATCGATTGAAGTCAGCAGGTTCGATCGATCGAGAATGGTTCGATCGATCGAAGGTTCGATCGATCGAAGTCACTTCGATCGATCGAAGTCTAGGTCGGTTCTGGAAATCTATAAATAGGGCAGCTGCGTTCTGGAAGTAAGTGATCGTCATTTTTATACGCAGAAGCTGCAGAAACTATCATAGTCTTCCCAAAACCTTCCTATCCTCTCTATTAGGGTTCCCACCAACCCTAGTCTTTCCGGCAGGCATCCGCAGGAGTCATAAGGGTGAAGATCATCTAGTGGAGGCCGCTGGAAGTTAAAGTTTCAGAATTGGGTTCAAGACACTAAGGTATAATTCTTGCACCCCCTTGTACGCATCTATGGAATTGACGAGTAGTAGATCCTGGAATACCAAAAGTTTTATAACTTAACCTATTTCCGCTGCGCGTTTGAACTCTAACTTTAAACCACTTTTTCCTTCAATTGGTATCAGAGCCACGCTCGTTTGGATCTATAGATGCGTTTTTGGAACCCTAGTTTTGATTTGCATGTTGATTTTAGAACTGTTTTCGAAACTGCATCGTCACAGATCTGTTTCTGCAGTATTATCGTAGCAGAATACAAAACTGTGATTGCATAGGATGCAAGGTGGGTTCGATCGATCGAACTTGTTTCGATCGATCGAACATTCTGTTCTCAATCGATCGAACTAGTTTCGATCGATCGAAGCCTTCTGGTGTTCGATCGATCGAATAGTGTTAGATCGATCGAGACAGATTCTCTATCCAGGTGTTCTGTTCACAGTTGTAAAGTTTTTTTTTTAAAATTATACTTTAATCTTAAATTATTTCTGTAAAATTTTTAAATCATTCTGTGAAACAGAATGTTCAAGCGATTGAACAGTGTTCAATCGATCGAAGGTTCGAGCGATCGAACGGCCTTCGATCGATCAAACTGTGACAGAGAAGTAAGATGCTGTTTTAAGTTCTAATTCAGTATGTAAAGTGTTTATATACTGTGTGAATCAATTAAGTGTTCCAATAGTTACATATATTTGTTATGTATGTGTGGATGCGTGTACGACTAACCCTTTTGCAGCAAAATTAGTCGCTATCTCCCATGGCACCAAGTCGTTTAAATATTTATATTTAAATTGTTTGAGATTGGTGCATGTTGTAATTTATTAATGGTTTGGTTTTAAGGCGTATGTAAAGGGCGCTGCGGCTTCAATCCTACGAAAAGGAAAGTCGCACCGGTTTCCCTAGCCTTTTATTTCCTTTTTGCTATTTCCTTTTTCTAGATAAATTGTAAGCTTCAAAGAAGCATAGGTCCAATGTAATAGAATTAGAAATTCCATGAAGATGGAGCAAGGAGCCGTTGTCCATAAAGATGGAGCCGGAGGCGACCAAACCAAGAAGGTGGATCTATGGAAATAGAGCCATGGGAGATAAAGGCATTGTTTGAATGCCTATATTTCATTTTAGTTTTTTGTTTTATGTGCTTGTTTTGTGATTGGCGTATAATACATTGTTGCATGCACTTAAAACAAGTTTTCTAAAATAAAATTCAAAAACCGTTTTCAACACATTAGTAAACATTGGATGTTTATGGGTAGTGTGTGGAAACATTTTTCAAAAGCAAAATCCTTAATTTACTAAATCTAGTGGGAGAGGGTCTTATCAAATAACACCCACGATCTTCCATTAACGGTTCATTGTAAGATGAGTAGTGTATTCTGTGTCACCTCGCCAGGGGTGATCATTCCATACGGAGGGTACGCTGCTCATTGGTTACTAGATGTGAACTTCCTATGGATAGGATCAATCAGACGTGTTAGAGGGTGACCACCACACGGAGGCGCTACTTGAGACGGTTGTGATTAGATCCTAGTTAATGGTACACACTAGCTAAGCTATGGATAAGGGATCTCACACGGGGCATTATTCAGAAACTTAGAGATCAAATAGGTTCGGGAGTCATGGCTATTTTGCAAGAGTTGCATAGCGGATAAGTCATGATAAATCGAAAGATCGAACATTGACCACCACACGGAGGCTTTATTCTTTCGTTTCGATATTCCGGCGACTTTGTTTTTAAATAAGAGTTTTAAGGATTCTTTTATTTCAAACTGTCAATTCTGATATCCATATTTATTTTGTTTGTTTGATTTTCAGTAATCATAATGTCTGGATCTGCATTTAGTCCACTTGCTACCATACTCACTCAAAACAAGTTAACTGGAAATAACTACACTGAATGGAAACGTAACCTTGACATCGTTTTAACTGCGGAGGATCACATATATGTCCTCACCACCCCAAGCCCTGAAGAACCCGCGGCAAATGCTTCGGCAGCTGCCAGACGCGAGTTCGACAAATGGAAGAAGTCGAATGGAATGGCCCGTTGTTACATTCTGGCCTCAATGGCTGGTGTGTTACAACACCAATTCCAATCGAACGATTCTGCCAGTGACATTATCACATCCCTAAAAAAAGATGTTTGGGGAGCATGGCAGGCCTGCCAGACAGGTAGCCATGCAGAAGATAATGAGTGCAAAGATGTCGGAAGGTACTCCAGTCAAAGAACATGTTTTAAAAATGATTGGTTATTTAAACGAACTGGAGACCTTGGGAGCCAACATCGATGCACAGACCCAAGTTGATATGATCCTAAACTCGCTGTCGCCATCATTCGCTCAATTCAAACTTAACTATAATACGAATCAAATGGATTTTTCAATGAGCGAATTAATGAGTTCTTTACTGGCAGCAGAAGGGGTGATCAAACCTGGGGGCAGCGTTTTAAACGTTGAGAAAAGCGCTTCTTCTTCCCGATCTACACTGAAAGGTAAGAAATGAAAGAAGAAGGCTGGCACTAGTGGTTCAAGTGTTGGACCGGTCCCTAAGATTAGAAAATCTAAGGGAAAAGGTAAGGGCAAAGGGAAGGTGGGTGGCCAAGGCAAAGGAAAGTGTTTCCAATGCGGTGAGAAGGGCCACTGGAAGAGGAACTGTCCAGAATTCTTAGCTACAAGAGTTCAAGGTATGATTGAATCACATGTGATTGAAGTAAGTTTTATTACGGATACTTCAAACACTTGGTGCATTGATTCTGGTGCGACTAACCATATCTGTAATTCATTGCAGGGGTTCAGATCAACCAGGAAATGCAGTGATGGGGAGATCGTGCTTACTCTAGGTTCTAGCGCAACCGTATCTGCGGTTGCTATAGGAGTCGTAGTTTTAGAATTTTCAGACAATAAAGTTTTGATTTTATCAGATGTACTTTACGTCCCTTTAATGAGACGTAATTTAATTTCAGTTTTTAATTTAACGAATAATGGTTATTCCTTTCATTTTGGAACTGAAGTTGTCATTAAAAGAAACAGTTCTTTTATATGTTCTGGTGTTAAATCAAATGGTTTGTATGTGATTACTCCCAATATTTCAAAAGATTCTTGTTTGGAACTTAATAACTCAGTGGTAACTTTACCATCTAAAAGAAAGGAACCTTCCACTAATCCAACAAGGCTTTGGCATATGAGGCTTGGCCATATCAATCTGAATAGGATTGGCAGACTAGTCAAAGAAGGGGTCTTAGGCGATTTGGTTCTCGAACCAATGGAAGTCTGCGAGTCTTGTTTGGAGGGTAAGATGACCAAAAGGCCCTTTCCTGCAAAGGGAAATAGGACCAATGCATTGTTGGAATTAGTTCATACTGATGTGTGTGGACCAATAAATATTAGAGCAAGGGGTGGTTATGAGTATTTCATAACATTTACCGATGACCACTCTAGGTATGGATATGTGTACCTAATGCAGCACAAGTCTGAAGCCTTTGAAAAGTTCAAAGAGTTTAGGGCTGAAGTGGAGAAGCAATCGGGCACACATATCAAGGCCATTCGATCTGATCGAGGTGGCGAGTACCTCTCTAATGAGTTTATTGATCACCTCGTACAGAATGGGATTCTGACACAGTTGACTGCACCTGGTACGCCTCAGCAGAACGGTGTAGCGGAGAGAAGGAATCGGACTCTTTTAGACATGACTAGGTTGATGATGAGTTATTCAGAGTTGCCATTATTCCTTTGGGGTTATGCTTTGGAAACCGCTGCATACATACTAAATCTAGTACCAAGCAAATCTGTTCCCAGGACACCACGAGAGATGTGGATTGGGCGCAAGCCTTCTTTGCAACATCTCCGGATATGGGGGTGTCCGGCACATGTGCTTAAAGGAAAGATGAGCAAGTTGGATTCTAGATCGGAAGTATGTTACTTTGTAGGGTATCCAAAGGGTACTTATGGATGGTATTTTTATGATCCAAGAGAACAGAAAGTGTTTGTTAGTACAAATGCTGTTTTCTTGGAGGATGATTATATCATGAACCATAAACCTAAGGGAAGGATAGATCTTAGAGAGATAGAAGGAGAGCCCTCAGTCCAACCCGCAGTTGATAACGATGAAAATCAAGAAAATACCACTTCTTCACCCATTTCCGCACCGATACCTCGTCGTAGTGGGAGGATTATCAGCCAGCCTGATAGATATTTGTTCTTAGGAGAAGTTTTTGAAGCTGTCTCCATAGAATCTGAATCTGATCCTACCACTTACGAAGAGGCAATGGCTGATGTTGATTCAGCTCATTGGATTAAAGCTATGAAGGCTGAATTGGAATCTATGGATTCCAATCAGGTCTGGGATCTTGTAGAACTTCCAGCCAATATTAAACCCATTGGCTGCAAGTGGGTCTATAAGAGGAAAAGAGGATCTGATGGAAAGGTTGAGACCTTTAAGGCAAGGCTTGTGGCGAAAGGCTATACTCAGAGGGAGGGCATTGACTATGAGGAAACCTTCTCGCCGGTAGCCATGCTCAAGTCCATCAGAATACTCTTATCCATTGCTGCATGCCTAGATTATAAAATCTGGCAGATGGACGTCAAGACTGCATTCTTGAATGGCAATCTTGAGGAGGACATCTATATGCAACAACCAGAAGGGTTCATAGCTGGTCGGAAAGGTAACTTGGTATGCAAGTTGCAAAAGTCCATTTATGGGCTTAAGCAGGCATCCAGAAGTTGGAACATCCAATTTGACCAAGCGGTCAAGTCGTTTGGTTTCATACAGAATCTGGATGAGCCTTGTGTATACAAGAAATGTGAAGGGAAAGTAGTGGCTTTTCTTGTGCTTTACGTTGACGACATTCTACTCATTGGGAATGATGTAGCGGCGCTGTCAACGGTCAAGTTTTGGCTAGCTAGTACTTTCGATATGAAGGATCTAGGAGAGGCGAGCTATATTCTTGGGATAAAGCTCTTTCGGGATCGCAAGCGAAAGATAATGGGATTATCTCAAGCTGGTTATATCGAGAAAGTGCTAACTAGGTTTTCAATGGATAATTCGAAGAAAGGTTTGTTACCTTTCAGGCATGGTTTAGCGTTCTCCAAGGACCAGTGTCCAAAGACACAAGAGGAGAGGAATCGCATGGCAGGAATTCCCTATGCCTCGGTAGTGGGAAGTCTCATGTATGCGATGTTATGCACTAGACCAGATATCTGCTTTGCCGTTGGCATGGTTAGCAGGTATCAATTGAATCCTGGTCCAGAGCACTGGACAGCCGTTAAGCACATTCTTAAGTACTTGAGAAGAACTAAAGATTACATGCTTATGTACGGCGGTAGTGAGTTAATTCCAGTAGGATACACTGACTCGGACTTTATGTCAGATAAAGATTCGAGAAAGTCGACATCCGGACATCTCTTTACCTTGGGAGGTGGTGCTGTTAGTTGGAGGAGCATTAAGCAGAAATGCATTGCAGACTCAACTACAGAAGCTGAGTATGTGGCTGCTTGTGAAGCCGCAAAGGAAGCTATTTGGCTCAAGAAGTTCCTTATGGAACTCGAGGTGGTACCAGCGTCGTTGTCACCTATTACGCTATACTACGATAATAGTGGGGCAGTGGCTCAGTCCAAGGAGCCAAGGAACCACGGGAAGGGAAAGCACGTAGAGCGGAAATATCACCTAATCCGAGATATAGTTCAACGTGGAGATGTGACTGTCACCAAGATTGCCACCGCTGACAATCTTGCTGATCCGTTTACAAAGGCCTTACCACAGAAGGTCTTTGATCGTCATCTAGATAGTCTAGGTCTTAGATGTAGTTCTGAATGGTTGTGAGTGCAAGTGGGAGTTTGTTGGGTTTGTGCCCTCAAACCATTACTTTATGTATGAGACATTAGCATTATAATATATGGATATCAGCTTTACATTTCATTGTGTATGTTTCTTTCATGAGATGATTGTTTTGTCCTTAAGTATCATAGTAAGCAATTCGTGTGTGTATGAGATACACACAAGTGAGATACGAATTACTATTCTTTGATACTTAGAATATGTCATAGTGGATGATGAGACTGGATACCTCATCAGGTCTACACTGTAGCATAATTAACTACCATTGGATGGAGTGATTAATCTCAATCACTAGAGTGTAGCTCTTAGTTGATATGCTAGTGCTTATAGTGCATTGACGGACCTGAGCTTTCCTATTGACGCTTAAGGCTGTCAACAGTCAATAGGAACTCATAACTTGTATAAGGTACGTGTTCTCAATCTTGAGATGATTATGAACACAGACTATGGATATGGCTGCTTTGACTTACCAATCAGTGAGGTCTATAGAAGATCAACACCTGGGTATCTTGGGTATGTCATGTCCATAGGGTTGTGAACATATATTGTCAAGATAGAATCTACCCTCTGATTCAGAGTAAGCATTCCCTTGAGAATGTCACCAAGTTGATTACTGAGTACTGCAGTCTTGTTGATAAGAGTTATCAACATGTTTGGTAATCATGAGTAGTGAATGGGACTCAAGGAATACAAGAAGTAATCATGATTCAGGTTGACAGTAACAGTTATCCGACTACCTGAATATGATTACGAATGCTGACGGTAGAGGGACATTAGTACACCATACAAGTCTAGTTATCGCTTCGGATATGTTCTTTTGCGTTGGAGTTCAGTTATCGTTTTATAGTGGAATAAACGTTAACTGACCAGTTAGTTAGTTTGCTGATCAAAGAGTTTGGTCATGGTAATTAACAAACTGGTCTGAGCCAACAATAAAGAGCCTAGGAGGTCCCACTCTTAGCTCCGCTAGGATGCTTGGAAAGACACTTGAGGAAGCTGTTAAGACAAGTTCGATCGATTGAAGTATGTTCGATCGATTGAAGTCAGCAGGTTCGATCGATCGAGAATGGTTCGATTCGATCGATCGAAGTCTAGGTCGGTTCTGGAAATCTATAAATAGGGCAGCTGCGTTCTGGAAGTAAGTGATCGTCGTTTTTATACGCAGAAGCTGCAAAAACTATCATAGTCTTCCCAAAACCTTCCTATCCTCTCTATTAGGGTTCCCACCAACCCTAGTCTTTCCGGCAGGCATCCGCAGGAGTCATAAGGGTGAAGATCATCTAGTGGAGGCCGCTGGAAGTTAAAGTTTCAGAATTGGGTTCAAGACACTAAGGTATAATTCTTGCACCCCCTTGTACGCATCTATGGAATTGACGAGTAGTAGATCCTGGAATACCAAAAGTTTTATAACTTAACCTATTTCCGCTGCGCGTTTGAACTCTAAATTTAAACCACTTTTTCCTTCAGTTTCCAGTATTCTTAAGTTCTATAATGTCTATTTCTAGTATGTTTGGTATGTTAGTTCGATCATGAGATATACTCGATTACTTGTATAGGTTTTGTAGTTGTTAGATGGACCTTTAATGTGAGAGATAACGTTATGGATAGTATTAATTGAGTTCATGATACGTGTAAGAGTTGTGTTGTATGTCATTTGTGTTTTGCTCGATCATGTGGACCTTGAAGCTAAGAGTTGCATATGTGATGCTATCGAGCCCACGAGGAGCATCGATAGTAAGTGTGGGTTTGTGGTTTGGATTTATAACGACCATGTAGTGGGCTTGGATTCATAAAGGGCATGATTACAATTTAAGGCCATGTATTGGCGATGCTGGTAAAGGATAAGATGGGGTACTTCAGTATCTAACATCCATGTAGAGGGCATCAATATCCTAGATAAGATGGGTTACTTCGGTAACTAACGGCCATGTAGTGGGCATCGATATCCATATGCTATGATCTTTTGGACAGTGAAACGATGGTATGATTTGAGTATAATGTTATGTGGTGGGCTTGGGTTTTCAAGAAACCAATGATGGTTTCAAGTGTGTATTATTGTATTTTGTTGGACTTCTTATCCATACAAGTATGGACGTGTCCGGTTGAGTACTGACTTTGGAGTGAGGTGTGCAATGAGAATTCTATATGAGACATGTAAAGTTAATAAATATTTTCTAAAACTTAACTGTGTTTCCATATAAGCTTTTATTCTATGTTCTACTTGTACGCAATTGTGGTGTTGTATTCACTCGGCTTAATAGGCTTTATAGTTGACTATGTACTTGCCCAAGGCATTCCATGCTCAGATTACCAATTCCAGGAAAACCCCAAAGCCGACTTCCAAGAGGATGAGCAATACAGAGAAGAGTTGTACCCCTTTGCCAGTTGAGGCGAGACTAAATACTCGGCTAGAGGACCTTGTCGAGAGGCTCCTTGAGATTATGTTTAGTTTTGTTCAGCTTATCCTTGAGACCTTTCTCAGCCACCTATTTGGGCAATAGTTTTATTATGGCGTAATCCCAGACTCCAAATGTTTGTAAAAACCTTATGTACTGCTTATGTTTAAGTTATGTTAATGCTTTAAGCTATGATCCTTGTGCATTTTTATTACTTTGATTGTTATTATTATCATTATTATTGTGAAGTTTGGACAATCTGGCTATTCATGAACTGTGCACTCATCAGGTTTAAGAGCGAAAAGTCCTTTTCTCTATCTTGCTTCGCCGGGGTGTAACACTATGGGTAGCCACACATGAACCACCTCATATATGCCTTTAGCTTATGATTCCTATGGTTTGCAAGACTAGGAGATTGAGTTTCCTAAGGGATCCATTCTCACTTTCACACCCACAACTGGGATTATCTAACTTTCAAATCAAATCCTCTCGAGGAGGTTTTTTCATTTTTAAAACATAGAAGTCACACACAAGGAGATCTTCCCTTTTCAAAATTGAAAGCCCCACACATAGAGGTCTTTTCCCAAAATCATTTTTGTGTACTTTCATGCTCATGTCTATGTCATGAATGATCAATGACATGTCTAATACTATTTTCATAAGCAATATATCAAGATTCACAACATCAAACATAAATCGATAAACATGAAATCTATCTACCAACATGCTTTCAATATAGATATTAAAGTTTGTAGGCATGCTATCACTTGAAATTAAACACATAAGTCAAGTAAGAGCATCTAAACCACATAAGAGAAAATATAAGCATGGATTTTCATACTTAGCAACTAAAAAACTAGGTTCCACAAATTAATCTAGTAATACATGAGATAAACACGTAGTCTCCTAACTTTACACTAGTTACCATATATTACATAGTATTAGAGGGTTAACTATGAACTACCTCAACTTTGAAGAATTTCCTAACAGAGAAAAGGTCAAAAGGGAATGAAATTGGTACCCTCGCTTGCTCCTCATCGTAAGGATCAACTTCCCTCTTGGAGCTTTAGCCCAGAGATCGACGAATCTAGATGATCTTGAGGGTTTTATGCTTGAAACCTTAAGTTCTAAGGTCCTAGATATATAAATATATATATAGAGAGAGAGAGAAGTTGTGGGATGTTTATGAAAATATCTCTAACTCCTTCTAGTTATATTAAGTGACAAGGTACAACTCCTAACACTTAATCTACAATACTGAATTCCCTTAGAGATACTAGGCAAATAAAATCTCTAATCCTAAAAGAACACTTATCAATTGTTCTTGTTCCTTAATTCATTCCTTAATGCATAAACATATCGTAGTTCTACCATTGCACTTCACCAATAAAAGTAAAGGATAAGCTCTACAAAGTATCCAACAAGGTATACAACTCGAAATCTCAGCAAGTCCTTTCAACTTAATGATAAAATCATTCTCTAGGGCTCAACTAGCAACTCCGTAGAGCACTTCACTGATCTAAGGACTCAAATGTCATACATACTATATCACAAGCGTCCATACCTCAAATGGACATTCTGATCCACTCTAGAAGGGATAACTAATCAAATCCTTCGAGCCTAATCAAGTAATTATTCTAGTACCTAGGAAAATCATTTCTAGATGTTCCATCTACTATGAACCAAAGAATCACTTTCCTAAAAAATACTCTGACCTCCACAAGTCCTACAAAGCATGATGATTCGCTTGCCATAACTGAAGACCCTGATTTGAGATAAATAAAAATTGTATTCTTAAAATGTCTTCGTAAGCCTCAACAAAGGTCATCATAACGTTCTATATTCCCAAGTTCAATTTGATACTATCAATGACTCAATCATTATCTCTCTGTTTGCTTATAAAACCTAGACACCTTGCAAACAAGGCAAGTTTAAACACCAGTGTATACCACTAACACACTTGTACTAGGTACTTACAATCATTCCCTAAGTTATCCATAACGTATAAACACTAGGAATAATCCATACTCAAACATATCCATCTCTATGCCTCAAACATTCACTCAAGAAAACATAACTAAAGTCAAGGAAACTCTAGTCCAATGTCTCCACAATAATCTCACAAGATTTGATCACCAATCAACGACTCATAAATTAATCCATCTATGTTGTCCTCAAATCCAATTAGATAATAGAATCTTCAATTGCATTCCATACAAAAATGGTTCTATCAATCAGAGTTAACCGAAAAGGTAAATATCACCACCCACTATACTTTCCTCTATTATGATGTTCTACCAAACTCCACTTGAATACTAAAGATCCAATCCAAGAACTACAATCCCGATTCAAGATCTCTATGGTCTTACACTAAACCTCAATATGTATCCCAAGTGTAATATTTT
Organism: Hydrangea macrophylla; assembly: GCA_033977485.1. Lineage (NCBI taxonomy): Eukaryota > Viridiplantae > Streptophyta > Magnoliopsida > Cornales > Hydrangeaceae > Hydrangea > Hydrangea macrophylla. The sequence continues at coordinate 57,209,509 of CM066986.1, read as the reverse complement.
CTTTCTACATTTCTATCAAACTCATAGTTGATAACCATCAAAGTTTTCAAAAGAACATTAAAAAGATGAGGCCGTGTAAATTCCGTTTTCTACTCCTAATCAAGAGTTAAAATGTGTTGACTATTTATTCCTTCTTTTAAGTGCTTGTGACCAAAGTCATCCTTAAATAAGGCATGCTTATTCTAATACTTAACCGCATCAATCTCCTATTCCAAGATCAATCTCAAATAAATAAGTATAAGAGTGCTTCTCTTCACAAGTTGATATTACTAACATCTACCTCAGTCTAATGACAATACAAATCCTCAAGTATTATGTTCTCCGATCTAGCGATGCTAGGTAACCATGAAGTCCTTAACAATTCTCAAAGTTCTCACAAATTATCAATCTCAAGATAACCAATGCTTATAACAATTCCTAATGGATTAAGTTAACAGAACTCAACCGAACATAAAAAGAATATTAAGATTTAAAATAATCTATCAGCCAGCTATCACAAGCTTGCAACTGGATACAAAGAACCCAAAGGAATAGTAATCCCCACTAGACTACTAATAAGAGATGTAAACCCCCAAATAGCCTACCTTGAAGCACATCACAAATGTGTACTTCACAAGCTAAGTACCAACAAAATTAGGTACGCAAAATAGTAGAAAGAAAAACAAGATTACAAAAGTTGAACCCGAAATAAGAACGTATGTGTTGCATAAGGAAAATAATCAGAGGATGGATACGATTCAGAGTACTTAAACAAAAAAGTAGTGTATCACTAGCAAAAGTGTGACCCACCCGTAGCTAAAACCAACAATAAACGGGGTGTATCCATGACATGGAACAATCATCTTACTTAAAACGATTATATAATCACTATGAGAGGCAGAAACAATCATAGAATCCTAGGTTTAAATGTAAGCAATGTAGAACCTATTATCCCACAACATTAACAACGCAATTTGACATCCTTTTAATAAATTATCTAAAATATTTCAAAGGAGAATCATAAGAATGATGGGAAATAACACCGATGTGCTATGTGTACAATATATCTAAGTTCAGGACGATCACAAAAATGTTGAACGTCAACAAAATGAATAAATCCTATGTATTAAATTCCAACTTAATAAGTCCAAACGAAGGACGTTATGATTCCACAAAAAGTCAGATTGTTCACAACAAATCTTAGGAAGCCCCTATCAATAAACTTGAAAGAAGCGCGGAATTCACAAATAGTGCAAAGCGCAACAAAAGATTACTCATATGCCAAAACATCAAGGCATTCTAATTAATAGAACTAAAGAATTGTCATACAAATTTAAAGCATGATTCTTTTACATACAACAAGATAATTAAGTGGCATGATCAACTCACAAAAAGATGACTCCAATACTCGATAAAAAATGCCAAGGAGAAACCCCATAAAGCCAAACTAATAAACACTCGCTATAAGAGAAAATAGTTAATCGACATGATTACTTATCGACATAAGCTATACGAGTCACGAATGATGACACGACAAAATATCCCTTTTCATCATGCCTTAAAGGTTTAACCCATACTTATGCTAAACTAAAGTTATCTCAAAGCAAAATAAAATTTTCTATCGTATAACATACTTAAACAGGTTTCATGTAAACGTGTAACACATAAGCATATAAGGATGTGAACACATAATCCCAAAGGCAAGTAATAATCAACAAGTAAACACAGCCTTACAACAAGCTTGTACAAAATCCATAATAATCCCAACTAATTTCCATAACCCATAGGTATTCAAACCCGGTTAGCGTTGATACCATTCTGTAATGCCCCGCAATCTATGACTCACGGGTTAGGTCAATGAGTCAAACTTAATCAATTGAAAAAAGGAAATGGTCCTATGTGGACCAATAAAATAGTATGAAAAGCATAAAAGAATCCGACGTAGATTTCAGATATATCCAGAATGTTGGAATTGCACCCTCAAAAGCTATTACTTTATGCGTTAGACATTATGGCAATTATATTTATGAATATCAGTTTACATTTCATTATGTATGTTTCATTAGATGAATGGATGTTTGTATGTAATCCTTAACCATCACTGTAAGGAATTCGTATGTATGTATGAGATGCATACATAGGAGATACAAATTACTATTTCTTGATGTTTAGAATTGTCATAGTAGATGATGAGATTGGATACCTTATTAGGATTACATTATAGCATGCTTAACTACCATAGGATGGAGTGATGTAACTTATTCACTACAGTATGTGACTCTTAGTTGATATGCTGATGCATTTAATGCATTGACAAACCATGAGCTTTCCTATCAACACTTAATCGATGTCAACAGTTGATAGGAACTCATAACTTATATTTGATACGTGTTCTTAATCTTGAGACAATAATGAACACGAGCTATGTATATGATTTCTTTGATTTGCCAATCAGTGAGGTCTTTAAGATCAACACCTGGGTATCTTGGGTAATCATATCTTATAACGTTATGAACATATATTGTCAAGATAGGATCTACCCTCTATTAAAGAGTAAGCATTCTCTTGAGTATGTCACCACGTTGGTTACTGAGAACTGTAGTCTTGTTGATAAGTAGTTATCAACATATTTGGTAATCATGAGAGATGAATGATACTCTAGGATTATAAGAAGTATTCATAGTTTAGGTTGACAGCACCAGTTATCCGACTACCTAAATGTAAATACGAATACTGAAGGTAGAGGGACATTAATATCACCTTACAATTCTAGTTACTACTTCATATATATTCTTATGCATTGGAGTGTAGTTATCATTAGTAAGTGGTACTAACATTAATTGATCATTAGTTAATTCTCTGATTAAAGAGTTTAATCATAGAGAAATTAACAGTTGATCTAAGTCGATAGTTAAGAACCTAAGAGGTCCTATTCTTAGCTTCATAAAGAATACAAGGAAGGCAAGGAAAGAAGGAACCAATCGATTGCCACTCCAGGAAATTGATTGGATATGGAAATTAATTGCCACTTCAGGCAATTGATTGCCACTTAGGTCGGTTAAAAAAACTTATAAATAGAGGACCTACGGGTCAGAAATAGATTAAATGTCATTTTAGCTCTTAAAAGATTCTAGATCTATTTATAAGCCTTCTAGACCTTCATTTTCTCTATATTAGGGGTTCCCACAAGTCTTAGTCTTCCGAATTGCAATCAAGGAGTCATAAGAGTGAAGATTTTGAGGACGAAGCTTCTGGAAATTCATAGCAAGAATTTAAGCCATTAATTCTAGCATCCAAAGAGGTATGTCCTCTTTACTATGAATCACTAGGTTCAATAAGAAGTAGATCTTGAATACTGAAAAGTTTTTCATGCATTTTCTGTTGCAAATTAAGTTTTTCAAAAACTAAAACCAATAATTGGTATTAGAGCCATGCTTATTTGAGTCTAATGATGCGGTATGGGACCCTAGATCAATTTACATGGTTATTTTTGAAACTATATCAACATAGATATGTTTCTGTAGTAGTAGTACAATAGAAAATAGATTTGGAGAATGTTGGATGAAAAAGAGGAACCAATCGATTGCCTCTCTTGACAATCGATTAGTATTCTTTTTCTGTTTTGTGTTCTCTGAACTTCAAAAGTTCAGTATCCTTTAGAACAACTCTAGAATTTTTTTTATCAGATTTTGATCATTCTGTACCATCGATTGTCTTTTAAAGAGATCGATTGATTGGAGCAATCGATTGTCACTTTGGCAATCAATTGGTAAGGTACAAAGAACACAAGATGTTTTTTTAACTAATAATTGTTTCATAAAGAGTTTATGAAGTATTTAAACCAATTAGGGGTTCCACCGGAAATATAGTGTTGCTATATGTGTGGATATGTATAGTTAATCTCTTGTAGGGTGCCTTATCTCTCGTGGCACATTTATTTTAAATGTTGTATGTTTTATATAATGGTTTTAACGCATTGTAAATGGCATTGCGACTTCAATCCCGCGAATAGGAAAGTTGCAATGGTTTCACTCACCTATTTCTTTATTTTTATTTTGATCAATTGTATACCTCAAAAGAGGTATAGGTTATTGATGTAATCTAGAATAGGAATCACCATGGAGATGGAGCCGATAGCAAGGAACCAAGAAGATGGATCTATAAAAGATAGAACCATGAGAGATAAATGCACATTATGTGTCTATATTTTATTTTAGTTTAAGTTTATTGTGGTGCTTGTTTTTATTGTATTAGACATAATAATTGCTTGCATGTACATAAAAAATATTTTCTAAAATAAAAGGAAAAACCCATTTTGACACATTAGTAAATATTCAATATTTATGGGTAATGTGGAAAAACAAATTTTGAAAAACAAAATCCTTATTTATAAAAATCTAGTGGGAGAAGGGCTTGTATAAACTCTCACGGTCTTCCATTAACAGTTCATTGTAAGATGAATAGAATACTCGGTCATTCATTTATGAATGATCATTCCATTTGGAGGGTGTCCTAGTCATTGGTTACTAGATATGAACCTCCTTTGGATAGAATCAATGAGATGTGTTACAGGGTGATCGACATTAGAGGCACTACTTGAGACGGTTGTCGTTGGATTCTAGCTAATGGTAAACACTAGCCATGTTATGGATAAGAGACTTCAATCAAAGTTTATCCAGAAAGTTAGAGACCAAATAGGTTAAGAGTCGTGACTTGTTTTGAAAGAGCTGCATAGGAGATAGTCATGATGGGATTCCCAATCAAAAGATAAAATGATGACCTGTACTCGTGGGCTTTGTTTTATTATTTTGATATCCTGACAACTTTTGTTTATAAAATAAAAGTTTTAAGGATTATTCTATTTTATACATAGTCAAATTTTTGATAGCCATATTTATGTTATTTTTCATTTATTTATTTCAGATTCAATATGTTTGCATTTAGTCTGCTTCCAACCATACTCACTTCCAACAAATTACCTAGAATAACTTTATTGAATGGAAGTGAAATCTTGACATTGTGCTAACTATAGAAGATCACATATATGTTCTTATTGAACCTTGTCCTGAGGAGTTGCATGCAAATGCAGCGGCAAGCATGAGATGTGCCTATGATAAGTGGGAGAAGTTGAATGAGATGGCTCGTTGCTATATGCTTGCCTCTACGGCTGGTGTGTTGCAAGATCAATTCCAAATGAATGAATCCGCAAGTACCATCATGACTAGTCTTACAGAGATGTTTGGAGAGCATGGCAGAACTGTTAGGCAGATCACCATGCAATATATTATGGGTGCAAATATGTTGGAAGGAACTACAGTGAGAGAGCTGTTGGGAAACTACGTTCCCAAAATCCGTTGACAGTGCGTATAAGTTGGTACTGCAAAAAATTTCATGAAATCTATAATAACCCTACAAGGGCGGAACTAGGGTTACCTTGAACTGTAAAAACGGATTGCTATAGTAGACGAATCGAGAACACGTGCTCGATAACAGCTCACGATTTTCTACCGTATTTTTCTGCTGCCAGAATATCGAACTGAGTGTGGGCTCTTTCAAAATCCTTTCTATTTTCTGCTCTTCCTCTTTTACGCTCTCTTTTCTATTCCGAGTTACAATACTCTATATGGAAAAACGCAAACTGAGAAGAGAGCCAAAGCAGCATATATATAGGCTATGATAGGGACCATAAGATGTCAATAAGGAATAGGCTTCCTTATGGAATTAGGAAACCCTAATTCGAATTGAATCAGAATCCTATTTCCATAAATTATAATTCATACCACTAAAGAATTATAATTGCACTCCTACCCTTATCTCAAAAATATATTTCGAGCTCCATGTTATTAGATGCTTATTATCTCCCCACGTTAAGATTACAAATATCCATTAATTAAATATAATTACTGACAATCACATTTAATTAATCTCTTAACATTCCTTGAGATCCTCTGCTTAACTTATTTGATATGTCGGATACAAAATCCACCTGCAGGGTTTGACATCATCAAAACTTATAAGCTTTCTCAAGGGGATATCATCAATCCCAAAAATTGAGACATGGATTCCATCATTAATTTATGTCCACCACACAATTAATATTGTCACCCAATCCAATGAGATATTGACCCATTTAAGGATCTCACCCTTTTAGGAATCAAAGTGTAAGTTTCAAATGCACATATATTAACTTAGGATTTAGAGCATAAGCACTCAAAATAACCATCAGGTGTTAATTATCTTATAAGTCAGTATAAAGATAATTACCCCAAGTTGGTCTCGTTTAATACACAAAGTGTACCAGCATAGTGAGTTGAAACTATACCGTTTCCTGTAGTTAAGACAAACATACTACAACACCATGCTGCAGTCTTACTGATGGTGTGTCCAATCCCATCTAAGACTGTAAACCAAAATCTTACATTCTACAAGATCTGATGGTCTGATCTTCCGTGTGTAAGCCAAACTCTACACACCAAACCACCTACTATGTAGAATTAGAGATACATATGCATAATATTAAATAAATAATATAATACAAACATTGCCCACACAGATTCTCATAAAAATGGAATAATTGATTTTATTAAATGAATAATAAATCAACTACATAGGCATGTCTTTTAGTATATATCCTTAACTAGAGCATGTTTTAAAAATGATAGCACTTTTAAATGAACTTGAAATACCCTATATTTTGATATGTAAATAAGACATAGTATTCGTTTTTATATATTTGTATAACCCTTACCTTTCATTTTGTGAGTTTAGATACTAATCAATTGCCTTTGTTTCCCAATCGATGGCCACTTTTTTTTTATACTAATCGATTGCCATCCTACTGACCTGAATTCATTACGTGGCAATAGACCAATTGATTGCCATCTTTTCAAATCGACTACTTTCAAATATCTGATACCAATTGATTGCCATCAGTTCCAATTGATTGGCATAAGCAGAGATAAGTTTTTTTTTTTGTCTCTTTCTCTTCTTGAGTGTGTGTGTATAAGTGTGAGTGTATATATATGTGTGTGTGTGTATATATATCATATATATACATATATATACACACACATATATATACACTCATACTTATACACACACACACACACTCACACACTCAAGAAGAGAAAGCGAAAGAGAAGAAGAAAGGAGGAAGAAGAAGAAAATGAAGAGAAAGAGACAGAGAGAAGACAGAGACATGGAGGAGAAAAAGAGAAGGAGGATGAGAGAGGAAAGCTTGGGTTTTCAAGATCACACACCAACCAAACACACCTTAGGTGAGTTGTAACTCACTTAGTCCCTTCATTTGATGTTTTTACAAGTTCCTATGAAGTATAGACGTATTAAATATGTCCTTACAATGTTTATATATGCTATTTTATAAATCTGCTAGAGAAGATGAAGTCCCAATTGATTGAACATTTCCCAATCGATTTACATCAGCGAGTCCCAATCAATTGGATATAATTCCAATCGATTGTCATTATTTGTATCCCAATGGATTGCCAATGTTAGCAATCCATTGGCATTGTTTCGGATCCAATCGATTTGCATATTTTCTCAATCGATTGTTACATATTGTATACCAATCGATTGGACCCTTGTCCGAATCGATTGGCATTGGCAGAACATGGATTTCTTTGCCAATGTTTTGTATAAGAGGTTTAATTGTTCGATTCTTGATTCAGACTTCCGTGATGCGAATATGGGTTACGCAGGGATAATGTGATACCAAAGAATAATGGGTATTTAATAAATGAAAGAATATGATGATGTGGGCAACATGTTGATTCTTGTATGAGTTTGATATCCATTTCTTTTATCAGAGTAGTAAGGCCACATTAGGAATTGTCATGTGTCAATGTTAGAACAGAACTTAGGTAGGTTTGGTAAGTTTGGGAATGGTACGTGGACGGATGTTTGGTCATGATATGCTCTTTAAAGTGGTGAGCTATGCATATGCTCTTAAAAGCGGTGGGCTGGACCAAGTAGTCCTAAGATAGACTAGATGATCTATGATATTCTCTTAAAAGAGGTGAGCTGTGTAATATGCTCTTAAAAGTGATGAGTTGGGATCACTAGTAGATGATGTTGAGTCATGGCAATAGATTGATATGCCTTATTAGAAACGTTGTGTCCTTGTAAAGCAGTGATCTGTGCATATGTTCTTAAAAGCTAGGGGACGGACTGACGTGGAGTCCATGACCTGCTGTAGATATTGCATTTTTATTCTTACCCACAATCTAAAATCTTTTTCAATTTCAAAATTCAAATATGAGTCCCCACATAATTTTTAAAAGGAAATTTAAGAAACCACTTTAAAGCAAACTGATCTTTTGGGAAACCAGAGATTTTTAGGTCCGGGGATTATTGAATGAGAGGGGAAAGAGCCAGGTGGACTAAAACACCCCCTCTCATCCTATCTGGCGATAAGCCTCTACTCAACATTCTTTTAATCAAATTATTAATCTAAATGTGCCCTCAACTAATACATAGATATAGATATACATTGCAAAAGCATGTCTAAAGGGTGTAAGATTGATAATGGCAAAAAAAAAACATTCAAAACCACATAATTCAATTAGCAGGCAATATGATATTCAGTAAGGAACAAGAGAACTTACCTCGGGTCCAGCTGTGATTATGAAAACATGTAATGCACGCAAGTAAATAAAAACCTAAGGGAGTCTCTAATCCATATATACACATAAGGCAAAACCTAATTCTAAGGTGTCGCAAATGGAGTCGAAAAATCAATCAAATCAAGAAATTAAATAAACTAAAGAGTGGTTTAAGAAATCATACCTTAATAGTGCTACAAAACAAAGGGTTAGTCCACATGCTTTAGATAAGATATAATATGAAATTCTAAACATCATCCTTAAGCTTCTAACTTAAATCTATTAGTATGAAAAAATTGACATAACTATGAATTCCTACTAATTAGTTGGAAATACATTACTTCTATAGATATACCAGTCTCAACTAGGAGCCAATGTAATGTTCATATAGAGATGGTGTAATCCCAGTGTGGTCATAAGGAACTCACAATTATGTTCAATTACGTGCAATTTAATCCTAACGCAAAATGAATTCTAATTACAAGTATTAACCTACATGAAATAAATGCATGGACATAAAAAAATGAGCTATGAACTATTTATTGATTGGATCATTTAGCCTCTGGATTTAAGTTTAACTAATCATTATCAAAACATGGTTTAAGCCTTAGGTCATAGAAAGGTCATTTGAACCATTATTTACAAAGTTTATCAAATGTGTCACAATATTTTAAAAATTACAGAGAGCAGACCTGAACTTCAAAAATAGAAAAAGCATGCTTTCCATGGTTTGATGTCAATGAACTTTGAACACAAGATGCTTCTGTGAGTATAGTTTCCGACCCAAAAAGAAAAATCAAGATCAACGGATCAACGGTTCAATCTCTGGGAATTGGACAAACACTAGACATCACTCAGAAATTTACAACTCTCTGTCCAGAATTTTTGTATGATTTTCTAAAAATAGTAAATGAATCCGAATGACTCTAATATGTTTAGGAGATCTTATTAACACATTAAATTCATATAAAAAAATATTTGAGCTCATGAATGCTTGATTAAGGCTTTGATTTACTTTTTTTAAAAGTTGTTACTGTTATGAAATTCAAGATAGATTATGGTTGCTTCACAAAACTCATGACCAAGCCATTTTAAACATGAAATATCATTAAAGCAAAAATCACAGTGGTAAAACTTAGTGTTATTGACACTCTCTAATTGGTTTCATTCAATTCCAAAGGTCCATTATTTAACTAAAAATCTTTGATCAAAGGTGGTTTATGAACTCACTGCACCATTGTCAAGTTTTATTTGTGTTAAATTAGTCTATCAAGCCATGGAGATTGGCTTAACCCAAATTACTTCTCCTCCCATTTGATGGTCATTGGAGACTAAGGACACTCATACTTATAGATTTCAATGGAGTATGAAGGAACTTCATGAAATCTCAAAAGAATAAACTTAAACAATAGAGATAGGTTTAGACTCATTAACCAAATATACTAATATCAACCTTAATCCTCTTGTAGATCATAAGGAGATTAAGGGATTCCAAGTCAAGGGATTCAAGTAAGACATTGAAGGTCTCTTGAATTCCAAGAGGTGAACATAATTAAAAGAAGGAAGAAAATCAAGGTTCAAGTAATACCCAAGTTAATTTTTATCCCATGATTTATTTAATCTTAAACCTTAGGTTATTTTGATCCAAACCAATAAATTGAAAGTTCAATCACAATATTAGTGGTGTGTGATGAAATGAGGTGAGAAGAGAGTTTTTGAAAGTGTGTAAAAGGTCATAAAGAACTCTATGTATTATGATTGAACTTGAATTAAAGATTAATTAACTAGAGGTTACCTCCAAGTATCCTCAACTTTAAAGTTGTTGGAAGTCTTCCAAAAGTGATTCAAGCTCTTCTTCCTCTAACTCATAAAACTTCTTAATTTTTCTTAAACTTTTCTAAGATTCTCTCCTAATTGTATCAAAGAATTTGAAAAGATTCATAGAACAAAGAGATTCAAGATAAGGTTTTAAACTTCAAGTTGAGATTCAAGACTAAAAAACCAAGATCCCTTGTAATGAGATATTCATCCCCTATATATAGGCAAATTTTGGAGGGCTATTTCAGTAAATTTGTAGTAAAAACCTTAATTCTGAACGTCCTTTTGAAGGTACAAAACATACTATGTTATAGTAGACTGCTGAAAAATGTGGCACTCCGTGGAGATAGAAGCGGCACTCAATAAGTGCCGCAATGACACTCACTGATTGTCGTTGCGGCATTCAATGAATGCCGCAGACAACTCCGCGGACTGCTGTCTTTTTATTCTTATAATATTTAAAGATATTCGCGGTACTCAGGGATTGTCATAGCGGTGTTCATTTACTGCCTGTGCGGCAGTTGGTGAATGCCGCATCGGCATCGCATGACTACCACGGAACCCCTCCGGACATAATCATCATCGGATCTAGAGGCAAATCTCCCCATAATTTGATGTTTGGTCAAAATTGGGGTGTCTACAATTGGGGTGTCCCTCTTCGGCAGAGCTTGTGGAGCAACGCGTGTCACAAGCGAATGTGAAGCCTATGTGAAGACAAACCTTTAACAAGACTGTCAAATTTAGGTAAAAACAAAATGCGTTGCAAAAATGGCTGCGCAAACGGTCTATACTAGTCATGCTCAATGATGAGCTGCTTATGTATTCATTCAGGAATCAGACCAAGGCGTAGTTCGAACAAGGGTCAAACATATACAAGCATAAGTGGTCATACAGATGAATGCACCTATCCTGTTGTGATGCACATGCTCATGCAATGACGGCTGTCAACGCAACTTCATGCTCTATAAATGATGTGATTTGAGATCGTGCTATCCTGATGCATGTAGATGCAATCCATGCCCTATGCTACTTAATGCTCATTGTTACTCCAACTTAAAGATGATTTATTTTTAGAATTCGGAGTTTTTATAACCAACAAGTTGATTCTCTTCAAGATATGTGGCCGTCTCGGCCAAAAGGACGAACGCAATGTTAGAGTTTGATGGGGTATGCCCTCAAACAAATTAGCTATGAACTATTTTGGACATCAGTTTTAGTATATGTTTATGGATATCATTGTTTACATTTCATTATGTGTGTCTTTTATGAGATGAATGGTGGTTTAGCATCCTTGAACTTCATTGTATGTGATTCATTTGTGTGAAAGAGTTTTACACATGGGAGATATGAATCATATGGTCCTTGGAAGTTCTAAACAGTCACAGTGGATGATAAGACTAGATACCTTATTAGGTTTACACTATTGTATGATTAACTTCTATTTGATAGAGTTATGAATCTTATTCATAAGAGTGTAAAACTCTAAAGTTAATATGCTAGTGTACATAATGCATTAACGAACCTTGAGTTTAATCCATTGATAAGAACTGTCAATAATTAATGGACACTCAAACATGTATGAGACATATGTCCTTAATCCTGAGATAATAATGGACACAAGCTTTAGGCCTGGTTGTTTTGACTTACCAATTAGTGAGGTCTTTAAGATCAACACATGGGTATCTTGAATGATCATGTATGGAGTATTGGGAACATATATTATCAAGGCGGAATCTACCCTCTATTACAAAGTAAGTATTCTCTTGATTATGTCACTGTGTTAGTCACTGAGAATTGCAATCTTGTAGTAAGTATGCTACTACATGTTTGGTGAACTATGAGAAGTGAATGGGGACTCAAGGATATAAGCTATAACTTTCAACTGGGAGACAGAACTGCTTAGTCTCAGTGATAATTATACTGAAGGTAAAGGGGCATTAATGTCATTTCATATAGATCTAGGTATTGCTTTGTGATTTGCTTCTTCTGATTTGGAGTGCAGTTAATGTCATGTGGTGAAATTGATATCAACTAATTAATTTAGATTGTTTGGGTAATGAGATTAATCAGGTACAATTTATATTAATTTAAGCCAATTAGGAAGAGCCTAGAGGTCCCACGTGTAGCTCTTATGAAGTAACAAGTCCAACTAGGTTTAGGAGATGGATTGTGTGTGTATAAATATGTGTGTAGAGAGAGCTTTTGCTTATACTTATAAACTTTGGCCAAATCTCTCTCTCCCACACATATATTTTCTTTCTTCCTCTAAACCCTAGAGATCATCACCAAGATCTAAGGATTAGAGAGCTTCAAGAGTATACACGTGAAGATTTCTGGACCGTAAAGGAGGAGGAGCATCTGGATCTTGCCTGAAGTGTTCTCGTAAGGATCCAACTGATCATAAAAGGTATTAGATATATTTTTGATAATCAAACGCATCTTGGTTTTGAGCCAGATCTATTTTTGAAAAGAGCTTTTAATGATAATCGCTTCTGCAAACCCTAAATATTTAAAAATGGGACCAACACAATTGACTGGACAACGCTTCGTGACTTACGCCCCGGTGTCAATGCGGGTTTGCTCATGAAAATCCACAGCCCTTCGGCCTTGTCAGATATGTTTGCTCTGAAATCCGCAGCCCTTCGGCCTCATCGGATATGTTTGCTCTGAAATCCGCAGCCCTTTGGCCTCGTCAGAAATTCATTTTTAAATTTCAAAATCAGGAGTCAATTGGACTTAAATTCTTTCCAAATTTTAAAACTAGGAGTCGATCAGACTTAAATTCTTTTAAAAAATCAGGAGTCGATCAGACTCAATCTTTTTCAATTTTTAAAATCAGGAGTCAATCGGACTTAAATTCAAATAATCAGGAGTCAAATTGACGCAAAACAATTCAATTTTTCAAATTAGAAGTCAATCAGACTTAAAGAATTTCTATTTTGCAAAATTTGGAGTCGATTGGACTCAAAGAATTCAAAATTTCCAAAAATAGGAGTCAAATTGACCCAAAACAATTCAAATTCTAGAATCGGGAGTCAGTTGGTCTTGCTAATCACTTTTGGGGACCAAAACGCATAAGGTGGGCGAATTCCAAGGGTTTAAATTCAAATTTTGAGACCCAATTTGAATTTTTGCAGGGAAACCAAAGGCCTCTTAACCGCCTTAATCGCAGCATATGCTAAATAACGCAGTAGTCTGTGTCTGCCATGCGGCACTCACTGAATGTCGCTGCAGCACTCAGCGAGTGCCGTACGGCACTCCACCGACTGCCGTGCATGTTTTTCATTATTATTATTACTACTCTTTATTCTATTTTGTTCCTTCTCTTTCCTTTTGTTTCATTTATTGACATTAAACTCTCGTATTTTTGCAACTCTAGCCCAACGTACTGAAGGGGGCATGGTAGCTTGGCCCACGGCTTTGCGTGGTTCGAGACGCTCAATGAGACCTTACAAGGCTTCATTGACGCTGTGGGCTTTGGGGACTTCGTCAAGCTCTTGACGAAGAGCTCGAACGACCTACGCCAAATACACGCTCTCTCAAAGTGATGGTGGGACACCACCAACTCGTTCCATTTTGAGTTCTAGGAAATAACGATGACCCCACTCGACTTCTCTATGATCACTGGGATCCCCTTCGCGGGGGGGGGGGGGGGGGAGGGAGTGCTTGCAGTACTTGGATACGGTGACAGAGTGGGACCAGGTGCTGCCATTGCTAGGAGTAGTCCCTGAGGAGCCCTTGGTTACGGCCAAGTGGTTTTTCGACACCTTTAGAGGCCAGGAGGGCTTTACAGATGAACAGATGGCCCACGGGTTCATCCTGTGCATGTTGGGGTGGTTTCTGTTGAGCACTAGGGTCGATCAGATTTTGTGGCGCTGGTGGGGTCCTTGGATCACATGGATCGCATTTATCAATACGATTAGGTTGGTGTAGGATTGGCCATCCTGTAAAAGCACATGTGAGAGATTTCCAGAGATCGCCCAGCCTCTACGGGCGACTTCTAGAGGGCATGGGAGGTACATTCTTTTATTTTCTTTTATTTTTAATTAACTTTTCAAAAAATTTTAAATTGTGAAACTCATACCTCTTTTATTACAGATTTGGTCCCACGAGTACCTTTACATGATGTCACCCAGGACACAACCGGCGGATGCCCTCATTATGCCTCAGGAGCTGAAGTGGCAGAATGTGCGGGTTGGGAGGAAGACTAGGGCTCATGACTTTACCGCATTCAGGAATTTCCTGACGAATCTAAGGGAGCCGCACGTCCGATGGCAGCCCTGGGAGGATGTGCTTCCTACCGCCTCTTAGGGGATACAGAGATCTGAGGGTTATGACCCAATGAGATTGCTGTTGGACGGCCCAGACGCTCGAGAGTGGTACCTAGGGAAGAGGATGACTAGGTAGTCGTTGATGGCTTCTGCATACTTCGTGCCGCATCCTTCACCCAATTCTATAAGAGCTACGGAGACCCTCCGCGGTAGTCCATTTACAGCCGCCCTGAATGGGTCTCGATTAAGGATTTTTGGAGCCTTCTGATAGGTATAAGGGTTTCTGCGCCGCCAAGCTGATGAAGAACTTCCCTTTGAATTGGCTGTTTAAATTGAACCCTGTCTAGGTCCATAAGATAGGTAGCCCCTCCAGAAAGGAAAGTCTTAATGATGTATGGCCCGACTCAGTTGGGTTTGAATTTTCCTCTGGGGTCATAAACAGGCACTTTCAGTTCTTTGAGGACCAGGTCACCCTCAGCAAGCTTCCTTGGTGGACCTTTTTGTTGAAAGCATGAGCTATCCTCTTTTGATATCCCCGAGTATGGTTCATTGCATCCAACCTTTTCTTATCGAGCAACATCAATTCCTCATACCTTCCCCGTGTCCATTCTGATTTGGTCACTTCACACTCTGCTAAAACCCAAAGAGAGGGTATCTTTACCTTAATTGGAAGGACAACCTCCATCCCATAAACCAAAGAATACGGTATAGCTCTCGTAGAGGTTCTTACAGAGGTCCGGTATCCCCATAGTGCAAACGGCAACTTCTTGTGCCAATCCTTATACGTGTCTGTCGTTTTCCCCAAGATTGCTTTAACATTCTTATTCGTTATTTCTACCACCCATTCGTTTACAGTCTATACGGGGAAGACTAATGACATGTTATCTTGTATTTCTCTAAGAGTGGGATGACTTTTCCTTGGAAATGGCTACCGTGATCCGAAATAAACTCATTTGGGACCCCATATCTGCAGATTATGTTATTCTCGATGAAGGTTACCACATCTTTAGCCTTCAAAGTTGCGTACGACGCAGCCTCCACCCACGTAGTGAAATAATCAATTGCCACAATTATGTACCAGTGTCCATTGGAGGCTTTTAGAACTATTTCGCTGATAATATCAATACCCCATACGAAAAACGGCCAAGGGGTAGTCATGCTATAGAGTTGGGAGGGCGGGGTATGCATCAGTTTTGCATGGATCTGGCAATTATGGCACCTTCTGACATATTCATAGCAATCTTTGTCTAAGGTTGTCCAGTATTACCCTTGCCGAATTATCTTCTTTTCCAACATATGCCCGTTTATGTGAGGTCCACAAACTCCTTTGTGTATTTCTTCCATCATTCTCTTAGCCTCATTTCCATATAAACATTCCAAATTATACCCGGTGTATGATTTCTTCCATAGCTTATCCGGATAGAACACAAGTTGGGTAGAGAATATTCGAATCGCCTTTCTGTCCTTCCCTGAAGCTCCTTCGGGGTACTCTCCTTCTTTAATGAAATTCCAAACATCTTTGTACAAAGGCGCTTCACCTTCATGTTCTAGAGCTGCGATCGTCTCAAATAAAGGTTGGTTCCTTATCTCTATGGATAGCGGGATCATGGTGACTCCTAAGGGATTTGTATCATCGAAGCTAAGGTTGCTAGGAAATTAACCAACTGGTTCTCTTCATGGGAAAGGTAATAGAATGATATCTTCTTGAACTGTACTTTCAAGCTCTCCAGATAGTCGTGGTAAGGTCTCAACTTTTCATGTTTTACCCTCTAATCACGCCGTACTTGGGATATGATCAAGTTAGAATCTCCAAAAACGTCGATCCTCTCAACTTTTAAGGCCAATGCTGCTTCCATCCCAACTATACATGCTTCGTACTCCATCGTGTTATTGGTTGAGTTGTTCTTAAACTTGACGGCTAATGGGGTAGGAGTCCCATAAGGTGATATAAGGATGATTCCAACCCCATAGTCCAGTTGGTTAGCCGCTCCATCAAAATAAATTTTCCATAAATTTCCTCTATCCCCATCACTCCTTCATCTGGGAATCAGAACTCACCTTCCTTCTCGGATTCTATCACAAAATCGGCCAAGTATTCAGTGACAGCTCTCCCTTGATTTGGCAGTGACATACTTGATATCGAATTCTGCCAGCATTATGGTCCATCGAGAAATCCTATTAGTCAGAATAGGTTTTTCAAATAGGTATTTAAGTGGGTCCATTTGGGATATTAGGGTTACGGGAAAGGCTAACATGTAGTGCTGAAGGCGACGGGTATGCCAGACTAAGGCCCAACAAGCTTTTTCTAAAGGAGAATATTTTAGCTCATATCCAGTAATCCTTTTGTTTAGGTAATAAATGGCCTTTTACACGTGCCCCTCTTCTCCTTCTTGGGCCAACATACACCCCATCGAATCTTCGGACACAGAAAGGTATAGTAACAAAGGCCTTCCGGGCGAGGGTGGTGATAGGACTGGTGGGTTTTGGAGATAGGTTTTGATTTTATCGAAGGCTTTTTGGCATAGGGTTCCCACGCTAACTTCTCTCCTTTTTTAAGCAACTTAAACAGCGGGTCACTTGTCAAGGTGAGCTTCGAGATGAAGCGGCTAATGAACTACATTCTACCCAGAAATCCCCTCAACTTCTTTTCATTCTTCAGCCCATCATTTCAACTATGGCCTTTATTTTAGTCGGGTCCACTTATATTCTTCTCTGGGTGATAAGGAATCCTAACAACTTTCTAGTAGTGACTTCGAAGGTGCACTTCTGAGGGTTTAGCCTTATTCTAATTTCTCTCAACCACTCAAAGAACTTTCTCAATGCCTCTAAGTGTCCTCTTCTCTCCTTAGATTTCACAATCATATCATCTACATATACCTCCACCTCTTTATGGATCATATCGTGCAGCAATGTAGTAGCGGCCCGCTCATACGTTGCCCCTGCATTCTTGAGCCCAAATGGCATTACCCTAAAGTAATATGTTCCCAAGGTGTGACAAAAGTGGTTTTCTCTCTATCCTCGAGTGCCTTGAGAATCTGGTTATAACCTGAGAACCCATCCATAAAAGACAGGAGTTCATGCCCCGCAGTGTTATCGACTAGCACATCGATATAAGGTAAAGGAAAATCATCTTTAAGGCTTGCTTTGTTCAAATCTCAAAAATCAATGCACACCCTAATACGACCATCCTTTTTCAGAACTGGGACAATGTTGGCAATCCACTATGGGTACTCAGTGACCATCAAGAATCCAGCTTTCAGTTGCTTTTCAACTTCCTCTTTTACTTTAAGTGCCCATTCAGGCCTCATTCGCCTCAAATTTTATTTTATTGGTTTTGAGTTAGAAAAGAGGGGGATGTGATGCTGGACTATCTCTTGATCAATGTTGGGTTTGTGCCCTCAAACCATTACTTTATGTATGAGACATTAGCATTATAATATATGGATATCAGCTTTACATTTCATTGTGTATGTTTCTTTCATGAGATGATTGTTTTGTCCTTAAGTATCATAGTAAGCAATTCGTGTGTGTATGAGATACACACAAGTGAGATACGAATTACTATTCTTTGATACTTAGAATATGTCACAGTGGATGATGAGACTGGATACTTCATCAGGTCTACACTGTAGCATAATTAACTACCATTGGATGGAGTGATTAATCTCAATCACTAGAGTGTAGCTCTTAGTTGATATGCTAGTGCTTATAGTGCATTGACGGACCTGAGATTTCCTATTGACGCTTAAGGCTGTCAACAGTCAATAGGAACTCATAACTTGTATAAGGTACGTGTTCTCAATCTTGAGATGATTATGAACACAGACTATGGATATGGCTGCTTTGACTTACCAATCAGTGAGGTCTATAGAAGATCAACACCTGGGTATCTTGGGTATGTCATGTCCATAAGGTTGTGAACATATATTGTCAAGATAGAATCTACCCTCTGATTCAGAGTAAGCATTCCCTTGAGAATGTCACCAAGTTGATTACTGAGTACTGCAGTCTTGTTGATAAGAGTTATCAACATGTTTGGTAATCATGAGTAGTGAATGGGACTCAAGGAATACAAGAAGTAATCATGATTCAGGTTGACAGTAACAGTTATCCGACTACCTGAATATGATTACGAATGCTGACGGTAGAGGGACATTAGTACACCATACAAGTCTAGTTATCGCTTCGGATATGTTCTTTTGCGTTGGAGTTCAGTTATCATTTTATAGTGGAATAAACGTTAACTGACCAGTTAGTTAGTTTGCTGATCAAAGAGTTTGGTCATGGTAATTAACAAACTGGTCTGAGCCAACAATAAAGAGCCTAGGAGGTCCCACTCTTAGCTCCGCTAGGATGCTTGGAAAGACACTTGAGGAAGCTGTTAAGACAAGTTCGATCGATTGAAGTATGTTCGATCGATTGAAGTCAGCAGGTTCGATCGATCGAGAATGGTTCGATCGATCGAAGGTTCGATCGATCGAAGTCACTTCGATCGATCGAAGTCTAGGTCGGTTCTGGAAATCTATAAATAGGGCAGCTGCGTTCTGGAAGTAAGTGATCGTCATTTTTATACGCAGAAGCTGCAGAAACTATCATAGTCTTTCCAAAACCTTCCTATCCTCTCTATTAGGGTTCCCACCAACCCTAGTCTTTCCGGCAGGCATCCGCAGGAGTCATAAGGGTGAAGATCATCTAGTGGAGGCTGCTGGAAGTTAAAGTTTCAGAATTCGGTTCAAGACACTAAGGTATAATTCTTGTACCCCCTTGTACGCATCTATGGAATTGACGAGTAGTAGATCCTGGAATACCAAAAGTTTTATAACTTAACCTATTTCCGCTGCGCGTTTAAACTCTAACTTTAAACCACTTTTTCCTTCAATCAATACCTGGCATGTCACTATATGAACATGCAAAAACATCTTTGAATTCATTCAATAGATTGATCAATTCTTTGCTTTCTTCATTGCTAAGCGTAGAGCCAATAAAAACATTTTGGGGATTATCTTCATTTCCTAGATTAATTTTTAGAGTGTCATTAATTATTTTGCATGTAGATTCTTTTTCTTTTTCAATTAATTTTTATAATTCAATTGGTATTTCATGATCATCACATTCATTAAGCGCATTCAAGTAGGCAGAATTAGTCATACTTTCATTAACTTTGTTCGGGGTGATTACAACAGATATAGCAATAGTAAGACGCCTCCTTTGGGCCATTACAGACTCTGGGGAGAGGGGGGGGGGAACTTATCACTAGACTCAAAAACCCATTCCTTGTTGACTCATTGCTTAAGCTCCACGGTGTCTCAGTCTGGCAGCTTTTCCTTTTTATCCCCTCCTTCTGTCATTGCTTCTTCTGGCTCTTCCACGTCATTCCCCTTGTCTTCCTCCTGCACCTCTTCCACCATATCCTCAACATATCCTTTCTTGACCTCGACTTTCATATCCCCTTCTTGGCCCACTCCTTCAATTTTCGTGCTCTCTCCGCCCAACAGGTTTTGCATAGCTAGTCCCTCTAGCACAGTGATCCAATCTTTGACAGTGGTAGACTTCACGGGTACTTACAGATACATGTCTTCATATTTGGAGAATTCATGAGGGAAGAAAATCTTAAACATTGGATTTAAGCAATTGTCTTTTTGATCCACCCATGGCTCTGGGGAAGCCACAAAAGGGGAAATCTTCTCCCTCCTTCAATAAGTACTCGTTGAGCGTTTTTTGGTAAGGGACCAACGGTGCATCTGCTGCCTTCTTCTTTACCCTCAGTTCCTTATTTGATGACTGATAACCCAGACTATGAGTGTGAGTCTGGGTGGGGATTCTTGGAAACTCTGACAGACCTTGATGATTCTTTCCTAGTCCCATGCCCAGGAAGAAACCTATCTTCTTCATAATCCTGGCGACTAACGGGCTCGCATACTGATCAAAATAGAGCTGGAGGAGCTCCCTCGGCTTCTCCTCCTCAATTATGTTGATGAACTCAAACCCTCATATACTCATTTCCTCTTCTTGCAACTGTACCTCCAGAACCGGTGTGCTCGATAATTCTTTAGATAGGTGGACCCAACTATCCCCAAGGATTTTGCAGACCTTCTTTTTCCAGACACACTTGACCTTTGATGGATTGTCGATGGTATGGAACCTAGACTGTCCAACCACGGCCTACCCAGCAATAGGTTGGAAGAAGCAGGGATGTCAATGATCTAGAACTCGACTTCTTTCTCTACAAGACGATGGTAAGATTAAGGAAGATTATACCCATGACTGCCCTTTGGGTGTTGTCATACGCCCTTACCCTTTGCTCAGATGGTATAAAAGTTGACTCGTCCAGACCCATTTGCCTGGCTGTTCGAAATGGGCAAACACTTAGAGCAGATCTGTTGTCAACAAAACAATCAGGTACAGTATTCCCCAAGCATTCAACGGTGACATACAATGGCTTATTCTAAACAGGCCCTCCAGGGGGTACATCATCTGAGGAGAATGTAATAGCCATAGTTGGAATTTTACCGATCATTCCCATGAGGTCCTCCAGTGCTGTGTTGATAGACACATCAGACTAGTTCAAATCATCCAGGACTGCCTACCTATGTCATTTAGAAGTGATCAACAAACCCCATATGGTGATATTGGCCGGCGGACTAAAATACACCTTCTCATCCTATCTCACGATAGGCCTCTACTCAACATTCTTTTAATCGAATTATTAATCTAAATGTGCCCTCAACTAATACATAGATATAGATGTACATTGCAAAAATATTTCTAAAGGGTGTAAGATTGCTAATGGCAAAAAAAGCATTCAAAACCACAAAATTCAATTAGCAGGCAATATGATATGCAGTAAGGAACAAGAGAACTTACCTGGGGTCCAGTCGTGATTATGGAAATGTGTAATGCACGCAAGTAAATAGAAACCTAAGGGAGTCTCTAATCCATATATACACATAAGGCAAAACCTAATTCTAAGGTGTCGCAAATGGAGTTGAAAAATCAATCAAATCAAGAAATTAAATAAACTAAAGAGTGGTTTAAGAAATCATACCTTAATAGTGCTACAAAACAAAGGGTTAGTCCACATGCTTTAGATAAGATATAATATGAAATTCTTAATATCATCCTTAAGCTTCTAACTTAAATCTATTAGATATGAAAGAATTGACATTACTATGAATTCCTGCTAATTAGTTGGAAATACATTACTTCTATAGATATACAAGTCTCAACTAGGAGCCAATGTAATGTTCATATAGAGATGGTGTAATCCCAGTGTGGTCATAAGGAACTCACAATTATGTTCAATTAAGTGCAATTTAATCCTAACGGAAAATGAATTCTAATTACAAGTATTAACCTACATGAAATGAATGCATAGCTATGAGCTATTCACTGATTTGGAATATTTAGCCTCTGGATTTAAGTTTACCTAATCATTATCAAAACATGGTTTAAGCCTTAGTTCATAGAAAGGTCATTTGAACCATTATTTACAAAGTTGATCAAATGTGTCACAATATTTTAAAAATTACAGAGAGCAGACCTGAACTTCAAAAATAGAAAAAGCATGCTTCCTATGGTTTGATGTCAATGAATTCTGGACACAAGATGCCTCTATGAGTCTAGTTTCCAACCCAAAAAGAAAAATCAAAGATCAACGGATCAACGGTTCAATCTCTGGGAATTGGACAAACACTAGACATCACTCAGAAATTTACAACTCTCTGTCCAGAATTTTTGTATGATTTTCTAAAAATAGTAAATGAATCCGAATGACTCTAATATTTTTAGGAGATCTTATTGACACATTAAATTCATATAAAAAAATATTTGAGGTCATGAATGCTTGATTAAGCCTTTGAATTACTTATTTTAAAAAGGTGTTACTGTTATGAAATTCAAGATAGATTATGGTTGCTTCACAAAACTCATGACCAAGCCATTTTAAACATGAAATATCATTAAAACAAAAATCACAGTGGTAAAAGTTAGTGTTATTGACACTCTCTAATTGGTTTCATTCAATTCCAACGGTCCATTATTTAACTAAAAATCTTTGATCAAAGGTGGTTTATGAACTCACTGCACCATTGTCAAGTTTTATTTGTGTTAAATTAGTCTATCAAGCCATGGAGATTGGCTTAACCCAAATTACTTCTCCTCCCATTTGATGGTCATTGGAGACTAAGGACACTCATACTTATAGATTTCAATGGAGTATGAAGGAACTTCATGAAATCTCAAAAGAATAAACTTAAACAATAGAGATAGGTTTAGACTCATTAACCAAATATACTAATATCAACCTTAATCCTCTTGTAGATCATAAGGAGATTAAGGGATTCCAAGTCAAGGGATTCAAGTAAGACATTGAAGGTCTCTTGAATTCCAAGAGGTGAACATAATTAAAAGAAGGAAGAAAATCAAGGTTCAAGTAATACCCAAGTTAATTTTTATCCCATGGTTTATTTAATCTTAAACCTTAGGTTATTTTGATCCATACCAATAAAATGAAAGTTTAATCACAATATTAGTGGTGTGTGATGAAATGAGGTGAGAAGAGAGTTTTTGAAAATGTGTAAAAGGTCCTAAAGAACTCTATGTATTGTGATTGAACTTGAATTAAAGACTAATTAACTAGAGGTTAACTCCAAGTATCCCCAACTTTAAAGTTTTTGGAAGTCTTCCAAAAGTGATTCAAGTTCTTCTTCCCCTAACTCATAAAACTTCTTAATTTTTCTTAAACTTTTCTAAGATTCTCTCCTAATTGTATCAAAGAATTTGAAAAGATTCAAAGAAAAAAGAGATTCAAGATAAGGTTTTAAACTTCAGTTGAGATTCAAGACTAAAAAATGAAGATCCCTTGTAATGGGATATTCATTCCCTATATATAGGAAAATTTTGGATGGTTGTTTCAGTAAATTTGTAGTAAAGACCCTAATTTCGGATGTCCTTTTGAAGGTACAAAATGTACTATGTTAAAGTAGACATTTGAAAAATATGATGCTCTGCGGAGATGGAAGCGACACTCAATAAGTGATGCAACGACACTTACTGATTGCCATCGCGGCATTCACTGAATGCCGATGCGGCACTCAATGAATGCCGCGGACAACACTGCGAACTATCGTTTTTTTATTTTTGCAATATTTAAAGATATTCGCGGCACTCAGGGACTTCCGCAGTGGTGTTCATTGACTGCCGGTGTGGCAGTTGGTGAATGCTGCAACGGCATCGCGTGACTGCTACGGAACCCCTCATGTGCCATTTTTTACTATTCTTCCCTTTTTCCTCTCCTTTTATTCTTTCTATCTTTTTGTTTGAATTGAAGAGCCTCTTGAAGAGTTTGAATCACCTTTGGAAGTCCTAGATCATTCGAACATTATCATCATCGGATCTAGAGGTAATACTCCCCTTAATTCGATGTTTGGTCAAAATCGGGATGTCTATACTTGCGGTGAGCTATGAATATGCTCTTAAAAGCAGTGGACTGAATGAGGGTGTATCCCTAGAGTTAAAAGATTGAGTGTGTTCATTCAGTCAAAGAATGTTGAATATCAATTTTTGAGTAACAAGACGACAAGGGTTGGTTAACGACGTTGAATAAAGGAAAAAGATATAATTATAGTAGAATTTAACTCATGTCTTCATAAACTTGTTATTTCCTTCAAATAACTGGTACCTTGTTAGTTTATACTCACTCAACTCTCAGTAAGCTGACGGCCTTTATTACCTAGACTTTCCCCGTCCAGACTAGCTTGTACCTTATTCTGCAGGTGATGGAGCCTATAACGACGGTTACTATCTGAGAGGGGAATACGCAGAGGGTGGCCCCACTGATGATGTCTATACCAGAGAGGACTACTATGCTGATGTTTATGCTAGCTGAAGATCTGGAGATAGATATTAGTTTATTATTTCTGTTTAGACTATTTTGTTATATTTGGTACTTGGGCATATGTTGGTTCCAAACCTTATATACTTTCGCTGTAGCTCTATTGTTGTAATAACTGTGATGGTTGTAATATACTAGGTTTTCTTTATATTACTATGGGTTGTTCTTTCTGTTAACTAGAACTATGTGGTATGGAAATTAGTGACATTCACCCGTTAATCCCTATGAACCCAAGAAGAAAATTTATTTTTCTCTATTTTTGCTGCTCCAGGCCGTGATAGAACAGGAGACTCTAGGTGCCAACATTGATGCACAAACTCGGGTTAATAGGATTCTCAATTCCATGCATACATCATTTGCTTAATTCAAACTTAATTACAATATGAACCAAATGGAATTTTCAATGAGCAATTGATGAGCTCTCTATAGGCAGCTAAAAGGGTGATCAAACACGGGGGCACTGTTAAGAATGTTGAAAAGGATTCTACTTTTGGATCTACCCAAAGGGTAAAAAAGGAAAGAAAGGAAGTCTGGAGCCAAATGTCCAAAGGTTGGACCTATCCCTAAGATTGGAAAATAAAAAGGCAGGGCCAAGGGGAAGGCAGGTGGTAAGGGCAAAGGAAAGTATTATTAATGCAGGGAACTAGGCCTTTGAAAGAGGAACTGTCCAGAATACTTGGATTCAAGAATTAGAGGTATGATTGAATCAAAAGCAATTAAAGTAAGGTTTAATGAGGATACTTCGAATACTTGGTGCATAGATTCTGGTGCAACTAATCATATCTGTAATTCGTTGTAGGGGTTCATATCAACCCGAAAGTGTAGTGATGGAGAAATCAAGGTGACTCTAGGATCTAGTATAACTGTTTCAGCGATTGTAGTAGGAGTAGTAGTTTTAGAATTCTAGAATAATAAATCTTTAGTTTTACCAGATGTACTTTACGTTCCAAGTATGAGACGTAATTTAATTTCAGTTTCTTCATTATCGAATAAGGGTTATTTTGTTTTTTTTGGAACTGAAATTGTCATTAAGAGAAATAGTTCTTTCATTTGTTCTAGTGTTAAATCTAATGACTTGTATGTGATCAATCCAATTATTTCTAAAGAATCTAAAATGGAACTTAATAACTCAATGGTAACACTATCATCTAAAAGAAATGAACCTTCTTCTAATCCAATAAGGCTTTGGCATATGAGGTTAGGTCACATCAATCTAAACATGATTAACACACTAGTCAAAGATAGGATCATCGACACTTTGGTTCTCGAACCAACACCGATCTGTGAATCTTGTTTAGAAGGAAAAATGAGCAAGAGGCCATTTCCTTCAAAGGGCAATAAAGCAAATGACTTATTGGAATTAGTACATACTGATGTATGTAGATCAGTAAGCATTAGAGCACGAGGTGGTTATGAGTATTTCATTACATTTACTGATGATCCCTCTAGATATGGGTATGTGTATCTAATGCACCATAAGTTTGAAGCCTTTGAAAAGTTCAAAGAGTTTCAGGCTGAGGTAGAGAAGTAATTAGATAAACATATTAAGGACCTTCGATCATATTGAGGTGGCAAATATCTCTTTAATGAGTTTATTGATCACCTGGTAAAGGATGGGATTATATCACAGTTGACTACACTGAGCATGCCTCAACATAATGGTGTAGCAGAAACAAGGAATTGGACACTTTTAGATATGACTAAGTCGATGATGAGTTATTCAGATTTGCCATTGTTCCTATGGGGGCACCCTTTGGAAACTGCATCGTGCATACTAAATCATGTTCCAAGAAAATCTGTTCTTAAGACACCTTGGGAGTTATGGAGTGGGCACAAGCCTTCTCTGTGATATTTTTGGAATTGCGGTGTCCAGCACATATGCTGAATGGAAAGATGAATAAGTTGGAAACACGATCAGAAGTATGTTACTTTGTTGGTTATCCAAAGGGCACCTATGGTTGGTATTTTTATGATCCAAGAGAATGGAAAGCGTTTGTTAGCACGAATGTTGTTTTCTTGGAGGATGATTATATCATGAACCATAAACTTAGCAGAAGAGTTGTTTTAGAAGAAGTAAGTGGAGATCCCTCAGTATTTCTAATAGTTTATGACACTTAAGAACAAGCAAACATTATATCTTCATATATTTCTGCACCGGTACCTCGTCGTAGTGGGAGGATATTTAGTCAACCTGACATATACTTGTTCTTAGGAGAAGTTTTGGAATCTGTCTCTATGAACTCTGAATCTGATCCTACCATATACGAGGAGGTAAAGGTCGATAATGACTCAGATCATTAGATAAAGGCTATAAAGGCTATAAAGACTGAGATGGAGTCTATGGATTGTGGATATCAGCATTTGGGCCCACTTTTAAAACATTTTCAAATTTCAAAGAGTCGCCACTTAATTTTTAAAGGAAAATTAAGAAACCATTTTAAAAACAAACCAATCTTTTGCGAAACCAAAGATAATCTGGGTCCGGGGATTATGGAATGAAAGAGGAAGGAGTCTGGCGGACTAAAACACCCCCTTTCATCCTATCTCGTGATAGACCTCTACTCATCATCTTTTTTAATCAAATTATTAATCTAAGCATGCCCTCAATTAATACATATATATAAATAGTACATTACACAAGCATGTTGAAAAGGGTGCAAAATTGCTAACGACAAAATATCATTCATAAGCCACGTAATTAAAATAGCAAGCAATATGATATGCAAATAGGGAACTAAAAAAACATACCCAGGATCCAGCCGCGAAATAGAAATGTGCAATGCATACATATAAAATAAAACCTAAGAAAAGGTCTCTAACGCATACAAACACATAAGGCAAGAATCTAGGCTAATGTGTCATGCATGAGGTTTAAAATCAATTAAGATCAAAGAAGTAAATCAAACCAGAGAAGAAGTTGGGAAATTGTACCTCAAATGCACTAAAAAACAAAGATTAGTACATATGCCTTGATCAAAGATATCAAATAATCAACCCTAAGCTTCTAACTTAAATCTATCAAGCATGGAAAGAATTGACAAAACTATGAATCCCTTTTGATTAGTTGGAGCCATAGCACCTCTATAGATATACAAGTCTTAACTAGGAGACAATTTAATGTCCATATAGGGATTCTATAATCCCAACACGATCATAAGAAATCCATGTTTATGTTCAATTAGGTTCAATTGAGTCCAATTTTATCTAAGAACTAGTTCTAATCATAAGCATCAATACACATGAATGAATGAATGAATATGAACAAGAATGAGATATGAATTTATTCACTAATTTGGATCACTTAGCCTATGGAATTAAGCTAAATTATCATTATTCAAAATATGATTTGGGTCCCAAGCCATTAGGAAACCATTTAAGTTAGAATCAATGAGACTAGACAAAAAAAGTGACTGTTTCTCATAAATTACAGAGAGCAGACCTGACTTTCAATGATCAAAAAACCATACTTCCAATGGTTGGATCTTAATGATTTTTGGGTATGATATGCCTCTATGAGTCTAGTTTCTAACCCAAAAAGAAAATCAAGATTTGAACGGCTAGATCTCTGGGAATGAAGAAAACACTAGACATCACCCAGGAATTTTCAACTCTCTGTCCAGAGATTTTGTGTGATTTTCTAAAAATAGTAAACAAATGGGAAACACTTAGATCTTTTTAGGGTATCTTCCTAACACATTAAAATTCTTAGAAAAATTTATTGGGGGTCACGAAAACTTAGTTAATGTTCTGATTTATTAGTTTTAAAACGCACTTACTGTTCTGGAATTTTGGACAGAGAGTTGCTTGCTTTGAAATCATAAGACCAAACCATCTTAAACATGGAATTTCATTAAGACAAAAATCACAGAGGTACTTGGGTGAGTTATGAACATCCTCAAATTGGTCTCATCTCGTTCCCATGGAGCATGATTTTATGAAAAATCTTTGATCATAGTGGGTTTAAGGATTCACTGCACCATTGTTAGATTAGTGTTCATGATCTTGGACAAACTTAAACAATACCTAGTTCCTCTCCCGAATATATGATCCTTGAGGAATATAGAGTTATGATATCCTATTCTCCTCTCAAATTAATGGCCCTTGGAGACTAAATAAGACTCAAATCTACATAAACCTCGATGGAATATGGTATGGATTCCATGAGATTCCTAGTAGGGAGATCCAAGTCATGAGCTAAGACTTGGACTCAACCAACTTATGAGTGGATATGACCATGATCAACCTTAATCTCCATATGAATCATAGTATCATAGGAGACTAAAGGATCAAAACTCAAAAGGGATCCAATGAGATATTGGGAATCTCATAGATATTAAGAGAAGAAAATGGAAAAGAATTAAAACTAATTTTGAAAACCTAAATCGAAAATCCTTTTACAACCATAAATCCAAAGCTATATCTAGATCCAAGTTAATGAAAATAACACATGACAATTCAATCACAAACTCTATGTGGTGTGTGATGAAATGGGGTAGAAAGAGAGGTTTTGAAAATGTGTAAAAGTCCTAGATCTATGAATTTGTGATTGAATAATGTATATTAAGTGTAGGAATAGGGATTTAACCTCTAGATCTTCTCAGGATTTGATTGATTTGGAGAGATCCAAGCCTTACAAGCAATACTCTTCTTCTTCTTCCTTGAGGCTTCAAGGCTCTTCAATGGAGATTTGAGGAATTGGGTGAATTGGGTAAGATTTCTGTGGGGTTTTTGGATTTCTCTCTCTATATTTCTCTAAGAACAAACTCAATCTTCAAAATTCAGCTTCTCCCTTTAAGATTTAAGTCTCATTCCTCTAGATTCAAGTCTCTCTCTCTAGATTCAAGTCTCCAACCTCACAAAATGAGAGAAAATGGGGTTTTTATAGACTTTCATTATCTTAGGGGCTAAGATAAGGGTAGATAGGTCAATTAGGGATGGTGGGAGCATGGTTTGCATGACCTAAGAGTAGTAAACACGTACACAAAAAATGGCATCGTTTGGTGCATTCATTTGATCAAAGATTGAAAAAGAATTTTGTCTTAAAAATGCAAATTACCCCAGGCTGACACTCAATGAAGATGAAACGGCACTCGCTGAGTGCCGAACGACACTCAGTGAGTGCCGCAGCGACATTCACTAACTGTCGTTCAGGCACTCTGAGTGCTGCTGCACAGCAGTTCAACACTATTCATAGCAATTCAGCACCTTAATTTCATTTCATGTCATTTAAGTAAATGTCTATTTATTTAAGACATGAAATGTAAATAAGGAAATACCCCCCATTTGGATTCAATAAAAATATCTAGAAAATCAAAATCCTTAAGGAAAAAAAGTCAACTCTCCCTCCGAAGGCAAAATTTCCAATTTCCTGCACAATTCTTCTTAAAAATCTTTCGATTTCTCAATGTTCCTTTCATTTAAAAATTCTTAAAAATCATTTCTAGCATAAGGGAGACCCAATGAACAATTACCGGAACTTTTCATCTTGAAATTTGAAAATTTTACGATTGACCCCCTTTTGACCCGTTGACTTTTCACTGGGTTAACTGTTGACTTTTTCAGGGTTCATGCTGAACTTCTCTCCTTTTAAAAATGGTTTTAAGATGCTCCGAGGACAATGCCGTGTTTCTATACGTGTTCAAAACTCATGGTCTACAAGGTGACGGTAGATGAGAATTTTGGTCTTTTTGCCTGAAAAAGGACGATTTTGAACCGAGATTCTTCTAGGAAGAGAGTCAGATTGCTTGTAAGAGTCTTGATTCTGACGAGACATATTCATCATCGAACTCTAGAGGTAAATCCCCCTAAGTTTAATAGTTCGGTCAAAATTGGGGTGTCTACATGGATTCCAATCAGGATTGGAAACTTATAGATGCACCTGCCAATATTAAACCCATTGGCTGTAAGTGGGTCCATAAGAGGAAAAAAGGATCAGATAGAAAGGTTGAGACCTGATGGAAAAATTGGTTTAAATTAAAAGTTTAAACGCACAACGGAAAAGTTAAGTTATAAAAACTTATTGGTAGCCTAGGATCTACTATTCGTCAATTCCATAGATGCGTACTAACAAGAGGGAGAAGAAATATACCACAGGTCTTGAACCCAATTCAGATTTTCTTTCTCTGGGATGGTGCAGCAGCCTCCATTAGGTTGTCTTCACCCTTATGTCTCCTACGAATGCTTCCCGGATAGGCTAGAGATGGTGGGATCTCTAATGGAGAGGATAGGGAAGGTTTAGGGAAACCTAAATAGTTTCTACAACTTCTACGTATAAAAATGATAATTAAAAACATTCAGTACACAGCTGCCCTATTTATAGATTCCCACAATTGACCTTACCTTCGAGCGATCGAAGTGTATTCGATCGATCGAACCTTCGATCGATCGAAGTGTATTCGATCGATCGAACCTTCGATCGATCGAACAACCCTCGAGCGATCGAACCTGCCTAGACTTCAATCGATCGAGACTCCTTCTATCGATCGAACCTGCCTTGACATGATCCTCATGTGCCCTTCCAAGCTTCCTAGCGGAGCTAAGACTGGGACCTCCTAAGCTCTTTATTGTTGGCTCAGACCAGTTTGTTAATTACCGTGACCAAACTCTTTGATCAGCAAACTAACTAACTGGTCAGTTAACGTTTACTCCACTATAAAATGATTACTGAACTCCAACGCAAAAGAACATATCCGAAGCGATAACTAGACTTGTATGTTGTACTAATGTCCCTCTACCTTCAGCATTCGTGATCATATTTAGGTAGTCGGATAACTGTTACTGTTAACCTGAATCATGATTACTTCTTGTATTCCTTGAGTCCCATTCGCCTCTCATGATTACCAAACATGTTGATAACTCTTATCAACAAGACTGTAGTACTCAGTAATCGACTTGGTGACATTCTCAAGGGAATGCTTACTCTAAAATAGAGGGTAGATTCTGTCTTGACAATATATGTTCACAATCCTATGAACATGATATACCCAAGATACCCATGTGTTGATCTTCTATAGACCTCACTGATTGGTAAGTCAAAGCAGCCATATCTACAGTCTGTGTTCATAATCGTCGCAAGATTTAGAACACGTACCTGATACAAGTTATGAGTTCCTATTGACTGTTTGACAGCATTAAGTGTCAATAGGAAAGCTCAGGTCCGTCAATGCACTATAAGCACTAGCATATTAACTAAGAGTGACACTCTAGTGATTGAGATTAATCACTCCATCCAATGGTAGTTAATTATGCTACAGTATATACCTGATGAGATATCCAGTCTCATCATCCACTATGATAAGCTTTAAGTATCAAAGGATGGTAATTCATATCTCACTTGTATGTATCTCATACACACACGAATTACCTACTATAATACTTAAGGATTGAAAATCATCTCATGAAAGAAACATACATAATGAAATGTAAAATTGATATCCATATATTAAAATGCTAATGTCATACATAAAGTAGTGGTTTGAGGGCATAAACCCAAAAAACTCCCACTTGCACTCAAAATCATACAGGACTACATCTGAGACCTAGACTATCTAGATGACGATCAAAGACCTTCTGTGGCAAGGCCTTTGTAAACGGATCAGGAAGATTGTCGACGATGGCAATCTTGGTGACAGTCATATCTCCACGTTGAACAATATCTCAGATAAGATGATATTTCCGCTCTACTTGCTTTCCCTTTCCGTGGTTCCTTGGCTCGTTAGACTGAGCCGCTACCCCACTATTATCACAATAAAGTGTAATAGGTGACAGCAACACTAGTACCACCTCGAGCTCTATAAGGAACTTCTTGAGCCAAACAGCTTCCTTTGCGGCTTCACAAGCAGCCACATACTCAGCTTTTGTAGTTGAGTCGCTGCCCCACTATTATCACAATAAAGTGTAATAGGTGACAGCGACGCTGATACCACCTCGAGCTCTATAAGGAACTTATTGAGCCAAACAGCTTCCTTTACGGCTTCATAAGCATCCACATACTCAGCTTCTGTAGTTGAGTCTGCAATGCATTTCTGGTTAATGCTCCTCCAACTAACAGTACCACCTTCCAAGGTAAAGAGATGCCCGAACGTCGACTTCCTCGAATCTTTATCTGACATAAAGTCCGAGTCAGTGTATCCTATTGGAATTAACTCACTACCACTGTACATAAGCATATGATCTCTAGTCCTTTTCAAGTACTTAAGAATGTGCTTAACAGCTGTCCAGTGCTCTGGAGCTGGATTCGACTGATACCTGCTAACCATGCCAATGGCAAAATAGATATCTGGTCTAGTGCATAACATCGCATACATGAGACTTTCCACCGCCGAGGTGTAGGGAATTCCTGACATGCGATTCCTCTCCTCCTGTGTCTTAGGACACTGTTCCTTAGAGAACGCTAAACCATGCCTGAAAGGTAACAAACCTTTCTTCGAATTATCCATTGAAAACCTAGTCAGTACCTTATCGATATAACCAGCTTGAGATAATCCCATTATCTTTCACTGGCGATCCCAAAAAAGCTTTATCCTAAGAATATAGCTTGCCTCTCCTAGATCCTTCATATCGAATGTACTAGCTAGCCAAACCTTGACCGTTGACAATGTCGCTACATCATTCCCAATGAGTAGAATGTCTTCAACGTAAAGCAAAAGAAAAGCCACCACTTTTCCTTCACACTTCTTGTATACACAAGGTTCATCCAGATTCTGTATGAAACCAAACGACTTGACGGTTTGGTCAAATCGGATGTTCCAACTCCTAGATGCCTGCTTAAGCCCATAAATGGACTTTTGCAACTTGCATACCAAGTTACCTTTCTGACCAGCTATGACCCCTTCTGGTTGCTGCATATAGATGTCCTCCTCAAGATTGCCATTCAAGAATGCAATCTTGACGTCCATCTGCTAGATCTCATAATCTAGGCATGCAGCAATGGATAAGAGTATTCTGATGGACTTGAGCATGGCTACCGGCGAGAAGGTTTCCTCATAGTTAATGCCCTCCCTCTGAGTATAACCTTTCGCTACAAGCCTAGCCTTAAAGGTCTCAACCTTTCCATCAGATCCTCTTTTCCTCTTGTAGACCCACTTGCAACCAATGGGTTTAATATTGGCTGGAAGTTCTACAAGATCCCAGAACTGATTAGAATCCATAGATTCCAATTTAGCCTTCATAGCTTTAACCCAATGAACTGAATCAACATCAGCCATTGCGTCTTCGTATGTGGCAGGATCAAATTCAGATTCTATGGAGACAGCTTCAAAAACTTCTCCTAAGAACATGTATTTATCAGGCTGACTGATAATCCTCCCACTACGATGAGGTACTGGTACTGAAATGGGTGAAGAAGTGGTGTTTTCTTGATTTACATCATTATTAACTGCGGGTTGGACTGAGGGCTCTCCTTCTATCTCTCTAAGATCTATCCTTCCCTTATGTTTATGGTTCTTGATATAATCATCTTCCAAGAAAACAACATTTGTACTAACAAACACTTTCTGTTCTCTTGGATCATAAAAATACCATCCATAAGTACGCTTTGGATACCCTACGAAGTAACATACTTCTGATCTAGAATCCAACTTGCTCATCTTTCCTTTCAGCACATGTGCTAGACAACCCCATTTTTGGAGATGTTGCAAAGAAGGCTTGCGCCCTCCACATCTCTCATGGTATCCTGGGAACAGATTTGCTTGGTACTAGATTTAGTATGTATGCAGCGGTTTCCAAAGATAACCCCAAAGGAATAATGGCAACTCAGAATAACTCATCATCGACCTAATTATGTCTAAAAGAGTCCGATTCCATCTCTCCGCTACACCGTTCTGCTAAGGCGTACCAGGTGCAGTCAACTGTGATAGAATCCCATTCTGTATGAGGTGATTAATAAAATCATTAGAGAGGTACTCGCCACCTCGATCAGATTGAATGGCCTTGATATGTGCGCCCAATTGCTTCTCCACTTTAGCCCTAAACTCTTTGAACTTTTCAAAGGCTTCAGACTTATGCTGCATTAGGTACACATATCCATACCTAGAGTGGTCATCAGTAAATGTTATGAAATACTCATAACCACCCCTTGTTCTAATATTTATTGGTCCACACACATCAGTATGAACTAATTCCAACAATGCATTGGTTCTATTGCCCTTTGCAGGAAAGGGCCTTTTGGTCATCTTACCCTCTAAACAAGACTCATAGACTTCCATTGGTTCGAGAACCAAATCGCCTAAGACCCCTTCTTTGACTAGTTTGCCAATCCTATTTAGAATGATATGGCCAAGCCTCATATGCCAAAGCCTTATTGGATTAGTAAAAGGTCCCTTTCTTTTAGATGGTACAGTTACCATTGAGTTATTAAGTTCTATACAAGAGTCTTTAGAGATGTTAGGAGTAATCACATATAAGCCATTAGTTTTAACACCAGAACACATAAAAGAACTATTTCTTTTAATAACAACTTCTGTTCCAAAATGAAAAGAATAATCACTATTCGATAAATTTGAAACTGAAATTAAATTACGTCTCATTGAAGGGACGTAAAGTACATCTGATAAAATCAAAACTTTATTGTCTAGAAATTCTAAAGCTACGACTCCTATAGCTACTATAGAAACGGTTGCGCTAGAACCTAGAGTAAGTACGATTTCCCCATCACTGCACCTCCTGGTTGATCTGAACCCCTGCAATGAATTACAGATATAGTTAGTCGCACCAGAATCAATGCACCAAGTGTTTAAAGTATCCGTTATAAAACTTATTTCAGTCACATGTGATTCAATCATACCTTGAACTCTTGTAGCTAAGAATTCTGGACAGTTCCTCTTCCAGTGCCCTTTATCGCCACATTGGAAACACTTTCCTTTGCCTTGGCCACCCACCTTCCCTTTGCCCTTACCTTTTCCCTTAGATTTTAAAATCTTAGGGACCAGTCCAATACTTGAACCACCAGTGCCAGCCTTCTTATTCCCTTTCTTTCCTTTCGGTGTAGATTGGGAAGAAGAAGCGCTTTTCTCAACGTTCAAAACGTTGACCCCAGGCTTGATCGCCCCTTCTACTGCGAGTAAAGAACTCATTAATTCGCTCATTGAGAAATTCATTTGATTCATATTATAATTAAGTTTGAATTGAGCGAATAAAGGCAACAGCAAATTGAGAATCATATCAACTTGGGTTTGTGCATCGATGTTGGCACCTAGGGTCTCCAGCTCGTTTAAAAAACCAATCATTTTTAAAACATGTTCCTTGACTGGAGTCCCTTCCGACATCTTTACACTCATTATCTTCTGCATGGCTACCTGTCTGGCAGGCCTGCTATGTTCCCCAAACATCTTTTCAGGATGTGATAATTTCACTGGCAGAATCGTTCGATTGGAATTGGTGTTGCAACACGCCAGCCATTGAGGCCAGAATGTAGAAACGAGCCATTCCATTCGACTTCTTCCATTTGTCGAACTCACGTCTGGTAGCTGCCGAAGCATTTGCCATGGGTTCTTCAGGGCTTGGGGTGGTGAAGACATATATGTGATCCTTCGCAATTAACACGATGTCAAGGTCATGTTTCCATTCAGTGTAGTTGTTTCCAGTTAACTTGTTTTGAGTGAGTATGGTGGCAAGTGGACTAAATGCAGATCCAGACATTATGATTACTGAAAATTAAACAAATAAAATAAATATGGATATCAGAATTTGATAGTTTGAAATAAAAGAATCCTCAAAAAACTCTTATTTTAAAATAAAGTCGCCGGAATATCAAAACAAAAGAATGAAGCCTCCGTGTGGTGGTCAATGTTCGATCTTTTGATTAATCATGACTTGTTCGCTATGCAACTCTAGCAAAACAAGTTATGACTCCCGAACCTTTTTGATCTCTGAGTTTCTGAATAATGCCCCGTGTGGGATCCCTTATCCATAGTTTAGCTAGTGTGTACCATTAACTAAGATCCAATCACAACCGTCTCAAGTAGCACCTCCGTGTGGTGGTCACCCTCTAACACGTCTGATTGATCCTATCAAAGGAAGTTCACATCTAGTAACCAATGAGTAATGCACCCTCTGTATAGAATGATTACCCCTGGTGAGGTGACACAGAATGCACCACTCATCTTACGGTGAATCGTTAATGGAAGATCGTGGATATTATTAATAAGACCCTCTCCCACTAGATTTAGTAAATAAGGATTTTTCTTTTTGAAAAAAATGTTTCCACACATTACCCATAAACATCCAATGTTTACTAATGCGTTGAAATAGTTTTTGAATTTTATTTTAGAAAACTTGTTTTACGTGCATGCAAATAGTAACAATGTAAAACGCCAATCACAAACCAAGCACATAAAACAAAAAACTAAAATGAAATAAAGGCATTCATATGCCTCTATCTCCCATGGCTCTATCTCCATAGAACCTCCTTCTTGGTTTGGTTGCCTCCAGCTCCATCTTCATGGATAACAGCTTGCTCCATCTCCATGGAATTTCTAATTCTAATACATTGGTCCTATTCTTCTTTCGAAGCTTACAATTTTCTAGAAACAGAAAAATAACTATAATATAAAAGGCTAGGGAAACCGATGCGATGCGACTTTCCTTTTCGTAGGATTGAAGTTGCAGCGCCCTTTACATATGCCTTAAACCAAACCAATAATAAAACATAATATACACCAATCTCAAATAATTAAATACAATATTTAAAAGTTTTGGTGCCATGGGAGATAGCGACTAAGCTTGCTGCAAAAGGGTTAGTCGTACACACATCCATGCATATATAACAATTGGAACCGCTAACTGATTCACACAGTACATAAACTCTTTATATACTAAATTAGAACTTAAAATAGCATCTAACTTCACAGTCACAGTTCGATCGATCGAAGACCGTTCGATCGCTCGAACCTTCGATCGATTGAACATTGTTCAATTGCTTGAACTTTCTATTTCACAGAATGATTAGAAAAAATTTACAGAATAATTTAAAATTAAAGCATATAATTTATAAAACATTTAAAACTGTGAAAAGAACAACCTGACAGAGAATTTGTCTCGACCGATCGAATACCATTCGATCGATCGAACATATCCAATGTTCGATCGATCGAAACCTATTTGATCGCTTGAAAATAGAGCATCTTCGATCGATCGAAACTACTTCGATCGATCGAATCCAACATGTATCCAATGCAATCACAGATTTGTATTCTGCTGCGATAACACTGCAGAAATATATCTATAATGATGCAGTTTCAAAAACAGTCCTAAAATCTACATGCAAATTAAAACTAGTGTTCCAAAACGCATCTATAGATCCAAACGAGCATGGCTTTGATATCAATTAATGGAAAAACAGGTTTAAATTAAAAGTTTAAATGTGCAGCGGAAAAGTCAAGTTATAAAAACTTATTGGTAGCCCAGGATCTACTACCCGTCAATTCCATAGATGCGTAATAACAAGAGGGAGAAGATATATACCTTTGGTCTTGAACCCAATTCTGATTTTCTTTCTCCGGGATGGTGCAGCAGCCTCCAGTAGGTTGTCTTCACCCTTATGTCTCCTACGAATGCTTCCCAGATAGGCTAGAGATGGTGGGATATCTAATGGAGAGGATATGGAAGGTTTAGGGAAACCTAAATAGTTTCTGCAACTTCTATGTTTTAAAACGATGATTATAAACATTCAGTACACAGCTGCCCTATTTATAGATTCCCATAACCGACCTAACCTTCGAGCGATCGAAGTGTATTCGATCGATCGAACAACCCTCGAGCGATCGAACCTGCCTAGACTTCAATCGATCGAGACTCCTTTGATCGATCGAACCTGCCTTGACATGATCCTCATGTGCCCTTCCAAGCTTCCTAGCGGAGCTAAGAGTGGGACCTCCTAGGCTCTTTATTGTTGGCTCAGACCAGTTTGTTAATTACTGTGACCAAACTCTTTGATCAGCAAACTGACTAACTGGTCAGTTAATGTTTACTCCACTATAAAATGATAACTGAACTCCAACGCAAAAGAATATATCCGAAGTGATAACAAGACTTGTATGTTGTACGAATGTCCCTCTACCTTCAGCATTCGTAATCATATTCAAGTAGTCGAATAACTATTTCTGTCAAGTCGAATAACTGTTACTATTAACCTGAATCATGATTACTTCTTGTATTCCTTGATTCCCATTCACCTCTCATGATTACCAAATATGTTGATAACTCTTATCAACAAGACTGCAGTACTCAGTAATCAACTTGGTGACATTCTCAAGGGAATGCTTACTCTAAAATAGAGGGTAGATTCTGTCTTGACAATATATGTTCACAATCCTATGAACATGATATACCCAAGATACCCAAGTGTTGATCTTTTATAGACCTCACTGATTAGTAAGTCAAAATAGCCATATCCACAGTCTGTGTTCATAATCGTCGCAAGATTGAGAACACGTACCTTATACAAGTTATGAGTTCCTATTGACTGTTTGACAGCATTAAGTGTCAATAGGAAAGCTCAGGTTCGTCAATGTACTATAAGCACTAGCATATTAACTAAGAGTGACACTTTAGTGATTAAGATTAATCACTCCATCCAATGGTAGTTAATTATGCTATAGTGTATACCTGATGAGATATACAGTCTTATCATTCACTGTGACAAGCTTTAAGTCTCAAAGGATGGTAATTCATATCTCACTTGTATGTATCTCATACACACACGAATTACCTACTATGATACTTAAGGATTGAAAATCATCTCATGAAACAAACATACATAATGAAATGTAAAATAGATATCCATATATTAAAATGCTAATGTCATACATAAAGTAATGGTTTGAGGGCATAAACCCAACAAGACCTTTAAAGAGGGCATTGACTATAAGAAAATCTTCTCGCCTTTGGCTATGCTTAAGTATATAAGGATTCTCTTATCCATTACTATATGTCTCGATTATAAGATTTGGTAGATGGACGTTAATACTGCATTTTTGAATGACAATCTTGACATGGACATCTATATGCAGCAACCAGAAGGCTTCATAGCTGATAGTAATGATAACTTGGTATGCAAGTTTCAAAGATCCATTTATAGACTTAAGCAACCATCTAAGAGTTGGAACATTCGATTTGACCATGCAGTTAAGTCATTTGGTTTCATCGAGAATCTGGACAACCCTTGTGTACATAAGAAGTGTGAAGAGAATGTGGTGGCTTTTTTCATTTTGTATGTTGATGATATACTACTCATTGGGAATCATGTTACAGCATTGTCAATAGTTAAAGTTTAGCTAACCAGTATCTTTGATATGAAGGATCTAAGAGAGCCACGCTATATTCTAGGGATAAAGCTCTTACAAGATCAAAAGCAAAAGATAATGGGATTATCTCAAGCCTCTTATATCGATAAAGTTTTGTTTAGGTTTTCCACGGACAACTTAAAACAAAAGTTTATTACCTTTCAAGCATGGTCTACATTTCTCCCAGGATCAGTGTCCTAAGACACCAGAGGAGAGGGACCACAAAGCAGGACTGCCCTATGCTTCGATCGTGGGTAGTCTCATGTATGCAATGTTGTGCACTAGGCCAGATATCTATTTTTCCGTAGGCATGGTTAGTATATGTTAGTCAAATTCTGGTCCAGAACACTAGACTGCCGTTAAGAATTTTCTTAAGTACTTGCGAAGGACTAAAGATTATATGCTTATGTATGGAAGGGATGAGTTAGTTCCAATGGGTTACATTGATTCTGACTTTATGTTGGATAAGGATTCGAGAAAGTCAACATCCAGACATCTTTTTATCTTAGGCGGTGGTGCTGTTAGTTAGAGGAGCATTAAGCAGAAATGTATTGCAAACTCAACTATAAAGCTGAGTGTGTAGCAGCTTGTGAAGGTGCGAGAGAAGCTATTTGGCTCCAGAAGTTCCTTATAGAAATGGGAGTGGTACCTGCATCATTATCACATATTACACATTATTATGATAATTGTGGGGCAGTGGTTCAGTCCAAAGAGCTAGGGAACCATAGAAAGGGAAAGCATGTCGAGAGGAAGTATCATCTCATCAGAGATATAGTTCAACGTAGAGATGTAACTGAAGGAAAAAGTGGTTTAAAGTTAGAGTTCAAACGCACAGCGGAAATAGGTTAAGTTATAAAACTTTTGGTATTCCAGGATCTACTACTCGTCAATTCCATAGATGCGTACAAGGGGGTGCAAGAATTATACCTTAGTGTCTTGAACCCAATTCTGAAACTTTAACTTCCAGCGGCCTCCACTAGATGATCTTCACCCTTATGACTCCTGCGGATGCCTGCCGGAAAGACTAGGGTTGGTGGGAACCCTAATAGAGAGGATAGGAAGGTTTTGGGAAGACTATGATAGTTTCTGCAGCTTCTGCGTATAAAAACGACGATCACTTACTACCAGAACGCAGCTGCCCTATTTATAGATTTCCAGAACCGACCTAGACTTCGATCGATCGAAGTGACTTCGATCGATCGAACCTTCGATCGATCGAACCATGCTCGATCGATCGAACCTGATGACTTCAATCGATCGAACATACTTCGATCGATCGAACCTGTCTTAACAGCTTCCTCAAGTGTCTTTCCAAGCATCCTAGCGGAGCTAAGAGTGGGACCTCCTAGGCTCTTTATTGTTGGCTCAGACCAGTTTGTTAATTACCATGACCAAACTCTTTGATCAGTAAACTAACTAACTGGTCAGTTAACGTTTATTCCACTATAAAACGATAACTGAACTCCAACGCAAAAGAACATATCCGAAGCGATAACTAGACTTGTATGGTGTACTAATGTCCCTCTACCGTCAGCATTCGTAATCATATTCAGGTAGTCGGATAACTGTTACTGTCAACCTGAATCATGATTACTTCTTGTATTCCTTGAGTCCCATTCACTACTCATGATTACCAAACATGTTGATAACTCTTATCAACAAGACTGCAGTACTCAGTAATCAACTTGGTGACATTCTCAAGGGAATGCTTACTCTGTATCAGAGGGTAGATTCTATCTTGACAATATATGTTCACAACCCTATGGACATGACATACCCAAGATACCCAGGTGTTGATCTTCTATAGACCTCACTGATTGGTAAGTCAAAGCAGCCATATCCATAGTCCGTGTTCATAATCATCTCAAGATTGAGAACACGTACCTTATACAAGTTATGAGTTCCTATTGACTGTTGACAGCCTTAAGCGTCAATAGGAAAGCTCAGGTCCATCAATGCACTATAAGCACTAGCATATCAACTAAGAGCTACACTCTAGTGATTGATATTAATCACTCCATCCAATGGTAGTTAATTATGCTACAGTGTAGACCTGATGAGGTATCCAGTCTCATCATCCACTGTGACATACTCTAAGTATCAAAGAATAGTAATTCGTATCTCACTTGTGTGTATCTCATACACACACGAATTGCTTACTATGATACTTAAGGACAAAACAATCATCTCATGAAAGAAACATACACAATGAAATGTAACGCTGATATCCATATATTATAATGCTAATGTCTCATACATAAAGTAATGGTTTGAGGGCACAAACCCAACAAACTCCCACTTGCACTCACAACCATTCAGAACTACATCTAAGTCCTAGACTATCTAGATGACGATCAAAGACCTTCTGTGGTAAGGCCTTTGTAAACGGATTAGCAAGATTGTCAGCGGTGGCAATCTTGGTGACAGTCACATCTCCAAGTTGAACTATATCTCGGATTAGGTGATATTTCCGCTCTACGTGCTTTCCCTTCCCGTGGTTCCTTGGCTCCTTGGACTGAGCCACTGCCCCACTATTATCGCAGTATAGCGTAATAGGTGACAGCGACGCTGGTACCACCTCGAGTTCCATAAGGAACTTCTTGAGCCAAACAGCTTCCTTTGCGGCTTCACAAGCAGCCACATACTCAGCTTCTGTAGTTGAGTCTGCAATGCATTTCTGCTTAATGTTCCTCCAACTAACAGCACCACCTCCCAAGGTAAAGAGATGTCCGGATGTCGACTTTCTCGAATCTTTATCTGACATAAAGTCCGAGTCAGTGTATCCTACTGGAATTAACTCACTACCGCCGTACATAAGCATGTAATCTTTAGTTCTTCTCAAGTACTTAAGAATGTGCTTAACGGCTGTCCAGTGCTCTGGACCAGGATTCGATTGATACCTGCTAACCATGCCAACGGCAAAGCAGATATCTGGTCTAGTGCATAACATCGCATACATGAGACTTCCCACTGCCGAGGCATAGGGAATTCCTGCCATGCGATTCCTCTCCTCTTGTGTCTTTGGACACTGGTCCTTGGAGAACGCTAAACCATGCCTGAAAGGTAACAAACCTTTCTTCGAATTATCCATTGAAAACCTAGTTAGCACTTTCTCGATATAACCAGCTTGAGATAATCCCATTATCTTTCGCTTGCGATCCCGAAAGAGCTTTATCCCAAGAATATAGCTCGCCTCTCCTAGATCCTTCATATCGAAAGTACTAGCTAGCCAAAACTTGACCGTTGACAGCGCCGCTACATCATTCCCAATGAGTAGAATGTTGTCAACGTAAAGCACAAGAAAAGCCACTACTTTCCCTTCACATTTCTTGTATACACAAGGCTCATCCAGATTCTGTATGAAACCAAACGACTTGACCGCTTGGTCAAATCGGATGTTCCAACTTCTGGATGCCTGCTTAAGCCCATAAATGGACTTTTGCAACTTGCATACCAAGTTACCTTTCCGACCAGCTATGAACCCTTCTGGTTGTTGCATATAGATGTCCTCCTCAAGATTGCCATTCAAGAATGCAGTCTTGACGTCCATCTGCCAGATTT
The DNA here is from genome assembly GCA_033977485.1 of Hydrangea macrophylla. NCBI lineage: Eukaryota > Viridiplantae > Streptophyta > Magnoliopsida > Cornales > Hydrangeaceae > Hydrangea > Hydrangea macrophylla. The sequence goes on along the minus strand of CM066986.1, from coordinate 57,166,086 downwards.
CATAATCTAGGCATGCAGCAATGGATAAGAGTATTCTGATGGACTTGAGCATGGCTACCGGCGAGAAGGTTTCCTCATAGTCAATGCCCTCCCTCTGAGTATAGCCTTTCGCCACAAGCCTTGCCTTAAAGGTCTCAACCTTTCCATCAGATCCTCTTTTCCTCTTATAGACCCACTTGCAGCCAATGGGTTTAATATTGGCTGGAAGTTCTACAAGATCCCAGACCTGATTGGAATCCATAGATTCCAATTCAGCCTTCATAGCTTTAATCCAATGAGCTGAATCAACATCAGCCATTGCCACTTCGTAAGTGGTAGGATCAGATTCAGATTCTATGGAGACAGCTTCAAAAACTTCTCCTAAGAACAAGTATCTATCAGGCTGGCTGATAATCCTCCCACTACGACGAGGTACCGGTGCGGAAATGGGTGAAGAAGTGGTATTTTCTTGATTTTCATCGTTATCAACTGCGGGTTGGACTGAGGGCTCTCCTTCTATCTCTCTAAGATCTATCCTTCCCTTAGGTTTATGGTTCATGATATAATCATCCTCCAAGAAAACAGTATTTGTACTAACAAACACTTTCTGTTCTCTTAGATCATAAAAATACCATCCATAAGTACCCTTTGGATACCCTACAAAGTAACATACTTCCGATCTAGAATCCAACTTGCTCATCTTTCCTTTAAGCACATGTGCCGGACACCCCCATATCCGGAGATGTTGCAAAGAAGGCTTGCGCCCAATCCACATCTCTCATGGTGTCCTGGGAACAGATTTGCTTGGTACTAGATTTAGTATGTATGCAGCGGTTTCCAAAGCATAACCCCAAAGGAATAATGGCAACTCTGAATAACTCATCATCGACCTAGTCATGTCTAAAAGAGTCCGATTCCTTCTCTCCGCTACACCGTTCTGCTGAGGCGTACCAGGTGCAGTCAACTGTGTCAGAATCCCATTCTGTACGAGGTGATCAATAAACTCATTAGAGAGGTACTCGCCACCTCGATCAGATCGAATGGCCTTGATATGTGTGCCCGATTGCTTCTCCACTTCAGCCCTAAACTCTTTGAACTTTTCAAAGGCTTCAGACTTGTGCTGCATTAGGTACACATATCCATACCTAGAGTGGTCATCGGTAAATGTTATGAAATACTCATAACCACCCCTTGCTCTAATATTTATTGGTCCACACACATCAGTATGAACTAATTCCAACAATGCATTGGTCCTATTTCCCTTTGCAGGAAAGGGCCTTTTGGTCATCTTACCCTCCAAACAAGACTCGCAGACTTCCATTGGTTCGAGAACCAAATCGCCTAAGACCCCTTCTTTGACTAGTCTGCCAATCCTATTCAGATTGATATGGCCAAGCCTCATATGCCAAAGCCTTGTTGGATTAGTGGAAGGTTCCTTTCTTTTAGATGGTAAAGTTACCACTGAGTTATTAAGTTCCAAACAAGAATCTTTTGAAATATTGGGAGTAATCACATACAAACCATTTGATTTAACACCAGAACATATAAAAGAACTGTTTCTTTTAATGACAACTTCAGTTCCAAAATGAAAGGAATAACCATTATTCGTTAAATTAGAAACTGAAATTAAATTACGTCTCATTAAAGGGACGTAAAGTACATCTGATAAAATCAAAACTTTATTGTCTGAAAATTCTAAAACTACGACTCCTATAGCAACCGCAGATACGGTTGCGCTAGAACCTAGAGTAAGCACGATCTCCCCATCACTGCATTTCCTGGTTGATCTGAACCCCTGCAATGAATTACAGATATGGTTAGTCGCACCAGAATCAATGCACCAAGTGTTTGAAGTATCCGTAATAAAACTTACTTCAATCACATGTGATTCGATCATACCTTGAACTCTTGTAGTTAAGAATTCTGGACAGTTCCTCTTCTAGTGGCCCTTCTCACCGCATTGGAAACACTTTCCTTTGCCTTGGCCACCCACCTTCCCTTTGCCCTTACCTTTTCCCTTAGATTTTGTAATCTTAGGGACCGGTCCAACACTTGAACCACCAGTGCCAGCCTTCTTCTTTCCTTTCTTACCTTTCAGTGTAGATCGGGAAGAAGAAGCGCTTTTCTCAACATTTAAAATGCTGCCCCCAGGTTTGATCACCCCTTCTGCTGCCAGTAAAGAACTCATTAATTCGCTCATTGAAAAATCCATTTGATTCATATTATAGTTAAGTTTGAATTGAGCGAATGATGGCGACAGCGAGTTTAGGATCATATCAACTTGGGTCTGTGCATCGATGTTGGCTCCCAAGGTCTCCAGTTCGTTTAAATAACCAATCATTTTTAAAACATGTTCTTTGACTGGAGTACCTTCCGACATCTTTGCACTCATTATCTTCTGCATGGCTACCTGTCTGGCAGGCCTGCCATGCTCCCCAAACATCTTTTTTTAGGGATGTGATAATGTCACTGGCAGAATCGTTCGATTGGAATTGGTGTTGTAACACACCAGTCATTGAGGCCAGAATGTAACAACGGGCCATTCCATTCGACTTCTTCCATTTGTCGAACTCGCGTCTGGCAGCTGCCGAAGCATTTGTCGCGGGTTCTTCGGGGCTTGGGGTGGTGAGGACATATATGTGATCCTCCGTAGTTAAAACGATGTCAAGGTTACGTTTCCATTCAGTGTAGTTATTTCCAGTTAACTTGTTTTGAGTGAGTATGGTGGCAAGTGGACTAAATGCAGATCCAGACATTATGATTACTGAAAATCAAACAAACAAAATAAATATGGATATCAGAATTGACAGTTTGAAATAAAAGAATCCTTAAAACTCTTATTTAAAAACAAAGTCGCCGGAATATCGAAACGAAAGAATAAAGCTTCCGTGTGGTGGTCAATGTTCGATCTTTCGATTTATCATGACTTATCCGCTATGCAACTCTTGCAAAATAGCCATGACTCCCGAACCTATTTGATCTCTAAGTTTCTGAATAATGCCCCGTGTGGGATCCCTTATCCATAGCTTAGCTAGTGTGTACCATTAACTAGGATCCAATCACAACCGTCTCAAGTAGCGCCTCCGTGTGGTGGTCACCCTCTAACACGTCTGATTGATCCTATCCATAGGAAGTTCACATCTAGTAACCAATGAGCAGCGTACCCTCCGTATGGAATGATCACCCCTGGCGAGGTGACACAGAATACACTACTCATCTTACAATGAACCGTTAATGGAAGATCGTGGGTGTTATTTGATAAGACCCTCTCCCACTAGATTTAGTAAATTAAGGATTTTGCTTTTGAAAAATGTTTCCACACACTACCCATAAACATCCAATGTTTACTAATGTGTTGAAAACGGTTTTTGAATTTTATTTTAGAAATCTTGTTTTAAGTGCATGCAACAATGTATTATACGCCAATCACAAAACAAGCACATAAAACAAAAAACTAAAATGAAATATAGGCATTCAAACAATGCCTCTATCTCCCATGGCTCTATTTCCATAGATCCACCTTCTTGGTTTGGTCGCCTCCGGCTCCATCTTTATGGACAACGGCTCCTTGCTCCATCTTCATGGAATTTCTAATTCTATTACATTGGACCTATGCTTCTTTTGAAGCTTACAATTTATCTAGAAAAAGGAAATAGCAAAAAGGAAATAAAAGGCTAGGGAAACCGGTGCGACTTTCCTTTTCGTAGGATTGAAGCCGCAGCGCCCTTTACATACGCCTTAAAACCAAACCATTAATAAATTACAACATGCACCAATCTCAAACAATTTAAATATAAATATTTAAACGACTTGGTGCCATGGGAGATAGCGACTAATTTTGCTGCAAAAGGGTTAGTCGTACACGCATCCACACATACATAACAAATATATGTAACTATTGGAACACTTAATTGATTCACACAGTATATAAACACTTTACATACTGAATTAGAACTTAAAACAACATCTTACTTCTCTGTCATAGTTCGATCGATCGAAGACCGTTCGATCGCTCGAACCTTCGATCGATTGAACACTGTTCAATCGCTTGAACATTCTGTTTCACAGAATGATTTAAAAATTTTACAGAAATAATTTAAGATTAAAGTATAATTTTAAAAAAAACTTTACAACTGTGAACAGAACACCTGGACAGAGAATCTGTCTCGATCGATCTAACACTATTCGATCGATCGAACACCAGAAGGCTTCGATCGATCAAAACTAGTTCGATCGATTGAGAACAGAATGTTCGATCGATCGAAACAAGTTCGATCGATCGAACCCACCTTGCATCCTATGCAATCACAGTTTTGTATTCTGCTGCGATAACACTGCAGAAACAGAACTGTGACGATGCAGTTTCGAAAACAGTTCTAAAATCAACATGCAAATCAAAACTAGGGTTCCAAAACGCATCTATAGATCCAAACGAGCGTGGCTCTGATACCAATTGAAGGATAAAGTGGTTTAAAGTTAGAGTTCAAACGCGCAGCAGAAATAGGTTAAGTTATAAAACTTTTGGTATTCCAGGATCTACTACTCGTCAATTCCATAGATGCGTACAAGGGGGTGCAAGAATTATACCTTAGTGTCTTGAACCCAATTCTGAAACTTTAACTTCCAGCGGCCTCCACTAGATGATCTTCACCCTTATGACTCCTGCGGATGCCTGCCGGAAAGACTAGGGTTGGTGGGAACCCTAATAGAGAGGATAGGAAGGTTTTGGGAAGACTATGATAGTTTCTGCAGCTTCTGCGTATAAAAACGATGATCACTTACTACCAGAACGCAGCTGCCCTATTTATAGATTTCCAGAACCGACCTAGACTTCGATCGATCGAAGTGACTTCGATCGATCGAACCTTCGATCGATCGAACCATGCTTGATCGATCAAACCTGATGACTTCAATCGATCGAACATACTTCGATCGATCGAACCTGTCTTAACAGCTTCCTCAAGTGTCTTTCCAAGCATCCTAGCGGAGCTAAGAGTGGGACCTCCTAGGCTCTTTATTGTTGGCTCAGACCAGTTTGTTAATTACCATGACCAAACTCTTTGATCAGTAAACTAACTAACTGGTCAGTTAACGTTTATTCCACTATAAAACGATAACTGAACTCCAACGCAAAAGAACATATCTGAAGCGATAACTAGACTTGTATGGTGTACTAATGTCCTTCTACCGTCAACATTCGTAATCATATTCAGGTAGTCGAATAACTGTTACTGTCAACCTGAATCATGATTACTTCTTGTATTCCTTGAGTTCCATTCACTACTCATGATTACCAAACATGTTGATAACTCTTATCAACAAGACTGCAGTACTCAGTAATCAACTTGGTGACATTCTCAAGGGAATGCTTACTCTGTATCAGAGGGTAGATTCTATCTTGACAATATATGTTCACAACCCTATGGACATGACATACCCAAGATACCCAGGTGTTGATCTTCTATAGACCTCACTGATTGGTAAGTCAAAGCAGCCATATCCATAGTCTGTGTTCATAATCATCTCAAGATTGAGAACACGTACCTTATACAAGTTATGAGTTCCTATTGACTGTTGACAGCCTTAAGCGTCAATAGGAAAGCTCAGGTCCATCAATGCACTATAAGCACTAGCATATCAACTAAGAGCTACACTCTAGTGATTGAGATTAATCACTCCATCCAATGGTAGTTAATTATGCTACAGTGTAGACCTGATGAGGTATCCAGTCTCATCATCCACTGTGACATACTCTAAGTATCAAAGAATAGTAATTCGTATCTCACTTGTGTGTATCTCATACACACACGAATTGCTTACTATGATACTTAAGGACAAAACAATCATCTCATGAAAGAAACATACACAATGAAATGTAACGCTGATATCCATATATTATAATGCTAATGTCTCATACATAAAGTAATGGTTTGAGGGCACAAACCCAACAGTAACTATCACTAAGATTGTCAACGCAGACAATCTTGCAGATCCGTTCATAATTGTCTTGCTATATAAGGTCTTTGATCGTCATCTAGATAGTTTAGGTCTTAGATGTAATTCTAGTTGGTTATGAGTGCATGTAGGAGTTTGTTGGGATTATTCCCTCAAACCTATTACTTTATGCATTAGACATTGTGACGGTTATATATATGGATATCAGTTTACATTTTATTATGTATGTTTCATGATATGAATGTTTTTGTAAACAATTCGGGAGATATTAATTACTATTCCTTGATGTTTAGAATCTGTCATGACCCCTGGCCACTTCCAAAAATAAATGGGAAAATAACAAGTGTATTTCAAAAGAATAAAATTACAATCATTCCTTTGACATAACTGAAACCCAAATAGCCTGAACCCTCCAATACTCTATAAAGCTCTTCAAATTGACATTAGCCTATTTCTTTTCCACTTCTTTGGCTATCAGTGGTACTTGCATCTACAATAACACACAGGGAAGTATACAATATGAAAGGAATAACAATTGCTCGAAATACAACGAATAACTATGAATATACACAACTGATATGTTTAAATAAAAATTGAACTTCACACAAATTACCCTGCTCACCCCTAGAAGCATCATACCAGGTTCCTCGTGTTGAATAGCAAGAGCCACCAATCTCACCTCACCTCACCTCACCCATTACCAAGCCACTTCTGGCTTTCTTGGTCCCTGAGGCTTGTTGGATATTGGTAGGTGCTCCTTTCTCATGTTCCAATTAGTCCTATGGCATTAGCCAAAAACATAGATTCATGGATTCTAAACGAAGTAACTTCAAAAGAGTACAAGTAAAGAAAATCAAAGAAAATACTCCAGAGATTTAGAAGCTTATTGTACACAACCCCGTACCTAAAAATAAAGTTAATTCCCAAGTATACCCAAATAGCCCATAGTGTAGCACCTATATTTACCTATGTATTTCTTCAAATTTTCGTATTTTTCCTTGCAATACTCTTTATTATATATAATAAGATTTGTTTTTCTTTCCCCTTACTGTTCAATATAATCCATGTATGTTTGATTGTATGTTTGTGACCTTGGGGGAGACTTTGCTAAAAAAGGAACCCTGAGCGCTCGAGGATCCAGAGTGCTCGAGTGGCTCGAGTGCTTGAGCCATTTAAAGGGTAAAATGACTATTTTTCCCTTAGATCCTAAAAATCTATCAATACCAATCCAAACTTCAGCATTTGTACATTTTTACAAACCAAAAATAGAGAGTCAGTTTCCTTGGGAGAGTTCTTGAGAAATTTCTATACATACTTCATAAATCCAATTGCATGACTTACAAAATCTATCATCCAACCATTCTTATGAATACAAAACCTGTACATTACACCCACAATGGAGTTCTAGAGCTGAGCATTTGAAGAAGAAGTTATAAGATTTTGATCAGTCTCTTGATCAATTCCTAGAGAAGAAGAGTTGAAGCCTGTGTTCTTTATTTCAAGATTCTTTCTCAACATACTTGTATATTTCATCATCTAATCACAGTCTAAGCCTTTGTGAGTATAATAACTTCTCACTTAGAAACCTTTAGGATCAGTTCTTTGAAGTTTTTATGAACATGCATATTGATCCACTCCAAATTGTATATATATATGGAAGTTTAGTTCATGAACAATTTCATTGTCAAATTCATTTTCTATAAAATGATCATCCAAACATGACCTAAGCTGGTGTGAGTATGGATTTTCACTTAGATACTTATAGAATCAGGTTTTACAATATTTTTCTTAACATGAAAGAAGATCTAATTCATTTTCGTATATGCATGTGAGCTAAACTCAGAATCTGTTTACTATTAAACCCGAGCGCTCGCGCCCAGTGGGAGCGCTCGAGCCCCGAGCACTTGAGCCTATCAGTTTATTATGTTTCTTATTTTGTTATGTTTGAGTAGGAGATTATTGTTATATGTATATATATATATATATATGATGACTTCATTTTTAGACTTTACATGTTTACTTGGACACACACACACACTTAAAGTAGGTGCTGAGCTGTTAACTACATATGTGTTGACTTGAGTATTAGTCTTGAACTTGAAACGACGATGCTTTTCGCGATACACTAACTTTGATAATGAGAATAATCTGTGTAATAAGATCGAAACTTATAAATAATACTACGACTGATTCGCTGTGCTATGCATAGTAAAATCTTGTACTTGGATTAGTTTTCTTGATGTCGGTCTAAGCGTTTGATTGTGTGTCTTCAGAAAATCTATTAGGTCATGGGAGTCTTTTTGGTTGTTAATGTTTGTATCATTTGTCGGCAATGAGGGTGTTGGACATATGTAGTTGTGGTATATGTTGGCTATAAAGGGTGGTACGATGATTAATGTTTATGCGGCTGTAAAGTTAGTTAATGGCTGTAAAGTGAGCTGACAGTTGCAATGTGAGTTGTTATATGATTTAAGTCATGAATTGTGTAGAAGGAGGAGTTATGGTGTGTAAGTCATGGGTTGAGTCAGATGTCTAGTGAGTTTGTCCTCCACCCTAGAATCTCAGTGAGGGCATGGATTTTGTATCTTTCCATGGTTGGGTGGTTAATGTTTAAAAGACGTTTATAAGCCGACTAAGGAATAATGAACGTAGCATCTTCGTGACTGTTGCTAACGGTACTTTGGAAGAACTTTTACTCACTCAGATTGTATTCAAGCTGATGGCGTTTTATGCCGCTGGACCTTCCACGTCCAACGATGACAGGTTTAGCGGGAGATGGTTAACCCAACGGCAACTACGGTAAGGGTGAGTACACATATGGAGGCTATTATGATGAAGAATACGCTAGAGAGGACCACTACAGAGATTGCTATGGGTTTGCTAGTTGAAGATGGAGCTTTTAACTTTATGTTTATCATTTCAATTATGATGTAATAAATAGTTGTCGGATTCCGTGACACTAGATGTCACAAGACTACTTTTATTTTGTGCCCTTTTGAATATTTAGGGTCTGTAAAATAATGTTGATGTATGACTTAATATTGTTTAATATTAGTATGCTGTGTTTGAATTAGATACATTTCCAATATTATTATGCTCATTGTTAATATCTTCTCTTGAGGACAATCAGGTGATTCTCCAACCAGTCACGTGTCCATGGGTCCAAAGGCAGGAAATTTATTTTTCCCTACTTTGCCACTCCGGGGCGTGACAGCTAGCTACTCCGGCTCTCTAAAATTGTTCTATGACATTTCATTTTGTGAGTGTAGAGAGAGAAGTGTAGATGAATTGGTAAAGATAATGATAGGGAAGGAAGCTATATATAGACTTGGAGAACTTGGCCTCCAAGTAGCTTATAGAACACATACACACAAGCACCTTCCTAGCACTTTCCTTTTCTTGGCCACCAAGTGGCTTATACTTGACATTACACCAAACACACCTTCCTAGCAATTTCCTTCGGCTTCTCTCACACACTACTTCGCACCTTCCTCCTGTCACACCCCAATTTTTGGACAATCAAATATTCAATCCAGAGCATATATCCTGACTAATATTCAATTGCCAAAACCCCGAGAGTGACACCCTCACACAAGCTAATGGATAATATATTAAAAATAGTATTTAATATTCATTAAATAAAAGCACATGATCGTTTTTTTTAAAGAAAAACTCTTTATTATTAAGCATATATTCCCAAATATCCATTTCATTATAAAATAAATAAAGTTCCATTATAAATATTAGATCACTTCAATTTACAAGAGAAATACCATATTCATTAAAATAAAAACCTCTTTACACATCCCAATACCAACTACAATAATGGCCCACAATGCCAAATAAATGAAATAGCCAATGAATAGTAAAGATCTTCAAACCTTCAAGCAAATCCATGCAATACAACAGTCATACCGGTCTATTCCTTAATCTGCAAAACGACTACATTTCCTAAGAAACGTCCCCGCATGATAAACATCACACGGGTCAGTATTGTATAACAACACTGGTATGAGTCAACACGCCCCAGTCTCAAGGATCACTCGTGGTCCCCTCGACTCCAACCCAAAAATAATCAATTAACATAATAATACCCAATAAATTTCCCTGAGGTTGGGTGTCCTCTGGGCTCCCTTCTTTTCTTGACTACATACACATACAGAGTTGTAAGCAGAACTGTAGTGCCACACATGAGTAAGGACAAGCGGTAGTTTCCTCGAGTCACGGCGGTAGTTTGTTCCACCCACAAAGTAAAAAGAAACACTTACTCTTAAATAACACGGTGAGCCAAAGCCTGCATACAATGGTTAGTAGGCCTGCACCTCAAGAATTAGCACAAATCCTTAGTGTTATAATAAGCAAATCTCCATTTCCAAATCATTTTATCAATTTCCTTCGCATCATACCACAGTAACCATTTTGAGTTTTCAATTTCATGTTTCGCAACAGTTTATCCATTTGCATTTAATGCTCTACAATCACTGTCATTTTTTTCTTGCCCTAGGTTCACCACTAAGGTCACCCTACTCATGGTCGACTTACTTTTTATGAACGATTCATTATTCAATTTCCTAGCTTCACCTCTTGGCCACCCTCCATAATACAACCTACACATATATCCCATGTGTGCCTGGACATAATACCAACATCCACTCCTGTGCCAGTTTGGTTGGGTTATCAACAAAACTAGGTATACACAACGAAAGGTCGGTCAATATGCCTAGACGTCTATAAATTAAGCCGAGCATAAGGCTTAGGCCATCTTGATCATGAAGCCACTGGCAAATGGGTCCACTCAACAAGTCGAGCTACCAAAAAAAAATAACAAAACGGGGAGCGGTGAACATGTAGGAACTTGAAACCATTTTTTTTCCAGTTTTTTACCATCTACGTTAATTCACACAAGTACCATTCATGAGGCTTTAATCACTTTATTAACTATTTCGAGAATTTATCATTTATTCCATGGATTATCATTATCCGATTAATCAGGGTAAGGCCCTTGTGGCAAAATTTTATTCACGTTTCTAACTTAGCATTTCCATAAGCATCATTTAATATTGCATACAGCATAAGTTATAGCATTTAAAATCGGCACCCAACAGTACTATTTAAAACTGTCCCAACCAAACCTTATATTAAACAGCCCAAAACCAACCTGGTTTGAAATTGTTCCTCATAATAGTTCCGCACCAAGAAACATATCTAACAATTTTCATAAACATAATTCAAAATTCAGAGTTGACATTTACTACTATTGTAATATGAATTTTCTGCCCAAACAGTGCAGAAATGGAAAAAACACAATTAGACAAAACACGTGCAGAATCGCATTTTACATTGACGAAACATGGATGGTTTTACCAAAAATAAAATGTATGAATTAATACAAATTATTTTCTAAAACAGATCTGAGAGTTTTCTTCAATTTTACCCAAATCCGAATTTATGTTAGTCTTTTTTTTCCTTCAATTTTCCAAATAACTCATATCCAACCTTGGATATATATATATATATATATGTATATATCACTATAGACCCGTATCTATATAAACACCCATCCATACAATTTATTCAGACTAGAATGAACACAAATTGAAAATCAATCAAAACTATGAACTAACCCTACAAATCTAAATGTTTACTCACCGACTTGGGAAAAGAAAGATGATGATGATGATGGTGAACTCCATGGAATAAAGCTAATGAATCCTCCTCTCTTCTAACCCTTCTTTTCTCTTCTCTTCTCTTTTTCTTCTCCTTCTAGGTGGCAGAGTTGCCTCTTCTCTATTTCTCTCTTGTTTTTTCTCTCTCTCTCTCTCTCTCTCTCTCTCTCGTGGCTACTCTTTTTTTTTTTCTTCTTTTGTTTTAACTAACCCTAGGATATATTATCTATGTATATGCATATAATACACACACAATACATATATTATAACACTCACACACATGTTAATAATCCCATTTTTCTTCTTATGGGCACACAAAATAGACCTATATGAGCCCAGAATGTAACCCAAACCACTAAAATGGCTAGCCTAAAGGATACTCATGCCCCAGATACTTAATTTTAATACCAGGTACACTATTTGACACATTCGAGGGGCTCTAAACAGTATATAAAAAAATACATATCAACCCTTCACTTTTTTTTAACAAATATAAATTAATAAAATGTAACACTCAAACTAAACGGGCTCACTAATGATTTAATTTATATGTCCTCCAAACACTTAAAATTTTCAAACACGTGTCTTACATAGGCACACTCATACAATATTGCTAATTGAAAATAATTATTAAAATAATCATTTACACACTTAGAAAGTTTAGGGTTGTTACACCTCCCACCATTTTAGTTCACACTAAATGTATGGTATATTTACAATTCATACATACGAAAAAATGCTTTATACGAAACAGTATTCTATAAAACAACAATGCTAGGGGCACTAACAAATTTCACTAACACTCACACCCATACTCTATCTCTCTCCTAGTGACACTTTAGTTCCACTGTGGACCCCATAATGCCACTAAGAGAGAGATAGAGTGTGTGTATGAGTATTAGTGGAATTTGTTAGTGCCCCAAACATTACTCTTTATAAAAATACAGGGTGTTACAAAATCGTCATAGTGGATGATGAGATTGGATATCTCATCAGGTTTACACTATAGCTTAATTAACTACCATATGATGGAATGATGTATCCCATTCACTAGAGTATGTTACTCTTAGTTAATATGCTAATGCTTGTAGTGCATTGATGGACCATGAGCTTTCCTATTAAGAATAATAACTATCAATAGTTAATAGGAATTCATTACTCATATACGATATGTATTCTTAATTTTGAGACGATTACGAACGCAAGTCATGTATATGGTAGCTTTGACTTACCAATCAGTAACGTCTTATAGATCAACCCTTGGGTATATTAGGTAATCATATCTCTTGATGTTATGAGCATACATTGTCACAAAGTTGATTACTGAGAACTGTAGTCTTGTTGATAAGTAGTTATCAACATGTTTAGAAATCATGAGGGGTGAATGATACTTGAGGAATAGAAGATGTATTCATAGTTCAGGTTGACTATACTGGTTATCTGACTACCTGAGTGTGATTGCGAATGCTGAAGGTAGAGGAACATTAGTATCACCTTACAAGTCTAGTTACCATTTCAGATATGTTCTTATGCATCAGAGTGCAATTATCATTATTTTGTGGTACTAACGTTAACTGATCATTTAGTTAATTCTCTGAAAAAGAGTTTAATCTAAGAAGAATTAATAACTGATCTAAGTCGATAATTAAGAACCTAAGAGGTCCCATTCTTAGCTTCATAAAGAATGCAAGGAAGGCAAGGAAAGAGGGAACCCATTGATTGGCACTCTAGGCAATTGATTACATATGACAATCAATTGCTACTTCAAGCAATCGATTGCTACTTAGGTCGGTTAAAAAACTTATAAATAGAGGACCTGTGGGGTAGAAATAGATTGAACGTTGCTTTAGCTCTCAAAATGTTCTAGATCTATTTTTAAGCCTTTTAGACCTTCATTCTCTCTATATTATGGTACCCACAAGCCCTAGTCTTTCGGATTACAGGAGTCATAAGAGTGAAAATTTTTTGGAATAAGCTTTTGGAAATTCATAGCAAGAGTTCAAGATGCTAATTCTAGCATCCAAAGTGGTATGTCCTCTTTAGTACTCATCACTAGATTCAATAAGTAGTAGATCTTGAATACTAAAAAGTTTTTCACATATTTTCTATTGCAAATTAAGTTTTTCAAAAATTAAAGTCAACAATTAGTATCAAAGCCATGCTTTTTTGAGTCTAATGATGCATTAAGGGAACCTAGTGAAAACGAAGTAGTTTCAAGAGGAAAATGCAAAAAAAATCGGTGTAGACACTCTATTTTGGTTCGTCCGTACGACAAAAGGGACCCCGCCTCAAGAACAACCCAAGGACTAGAATCGAGTTATGTTAGTTATAAAGCAGAACTCTGTGAAGCATCGTGGCCTCCTGGATAAGTTAGAATAACCTCTAGGAAGACTTAGGTACATTAGAAACACAATTTAGAGACAAAAACCCAAGTTAGGATAGCTTTTTCACATGAAATGACGAAAAATTACCTTTTACCGAGCAAAATTCAAACCTTGGGCTGGGATCCTGAGAACTCCCTTTACAAAATACTCCTAAAATAGCTTAAATTAGTGACCAAAGTCTTCACATTGGCCAAAAAATCACTTACGAGAATTTTTACCCTTTTACACCTCACATGTTTGCTCCTTCTTGGAGTCGGCCTCACCTATTTGACCATAACTCAAAATCCACAAACTATTTTTGAAGAGAGCAAAAGAAACTTAAACTAGACTCCCATACCTTTCCAACGGTATATCACAAGTCGAAAAAGGACAACTGAGGTGAGAGAACAAAGTCTGAGAAGTTTAGAGAGAAAACACAACCTTTAGGCTGACTGCCGCGCGGCACTCTCGACTACCACATAAGATTTTGGAGTGCCACTATGACACTCAGGTCTTCCAGATGCATTCTGGACCATTGATTTGATCCAAATCCTCGTGAAAACATCCAAAAATGTGAAAATTTATGTTTTTTTTGTCCTTCATCAATTAGCTACAAACTTTTCAACCAAAACTCAAACTACAAAAGGGGGTACTCCCTTCCCTATCCATCATACCTAAAAATCCTAAGGACTAGAGAGCCCAAGGAAACCCCTCAGGAGGATTCCAAAGCACTCCTAGAAAGTCCTTTGGAATAATTAAAGTTTTAGAGTTAGGAATCGAGTCTTGGAGTCCTCGGTGTCAGCGAAGCTGTGCCAGAGGAGTATTCTAAGGGAAGTTCTTGGGGGTAAGTTCTTCTTCCTTCTTTCTTTCTTTTTTGCTTTTATTTTTACTTTGATCTTTATATTCCTAGTTCTAGGTTTAATTTCTTGTTTATTCATATTGTTCTTAGTTACTATTGCTTTTGATATTTAAGTTCATAGCATAATTTAACCTTGTTTGTAGAATCCTCATTAAAATTGAGTTATCCTAAACAAACTACCCTACATGTTATGATAGACGGGGCCTGTGGGGTTGGTATCCAATCCATGGATATCCGATCCCCAAGGGTAATAAAACCTTAATTTGGATCTACGAGTCTAGATTTAGGGCACTCATATAGGAATAATGTTGTAATTCATATTAATTGGGATAGTATGCTATCCATGTTTTAATTCATTTACTTTAATTCATGAATTAATTCATATCCATTTATCCATGCACATGCATACACTTGCACACTATCCTCACATGGAATAGTAGATTATCCATATTAGGGATAACACTTAATTAGGGTTACACATGCACACTACTACACATAGTAGTCATGTTTGGACATACATATATGCTATCCATGCTTAGAATAGTAGGGTATTCACTTAGATTATCCTATATACTGCATTATTATTGTCCTAACCATGGTTAATTAGGATAATTGGGAATGCTATGCCATCTCGGGTAAGTTTCTTACATTCCCTCTTATTTACTGCTTTCTTAGGATCACCTAGAAGCATGATTAGGTGGATAAAATACAGATTTTAAATTCCTTACATAGTTACTTGTGCATAGAATCCATGTTTTTTCTAGGGTTTGAGTGCGATTTTCATGTTTCCTTTGATTTTATTTCCTTTCGCGTGTATAGGGGAGCGTAGTAATACATTTAGTCCTCGAATTACCGCTTTAGCACTGCATTGCATAATATATATAGTTTCTTGCATGCTTTTCTTTCTTTAGTTATTTAAAACTTGAATATAGGATTACATTAGAAATAAATGAAATGGTTCACATAATGTCTAGTCCAATACCTTGAAAGCTGAGTAGAGGCCCATCTCACAATGGGGCGAGAGGGGGTGTTTTAGCATGATCTAGTTCCTTCCTCTCTTGTACCTTAACCCCCGAACCGAGTTCTTTGGGGATGACGAGGTGGTGCTCTCTATCCATTGGACGGTTATATTTAGTTTTCTAGGTTTCCTTTATCAAACCAAGTGGCGACTCTATTAGTAAGGATCTCTCCAGATTTAGCCTTGTGGGATAAACATAGATTACTCACTCATGTAGCCTGGGATATGGATCATGGGCATCGATTGTTGCCTTGGGTTGGATAAAAAAAAGGCCCATGGAATCCAAAATACGAGTAATCCAAATTGGTCAAATCGGATAAAGGCTAATGAAGGGTGGTGAACCTCACTCGTGGTTTTTGACACGAGATTTATAATAGCATCAATCAAGTGGGCTTGGTCTTTCTAGGCCCTAAGCTTGGTTCGGGTACCCACAATCGGTAATTTTGTATTTACAGGAAAAGTTGACTTTTTCCTATAAGGAATTGGTCCTTGAAAGTATTTTTATTGAATCTAAATGGGAAGGGGTGTTTTTTAGTTACATTAATGACTTACTTCAATGGAATTAGTGAATTAACATGATGAAGCAGTCCATGCTGTTAACTGTGAACTGTTCACAATTTGTTTTTTTTCTTTCATAAATCACTATTCATAATTAGAGGGGCAGAGGAGTTTTCGATTGGTCCAAGGGGTACATTCGACTATTCACAATCAGAGGGGTAGAGGAGTTTTCGATCGGTCCAAGGGGAACATTCGACCGGTCGAATGTACCCCTTGGACCGATCAAAAACTCCTCTGGTCGAATGTACCTTTTCTGGTAAGGGTCTGTGCTTTGCCCATTTCGAACAGTCAAAAGGGGCACAACAGCTAACAACAAGGTTTGCCCTATTTTACACAAATTTCATAAGGCATATATATATTGGCTTGCAACTATGAAAACAAACAAGTGTTCCCAACATGAATCTAAGCACTATATCAACATGTAAGCAAGGCATAGGCAAGTTGTGGCGGCTTATGCCACGATCACATAAACTGAAACTTATAAGAGTTCATAAACAAGACATATGAACCTAACATGAAAGTTCAAAAGTTCAGGGTCCATACTTGCCCCTTAACAAACATAGTTCAAGTCTAAAACAATACGGACTAACAAGTGTTCGGTAATAAAACATTAAGTTGATTGCATAGCTTCAAAAAGAAATAACCATATGTAACGACAAAGATTCTGTAATACCCTATATTTTGGAGTATATATTAATGAATGGGACTTTATACTAATTTTTGTATGCTTGTATAGCACTTACCTTTCATTTGGTCAACTTTAGATACTAATCGATTGCCACTTTTTGGTTGCCAATCGATTGCCATATTTTCTAGTCGATTACCATGCTGCTGATTTGAATTCATTACGTGGCACTAACCCAATCGATTATCATCTTTCTTAATCGATTGCCTTCAAATATATGATACCAATCGATTGCCTTTGATACTAATCGATTTCCACCTATAAAGATAAAGATAAGTTTTCAACTTTGCTTCATGGATTAACATATGGCACTCTCAAATTCTATATATATGCATTTATTCTTGACCTTGGGGCCTGTTTACATAGATTCTTGAAGAGAAAGAGACACACCATACATATATATATACATCCATACATATATCTATATATATACACAAACATACACATACACACACACACACTCTACTTTGGGTTGCGAAGAAGAGAATAAGATAAGAGAAAGAGCTATGGAGAAGAAGAAAGAAAGGAAAGACAGAGGAGAGGACAGAGAAGAGAGAAAGAGAAGGGGGAGAGAGAAAGGTTGAAGATTCTAGCAAAACACACCCCACACTCAACTAAGTGAGTTCTAACTCACTTAGTACCTTTAATATAATTGCCTACGAGTTTATATGAATATTAGACTTAACAAACACATCCTTAAGAAGTGTATATATGTTGTTTTAAAATTCTGCTGAAGAAGACGAAGTCCCAATCGATTGTCATCAGGTAGGACCCAATTGATTGGATATATTTCCAATCTATTGCTATTATTTGAAGCCCAATCGATTGCCAAAGTTAGCAATCGATTGGTATCATTTTGGATCCAATTGATTGTCATTTTTCTTAATCAATTGTTATAATTTTGATCCCAATCAATTGGACCCTTGTCCCAATCGATTGGCAATTAAAAACTTGGATTGTTCCTTTTGTTTATTATATAAGGGGTTTAGCCGTTCAATTCTTGATTCGGACTTTCATTACATGACTATTAGGATAATCAGGGATAATGTGATACTAGAGATAAGTACAATGGTGAATAATGGATTAAAAGTTATAACGTTAATTATTATATCGTTATCCATTCCATTTTAGTCAGAGTAGTCAGGCCACAAGGGGAAGTCATTTGTCAGTATTAGTATGAAACTTAGGTAGGTTTGATAAGTTTTGGGAGTTATGCATGGGTAAACACTGGGTCACATGGAGGCCATGACATATGGTGGATGGTTTATATCCTTAACGAGTGGTGAACCGGACAAAGTAGTTCTAACTAGCCAGATGATCCATAGTATATCCTTAACGAGTGGTGGATGGAGATCACTGGTAGACATCGATGAGTCATGGCAATAGATTTGATATATTGTTGTTGAAATGTTGTATCCCTGACATGCAATAGATGGTTTATATCCTTAACGAGCGGGGGATGGACTAACATGGTGTCCATGACATATGATGAATGGTCTATATCCTTAATGAGTGGTGGACAGAATAATGGTGTATCTATAAGCTGTGAATGATTGAGTCTGTTCTTTTTAGTCAAAGTCTATTGATTATCGGTCTTCAGATAATAAGACGATAAGGGTTGAGTAATGGTGTTTGAATAAAGATGAAGATACTATTATAACACTTTATCTTCTTCAGTTCATAACTTGTTATTATGTTATATAACTGGTACCCTATTAGTTTATATTCACTCAGCTCTCAGTAAGTTGACTGCCATTATTGCCTGGACATTTCCTGTCTAGACTACCCTGTTTCTTACCTTATAGGTGACAATCACTACCAGGATGGTTACTATGTAGAGTAAGGCTATGCTGAGGATATGCTAGGGGAAAGAGGCGAGGATGGATAAGACTACTACGCTGATGATGACATTTATGCCAGCTGAAGGACTAGTCAGTTATTAGTTTTATTTCTTTTAAACTTTGTAATTAATGGGTACTTGGGCATATATTGCTTTCAGACCTGTTATAATTCCTGAAGTGCACTCTGATGATTGTAATAGCTAAAACATTTGTAATATGTTCAGTTTAATATTATTACTGTTCTTGTTACTTCTAGTTGACTAGTGCTGTATGGTGTGGACAATTAGTGACATTTACCCCTCATTCCCTATGGACCCAAAAAAGGAAATTTATTTTTCTCTATTTTTACTGTTCTGGGGCGTAACAGGATTTTTGGTATCAAAGCTCTAGGTTTGATACTTTTGTTCACTATTGGTCCCATAACATTTAAGTTTCCCTGAGATGAGATATGAGTTTATGATAAGTTCACCCTTCTAACAATAGATAATTTTCTTTGCACGTTAGCATGGATTCAGAGTTTCATAAATTTCTGGCTGACGCATACGGAGGACACGTGATCCATGGGGATACCATGGAGCCAACTGACCCAGAGTTCTATCAATAGCACATACGCCAGATCGCTAGCCAGTATCTCGAGGAGGATATGTAGAAGGCTCTATATGTGATTGGGAAGATTCACCCTATAGAGATGTGTATGGATGCTTACCATTTAGTGAGGATTGGTAGGGATATTTTTGAGGAGATTACATAATTGATCTAGAGTAAGCTAGAGATGGACACGAAAGAGCTACGAACCATTCTTAGATAACCCATTCCATCAGCACCTATAGTATAGGTAGCATCACTAGTACCAGATGTACCCATTCCAGAGCCGCAAGAGCAGCCTGGGGAGCCAGATCTAGTAGTAGACATCGAGCCCATAGATGATGATGAGGAGCCAGAGGATGACCCTAAGGAGCCAGAGTATGTAGCAGAGGATGATCCAGAGGATCCAGAGCCAGCTGATATAGATGATATAGTTGAGGATAATATGATGGTTCCAGAGGACGATATAGAGATAGGAGATGATGAAGTGGTTGAGGTAGCTGAGGAGGATATTCCTGATGAGGAGATTGTTGCACATGAGATACCCATGGTACTTGTATTACCAACATGACCTATAGTATATATGGCAGCCATTGCTAATCTGGCAGCAGAGTGGGTAGCATAGATAGTTATATAATTAGAGGGATTCATGTTAGGACATGCCAAGTTAGTAGAGGCTGTAGCCGTAGTTGGAGGATTCACCGAGATAGTCACTGACATTGTTGAGCCAGCATTCGGTATTAAGGATATGGATGTTAAGGAGATGATGGTGGAGGATTGTGATATTAGAGTAGTAGTTGGAGGTCTCACTGCGCCAGCAGAGGATGATCCACCTGTAGAGATGGACATTGCATAAGAGGATGAGGCACCACTAGTAAGATCAGATACTGACGACTTTTGAGTTAGGATCTGGAGGGGGTTTTAGGTTTTTGTTAGTTTTATCCAGACATGATGTCCACATAATTTTTGGGAGCTTAAGAGATAGCTATTTGACCATAGCTTTGTATAGATGTTTATCAGTAGTAGTAGTAGCATTGTAAATAGCTAACCTTAGTACTTGTATTAGCCTTTGTCCCATGTGGTACTCAACTTGACTAGTGTGTACTATGCGGTACATCTTTTGATGGATATATATATATACGAGCAGTACTTTTGATATATGGGTGGTATGATTGAGTTGTTATATAATGATTAGTACAACTGTTAGTTCTTATTGTTGTTTATCGTTCTATCTTGATTTCTTTCTTCAAGAAGACTTTCAGCTAATCGATAAGTCTCTTGTAGGTACACTTCACACGAGATCACTATGGTTGGACCTAGAAGGAAACCACCGCGATTAGGAGCACCTAATCCTGAGGGCATG
This sequence comes from Hydrangea macrophylla, assembly GCA_033977485.1. Taxonomy (NCBI): domain Eukaryota; kingdom Viridiplantae; phylum Streptophyta; class Magnoliopsida; order Cornales; family Hydrangeaceae; genus Hydrangea; species Hydrangea macrophylla. The sequence goes on along the minus strand of CM066986.1, from coordinate 57,145,214 downwards.
GATCCAACGGGTGTCTTTGAAGACTTCATGTAGAGGATGAAGCATAAAGGGGATACCTACAACCATGCTAACAATCAATTACCTGTCCAATCCCCAGTAGTACCATTTCCGCCAAGACAGACTGGAGATAAACTACTTGAATGTTTTTGCAACTTGTGCCCAAAAAAGTTTGATCAGTTAACCGAGCCATGGAAAGCTGAATAATGGATAAGGGAGATGGAGCTGATATTCGAAGCCTTGGAGTGTAATGAAAAGGATATGTGCCGTCTTGCTACATTTCAGTTGACTTACGCTACTGCCGATTGGTGGGAGGTTGAAAGATCTACAATTGGGATGAACGCTGCAAGAGTGATGCCATAGGAGATGTTTACGGGAAAGTATTTAGAGAAATACTTTTCAAAGGATGAGAAGAATCAACAGGAGAAGAATTTCATGAGCTTAGTCCAAGGAGTTGGAGTGTACGAGAATATACAATGCAATTTGAATGATTGTCTAGATTCACTCTGCACATGATCGACACCCTGCAGAAGAAGGTGAAGAGGTTTTACTAAGAACTGAACCCCCGCTTACACCATATGACGAATGGGTGCCAGAATTAGAGTTTTAAAGGACTAGTGAGACTTGTTATGAGTCTAGAGAAGGATGCCTATCTGGTACAGCAACGATAGATGAACCGACACCAACTTTCAAGGAACTTCCAGCAGAGGAATTTCTAGAACCATCCACCGAGTAATACCCAAGAGCAGAGACCTCAGGGTAATTCTCATGGGAACAAGCGCACCTGGGATAGAGCCAAGAAGTCTCAACAGAATTATCCTCGACCCAACAATATTGCTAGCAGGGACCACAGTCTCAGGCACTGCTTACTGCCTGACAAGCGGGGGTATTTGTAAAATACAACCGCGCTAAAAGAAGAAAATGTACTAAATTATTTCACAATTCCTTTATTTATCTGCAATTTGAATTACAATGCCAGTTTGTGCACAATTTCATTAAACTATGATAAGTTGTTTGTTTTAGCTCTAGTTTGTGCAGATTACTATTGCTGTGTGAAAAATTGGATGAGAAAGATAAAAGGAAGTGCTGAATTGTAATGAAGACAAGTAAAGAATGAAAAGTGAACCTCGATCGATTGAAGAACATTCGATCGATCGAAGATTCGATCGATCGATATTAGCTCAAGCGCTCGAAGACCCCAGAAGTTCAATCGATCGAAAGATGTTCGATCGATTGAACATGGCTTTTATCAGATTATACGCGCACGCAGCAGAGATAGGATTTTATCCCTAAGCATTAGGATTTTAGTATAAATACTCGTATTGTTTACGTCCATAGGGACGCCCACATTAGTTTTCATCAGTTTTTAAAGAGGGAGATAGAGAGTTTACATGTATTTGTAGGTTTAAAAGCTTGGATATTGCCTTTGGATTGGTTTTTCTCTAGTTTAATCAAAGTTTGTCTTTCCAGGTTACTTCTTTATTGTTTATTTATATTTTGCACGTAGTTTATAGTAGCATAATTTGTTAAATTCATAGTTTTGCATGCTAAATAAGTTCACACCATTAGTTTACATAATTTTTATGTTGAAATCACAAACAAACAAGACTTTGATGAACTTTTACGTTAAAAACACATCTGTGATACTCCAGACTATGTCTGAGTAGTCCCCAGGTTGGGAGATCACGATGAAACCTTGATCTCAAGCCTCTGCCATGCAGCAAAATAATTCCTGTGTTCGATCGATCGAAATAGTTGGATCGATCGGACCAGAGACATTGTCGAGCGATCGAAGTCAGTTCGATCGATCGAGGGATGAAGAAGTCCGATCGATCGAAAGTGCATCGATCGATCGAACCTTCTGATTCTTGAGAACATTCTATGCAGTATTCCTAGACTTTCTGCTTTACTGATTTGTTATCAAATTGTCCCCAAACGCTCAGTTTGTCAAAATAGTCCGTAAACTTAAAGCCTCGAGGCATTTTTCTTCAATAAACTTTGCAAACCACCCTCAATGCTAACACCATTGTAGGTGCGAGTCTTAACTATTGTTTCAAACTTAAATGCGATGACATAGTCCCGGTCATGAAAGGACTATGGATTCTTTATCCTAAGAGAGATACGGAATACTGTAGAGAATGTGCTCCATTGAGCTTCAACGTAATTGCATGGTAGATGGCTAGGTCATGGTGGATTCGTGTAATCCCAACATTCCCTTTTAGTAAGAAAAACACGTTTAAAAATATCTCTTTAATTTGTTAGTTAGTTGCTAGACTAATTTAGTTTAATTGCTTTATTTTTAGTAGTTGATAAACTGTGGGACTTTGTGTTCTGCATTCCTTTAAAATTTTGATTTTTATTTTCTTGTTTGGGATTAATCTAAGTTTTTAGTTTAACACCTTCCCTGTGGGATCGACCTGGACTAACCAGATTACTACTTGCACGATTACCTACACTTGGGTATAGCACACAAGCGTACACAGAAAAATTCTCGTGTCAAGTTTTTGGCGCCGTTGCCGGGGAAGGCGACAAGGTAACGCTTCGATTACTTCAATCTATCCTTATCTCTTTCTGTTTTTCTTTTTCTTTCATTTTTTTTAGATTAAAAACTACTTAGGGTCTTTCCCTTTATGTCTGATAATTCCATCGAAGGAATTTACGGAAACCCACTCTATTCATCTAATTCATCTAGTTCTATTAACCCCATAGTTACACCTATTGATTCAATGGCTGATAATCAAAGTGAAAACGGTAATAATGTGGTTGTACCAATCGACGATTCACTTCGTCCTTTGTGCGATCTCATGACACCTGAACACGCGCCTACACCTTGTATTCTCATTCCACCTCATGCAGGCGAATTCCAATTTCACAATGGAATGATTCAACTCCTTCCTACCTTTCATGGAATGGAGAGCGAGAAGGCGTATCTACATGTCAAGGACTTTGAGGATGTTAGTAAAACTTTCTCACAGAATTATCCTGTAGACGTGACACGTCTAATGCTATTTCCTTTCACTCTGAAGGACAAAGCAAAAGCGTGGTTACTCACCTTGAAGCCAAACTCCATCTACACTTGGCATGCGATGAACACTGCTTTTCTAAAGAAATTCTTTCCACCTCGCATGACCACTGAGCTTAAACGACAAATAAACTCTTACAAACAAAAGAGCAATGAAACATTCACCTAAACTTGGGAGCGTTTCAAGGATTTGCTACTCTCATGCCCACATCATGGGTACGAGAAATGGTGAACCATTAGCTACTTTTATGAAGGATTAAATGGTGAAACTAAGAAATTGGTCGAGACCATGAGTTCAGGGCCATTTCTTCGCAAAAACACGGAAGAAGCTGAAGCTCATTTCGAGTGGCTAGCTGAACACGCCCATGAGTGATCAAATTCAGACGATGTCCTACACTCACAGATATCCTGTGTGGAAGAGAAAAGTCTATACCAACTAAAAAGTGAGGATCATCTGATGAACAAGTATGAAGAACTAGTGAAGAAAGTCGAGGAGTTGGGAATGAAAGGAGAGAGTTCTAGGCAGTGTTTGCCTGAAGAACCATGCGGCACATGCAACATGCTGGGACATACTAATCAATACTGCCCTAATGTGCCGTATTTTCAAGAACAAACCCCCCATGGAAATGAATGCCATGCAAGGGTATAGGGGGCGGGGAATTCCTACAATAATTATAATTCACAAAATAATAATAATAGATGGAATCACCCCGGGTTTGATTGGAAAAACAATGCTGGGACCCAAAACCAATATCAACAACAACAACCCTATAATAACAATAATCAATATCAAGGGCAATACAACAGGCAGTCCCAGCCATTCCATCAAGATAGAGCAAATAACTACAACCAAGCTCAACCCTCTAATAATCAACAAGCAAATGTTTACATGCCACCTCACAAAAAGGTGCAAGAGGAAGATCCACTCTTTAACGTGAATTTAACACAACAGTTAATTCAAATGATGAGTAAAATGTCCGCGACATTAGAGAGAATGGATGCACGTCAAGAGGGGTCGAGTGGAACATTTCCTGCTCAACTACTTCAAAACCCTAAGGGATACAACAATGGTCCCCCTAATCATGAACAGGCAAAAGCCATGACAACTTTGAGAAGCGGCAAAGTCATAGGGCAAAACACGCCTCTCTCTACCCATGAAGAGGATGAAGAGGATGAAGTGGTGGATAAAAATAAACCATCTACTCAAAAGGAGGAGCTGTCTACTAATAACAAAGCATTAGAATCAAGTGAGGACACTCCTAAAGAAGTAGAAGAAGTTGAGAGAAGGCCTGGAAAGGAGCCTATCAAGGATGAATTACCTAAATGCCCTTTCCCCGCGCCTTATCCTCAAAGGCTCAAGAAACCCCAAAACGAGGTAAAGAATCAGGAGTTTTTGGAGTTGTTCAAATAAGTCAAAATTAATCTCCCGCTCCTTGATGCAATCAAACAAGTGCCTGCCTATGCTAAGTATCTAAATGACTTATGCACGGTAAAGAGGAGGCAAAGTGTGAAGAAACACGCTTATGTCACTTGCCAAACAAGTGTAATCATTCAAAATGAATTGCCTCCAAAGCTTAAAGACCCTGGCACCCCAACTATTTCGTGTAGAATTGGGAATCAAAGGATAGACAACGCACTCCTTGATTTAGGAGCTAGCGTAAACTTGCTGCCATATTTAGTATATAAACAATTAGGGTTGGGTGAACTCAAACCCACCTGAGTTGCATTACAATTGGCGGATAGGTCAGTCAAATATCCTAGAGGAATACTGGAAGACGTTCTGGTACAGATTGATACATTTGTTTTTCTGGTCGATTTTGTGATTCTGGACACTGAACCTGCGTCAAATCCATGTTCACAAATCCCGGTGATTTTTGGACGTCCATTCCTCAACACTATTGATTCCACAATCAAAATAAGGAGTGGCATCATGACCATCGTATTTGGGAACATGACTTTAAATGTCAAGATTTTTTCAAATCCCCGACCCGAAGAATACGAGGACGAAGAAGAGGTTAACTTCATCAAAACAGTCATCGAGGACGAGGCTAATCTTGTAGAATACAAAGATCCTTTGGAGGTAGTTGTGTCACAATTCGATGCCACTTATCAACCTAACAATTCTACCCCATTGGACGCTGCTCTAAATCATGACTGCCTCATGATGGAAACTAAAGAGGAAGATAGAGCTGAATGCATGTGGGTCACACCATATGAACCCTTGCCTCCAAAAATGAAGTTAACCATGCCTTCGAACTTTCAGTTTCCTGATTTGGAATTAAAGGAGCTTCCAAAAGAGCTCAAATACGCTTTTCTAGGGACTAAAAAGACTTATCCTATGATAATCTCATCCACGTTGAACTCTGAACAAGAGGATAAGTTAATTTAAATGCTTAAACAGCCCAAGGGAGCATTGGGGTGGACTATTGCCAACCTAAAAGGCATAAGCCCATCTATTTGTACCCATAAGGTATATCTGGAGGAAGATGCTAAACCTTCGCGACAAATGCAAAGGCGTCTGAAATCCTAATATGCAAGAAGTCGTGAAAAAGAAAGTCTTAAAACTTCTTGACATTGGGATTATATATCCTATCTCTAATAGCTCTTGGGTTAGTCCAACCCAGGTGGTGCCAAAAAAGGAGGGTATAACAGTTATCCCAAACAAAGATGGCGAGTTAGTACCAACACGCATCCCCACTGGATGGCGGATGTGTATTGATTACCGAAATTTAAATACTGTGACCCGGAAAGACCACTTTCCATTGCCATTCATGGATCAAATGCTAGAAAGAGTGGCGGGTCATAAATTTTATTGCTTCTTGGACGGATATAGTGGCTACAACTAGATTGAAATTGCTCCTGAAGATCAGGAGAAAACGACTTTCACTTGTCCGTTCGGTACATTCGCCTACCGTCGTATGCCATTCGGTTTATGCAATGCACCTGCCACTTTTCAGCGGTGCATGTTAAGCATATTTAGTGATATGATTGAACAGACACTCGAGGTCTTTATGGACGACTTCTCAGTGTTTGGCCATAGTTTTGATGACTGCCTAGAAAACCTTGAGAATGTGTTAGCGAGATGCGAGGACAAACACTTAGTACTAAACTGGGAAAAGTGTCACTTCATGGTCACCAAGGGAATTGTCCTCGGCTACATTATTTCTGATAAGGGTATCCAAGTCGATAAAGCAAAAATCAATATAATTTCAAATCTACTTGTCCCTTGTACAGTCGAGACATCTGATCTTTTCTGGGACATGCTGGATTCTATCATCGCTTTATCAAGAATTTTAGTGCGATCTCCCGACCACTATATCAACTGTTGGCTAAAGACATGCCATTCGAATGGTTGGAGGACTGTCAAACATATTTTGATGCACTAAAAGAACACCTTACCTCCGCACCGATAATACAGGCACCTGACTAGAGTTTACCGTTTGAGTTAATGTGCGATGCTAGTGACTATGCCATTGGCGCAGTTCTAGGACAGAGGAAGGATAACAAGCCTTATGTAATCTACTATGCCAGCCGAACACTCACCGAAACTCAAATGAATTATACGACTACCGAGAAAGAGCTACTGGCAATAGTCTTCGCTCTGGACAAATTCAGGTCTTATCTGATAGGGTCCCCAATAGTCTGTTTTACAGACCACTCGGCCCTCAAGTACCTGTTATCTTAGAAAGATGCGAAACAGAGGCTTATCCGCTGGATACTCCTACTTCAGGAATTTGATATCACTATTAAGGATAAAAAAGGAGTAGAAAATGTGGTCACCGATCATTTATCTCGGTTGACATTACTGACAACACTGAGCCCGTACCAATAAAAGATGACTTCCCATACGAGCAACTGATGGCTGTCTCCAGTTTGCCTTGGTACGCATATATAATAAATTACCTTGTTACAGGGGAGACCCTAAGTCATTGGTCAAATCAGGATAAGAAAAGGTTCCTTTCGTTCGCATGCCATTTCTTTTTTGATGATCCTTACTTATTTAAGTATTGTGCTGATCAGGTCATCAGGCATTGCGTTCCGAATGAGGATATAACTGTAATTTTGGCTTCTTGTCATTCTGAAGCCTGCGGTGGCCATTTTACCTCCCAAAAGACCGCACACAAAGTATTGCACAACGGCTTCTATTGACCCACTGTGTTCAAAGATGCCTATGCTTTTTGTAAATCATGCCAGCGATGTCAAAAGCTTGGTACAATTTTGAAAAGGAATTCGATGCCCCTAACTCCCATAATCACAATTGAAATATTCGATTGTTGGGGCATAGACTTCATGGGCCCGTTTCCTAAATCTAATAACTGTGAATATATACTTCTGGCTGTGGAATATATATCAAAATGGGTAGAAGCAATACCGACGAGACGCAATGACCATAAAACGGTAATGTCCTTCCTTAAGGAAAACATCTTATCGCGTTTCGGAACCCCAAAAGCTTTAATAAGTGACCAAGGCAAACACTTTTGCAATAGGCCTTTGGAATCACTACTCAAGAAATACGGGGTGAATCACAAGATCGCGCTAGCCTACCACCCACAAACAAACGGGCATGCAGAGTTGGCTAACCGTGAAATCAAGCATATATTAGAAAAGACGGTTAGTTTCAACAAAAAATACTGGGCTTACAAACTGACTGATGCTCTTTGGGCGTACCGTACTGCCTACAAGACAAATCTGGGAATGTCCCCATGTAGTCTAGTGTATGGTAAGGCATGTCACCTCCCCGTTGAAATTGAGCACAAAGCATATTGGGCGACACGCTCATTAAATTTCGACATTAAAGAAGGAGGTCATCTCTGGAAACTCTAGTTGGCGGAACTGGAGGAAATCCGTCGAGATGCATATGACAATGCTAAACTTCATAAGGAAAGGTTGAAGGCTCGCCATGATAGAACAATTTTTCGAAAATCTTTCGAACCTGGACAGAAAGTTTTACTATACGATTCGCGCCTTCATCTCTTCCCAGGAAAACTCCGATCTCGGTGGACAGGACCCTTCACAGTCAAATCTGTCTTTCCACATGGGGCCGTTGAGTTATTTAATCCTAAGAACGACGGAAGTTTCAAGGTCAATGGCCAAAGGTTAAAACCGTTCTTAGAGGATTTCCAACCAGAGGTCGAGCACATCCAACTGGATGAGCCCGACTATGCCTCAACCTAGAACGCTCAAGTGCATTTTAACAATGTTGTTGTACTTTTTCTTTTACTGTTTCTTGTTGTGTTTTGTTCTTTTGTTTATCTCTATCTTTTTGAGTGTGACCTTGATCGTAATTTGCTATTCCATTTCTATCTCCTGCAGGCTGTCCAACATGAGAGATGACGATGTTCACTCGATAGGGTCATGGGCTGATTCAGAATATCAAAACCCACCGTGGACTGCTGATGAAATAGCATTCTGCTTATCTCCATTCCAAGGACCAGGGGTGGAAGACGTCGTTGACCTAACCCACGAATACATCCCATACGATCCTGCTCTCCTCCAGATCAACCCATTTGAGCACATGGAACTCCCTGAAGAGGAGGGAGAACCAGAAGGATATGTTGTGTGGGAAGTCGATGACGCTTTGATGGAACAGTGGGAAAATGACTCAATGTGGGAGCCATGGGAAGAAGAGGACTTACAGGATGTGGTGCCAGAACGCCATAATGCTGTATTCACATATGTTGACGACTTCCTGGTCATCCAAGTGGTTCCCTACATTTATGTGCACTTGAGTTATTTGTTGTTCCGGCTTCAATGCCCTCTACCTGCCAGTGCACCTGGGAATATCAGGCCAATAGTGAGGTTAATTCTTGGTCACATTCCTTTCTTTTTCTTTTCACTTTGTTTATTTCTTTCTGTTAGTTCTTTCCCTTATTCTAGTTTATTTATTTCTTGTTTTCCTTGTTGTTTTCCTTTGTCAGGAATATCACTATGAATCCAACATTTCCACCACTGTTCCTTCTACATCAGTTGTTCCACGGGATTGGACCATACGTCCGGCCCCCGGCTACTCCGTCGCAAGAGGAAAGTCTGATGCCAAATCACACGCCGTTATTGCTTTCTCCATCCGGATCACCTCCTATACGTGCAATCAATTCTTTGGATAGTTCAGACTTGCTTAATGATGCCCTGGATGCCTTCCGGTTATTTTGGAAAAGGGAATCAGCAAATTTGGACCCCACATTCGGAGCTTTGGCAGAGACAGACATTATGGAAGAAGAAATGTTCATGCTTAAACAATAGTGCTACACTTCAATTGTATTCTGTCATTTTCATCTTTCTTTCATCAATTGAAGTGTATTCCTAGACAATGTTTTTAGTAGTTTCAATTTCTTTTATTTGTTTCTATTTTAGTAAGGTTTTACATACCATGTGGGGACAATAACATTGCAAGTGGATGCTATTATAAAGATTTATTTTTATAAATTTGCAATTTTCTACTATGAGGATGATATTTTTGGCTTACATGTTCTGTCAATGAACTGCTTTTATGCTATTCTGTATGTCCAGACCTATGTGGGTTAGTTGGGGGTGTATAATTTCTTAATTCAGGGAAATTGTAAAATTTCTAAGTTCGATCGATCAAATGTACCTCGATCGATCGAGAGTATCATAACCTCGAGCGCTTCAACAGGGTTCAATCGATCGAAGGTTCGATCGATCGAACCATCTCGAGCGATTGAGACCTATTTTTAAACGAGGCGTCGTTCAGAAGCTTCTTCAGTCTCTCTTCATCTCCCTAAATCTCAATCGCTCAAAGACAGAAGGAGACTCACACGATTTTGGACCTCCTACTTACAGCTACTTCAATTGAGGAGTACCTGGTCCCCCTGATCATCATTGGCATCACCGTCATCCTCTACTCGGTGCGTCTCTTGAGGTTAGGCCCTGAGGACCCCCTCGTTGTTCTTTCCATTTCAAATTCGTATGGGGGTGCCCCCCATTGGTTATTTTACTCTTTGTCGTTGTCTTGTTGTATTTTATGTTTGCGAGGCCCTTTTCCGTTCTCAATGCTCAAGACTGCCACTTCGCTGTGTCCGATCAATCAAACTGGGTTCGAACGATCGAACCCAGCATCTTTTCAATCGATCGAACAAGTCTCGAGCGATCGAACCTGCGATTTTCTCGAGCGATCAAACATGCTTCGATCGATCGAAGTGTGACAGTTTCATTTTCTTTACTGTTTTTCTTGTTTCTAATGCTTTCTCTGTTTGTTTCTTCTATTTCAGGGCTTTACAATGAACCCTATCACAGGGTATCACAAGTTCAAGTCTTTTAACCTAACCATACCCGACCCTATACCCGATCACGGGTTTAGAAATGAAGAAGACCGGGTATGGTTCACTAGATACTTCTAGTCGCGAAAGGTTATGATCGAGCAACCTCTTGAGACTGCCTGGCTTTCTACTCCGTGGTATCTTGCCCGGATACGCTCCATGCCATAGTGGTACACGCTCTTCTCCCAGCCAAAACAAGTTAATCTTTCCTGAATTCGGGAGGCGTGTGCGATGATGGTCAGGGATCCAGTTGCTCCGTTCACTCTTGGATCATTTTTTTGAGGTCGGGAGATCATTTTTAGTCCGGCCACTGTCTCCACTGCTCTTGGGGTACCTGACGTACCTGATTGTGTTTGTCCACATCACCCCAACACACCGCTGCTCTCCCTGATTATAATTATCAGAGAGATCACTGGGGGTACGGTGCTCTTCATGGTTGGGATGGCGAGGCCCTTATTCCTGACTTCTACCTCACGGATAATTATCATATGTTGCACCTCGCCCTCAGCAATTGCCTCTTAGTGACATCTTATCGGGAGAAGATTGCAGCATGGTATGCACGTGTGTTATATGTGATCGGGACACGGCAGCCATTCTGTTTCTCTCGCCTTTGCATTGATTTCATGAGGCACCCCACACGATACATTTAGGACAAGAAGCACTTGAAGGGTGCTTGGGCCATTCATCGAGTCATTGAGCAGGCAGGACTACTTCCATTGGCGGATGATGTGGCTGCCCAGTCTCGCAGTCATTTTGGTGAGACTGCTTCCCGCCGGTCTGATGCGCAAAAGAGAAAGAGGCGGGGTAAAGGCAAGGCAAAGGTTGGCGAGAAGAGGAGGAGATGAGGAGGCACCGATACGGAGGGTGCTGCTTCTAGGACGCTGTAGACACCCCAATTTTGACCGACCGCCGAATTTAGGAGAGTGTCACCTCCGTATCCGATGATGACAAGGACCGGAAGATTCGAAGTATTCCAAGCTCTTCAGAAAATCCTCTAAACGCGATAAAATTTCACAGAAAGAAGAAAAAACCAGGTATTTAGGTGAAATCAGGTATAAAACACAATTTTCGGAAAAGATCTTCAAAAATAAATTGCTTTGAGAAAAAGGAAGACCTAAAAAGGGGAAGTTCTGCAAAAAACGGCACACGGAAGATTTCCGCGGCATTTAGTGAATGCCGAGCGGCACTCACTAAGTACCGAACGGCATTCAGTGAGTGTCGGCCCGGCACTTACTGAGTGCCGCCAACATTTTCTGACTGCCGTTTGCTTTTAAAGTCCGTATTTTGCACTGCAATACGTATGTGTATGCGGATAAAAACAAAAAAACTGATAAAGCAAGACTGACAAAAATGCGGCAACCCATTAATTGTCGCGGCATTTGATGAGAGCCGTGCGGCAATCACGTAGTGCCGGAGCGGCAGTCATGGAGTGTCGCAGCGGCAGTCACGGACTGCCGCACAGCTTTTTGGACTGCCGCCCTGGGTAGCAGTCTGCCTAATTTCAGAAAGTACGCATTGTACCACCAAATGAGAGATTTACACCTGTTTTTTGCTCCGAAATTCACTGAAAATACTTGGTAATTTTGCCTATAAAAGATAAGGGATCTTCCTTGGAAGAGAAGAGGTGAGAATACAAGAGAGAACTACCACTACATCAACATATTTTGGGGAGAAAAGAGAAGAGAGTTTAGAGAATTAGGAAGAAGAGCTTGGAAGATCTTCAAAGAGAAGAGAACTTTGAGGATAATTTGGAGGTGATCCTCTATGCCATAGATTGTTTGTTTACTCTTTTTCTTTTGAACTTCTAATCCTAAAATCTCTTGTTATTTTTGTTTATCTAATAAGCCTAGGACTCTCTATTTCCAACTCTCCCTTCTATTTCTTTGTATATGTTCTTCTCTTGAGAGTCTTGGAGATCTTCAATATCTCTCTTGATCTCTTGATTATGATCCTTTGAATCCCATGTAAAGCTTATACTCTACATGAGAGTCAAAATTTGATCATCACTTTGTTTCATATAGATGGAGCCAAGTCCATACTCATGACTTGGATCCTCTAAACTTGGTATCTCATGAAGTCATTTCCTTATTCTCTTTGAAACTTAGGAGCATTAGTCATGTCTTTATCTCCCATGACCATCAAATGGTAGGAGAAAGTGTTCCTTTTTGAGTCTAAGCCCATCTCCATGGTTTAGAATCCTCATTTTGAGATTTCATGAAGTCTAATCATACTTCATTTGAAATCTAAAAATACAAAGGTCTTTAGCCTCCAATGACCATCAAAAGGTAGGAGGAAATGGTTTAGTTTAAGTCCAACTTCATGGTTTAATGGTTGGGGTTAACAAATAAAATTGAACTTGACAAATGAAAACAGTGAGTTCGTACACTATTTTTGATCAAAGATTTTTAGTTCAAAATCTAACCATTGAAATCAAGTGAAACCAATGGGAAAGTGTCAATAACACAATGTTCTTCCACTGTAATTTTTGTTTTAAGGTGGTTTCATGTTTAGAGTGGTTTGGTCATGAGTTTTGTGAAGTAACAATAATCTGTCCAGATTTTCAGAACAGCAACACTCTTTTCAAATAAGCAAATCAGAGTTCTAATAAAGTGTTTGAGACCCAAAATAATTTTTTCTATGAGGTTCAACGTGTTAGGAAGATACTCTAAAAAGAACTAAGCATTTCGGAGCTTTTTGTTATTTTTAAAAAATCAAACAATATCTCTGGACAGAGAGTTATACATCTCTGAGTGATGTCTGGTGTTTGTCCTTTTCCCAGAAATCTAACCGTTGAAACTTTGATTTTCTTTTTGATTCGGAAACTAGACTCACAGAGGCATCTTGTGTCCAAAATTCACTGACATCAAACCATAGGAGACGTGCTTTTTGATTTCTTTAAGCTCTGGTCTGCTCTCTGCAATTTTCACAATTTTATGACACATTTGACTAACTTTGTAAATAATGGTCCAAATGACTTTTCTATGATATAAGGCTCAAACCATGTTTTTAATAATGATTAGTTAAGCTTGGATTCAAAGTTAAAGAGTATTTCATAGTTTATCTTTGCCCATGTATATATTCATCCATATGGTTTGGCACTTGTAATTAGGACTTATTTGCTTTAGATTTGAGTACATTTGATAGACTTAAGCTAGAAATTCAAGGTTGTTATTTCTAACTTCGCCGCTTATATATCATGTGCACTAACCTTTGTTTTGTAGCGCCATTGAGGTACGATTCCTCAGTCCCTCTCTAGTTTATTGAATTTTTTGATTTTATTTGATTTTCGACCTCATGTGCGACACCTCAGAATTAAGATTTGCCTTGTGTGTATATGTGATTAGAGACTTTCTTTAGGACTTTCTTTTGTGTGTATGCATTGCACGTTTAATATCGCTGCTGGATCCCGGGTAAGCTCTCTTGTTCCCTAGTGCACATCATATTGCTTGCTATTTGAATTACATGGCTTTTGAATGATATTTTATCAATTGCAATTTTACACCCCTTTGGACATGCTTTTGTGATGTATATTATATATATGTATTATTTGAGGGCACATTGAGATTAATAAATTTGATTAAAAGGATGTTGAGTAGAGGCCTATCGCAAGATAGGATGAGAGAGGGTGTTTTAGTCCGACGGGCTCCTTCCTCTCTCATTCCATAATCCCCGGACCCAATTAATCTCTGGTTTCTAAAAGATCAGTTTGCTTTTAAAATGGTTTCTTAATTTTTCCTTTTAAAAAATTAAGTGGCGACTCATTTGTTTTGAATTTGAAATTTTGGAAAAGAATTTTAAAAGAAAAGCTGTGGGTAGAAAGAAAATCTGCGATATCCACAATCTGGCGACTCTGCTGGGGATCGAACCCAGAATCTCTGGTTTCGCAGACCAGAATTTTTTGATTTTGGGTTCACTTGAGGATTAGACTTGAAAAATGTCCTTTTAATCGAATTTATTAATCTTTGTGTGCCTGTTGCATTTCACTTGCACGTCCAGCCAGTCGATCGCACGGAACTATGACCTTGGAGGCTCGGGGCAACCCGGTCGGTCAAGTCATCATGGGACTGTGTGATCACCCTTGATCTCGTACCATGATTTGGTATATAAAGCATCCTATCGGGTGTGTGTCAAGGGTCCCTTATTTGACCAAAACCCAGCCTTTGCATGATAGTTTCTGTAGAACCTTTCAATCTTAGGAAATCAATTCTTGATTAGGTCTCATATGCTAGGGAGCTTTGTTTGCCCGGAGGGGATTATTTGAGATGATGACGATACTTGCTTGATAAAAGATGTATAACATTTTAATCACCTTTAGCAAATTCCCCTCATGTTCTGCGACATTTGGAGAACAAGCCGAACCTTGATTATAAGATTATATTTCTTATATCATGTCTAGTTGAGCATCATTGACCTTGTATGTATCCAAATTCATGGAAAGTACGGTGATAATCCGGTCATGTGATCCCCCTACCCAAAGGTTTTTCTCAAGGTTTTCGATTACCTTTTCAAAAAATATTTTCCTCTTTTCAATTAAAAATTCCCAAATTACCCTTGTTAAGGCATATTTCACTTGATCATCTTTAAAATAAAAATTCAAAAATCCTTGAAAATTATTTTGGTAGAAGAATGTTCTCAAAAAGCACTCTCAAGGATTGTTTTCAAAAGCCTTTTTTTTTAACTACCCAAACAAAAAAATGCTTTTCAAATAGATTTTGAAAATTTCGAAATGACCAACCTCTGAGAAGTTAGTAGGGATCACAATGAAAGGAGAAATCAGCACACTTGACATGGGTGAAGATTTTATGTGCTTATGTGCTTATGTGTTAGGATTAGGACTTTTCTTTTCTTTTGGCATATAGAGTAGGCACACACGCACACATGCATTGCATCCGCATGACATGCGTCGACATAAAAAGAAAGGAGGGCTTTTACTTTACCAAAATCTTTTGAGGCAAAATACATAGGTTTTAATAAAAAATAATAATAATAATAAAATTTTAAAAATCTGCTGTAGGAGCAAAAATAGCATCCGGATCAAGTCAAGCCTGGTTTAGGGACCCCACAGCAAGGCTAGTAAGGGGAGGACGCGCTGACATGGCCGAAGAGAGAAACAACGAAGAAATGTCCGATTTAAAGGTACTAGTAGAACAGCAAGCAGAACAAATGAGGCGACAAGCTGAAAACATGAACCGCATGATGGGGATGATAGAAGAACTGAACCGCCGACCACCGCATATGATCCCACCTGTTATGGACCCACCTTTGGGACGAGGGGAAGGAGATTGGTTTGATGATCAGGAGGCCCAATGGACCGATGCATTGCGGGCCAACAGAGACAGAGAGAAAGCTGAGAAGGAGAAGCAACTGACCGAGAAAATAGAAAAGTTGGAAAGGGTGATGCGTAAAGCTCAGGGGGTTGATACCTATCTGATGGAGTTAGAAGGCCTGTATGACGGGGTCCACGAAACGCTGCCCGCCGGGTTCAAAATGCTAGTTTTTGATAAGTTTGATGGCACCGGGAATCCTCGCAGTCATATCCGGATGTGCATAGGAGCTTTTCAGCCTAGCGGTCTAAGCACTACCATGATGGCCGTTCTATTTCAGCAAACCTTGACAGGAGATGCTCTATCATGGTACCTTACACTTGAGCCAAGCAAAACCAGGGTTTGGGAAGAAGTCGTAAATCATTTGTGGCCCAGTATGAGTACAATCAAGACCTGGACGTCACTGTCCGAGATCTAGAAACAACCAGGCAAGGGAACAAAGAATCATTTGCTGAGTATCTGAGTCGATGGAGAGGGAAAGCCGCAAAGATGGTACAGAGGCCATCAGAAAAAGACCAGATCCGAATGTTGATGAAAAACCTGCAGCCAGTTTATCAGGAGAAGATGAGGTTTCAGTCAATCAACACTTTTGCCGAGGTGTTTGATGTGGGAACAAGGATTGAAGATGCGATTCAGGAAGGAGTAATCAAGAAAGAACAACAACCAAATCGGTATCGGAGACCCAGTTATGGATCAAATGGAGGGCATTCGGGGGGTAACTCTGGCCCCACCGATGTTAATGCACTTAGCGAGCCAGAGAGAAAATTCGATATCACCAGAAACCATCCGAGAGGAGGAGGAGATAAGCCACCAAGAAAATTCTCAGATCTGGGAGTATCATTGTCAACCGCTCTTGACAGGCTGTTAGCGAAAGGGCATCTCCGTCAGTTGGAACCACGACCTCTGCCAAGTCTGCTTCCGCCAAATTTCCAAGGGGACCTCTTCTGCAAATTTCATCAGCAGAAAGGCCATTCAACGGACCGGTGCATGAGGCTAAGGCATGAAATCCAAGACCTCATCGACAATAAAGTGATATCCGAACCGCCTGCCAAAACCCCTAATGTCACCAAGAATCCTCTGCCAAACCATCATGCTCTGCCGCCGCCGCGGGGCCTTTATTTCTTGGGGATAGAAGAAGCAAACTTTGATCCATCTAGGCTAATCACTAAGTCTGGGGCACCGAGAAGACCATACCTGCTGCCTAAGGACTTAACGATCTGTGCTTTGGAGGATCAGCTAGGGAAAAATGAAATGGGGAAGTCAGATTGGTGGATCCAAGAGAGCGACGATCAAGACGTGAGCCGGGTGGAGGATGACCTTTGGTACGAAAGCCACAAGGAGCAGAGGTGTTAGAGAGTACTTTGAAAGTTAATTCGGAAATCGATAATCTATGGATGAGAGAAGAATTCAGTCACTTGACCTGGTCAGGCAGACACTTCAAGCCGCACGAACTGGAGGAAGATCACCCCGGGAAAGATCTAGACAAGGGAAAGGGTAAGGTTGATGAAGAAGCAGGGGAAGACAGGGTCCTGAAATAGTTGAAAAAGACTCAGGCTAACATCACTATTTGGGGGTTGCTGATTGCCTCCAAACGTCACAGGCAGGCGGTTCTAGATGCTCTGAACCAGTCTGACGTATCTATCGACACCACCCCGGAGGATCTCATAGGACTGATCGGCAAGATCCCAACTTCGACTATTACCTTCTCGTCAAATGACCTGCCTCCGGGAGGGCCCGTGCGCAACAAACCGTTATATGTCACCGTCGAATGCTTAGGGAACGTCGTGCCTGCTTGCCTGGTAGACAATGGATCAGCCCTCAATGTATGTCCTTTCCGAACAGCTAAGCGAATGAGTCTAGACGAGTCAACGTTTGCACCATCTGAGCAAAGGGTAAGAGCCTACGATAATACCTAGAGAACAGTTATGGGGATAGTCCTTCTTCGTCTCACTGTTGGCCCTTGTGAAAAAGAAATTGAGTTTCAGGTCATTGACATACCCGCTTCCTTCAATCTGCTATTGGGGAGGCCTTGGTTGGACAGTTTGGGGGCCATACCATCAACAATCCATCAGAAGGTTAAATGCATTTGGGAGAATGAAGTCCGTGATATCCTCGGGGATAGTTGGAATCAGTTGACCGAAGCATCATCTAGCGCGCTGGTTTTAGAACTTCAATTGCAAAAAGAAGAAGCGAAGATGGGAGGGTTCGAGTTTATCAGCATGTTGGAAGAAGGAAAGCCGAGAGAGTTTCTACCGCTCCATTTTGATCAGCATGCCAGTCCAGTGGTCGCAGGGATCATGAAGAAGATGGGCTTCTTTCCGGGATTGGGATTGGGAAAGAACCTTCAGGGCCTGCCTGAGTTTCCAAGAATTCCTACTCAGACTCACACTCACGGTCTGGGGTATCAGCCGACGAAGAAGGAACTAAGGGCAAAGAAGAAGGCTTTCGATGCGCCAATGGACCCTTATCCGAAAACACTCAACGGTTGCTTCGTGAAAGAAGGAGAAGATTTCCCCTTCTGTGGCTTCCCGGAGCCTTGGATGGACCAGAAGGACAAAAGTCTAAAGCCGGGGTTCGATATCTTTTTCTCCCATGAATTCTCCAAATACAAAGACCCGTTTTTGCAAGTGCCTAAAAAGTCTGCTGCCGTCAACGATTGGGTTGGTGTACTAGATGGACCGGTCATGCAGAATCTGTTGAGCAAGGAAGGGGTAAAAGCCGAAGGAAAAGGGGAAGAAGACAAGGGCCTGGAAGTCAAGCTCGAAGAAGGGAGTGATGAGGATGCGCCGGAAGAGGAGCCGAAGCCAGGAAAAGAAGAAAAGAAGGAATCCGAAGGGTTGCCAGGTTGTAGCACTATGGAACTCAAGCAGGGAATCAACAAAGAGTGGGTCTTTGAGTCTAGTGATAAGTATCCCCCTCACCCAGAGTCTGTAATGGCCCAAATGAGGCGTCTTACTATTGCTATGTCTGTTGTAATCACTCCTAACAAAATCAATAAAAGTATGACTGATTCCGCCTACTCGAATGCGCTTAATGAATGTGATGAATGTGATGATCATGGAATACCTAATGAATTGCAAAAGTTAATTGAAAAAGAAAAAGAATCTGCATGTAAAATCATTGAGGACACTCTAACGATTAATCTAGGAAATGAAAATAATCCTCAAAATGTCTTTATCGGCTCAACACTTAGCAATGAAGAAAGCAAAGAACTAATCAATCTATTAAATGAATTCAAAGATGTTTTTGCATGGTCTTATAACGATATGCCAGGTATTGATCCAAAGATAGTCCAGCACCACATCCCTCTCTTTCCCAATTCAAAACCTATAAAACAGAGATTGAGGCGAATGAGGCCAGAATGAGCACTTAAAGTAAAAGAGGAGGTTGAAAAGCAGCTAAAGGCTGGATTCTTGATGGTCACCGAGTATCCAGAGTGGATTGCCAACATTGTACCTGTCCCAAAGAAGGATGGTCGTGTTAGGGTTTGCGTTGACTTTCGAGATTTAAACAAGGCAAGCCCTAAAGACGATTTCCCATTACCCCACATCGATGTGTTGGTCGATAACACTGCGAGACATGAGCTTCTATCTTTCATGGATGGATTCTTTGGGTATAACCAAATCCTCATGGCACCCGAGGATAGGGAGAAAACCACATTCATCACTCCGTGGGGGACATACTGCTATAGGGTCATGCCATTCGGACTTAAGAATGCAGGTGCGACCTATTAAAGGGCTGCCACCACTTTACTGCACGACATGATCCACAAAGAGGTGGAGGTGTATGTGGACGATATGATTGTGAAGTCCAAAGAGAGAGGAGGGCACCTAGAGGCTTTGAGAAAATTCTTTGGGAGATTGAGGGAGTTTAAGATGAGGCTAAACCCGCAGAAATGTACCTTCGGAGTTACCACAGGGAAGTTGTTAGGGTTCCTTATTACCCAAAGGGGGATCGAAGTAGACCCAACCAAGATAAAAGCCATAACCGAAATGAACCCACCAAAAAATGAGAAGGAACTGAGAGGGTTCTTGGGGAGAATACAGTTCATCAGCCGCTTCATTTCCAAACTCACCTTGACCTGTGACCCATTGTTCAAACTGCTTAGAAAAGGAGAAAAATTCAAATGGGACGCCCCTTGCCAACAAGCCTTCGACAAAATCAAAACCTACCTCCAAAACCCACCTGTCCTGTCACCACCTTCACCTGGGAGACCCCTGTTACTTTATCTCTCTGTGTCCGAAGGTTCGATGGGGTGTATGTTGGCCCAAGAAGAAAAAGAGGGGCACGTGGAGAAGGCCATTTATTACTTGAGCAAGAGAATGATCGAATATGAGTTGAAGTACTCGCCCTTGGAAAAAGCCTGTTGGGCCTTGGTTTGGTGTACCCGTCGCCTTCGCCACTACATGCTAGCATTCCCTGTGATCCTGATATCCCGAATGGACCCACTAAAATATCTATTCGAAAAACACGTCTTGACCTGTAGGATTTCCCGTTGGACCATGATGTTGGCTGAGTTCGATATCAAATATGTCACTGCCAAGTCCGTGAAAGGGAGGGCTGTCACTGAGTTTTTAGCCGATCTCGCTGTAGAATCCGAGGACGAAGGAGAATTCAGGTTCCCGGATGAGGGAATAATGGAGGTAAAGGAGGAGTTGTGGAAAATGTACTTCGATGGAGCAGCCAACCAATTAGGTTACGGAGTTGGAATCATTCTCATAGCACCCGATGGGACCCCTACCCCATTAGCTGTCAAACTCAAATACGACTCAACCAACAATACCGCGGAGTACGAAGCCTGTATAATTGGGATAGAAGCGGCCTTGGCTTTGAAATTCGGACGAATTAATGTCTTCGGAGATTCCAATTTGATCATATCCCAGGTCCGGGGAGATTGGAAGGTAAAGCATGAGAAACTGAGACCTTACCATGATTACCTGGAAAGTCTAAAAGCACAATTTCAAAAGATTTCTTTTTACTACCTCCCTCGTGAAGAAAACCAATTAGCCGACTCATTGGCTACCTTGGCCACGATGATCCAAATCCCCTCCAAAACTACCATGATCCCGCTATCCATAGAAGTAAGGAAACAACCGTCGTTTGAAATAGTCGCAGCCGTGGAAGACGAAGAGGAAGTACCGTGGTATGAGGATGTGTGGAAGTTCATTAAAGAAGGAGAATACCCCGAAGGAGCCTCAGAAAAGGATAGAAAGGCAATTCGGCGGTTCACCGCTCAATTTGTGATCTATGCAGATAAGCTATGGAAGAAATCCGACACCGGGTATAATCTAGAGTGCCTATATGGAAGGGAAGCTAAGAGAATGATGGAAGAAATACATGAGGGAGTGTGTGGGCCCCACATGAATGGGCACATGCTAGCGAAGAAGGTTATCCGACAGGGATACTATTGGACAACCTTGGACAAAGACTGTTGTGAATATGTTAGAAGGTGTCACAAATGCCAGATTCATGCAAATCTAATGCACACTCCGCCGTCACAGCTTTATAGCATGACCACCCCTTGGCCGTTTTCCGTATGGGGGATCGACATCATTGGTGAGATAGTTCCAAGGGCTTCCAATGGGCACTGGTACATAATCGTGGCAATTGATTATTTTACAAAGTGGGTAGAGGCAGCCTCGTATGCAACTTTGAAAGCCAAAGATGTGGTAAGTTTCATCGAGAAAAACATAATCTGCAGGTATGGGGTCCCGAATGAGTTTATCTCCGATCATGGCAGTCATTTCCAGGGGGAAGTTATCCCGCTCTTGGAAAGGTATAAGATCACTCGTCACCAATCATCCCCGTATAGGCCTCAGACGAATGGAGCAGTAGAAGCTGCAAACAAAATGTTAAGGCAATCCTGGGGAAAACGATGGATACATATAAAGATTGGCATGAAAAGCTGCCATTTGCTTTGTGGGGTGACACGAGAATTTTCTTGTGCGCTCTTGTGCAATACCCAAGTGTAGGTAGACGTGCAAGTAATATCTGGTAAGACCAGGTCGATCCCACAGGGAAGGTGTTGACCTATCGAATTAGACTAACCTCTAAAGAAAACAAAATAAAATAACTAAGGTTGAATGATGGTGCAGAACACGAAGTTCCACAAACTAGGATTACTAATGAAAATAATTAAAATCAACTAAACAATCTAACTAGCCAATTAAAACAGTACTTAAAATTAGGGTGTTTAACTTTAGAAAGAAAGTGTTGGGATTACACGAATCCGCAGTAACCTAGCCATCTACCATGCATTTACCTCGAAGCACAATGGAGTATATTACCTACAGTTTTCCGTATTCCTCAAAAGATAAAGATTCTATGGCCCTTTCATGACCGGGACCATATCATCACAGTTAAATTGAAATACACAAAAGCGGTTTAATCCAATAGTTAAGACTCGCATCCTCAATGGTGTTAGCATTGAAGATGGTTTGCAAAATGTATTGAAAGAAAATGCCTTAGGGCCTTAGTTTTAAAACTGTTTTGACAAACTGAGCATTTATTTGGGACAGAATGATAACAAGTCCTAAAACAAAAAGTCCTGGAATACTGCAGGGAACATCCTCAAGAATCTGAGAGTTCGATCGATCGACGCGCCTTCGATCGATCGAAGACCTTCATCCCTCAATCGATCGAACTGACTTCGATCGATTGACTGTCTCTGGTTCGATCGATCGAACTAACTTCGATCGATCGAACACAGCGATTATCCTGCTGCATGGCAGAGGCTGGAGATCACTGTTTCATCGTGATCTCCCAACTTGGGACTACTCAGACATCGTCTGGAGTGTCACAGAATTAGTTTTAACGTAAGAAAACATTAATACCCCGTTTGGTTGCGAGTTATTCATAAGAAATCTAAAAAACTATGATTTTGACAATATTTAACATGTAATATCACTAGATAATTGATTAAACTACGACTACTACGTGCAGAGTATGAATGAACAGTATATAGATAACCTGGAATAGAAGATATTTGTATAAACTTCAAGAAATCCAATCCACAATATGAGAATTCAATGAAAAACCTACAAAAACCAAACAAACTCTCTATCTCTCCTTCTCAACTGTTAAAAATGTAAAAGTGGGCGTCCTTATGGACGTGTACAAAACTCATATAAATAGAAAACCTAAGGCACTAGGGTTAAAACCCGCATTCTGCTGCGTACGCAAATGTTACTGGAAATACCCCGTTCGATCGATCGAACTGCTTTCGATCGATCGAACCCTTGATCTTCAAGCGCTTCGACTCTCTTCGAGCGATCGAACCTTCGATCGATCGAACCTTCTTAGAGCGATCGAACTTCACTTTTCAGCTTTGACTTCTTTTGTTTGCGTTCCAGCATTCCATTTATTCTGATGTTCATCTGTTTAGTCCACACAGCAGTGATCTGCACAAACAACAGCTAAAACAATACAACTTATCATAGATTAATCATATTGTCTAAAAATTAGCCTTGCAATGCAAATTGCGGATAACATGGGAAGTTGTGATAAAAATTAATACAATTCTTTCCTTTAGCGCGGTTGTATTTTACAAAAACCCCCGCTTTGCACAACCCCCAACTAGCTTATTGCTAGTCCCTAGCGATAAAGCGAAAATAAAATAAACTAAAAAAACAACCTAAACTAAGATAAAAAGAAAAAAAATCCTAACTCACTTTCGCAGGAATCGCGGTTGCATTTAGCGAATGCAACAAGCCGTTAAACCCCTAGGTTCCCCCTAGTGGACGAGTGTTGTCTCGTGAGGGTTTGCAGTGAATCTACCCACAAAATTCCAATTTTAAGCTCAAAAAGATTTAGAACAACTTGTAGAATTTCCCCTTCCATTAAGCTATTAATTCAACTCTACAATAATATAATATCCTCTATCAACCCATGAAAGAGATCCACATGCTCTCCCATATCACCAAGTAAAATATACAAATGTATTACCATCATGCACCCGTGTGTGTGTGAAATTAACAACCATGCGTCCAACCCTTATTAAGAGTTATCCAGAATATTATACTTTGGAAACTTGCAGTTTTAGCTCAATTCTCACATTGGTCACACTCAAAAAGAACGTCTCTCAGAAACTTGCTTTACAATGATCGCACATCGTATGAAAGCTTTGATAAGAATGATATTCTAAGTGCTAATGCTTTCATACTGGACTCTATGAAAAACGAACATTTAAGAGTGTATAGTCTCATGAATGGAATACTACTTACTAGAGGAGCGAAATACCGTGGAGAACTCAACTCACACTTCCATGTTCAAATCAATTATTGAGAATCTTCAAGACTTTGACTTGCGGCTTTTGTTTAGTAGGTGGGGGTGTTGTAGAGAAGAGTGTGCTTTTTAGTATGTGATGGAATTTCTTCTCTTTTTATTATTTATACTTTTCTCCACCCAATCTCCCATTCACTTCATATACTTCTTTTTTTTTTTTTACCCTCTTCATTCATCATCATCATTTTTTTTTTCTTTTTTTTTTTTTAACCTGGACATCCCCACAACAACTTCATTCCATTTCACATACTTTGATGACTCATTCTCAACAAATTTATCAAACGGTTCAATGAGGTCAAGGTATAGATCAAAGATTTGGATTCTTGTGATTTTATTGGAAATATTTAATTGAGGTGGGATCAGGGGTGAAACGATTCAATGAATGAGGGTGAGCTATATTAGGTAAAGGAATGGGTAAACGATGGCTTGAATCATTTTCTCAACTTTCAATTTTTAGCACTTAAGTGTTCATCGAGTTTAATTGGTAAATCCTGAACGTTCTCCTCTAACAAGCAGTCAAAACTTTAAAGAAAACTGAGACTTAACAACGAATTTACCAAGTATATGCAAGAAAAAAAAACATTCGACAATGTATGAGAATCCCCTCAGAAATGATGATTGGCTCAATAGCTCACAAAGGGTTATTAGCTTCCACTACTTGTTCTTTTTCGCACAATATTCATTTAACTCCATTTTCAAATTTTCTACATGGCTGCCAATTAGTGCACAAAAGTGTTGGGTACATAATAGCTTTACAGATGCAATTCATTTCAATGATACAGAAAAACCACGTGGATTTAATCCATAAAAAGATAAGAATACTACAAATGTATCATTGTCTAATTAACAAGCAGGAGAGGTTATTCAGAGTTATTCTATCAATACTATTCAATAAAAAAATTTTCAAATTTTAACAGACTGTGTTCTCATTAAATTTAAAACATATCTAAGTGCAAAACCTGATTATTACGGGTGTATACCTATCTATTGTCTCCTACCCCCAACTGAAAACAACAAAGTCCTCAGAAGTTGATTTTCAATAAATAAAAGAGATGGGTATCACCTGTATAGAGCAAATGATGATCGCAAGCAAAGCAACCTAGCATAGAAAAGTAGAACACAATCTCCAAAACAGACAGGATCAAAAGATAACAATAATACCATAAAACCATGATCCAATCAATCGAAACCACTGGAATATGAACAGAATAAAATAAAATACAAGCAGTGATAAATACTGTCCATACAATACCAACTAACCAAATAATACACCCAAAAACCACCAACATATACAACCAACCAAAAATACATAAATACCACCTCCCCGACTAAAACTAATCGACCCCAGATGGCGTATCATCAGCTATATCAGAAGGGATGTCGATAGGAGCAGGCGGCAATACAGTAGTAGTAGGAGTAGTAGATGGCTCGAAAGCAGTGGTCGAAACCGGATCAGTAGCCTCAGCAGCTGGGGCAGCAGATGATGGATCAGTAAGTGGTGGATCTGTAGGAGTAGCAACATGCGATGGATCAGCAGTAGGCGGGGCAGAAGGGGTGGCTGTGGGATGGTGAGCAGAGTGAACAGCCTGATCAACCCCTATCTGAATCAAAATGGACTCCAGCAAGGTCTGGATCTGATCCATCCGGCCCTCGAGTCTAATCCTGGCCTCTCTCTCCTCCAATAATAGCTCGCGAACTGTCGGGAGAGGCACAGAAGAAGAAGACTCTCCCTGGGCACGAGACTGCGACCGCTGTCGCAGCTCAAACTGCTGAACCGCAGCAACTGGATCATCCTCATCATATACCGGACCTCGGTCAGAGCTTCAACGGGAGCTACGCCGTACTCATTGGTCTACGGGATGGAAGTCGTTCTCCCAGTCGAGGTAGAAATACCCTCTCTTAGGGTTTTGGCAGAGTGCGAAGTCACTGAATCGGAATGGGTACGAGGAAGGTATGAGGAGTTGATGTTGCTCGATGAAAAGAGGCTGGCCGCAGTGAACCATACTCGGGGGTACCAGAAGAGGATCGCTCGTGCTTTCAACAAAAAGGTCCGCCCAAGGAAGCTTGCTGAGGGTGACCTGGTCCTCAAAGAACTGAAAGTGCCTGTTTATGACCCCAGAGGAAAATTCAAACCCAACTGGGTCGGGCCGTACATCATTAAGACTCTCCTTTCCGGAGGAGCGGCTTATCTCATGGACCTGGACGGGGTTGAATTTAAACAACCAATTAACCTCGATCGCCTCAAGAAGTATTTTGCTTGAAACCTTTCTTTTCAAAGCCTCCTACCTTGATGAACTACGCTTGACCTGATTCCCGCTAGGGGATACGTAAGCAACCTACTTGGTTCGGTCACTTAAATAAAACCGCCCAAACGGCGTCTTCTTTCATACCTTGAGCCGAACTACTGCGGGCCTGATGCCCTTTCAGGGATAAGTAGGCGGGCTCTCAAAAGCTTTTGGCCCTTGAAAAAGAACCTGAGCTAAACTAGGGGCAAACTGGCGTTTGCCCGGAACTACTTCAAAGCCCTGAAAGCAGGGGCAAACTTCATTTGCCATCCGAAAAACCCAAATATCTGCCTGAAACCCGTCTTTGGATCTCCTGGCTATCAAGATACGTACTATAAAGAAACAAATGAGAGTTCATGGTATAGAAAGAATAAAGCTTTAAGCAAAATTCAAAGCAAGGTGAAGAGCAGAGAAAAGACATTTGAAAGGAGAATTCTTCATAAAAAGATTAATTGAAGGGATGAACACTTTGATTGAACATGACAAACACTTTTTGAAAAAAAAATAATAATAATAATAATAAGGAAAATCACATTCAAAAGCGTAAACAAAGAGTAGGCAGGGTCTGTCAGAAAGTTTTGTAAAATGGCAAGCTTTTCCCTGCTTTCGTCTACTTTATTATGCATATGTCTGTCAAGCTCGCCTCGCAACCAAGGCTTGGATCTCTAGGAGATACTCGATAGTAGGCACAGTCAGAGCAGGAACCCTCGGGAACGGAGCAGCCATTCTGCTGGGCCAAGCCTCCATGAAAGCCTTCGCAATAGAAGGACGCAAAGGGGACCTCCCTGGTGAAATCACCAGTCACGAACTCAGTAGCATCTTGCAAAAGTCCAAACTGACGGACAACTCGATCAGGAATGTAGAAAGTAGTGGCGTGCAAACCCGGCAGCCAGAGGCCAGGTTGCCCGGGAAAGCGTACAGCAACAGAGCGGTAGATCCACGACGGACAAACCCAGTAGATGTCACTAGAAGAGAGGCCCTGAAGCCAACCAAGCCACGCGTCGGCGGACTGAAACAAGCTATGAATCTCTATACGATCATAAGGAAGTGACCCACGGAGATGGGAAGCATGTATGAAGAGGTCCAGACGCTCCATGAGCCAAATTTGCAAGACAAAAGGTGCCCCAGCGGATAACATGACCCCAGTAGCATGAGCATGGCCCAATCCAATCAAAGTTTCACCAAGGACTAGCATAACAGCACTTTTCATCTCCCGCAAACCGCAGGCAATGGGTATGAGAGTGTCGGAAGATGATCGAAAGAGAAAGTAAGAGAGCATAGCAATCGACAAGGCACTACGTCGAATAATCTGGTACTCACCATTGTAAGGGTCCCCTATGGGAGCACAAACAGAAGAAAGGCGCTCAAAGTCGATTTGCCTGTCATGAACAAAAGAGCCCACCGTATTCCGAGACATGTGGAGAAGGGTGGCTAAGTCCCAAACATACCCGGCCTGAATCTGAGGGACCATCAATTCAGCAGAAGGATCAGTGTGAAGAATGGCGCTAAACTCCTCAAATAAGGGGCAAATCTCCTGAGAGCCGAAACGAAAGAAATTGAGAGCAGGATCCCAACATTGGACGGCGGCGCGAAGTAGACCCTCATTTAGATTCATTTGTTGGAAAGAGAAGAGATCGTTTAGTTTGAAGCACTCAAAATTGAGCTTGTCAATGCCAGAGAGAGTATCCATCCATGGGAAGAGGATTTGAGAACTAATGGGGGCCATTTGGAGAGAAAATGAGAAGAAATGAGAAGTATTTGGCGGAACTTTGAGGAAAAAGTGGTATAAATAGAAGAATAAGGCTGTCTACCTACCCGCGGCACTCGATAAAGTGCAGCGGCACTCGATGAAGTGCCGCAGGGCAGTCCGTGAATGCCGTTGCTGCATTTACTGACTGCTGCGCGGCTCTCACCGACTGCCACGGAGACCTAACCGAGTGCCGTTCCAAGTTTTTCTTTGGCCAGGGTTTGTTTATAACACGATCAGCCCACTTGCAAACAGAACACTAGATAGAAAAACAATAAAACGTGCGCATCATGCAGCACGTGCACATACATTCATTCATTCATTTCATTCATTTGTACATATCAAATAGATAAAGGAAATGGAAGCATTCAAGATAAGAATAAAGACGGGACCAAGCCATGATCTTACATACGGCAAGAGATGGACCAAGCTATGGTCACGCATACGGTAAATGTTAATGAAGAAGCAACAATATAATAATAGAGGTATCCAAAATGCCTATCCTACTGGCTATCACGAAGCCATCACCAAAAAATAAAGCATGTATATACAATCATCAAATAAAGTGTAAGACCTCTCAAAACACTCAAGAGAAAAAGGAAAAGAGGGAAAGTAATATGATCAGCCCCGGCCCCGGCCGCGAGTCTGGCGGGTCGTACGCCTGAGAGGCTCCTCCTCCGACTCTGTCCCGCTGCCTCTGCCACTCCCTCCACGTCCGCTGCTACCAGCGCCTCTGCCTCTGCCACCGCTAGTACCCTCGCCGCTGCCTCCACCATGCACAGCACCGGTACCTCCGGGGGCATCGCTGAAAGGGATGCCGAACTGCTGGAGCCTCTGCTGGAGCTGCCCCACCTGCGGGGACAAGATCCTATTCTCCTCAGCCTGAAATAAGAAAAGATAAATTCAGATAACAATCAGAATACCGAGAATAAGGGCGTAAAGATCATACCTGGGCCCTCAACTGAGTCGTAGCGGTCGCCCGAGCTCCCTTAGCCTGAAAACAAGAGTCAAAGAATAAAAGGTCATAAAAGAAGAGGGAATCAAAGTTAAAGTAAAAGGAAAGGGTGAGTTTCTTACCATCCACTCTCGCCCGAGGACCCACTGTCGCACGATGTGGGCGTACGCCAAGCCCTCCTCCTCGTAGGCACGCGGGACAACATCATAATGAAGAGGGATAGTAGGGGCGCCCTGTGTGAGTCGGCGGATCGTCGTCAGGTAAGGCTCGCCAAACGAGACGGTCGACATAGTCCAATCCCACTCAGACAAGGCAAGAGGACGTGTGGCAGCGGGAACAGGCTGCAAACGAAAAATAATAAAGCATGAGTAGAGAATAAAATGAAATTCTTGAAAAGGTGATAGAGGAATCGTATACTCACCCGAGTCACCTCCATCAAAGGGAAGTTCGGCATCAGCCTGGCAGCGCGGAATGCTGGGTATCCGTCGGGGGGGTCCACAAATTCATGAATGCTCAAACCCAGCAGAGCAACCGTGAGCTCGCTACCCTGGAGAGTGTCCGTGGCTCTCATAGAGTCGGGAGGAGGGAACGGCACGAAGAATCCAGGAGCTGCCAGTGACTGCCTAGTCACCCTCTCTCCCAAGTACCACGCCTGGCCCTCGGGCCCATCAAGGAGTCGCCTCGTCGGGTCATATCCAGCTGACCCTCGGATCTCCACTCGAGCCTCGGCGAGCGCCCTAAGCCAGGGCTGCCAATGAACATGCTGCTCCCTCAGATTCGTCAGGAAGTTCCTGAACGAAATAAAATCGTGGGCCCCGGTCTTCCGCCCGACCCTATCCTTTGCCCATTTCAGCCCCTGGGGCATGATAAGGGCGTCCGCCTCACGCGTCTCGGGAGACATCATGCGAAGATACTCGTGAGACCAAATCTGCGATAATAAAACAAAAAGGGGGGGGGGGGTTAGTCTCTCAGTTCAAATAAATTTCTGAAAGATGCAATAAGTAATGAAATATAGAAAAGGCATACCTCCCACGCTCTCCAATAGCCACTGGTGGAGGCCGGCCTGTCCCGGGAGATGTCACTCATATGCCTGTACAGGATAGATAACCCTGCACCAGCCCAATCATACTCCTCAACCCGGTCTAGGTGCTCCAGGGACGCCACCAGGGACACAGCAACTCGATCGTCCTTGGTGCTCAACAAAGAGCACCCCAACATATACATCAGAAAACCTCTGGCCATCTGCTCGTCCGTAAAATCCGGTTTTCCCCGGAACGTGTCCATAAACCATCGAGCTGTGACCAAAGCCTCATCCGGAACCACCCCCAACAAGGGATCCACCTGGTCCCTCTCCCGGTCTGTCAGATGCCGCAATCGCTCTCCACCAAAGGCGATCCCGGTGATCATCGAGAAATCCAAGGGAGTCATCGTCATCTCCCTAAATCGAAATGGAAAGTGCTCGTCATATCCCACAATCGCTCAGCTAGCGCGTGTATTTGCCGCAAGTCGTTGGAGCTCTTCGTCAAAAGTTTGACGAAGTCTCCGAACCCGGCCGCGTCTACCAAAGCCCTCACCGGCTCACTCAACTGCGTGTACCACTCGTAATCGTGGGCAAGGCTGCCATGCCCCTTCAGCACTTTGGGCTGCAGCTGCAAGAAAGAACCCCAAGTTCTGATGTCAGTAATTGGGTAAAAGAAAAAGCAAAATAAAAAAGATGATGTTCTAGAGAGAGAGAAGCTTCAAAGTATACATATATATAAATTTGTGAAAATCCAAAGCAAGTTCGGATTCAAAGGAGGCATTAGTTTCAATACAAGTTCACAAGTACCTAAAGTGAGTTTGAAAAAGCATCGCGCTCGTGAAATCTAAAAAATAATAATAATAATAAATAAAGGACAGGAAAATTCAAACATAACATTCGTTTTACGAGAAGTTTTGAAGAAAATCAAAATTTCTTAAAGAGGGGCATGGAATAAAGCGATCAAGGACGCTCGGGGGCGTCACGGGCACGACATTCGGAACAGGGTATCTAAGTCGTGACAATTCTACGTTACATTCACACAGAGAAGGAAATGCGAAAAAGAAATACGAGAAAGGGGAGCGTTTACCTCGCGCTTAAATGCACAGACCGATAAGTGCTCATCCGGATCCCGTAGCAGGAGCGTAGCATCTGGATGATGGGTGACCGTGTACTTGGCCTTCTTCTTCCTCCCTGAACCACTCGCCATAATCTGTCAAAGAGAAAGAGAAATCTACGCGTTAAATTCATGAAAAGTTCAGAAAAACAATGAAATAATAGAGATTAATCAAGCCTTGATGGAGTAGGACTAACCTGAATAAGTCCTGGCTAGAACAATACAAGCAGAAGAGAAGTAGGAAAATTTTCTCTAGAGAGATTTCGAGGTGAAGGGAGTTGAGAGAATGAGGAAAATGAATTGAATCCGCCGGATTTAGCCACTGCCGCTCAAACGCGGCACTCAATTTTCTGTGCGCGGCAGTTGATGGACTGCCACGCGGCACTCACTGACTACCACAACGGCACTTCGTGAGTGCCGCACGGCAGTCACGGACTGCCGCAATAATCCGCGTGTGCCGCGGTTAAGTCGGTTCAAAAAACCTTTACTTTCCCCCCAAAATTCACATCAAGTCCCGAAAATTGAATTTGAGGCCCCCAAAATTTGCCCTCATTACCCTTTTTGCCCTTGGGGTCGTTTTTAGGTACACATTGACTACAAATTTCGAAATTTAAGAGTATATATGAGCCCGTGGGCCCCAATTTTGAAAATTGAAGATGTTTGAGCCCGTGGACTCCCATTTCTGAAAACTGAAAACATTTGAGCCCGTGGGCTCCCGAATTTTTGAAAAATCTAAAAATATTTGAGCCCGTGGGCTCCGAATTTTTGAAAATTGAGAAGACATGAGAATATAACAGATTTATATTCCCGGTTCTCACAACAGATTTGCGTTTACCCCCCGTTTTTGGAGTATAACAGATTTATATTCCCGGTTCTCACAACAGAGTTGCGTTTACCCCCCGTTTTTGAGAATATAACAGATTTATATTCCCGGTTCTCGCAACAGATTTGCATTTACCCCCCATTTTTGAGAATATAACAGATTTATATTCCCGGTTCTCGCAACAGATTTGCGTTTACCCCCCGTTTTTGAGAATGTAACAGATTTATATTCCCGGTTCTCGCAACAGATTTGCGTTTACCCCCCGTTTTTGGAGTATAACAGATTTACATTCCCGGTTCTCGCAACAGATTTGCGTTAACCCCTATTTTTGGAGTATAACAGATTTATATTCCCGGTTCTCGCAACAGATGTGCGTTAACCCCCGTTTTTGGAATATAACGAATTTATATTCCCGGTTCTCGCAACAGATTTGCGTTAACCCCCATTTTTGGAGTATAACAGATTTATATTCCCGGTTCTCGAAACAGATTTGCGTTAACCCCCGTTTTTGGAGTATAACAGATTTATATTCCCGGTTCTCGAAACAGATTTGCGTTTACCCCCCGTTTTTGGAGTATAACAGATTTATATTCCCGGTTCTCGCAATAGATTTGCGTTAACCCCCGTTTTTGGAGTATAACAGATTTATATTCCCGGTTCTCGCAACAGATTTGCGTTTATCCCCCGTTTTTGGAATATAACGGATTTATATTCCCCCCGAGATCAATTCAAAAGATCATGGCCCCTGTAAGAGATCTTCGCATCAGTCACTGAATTAGGCGATCTTCCCTAACTAACACGTCACACAAAATGCGTAAGGGAGACATGATGAGCATGGTGCTTGCATAACCAGGTCAATTCAGAAAATACCATTGCATGGCACTTGCATCACGATAAGATAGGTGCATTCATCCGTATGGTCACTTGCGTTTGTGTATGTTTAGCTCCTGCCTGAACTACGTCTTGGTCTGATTCCTGATGGAATACGTAGGCAGCTCACCGATGAGCACGACCAACATGAACCGTTTGTGAAGCCTTTTTTTTTTGCGACGCGTAGTTTTTGTTTTGCCTAAATTCGACGGTTTGGTCAAAGGCTTGTCTTCACACAGGCTTTGACATTCACTTATGGGACGCGTCGCCCCACAAGCTCTGTCAAAGAGGGGCAAACTGTAGACACCCCAATTTTGACCGACCGCCGAATTTAGGAGAGTGTCACCTCCATATCCGATGATGACAAGGACCGGAAGATTCGAAGTATTCCAAGCTCTTCAGAAAATCCTCTAAACGCGATAAAATTTCACAGAAAGAAGAAAAAACCAGGTATTTAGGTGAAATCAGGTATAAAACACAATTTTCGAAAAAGATCTTCAAAAATAAATTGCTTTGAGAAAAAGGAAGACCTAAAAAGGGGAAGTTCTACAAAAAACGGCACACAGCAAATTTCCGTGGCATTCAGTGAATGCCGAGCGGCACTCACTAAGTGCCGAACGGCATTCAGTGAGTGCCGGCCCGACACTTACTGAGTGCCGTCAACATTTTCTGACTGCCGTTTGCTTTTAAAGTCTATATTTTGTAGTGCAATACGTATGTGTATGCAGATAAAAACAAAAAACTGATAAAGCAAGACTGACAAAAACGCGGCAACCCATTAATTGTCGCGGCATTTGATGAGAACCGTGCGGCAATCACGTAGTGCCGGAGCGGCAGTCAAGGAGTGCCGCAGCGGCAGTCACGGACTGCCACACAGCTTTTTGGACTGCCGCCCTGGGCAGCAGTCTGCCTAATTTCAGAAAGTACGCATTGTACCACCAAATGAGAGATTTACACCTATTTTTTGCTCCAAAATTCACTGAAAATACTTGGTAATTTTGCCTATAAAAGAGAAGGGATCTTCCTTGGAAGAGAAGAGGTGAGAATACAAGAGAGAACTACCACTACATCAACATATTTTGGGGAGAAAAGAGAAGAGAGTTTAGAGAATTAGGAAGAAGAGCTTGGAAGATCTTCAAAGAGAAGAGAACTTTGAGGATAATTTGGAGGTGATCCTCTATGCCATAGATTGTTTGTTTACTCTTTCTTTTGAACTTCTAATCCTAAAATCTCTTGTTATTTTTGTTTATCTAATAAGCCTAGGACTCTCTATTTCCAACTCTCCCTTCTATTTCTTTGTATATGTTCTTCTCTTGAGAGTCTTGGAGATCTTCAATATCTCTCTTGATCTCTTGAGTATGATCCTTTGAATCCCATGTAAAGCTTATACTCTACATGAGAGTCAAAATTTGATCATCACTTTGTTTCATATAGATGGAGCCAAGTCCATACTCATGACTTGGATCCTCTAAACTTGGTATCTCATGAAGTCATTTCCTTATTCTCTTTGAAACTTAGGAGCATTAGTCATGTCTTTATCTCCCATGACCATCAAATGGTAGGAGAAAGTGTTCCTTTTTGAGTCTAAGCCCATCTCCATGGTTTAGAATCCTCATTTTGAGATTTCATGAAGTCTAATCATACTTCATTTGAAATCTACAAATACAAAGGTCTTTAGCCTCCAATGACCATCAAAAGGTAGGAGGAAATGGTTTAGTTTAAGTCCAACTTCATGGTTTAATGGTTGGGGTTAACAAATAAAATTGAACTTGACAAATGAAAATAGTGAGTTCGTAAACTGTTTTTGATCAAAGATTTTTAGTTCAAAATCTAACCGTTGAAATCAAGTGAAACTAACGGGAAAGTGTCAATAACACAATGTTCTACCACTGTAATTTTTGTTTTAGGGTGGTTTCATGTTTAGAGTGGTTTGGTCATGAGTTTTGTGAAGTAACAATAATCTGTCCAGATTTTCAGAACAGCAACACTCTTTTCAAATAAGCAAATCAGAGTTCTAATAAAGTGTTTGAGACCCAAAATAATTTTTTCTATGAGGTTCAACGTGTTAGGAAGATACCCTAAAAAGAACTAAGCATTTCGGAGCATTTTGTTATTTTTAAAAAATCAAACAATATCTCTGGACAGAGAGTTATACATCTCTGAGTGATGTCTGGTGTTTGTCCTTTTCCCAGAAATCTAACCGTTGAAACTTTGATTTTCTTTTTGATTCGGAAACTAGACTCACAGAGGCATCTTGTGTCCAAAATTCACCGACATCAAACCATAGGAGACGTGCTTTTTGATTTCTTTAAGCTCTGGTCTACTCTCTGCAATTTTCAGAATTTTATGACACATTTGACTAACTTTGTAAATAATGGTCCAAATGACTTTTCTATGATATAAGGCTCAAACCATGTTTTAATAATGATTAGTTAATCTTGGATTCAAAGTTAAAGAGTATTTCATAGTTTATCTTTGCCCATGTATATATTCATCCATATGGTTTGGCACTTGTAATTAGGACTTATTTGCTTTAGATTTGAGTACATTTGATAGACTTAAGCTAGAAATTCAAGGTTGTTATTTCTAACTTCGCCGCTTATATATCATGTGCACTAACCTTTGTTTTGTAGCGCCATTGAGGTACGATTTCTCAGTCCCTCTCTAGTTTATTGAATTCTTTGATTTTATTTGATTTTCGACCTCATGTGCGACACCTCAGAATTAAGATTTGCCTTGTGTGTATATGTGATTAGAGACTTTCTTTAGGACTTTCTTTTGTGTGTATGCATTGCACGTTTAATATCGCTGCTGGATCCCGGGTAAGCTCTCTTGTTCCCTAGTGCACATCATATTGCTTGCTATTTGAATTACATGGCTTTTGAATGATATTTTATCAATTGCAATTTTACACCCCTTTGGACATGCTTTTGTGATGTATATTTTATATATATGTATTATTTGAGGGCACATTGAGATTAATAAATTTGATTAAAAGGATGTTGAGTAGAGGCCTATCGCAAGATAGGATGAGAGAGGGTGTTTTAGTCCGACGGGCTCCTTCCTCTCTCATTCCATAATCCCCGGACCCAATTAATCTCTGGTTTCTAAAAGATTAGTTTGCTTTTAAAATGGTTTCTTAATTTTTCCTTTTAAAAAATTAAGTGGCGACTCATTTGTTTTGAATTTGAAATTTTGGAAAAGAATTTTAAAAGAATAGATGTGGGTAGAAAGAAAATCTGCGATATCCACAGACGCCCACAGAGGCTGAGGAGCATAATTCTGAGGAAGAGATGGATCCTATTGAGGAGGTGGCGAGATTTGAGTTGAGACAGAGGTCTCAGGCTCGTACCCAGGGAGAGTCTTCTTCTGTGCCTTTCCCGACTATTCATGAGTTACTATTGGAGGAGAGAGAGGCCCAGATTAGACTTGAGGGCAAGGTAGATCAGATGACGACTCTGCTGGAGGCAATCTTGATCCAGATTGGAGTCGACCAGGCAGTTCACGCAGCTTCTGCACCACCGCACAGCGATCCACCTATAGCTGCGACAGACACTTCCACCGTCCCACCTACTACATCTGCTATTACACCACATATCACCGGACCATCATCTTCAGCCCCTTCTTCTCAGGTTGATCTTGCAGCTTCATCATCATCGGCGGCACTGCTTGCTACTGGGACACCGCTTCCACCACCTCCGGTTGTGGCTGACACATCACTATCTACTCCAGATGCCACGATCGCGAGTGACCCGGTGGCGGCACCGACTGTTGCTGAGGGTGGGGTTGCGGTTGCTCCAGATTTACTAATCGAGATATTATCTGATGTTCCCGATGATGTGTAGTCTGTTGTTTCAGTTTTATGGATATTTGGACATTGTTGGTTGGTTTGATGGATATTTTGGACACTGGTGGGATATTTTGTTTATTGTTGGGTGTGGTTGGTTATGTTGGATCTTACTTTTTATGCAGTATATTATCACTATTATGTTCTTTCATTTTTTTATCTTTCCAGTGATGCGTTCTGTTTTATGTATGGATCCCTTGCTTTATAGTTCATTCCTGTTTGATCTTTGCTGTTTGGAGTATGTATGCTTTCTGTACAGGTTGTTACACTTGCAATTCTTACAATGCCATATTAGGTGATATCTCTATATCTCTTTTTGAAAATCAACTGCTGAGGACATTGCAATTTTCAGTTGGGAGTGGGATGTAGATAGATAATCACCTGTGCATATTGTTACTTAGCAATCTGGACCACTCTATCTATTGCTTATGTAATACAATCTCCATTCGAAGTTTGTAAATTAACTTAAATTACAAAAATTTCAAACGATTAAGTAAGGTTTGAATTAAATTGGTAGAATAATTTTGAATATTCACTTCTATTTACCTGTTGTCGAGCAATGACACAACCATTTTATTCTCATCCTTTGATGAATTAAGTTCACGCGTTTTTCTAGTTTTGCTAGGATAAATGCATATGTTGACCATTCTTGTATCCAAATCATTTGCACATGTTAATAGCTATGCAAAAAACTTAAAATAAGAGTTAATACGACTTTCGTACTTTAAAGAATGAAGTAGTGGAAATTAGTTACCCTTAGTGAGCTTTTGAATCCAATCTTCAATTTTGAGGGAATTATCACATTAAAATTCGAATTGTTTTTCTTGAATATGCCGATTAAATTCGTTGAATAGTCTCTAATTCTTCATTTTGGCTGCTTATTAGAGGAGAACGTTCAGGATTTACCAACTAAACTCAATGAACATTGACGTGTAAAAATTAAGAAGTTGAGAAAATGATTTAAGCCATCGTATTTGCTCCTTGCCTTCTCTATTTACCTATATTGATATTTCCGAATATGCATTGTTCTTAACCCCACACCTAGTAAATACTTCCAAATCTATTGTGAAATTCTAAATTCCTAATTTTATACTTTGACCTCAATTTACCCCATTGCACACCCAAAGTGATTAAATTATT
The DNA here is from genome assembly GCA_033977485.1 of Hydrangea macrophylla. NCBI lineage: Eukaryota > Viridiplantae > Streptophyta > Magnoliopsida > Cornales > Hydrangeaceae > Hydrangea > Hydrangea macrophylla. The sequence continues at coordinate 57,107,512 of CM066986.1, read as the reverse complement.
GAAGTATGGGAAGGGAGTAGTAGTGGGAAGGGCTGCATAAAAGAAAAGAAGAGGAAGTAGAAATTCCAGGTTAAAAAAAAAAGAAAAAAATGATGATATATATTTATATGTATGGTGAGGATGGTTGGAATGAAGTGAAGAGGAAATTATTAAACTAAATCACATGACGAGGTGCAATTTCTTACCCCTTTCATTTCTACCATACTAAATAAAAAAAAACCATCAAGTCAAAGTCTTAATGATTTTTAACAACTTAGTTAAAACACGAACGTGTAATTTGAGTTATTCACGGTATTTTGCTCCTCTGGTAAGTAGTATTCCTTTCGTGAGACTATACACTCTAAAATGTTCGTCTTTTATAGAGTAAAGTATGGAAGCATTAGTATCCGAAAAATCACTCCTATCAAAGCTTCCATATTTTGTGTGGTCATTATTAACCAAGTTTCTGTGAGATATTCATTTTTGAGTGTAGTAACCATGTGAGAATTGAGTTGAAACTACAAGTTCTGAGGGTATGATAGTTTAAACAACTCTAAATAAAGTTCGATGTATAGCTGTTAATTTCACACACACACACACAGATACATGAATGTGATGCATATGTTATGTTTATCTTGGTGACATGAGGAGCATGTGCATTTCTTTCATGGTTTGAATGAGGATGATATGTTTTGTAGAGCTAAATTAATAGTTGAATAGAGGGGAGTGTTTAAAAAAATTTCTATATCTTGTTGAGCTTAAAAATTGGAAGAACTTTGTGGGTACATTCACTGTAAACCCTCACGAGACAACACTCGTCCACTAGGGGGAACCTAGGGGTTTAACGGCTTGTTGCATTTGCTAAATGCAATCGCGATTCCTACGAAAGTGAGCTAGGTAGTTTTCTTTCTTGTTATTTTAGTTTAGTTAATCTGGGTCTAGTCTAATTTAGTCATTGTAGTATGAGTTTAGCTTGTTTTTATTTTCGCTCTATTTCTAGGGACTAGCAAATCGCTAGTTGGGGGTTGTGACAAGCAGGGGTATTTGTAAAATACAACCGCGCTAAAAGAAGAAAATGTACTAAATTATCTCACAATTCCTTTATTTATCTGCAGTTTGAATTACAACGCCAGTTTGTGCACAATTTGATTAAACTATGATAAGTTGTTTGTTTTAGCTGTAGTTTGTGCAGATTACTATTGCTGTGTGAAAAATTGGATGAGAAAGATAAAAGGAAGTGCTGAATTGTAATGAAGACAAGTAAAGAATGAAAAGTGAACCTCGATCGATTGAAGAACATTTGATCGATCGAAAGTTCGATCGATCGATATTAGCTCAAGCGCTCGAAGACCCCAGAAGTTCAATCGATCAAAAGATGTTCGATCGATCGAACATGGCTTTTATCAGATTATACGCGCACGCAGCAGAGACGGGATTTTAACCCTAAGCATTAGATTTTTAGTATAAATACTCGTATTGTGTATGTCCATAGGGACGCCCACATTAGTTTTCATCAGTTTTTAAAGAGGGAGATAGAGAGTTTACATGTTTTTGTAGGTTTAAAAGCTTGGATATTGCCTTTGGATTGGTTTTTCTCTAGTTTAATCAAAGTTTGTCTTTCCAGGTTACTTCTTTATTGTTTATTTATATTCTGCACGTAGTTCATAGTAGCATAATCTGTTAAATTCATAGTTTTGCATGCTAAATAAGTTCACACCATTAGTTTACATAATTTTCATGTTGAAATCACAAACAAACAAGACTTTAATGAACTTTTACGTTAAAAACACATCTGTGATACTCCAGACTATGTCTGAGTAGTCCCCAGGTTGGGAGATCACGATGAAACCGTGATCTCAAGCCTCTGCCATGCAGCAAAATAATTCCTGTGTTTGATCGATCGAAATAGTTCGATCGATCGGACCAGAGACATTGTCGAGCGATCGAAGTCAGTTCAATCGATCGAGGGATGAAGAAGTCCGATAGATCGAAAGCGCATCGATCGATCGAACCTTCTGATTCTTGAGAACATTCTATGCAGTATTCCTAGACTTTTTGCTTTACTGATTTGTTATCAAATTGTCCCCAAACGCTCAGTTTGTCAAAACAGTCAGTAAACTTAAAGCCTCAAGGCAATTTTCTTCAATAAACTTTGCAAACCACCCTCAATGCTAACACCATTGTAGGTGTGAGTCTTAACTATTGTTTCAAACTGCTTTTATGTATTTCAAACTTAAATGCGATGACATAGTCCTGATCATGAAAGGACTATGGATTCTTTATCCTAAGAGAGATACGGAATACTGTAGAGAATGTGCTCCATTGAGCTTCAACGTAATTGCATGGTAGATGGCTAGGTCGTGGTGGATTTGTGTAATCCCAACATTCCCTTTTTGTAAGAAAAACATGTTTAAAAATATCACTTTAATTTGTTAGTTAGTTGCTAGATTAATTTAGTTTAATTGCTTTATTTTTAGTAGTTGATAAACTGTGGGACTTTGTGTTCTGCATTCCTTTAAAATTTTGATTTTTATTTTCTTGTTTGGGATTAATCTAAGTTTTTAGTTTAACACCTTCCCTGTGGGATCGACCTGGACTAACCAGATTACTACTTGCACGATTACCTACACTTGGGTATAGCACACAAGTGCACACAGAAAAATTCTCGTGTCACTGCCCTACCACCAGACGACAAGGGATGTTTTAATTATGGGAAGCCAAGGCAAATTGCCAAGTTCTGTACATCCCTCAAGGTTAACCGCCGGATGGATGCTATCTGTCAGAATTGCAACAAGCCAGGCATTTGAGTAGGGATTGTCGTACACTATGTAGAGGATACTATGGGGCACTAGTTCAGGGAATACAAGGACCTCCAGATCAGACATAGATAAATGTTATCATTCCAAAAGAAGTAGGCTTTAATGCTGATGAGCAGTTGCATCTGGAAGGTACACTTGTACTCTTTCATAGTCCAGTTAAAGCATTATTCAATGCAGGTGCTGGACGTTCGTTTATTGCTGTTAAGATTATGCATCAGTTGGGTTTAGAACCCTAAATACTTGAACCAACACTTAATGTTGTGTCATCATTGGGAGTGACTGTTAAGTTGGGTAAAGTGTGTCAAGATTGCCCATTAACCTTGGGAGATTGGAATCTTTCAGTAGACTTGGTAGTTTTGTCAATATCAGAGTTTGATATTATCCTAGGAATGGATTAGCTTACCAAGTACGGTTCTAGCTTGGATTTCCCTACCAAGATAATTGTATTTCTGATACCTAGATGTCCGACGATCAGAATTCAGTGTCAGTCGACGAGCGACATGTTCCTCACAAGTTATTTAGCTGTAATCGAGAGTACATGTATGGAACCAACGATGGATCAGATTCCTATCATACAAGATTTTAAGGCTATATTCCAGGATATTAAAGGACGTCTACCAAAGAGAAAAATAGACTTTTACATGGAAATAGTACCTTGCACATTATCGATATCAAAGACTCTATATCGAATGGCACCAACTGAGATGTTAGAATTGAAGAAGCAAGTTAAGGAGCTTAAAGATTTAGGCTTTGTTCGCCCAAGTACGTCACCTTAGGGAGCACCAGTGCTGTTTGTGAAGAAGAAGGACGGAACACTTCGACTCTGTATAGACTACAGGGAGTTGAACAAGGGTATGATCAAGAATAGATATCCGCTTCCTCGGATAGATGATCTATTCGACTAGCTACAAGGATCAAGGATCTTTTCAAAGATCGATCTCTGATCAGGATATCATTAGTCACTAGTTTGACCAAAAGATGTGTAAAAAACTGCATTCAGGATAAGATACGGGCATTATGAGTTTTTGGTTATGCCTTTCAGATTGACGAATGCCCCAGCAGTATTTATGGATTTAATGAATAGAGTATTCAGAGATTACCTAGATCAATTCATTATAGTGTTCATTGACGACATCCTAATCTACTCAAAGATAGAGGAGGATTACAAGGAACACTTATAGATTGCTTTACAGATGCTTTGAGATAGCAAGTTGTATGCTACGTTCAGCAAATGTGAGTTTTGGCTACTGGAAGTCAAATTTTTGAGACATGTGATTTCCTGACTAATGCAATAGAAGTTAGAAGTTTTCTCGATCTGGCAAGATATTATCGAAGATTCGTAGAAGGATTCTAAAAGATAGCAGGACCATTGACGAATTTGATAAGAAAGAAGGCGAAGTACGACTAGACAGACAAGCATAAAGATTCTTTCCAATTAAAGGAAAGATTAACTTCAACACCGGTACTTACAATACCTAGGAGTGGAGAAAGGTACATAATCTAAAGTGATGCATCATACCAGGGACTTGGTTGTGTGCTTATGCTAGATGGCAATGTGATTACATATGGATCTAGACAATTGAAAGTACATGAGAAGAACTATCCTACGCATGACTTGGAGTTGGCAGCGATAGTATTCGCATTGAAGATCTGGAGACACTATCTCTATGGAGAGAAGTTTGATCTATTTTTCGATCATAAGAGCTTAAAGTATTTGTTTTCTTAAATGGAGTTAAACATGCAATAACTAAGGTGGATGGAGTTACTCAAGGACTATGTCTTTTCATTGCAATACCAGTCGGGTAAAGTAAATGTTGTAGCAGATGCTTTGCGTCATCGACATTGACTAGTAATTGTTGCGTTACTAATTCGAAAATGGAAAGCATTGGAAGCTTTAGCTGAATTCAATCTTTAGCCAGGGGAGTACATCGAAGGACATCATCTTAGATGTCTTATGGTACAACTAACTCTGATCAGCTATACCATAGAGGCCCAACAAATGACGGAGGATTTGAAGCTATGATTCGCCAAGATGTCAACAAAAGAACCAGAGGTCTGGAGTATTAGTACAGACGGAGTCCTATAATGTGAAGGTAGACTTTGTGTACCTGACGAATAAAATCTCCGAAAGAAATATTGGATGAAGCTCATAAGTCACAGATGACTATTCATCCTAGAGGTACAAAGATGACAAGGATTTGAAAAAGAATTTCTAGTAGGAAGGAATGAAATGAGAAGTAGCTGACTATGTATCTCAGTGTCTTACTTGTAAGCAAATGAATGCAGAACACCAGAAACCACCTGGAGTACTACAGCCATTAGCAATTCCCCAATGGAAATGGGAATACATAACCATGGATTTCGTGGTAGGTTTGCCATAATCTCAATAGAACCACGATGGTATTTCGGTAATTATGGATCGACTTACAAAGACTGCATATTTTATTGCTTACAGCTTGACATATCTAGTAGAACGATTGAGCCGGATGTATCTACAACACATGGTATAACTACATGCTATACCTATTTTTATAGTGTCAGATCGAGATTCGCATTTCACTGCATAATTCTAGAAGAGCCTTCAAACACCGATGGGAACAACACTGAACTTGAGTTCAACTTTTCTTTCACAGACTGACGGGCAGACTGAATAAGTCAATCAAGTGATGGAGGACATGCTATGTGCTTGTATCATTGATTTTGAGAGTTCTTGGGAGATGCACCTACTGCTGATCGAGTTTACCTACAACAATAGCTACCAAACGAGTATAGGGATGGTGCCGTTTGAAGCTTTATGCAGAAGACGTTGTCGATCGCCGTTGTGTTGGGTTAAAGTTGGAGATACTCAACTTCTTGGGCCAGAAATAGTACAAGAAACTAGCGAAAAGATTCAAGTCGTACGTTAAAAGATGAAAGCGGCTCAGAACTAACACAAGAGTTATGCTGACAAGTGACGCAAAGACTTGGAATTCATCGTTAGAGATCATGTGCTGCTGAAAGTTTCACCTGTTCAAGGGATTGTTCGATTTGGTTAGAAGAGAGGCAAGCTATCGCCGTGATTCATTGACCTATTTAAGATTCTAGAGCGCATTGGAAAAGTAGCCTATAGACTTGCATTGCTGCCGAAGATGTCAGGAGTGCACAACGTTTTCCACATCAGTATGTTGAGGAAGTGTGCTCATAACCCAGTGCATGAGATCAACTTCGAATACATTGAAGTCAATGATAATGTTACATTCAACAAAGGACCACTGCAGAATTTAGATCATGAAATCAAGAAGCCCAGAAATTAGGAGATTTCATTGGTAAAGATTCAGTGGAAGCATCATGATGAAGGAGAAGCTTCATGGGAACTAGAGTCAGAGATGCGCGAGCAGTTTCCATTTTTGTTTTAACTCTACTACTTTCGATTTTGAGGACGAATTTTTTTAATTAGTGGTGGATGATGTAATACCCTGTATTTTGGAGTACATATTAATGAATAGGACATAATACTAATTTTTGTATACTTGTATAACCCTTACCTTTCATTTAGTCAACCTTAGATACCAATCGATTGCCCGTAAGTCCCAAACATTTGCCACTTTTTGGTTACTAATCGATTGCCATGCTGCCAACCTGAATTCATTATGTGGCACTAACCTAATCAATTGCCATCTTTCTTAATTGATTGCCTTCAAATATCTAATACCAATCGATTGCCTCTGATCCCAATTGATTGCCACCTATAAAGACAAGTTTTCAACTTTACTTTATGGATTGACGTGTTGCACTCTAAAATTCTACATATATGCATTCATTCTTAGCCTTAGGCCTGTTTACACAGATTCTTAAGAGAGAGAGAGAGAGAGAGAGAGAGAGAGAGAGAAAGAAAGAGACATACCATACACATATATACATCCATACATATATCGATATATACTCAAACATACATACACACACACTTTACTCTGGGTAGCTGAGAAGAGAATAAGAGAAGAGAAAGAGTAGAGGAGAAGAAGAAGAAAGAAAGGAGAGACAAAGGAGAATACAGAGAAGAGAGAAAGAGAAGGAGGAGAGAGAAAGCTTGAAGATTTCTATCCAACCACACCCCACACTCAACTAAGTGAGTTCTAACTCACTTTGTACCTTTAATATAATTGCCTATGAGTTTATATGAAGACTAGACGTAATATGCACGTACTTAAGACATGTATATATGTTGTTTTATAATTCTACTAGAGAAGACAAAGTCCCAATCGATTGGACTTTCCCAATAGATTACCATTAGGCAGGACCCAATCGATTGGATATATTTCCAATCGATTGCCAAAGTTAGCAATTGATTGGTATTGTTTTGGATCCAATCGATTGTCATTTTACTTAATTGATTGTTACAATTTTGATCCCAATTGATTGGACCCTTGTCCCAATTGATTGGCACTTACATAACTTACATTGTTCTTTTGTTTATTATATAAGGAGTTTGACAGTTTGATTCTCGATTCAAACTTTCATTATGCAAGTATTGGGATAATCAGGGATAATGTGATACCGAAGATAAGTACAAGGGTGAATAATGGATTAAAAGCTATAACGTTAATTATTATGTCGTTCATGATGATTTTGATATCCATTCCATTTTAATCAAAGCAGTCAGGCCACAAGGAAAAGTCATGTGTCAGTATTAGTACAGAACTTAGGTAGGTTTGATAAGTTTTGGGAATTGTGCGTGGACAAACACTGGGTCACTTAGAGTCCATGACATACGGTGGATAGTTTATATCCTTAATGATCGGTGTACCGGACCAAGTAGTTCTAACTAGCCAGATGATCTATATTATATCCTTAACAAGCAGTGGATGGGGATCACTTGTAAACATTGATGAGTCGTGGCTATAGATTTGATATACTGTTGTTGAAACATGGTATCCCTGACATGCGGTGGATGGTTTATATCCTTGACGAGTAAGGGATGGATTGAAGTGGTATCCATGACATGCGGTGGATGGTCTATATCCTTAACAAGCAGTGGACAGAATAATAGTGTATCTATAAGTTGTGAATGATTAAGTTTGTTCTTTTCAGACAGAGTCTGTTGATTATCAGTCTTCGGATAATAAGACGATATGGGTTGAGCAATGACGTTTGAATAAAGATGAAGATACTATTGTAACACTATATCTTATTCAGTTCATAACTTATTATTACGTTATATAATTGGTACCTTATTAGTTTATATTCACCCAGCTCTCAGTAAGATGACTGTCGTTATTGCCTAGACATTCCCTATCCAGACTACATGTTCCTAACCTTGCAGGTGACGATCACTACCAGGATGGTTATTATGTAGAGAAAGGCTATGCTGAGGATGTGTCGGGAGAAAGAGGCGAGGATAGACAAGACTACTACGGTGACGACGACTTTTATGCCAGCTGAAGGACTAGACAATTATTAGTTTTATTTCTGTGAAACTTTGTTATTAATGGGTACTTGGGCATATGTTTCGTTCAGGCCTGTTATAATTCTTGTAGCGCACTCTGATGATTGTAATAGCTAAAACTTTTGTAATATATTCAGTTTGATATTATTACCATTCTTGTTACTTCTAGTTGACTAATACTGTGTAGTGTGGACAATTAGTGACATTCATCCGTCATTCCCTATGCACCTAAAAAAGGAAATTTATTTTCTCTATTTTTGCTATTTCGGGGCGTGAAAAATTCAAACCTACGATCTAAGGTTTTGAATTACACATGTTACAAATATGAGCTATGCAAATGTTCAACTATTCTATTACAAGTTTTGGAGCAAAAATCCCCACATGCTTTTACAAGCGTTAACATGCTGACCACTCTAGGGAAATGGATAAGAGTAAGGCCCTAGAGTGATTGGCATGTTAACGCTTGTAAAGACCCCACATGTGGGGATTTATACACAGGTTACAAGTATTAGCTATGCAAATGTAACGACTATTCTATTACAAGTTTTGGAGCAAAAATCCCCACATGCGGGGTCTTTAGAAGCATTCACACGGCAATCACTCTAGGGCCTTACCCTTATCAATTTCACCTGAAAATTGGGTTTTAATTGTTCATGAGCACAACGGCCCGTATAGTCATTTAACCCAAAAACTACACAGTACATGTAGTGAGTACAATGAATCCAATGTTATGTTGCCGAAGCCAATGTAATGTTGCTTGTAAGCCTTTTCATGAGTTTTCAAAACTCTCATTCTTAACACAACTCTTGGTCTATGGGGAACCACACATGGGGGCCTTTAACCACCTCATATGAGCCTTTAGCTTATGATTCTTATGGTTTGCAAGACAAGGAGGTCGAGTTTCCTAAGGGATCCATTCTCACTTTCACAAGACAACCAGGATTATCTAACTTTCAAATCAAATCCTCTCGAGTAGGATTTCTCATTTTTAAAACATTGAAGCCCCATACATGGAGGTCTTTCCCCAAAATCATTTTCGTGTACTTTCATGCTCAACAACATATCTAATGCTATATTCATGAGCAATATATCAAGATGTACTATATCAAACATAAATCGATAAACGATCCACATAAGAGCACATATAAGCATGGATTTTTATACTCATCAACTAGAAAACTAGGTTTCACAAATTAAGCTAGTAAAACACAAGATAAACATGTAGTCTTCTAGCTTTACACTAGTTATCATATATTACATAGTATTAAATGGTAACTATGAACTACCTCAACTTTGAAGAATTTTCTAAAGGAGAAAAGTCATCGAAATTGAATGAAATTGGTACCCACGTGTGCTTCTCATTACAAGGATCGACTTTTCCACTTGGATTTAACCCTGAAGATCGACGGATCTTGCTGATCTTGAAGGTTTTGTGCTCGAAACCCTAAGTTCTAAGGTCCTAGAGAGAGTGGGGGAGATATATGTAGAGAGAGAGAGAGAGAGAGAAATTGTAGGATGTTTATGAAACTATATCTAACTCCCTCTATTTATAGTAATGACAAGGTATGACTCCCAAAGCATGAGATACCACTCACAATCAGGGGCGGACCTATAGTGGGGGCGAGTGGGGGCAGCTTCCCCCACTGAACTTTCGAAAAAAAAACAGGTTAGATATGATAGTTTTAAAAAAATGTGAATTTTTATTAAGATTTTCTGTTAATTCAGGGGCTTTTTGTAAAGAGTAATGATATGCTTCTTAAACTTTTATCCCAAAAGTGTTTTCCAAATGATGTGGCAATGTGGTTAGGTCAAATACAGTGGGGCCAGTTAAATTTTGATTGGAAGTTGTTTACCTCGCCCCACTGCTAGGTCATCTGGCAAGCACTTTTGAAATAGAAATTTGGGAAGCATATAGCATTATTCTTTTGTAAATTTTAACACTATGAAGAACTTTGACACAATTTTAATTGACAACTTGTTCCCACTCTTAATTCTATTGTATTATAATTATGTTGTGTGTATATATGTATATGTTACATAATAAAAGACCCAAAAGCAAAACAAAGACAACCTAGGGTTCCCTAGTGTCCCACATGGCATTTTCTAAAAAATAAAAATAAAAAATGTTCCCACGCAGATGAAGGTTGAAGTTTCGCAGAAGCCTTTGAAAGACTCAAAGACCCCATATCCACCATTAACCTCCTCTTGCTCTTGTTTAGCAAAAAAAAAAAAAAAACCTCATCTTGCTCCTTTTCCGTAAGATAGACAAAAAAACACACAAAATTTCAACTCCCATATATACACAAAACTTATGGAAAAAATCACTTAAAATTATACTATTCCTACAAAAAAAAATTTGGCCGGGGGCACGTCCCCGAACCCCCATAAAAACTTCACCCCCACTAAATTAAAGTTCTAGGTCCACCACTGCTCACAATAACTGTTATTTCTCACTACTTGTACCAGTTATGACAAAAGTTAAAACACAAAAAGTAATCATTCAAGCATACGTTCCTTTTAGTCCAAAAATCTCATTTTTGAATTTCTGGTCAAGACTTACAACTTAAGTAAAAATGACCAAAATGCCCCTGGGCGCTAAACCCCTAAAATAATTTTTAAAAAATCCAAATTTTTACTGGAGCATTAGGACATGATATTAAACCACTGTTCATAATCTTGGGTTATTACAGCTACCATCCAACTCTTCTAGCCCGTCAGTTCGTGCTGACTCAGATGATACTCATTTGTCCATTCTGGTCGCTCAACCTAGACTGGATCTCCAGAGAGCCCTTATCACCAACCTAACCCATGTGGAAAAGGTGAAGAAACAAACTGAGAAGGCAAAGGAAAACTTCTTCTTTTATCCCTTCATCAAGACACCCTCCTCCACAGTGGCCTTCCTCACTTGGTGGGCCAAGCACTCTATTCATATATTCCAGGGGACCACTAAGGAAGTGCTACAAAGGCTCTCTCTAGGGCTAACTTCTTCAGCCAACCAAGCCAAAATGATAGTCAAGATTGTCAAACTACCTCCTCCCAGCCGGCCACCAAGAATAGAAAGAAGACAAGTAAAAAAGCATGTCTCCTATCCAATCCATCCTTGATTTTGAAAAATTCTTTAAACCAAGATCTTCTCCAACCAACCCTCATGTAACTGGAAGTGTCCACTCGTTTGGCCAAAATAGAACTTCAGTAAGAGTCAAAAGGGATCAGGGACTGGCAAAAGTATATAGAGCGCTATCGCTCAATGCTAGAGCTTGATTTGAAAGTCTTTATCAAACCTTACTTTTAGTGTCCCACCTTAGTCAGGATGCCGCCTTTCGGCCCAACTTCACGGGATACTATGCATAGTTCCTAAAGGACCTAGAACGATGTATTGGAGGCTCAACATTACTTCCTCCAATACCATCCCTAGGTTACTTTTAACAACTCTTCTGTTATTTTTCTTGGTCTTATTGATTTTTACTTTAACTTTCCTACAGTGACCTTGAATGTTCCTGCATAACTTATGGCTCCCCTGTGTGAAATAGTGTCCAGTGAAGAAGACGAGACTAAGGCCAAACCGCCTAAGGCAAAGTAGTCCAAGAAAGTGGCCCAAGTCCAAGCCGCTAAGATAAATTTTTGGTTATTTGCCCTTATATACTATTAGACACTTCAGCCTTTATCTTCAACAATGTTGTGTTAACATCCAGGTCTTCCAAAAGGAACTGGCTGCACAAAAAGTCTCCAAGGAGGTAGAGAAGTATAAACTTGTACAAAGACAGCCCATTGTTCTAACCATGACACCTCCAGCCCCTGGCAAAGCTGATATCCTTAGGGTGGCTTTGGCAGCATCACTTCCGATGGCCCTTCTTAAAAAGTTGTGTCCCTTGCTACCAAAGGAAAGCAAGAAGTCATGGTCTCATCAAGCAGGGAAGATAAGAGGTAGGAAACTAAGTCTAAAGAGGTCCCTAGGAGGAAGCAGAAGATGAAATGATGAATTCTCCCTTGGGGTTGCAAGAGAAGAAGAAGAAGAAGAAGAATAGATTGAGGAAGAGCAGCCTGAAGGGATAACTAGAGAAGAGATCGAGGCTGGGGTAATGTTCACAGAGATGATTGGTCAAAAGACTAATCAAACTACTATTGATCCCCTAACTTCAACCGCCACGGCCGAAGACACTCCCCCACAACAAACTCTTCAGATAACCGTGGCAGTTCCTCATACTACCTCAATTCCTCCAACCACTATAGCAGTACTTCTAACAATAACCCTTTTGGAGCCTAAACATACAAAGCTTTAGCAGAAGTCTCCAGCTGAAGTAGTGGACCTGGATTCATTGCTTATTCAAAGGACTACTCTCACTATGGCAGGTCTTTCATCGGCCACGCCTTCAACTGGACTTCCTCAGGTAACCTTTTACTATTTTCCTTAGGCTGATTATGGAAATCTTGATGACTTGTTCTAACCTTCTTTCATATGGTGGGTCCTTGGAACCCCAATTGTCCTAGATGTCAAACCTTTACCATTTGAAGATTTTTTTTATTTGAACCTTATCATGTTCAACATCCTTCCAATGGAGCCTGACCAGACGAGATTCCAGGTTATGCCCGATGAACTTCATAAGGCTAAAGACCTCGTGGTTGGTCTGGCCACCAAGGACCTAAAATCTCTTCCTACGTTGCCCGTGATTGAGCTTACAATCAATCTCCTCCTTCAGGGCCCTAAACTTTCTAATGCTCAATCACTAATCTTGAGGGAGATAGACGACTGACTGCCCAACTACATATCTTTAGCTAGCTCCTCTGTTGTTGTCCAGGCCAACTTGGAATCCAAGTTGTCCTCCCACCAACAAGAGATTAAAAAAATAAATCTCAACAAGAAGCTTTACGAAGAATCAATGGCAAAGAGGCCTAAGCTGGAGATCAGGCAGGAAAGGATCACAGTGGCAATCTCAACCTTAGAATAGATGCTATAGAAGCTCGGGACCGAAAGAGAAGATAACATAAAGAACCTGGCCATAGCAAATAAAGCACTGAACAAGCTTAGCCAGGACACCAAAGGGCAGACTGAGCAACTGAAAGCTTTTCAACTAGAGGCCAACTCATGGAACCTCTAACTGTATTGGGCCACACAGGACGAGTTTAGGACTGCTAAGATCAGGGGTGGCCTTTAAGAAAAGTTTGGCAATTTTCCATTGGCTCAGTGGCTGTTGTACTTATATATCATTTTTTAATGTACAAATCCCTTGTAAACTTGTGCCTCTAGCACTTATTTAATAAATAAGACTATTGACTAATTAGACTCATAGTTGATAATGGGGGTATATTCTAAATCTGGGTTCAATTTGTAATCCAAATCAATTATTGCCCATAATGTGGGATAGTAAGGCTTTAGATATTGACCGTTAATCATCCTTTCGTGCACTTGCCCATCAATATCCCTCAACCAATAGGCTCTACCTTTCAAGACCTTGTGGACTATGAATGGTCCCTCATAGTTGACGGACCATTTTCCATATGGTTGTTCTTCTCGCCAATTGGTAGGATAGCCTTCGAGACTGTATCCTTTGAATATAAGGATTTCTCCTTAACACTCTTGTTTTAAGCAAGTGCGGCCCGATTCTTCTAAACCCTAAGACAATCCAGAGCTTTCAACCTAGCCTCACTTGTTTTTCCAATTCCGTTATCATAGCTTCAATATAATCGTCTAGTTCTAATTGATTCTATAATGCCCTTCTGGCCGATTGGATTATAACTTCTATTGGTAGGACAGCGTCATGACCATAGGTTAGCATAAAGGGGGTTATTCTAGTGCTGGACCATTTAGACGTTTGATAAGCCCAAAGGACTTCGGATAGGATTTTATCCCACCCCATGGGATTTTCCTTGACCATATTTTCTATAATTCCTTTGATGATCTTATTTTAGGATTTGGCCTGACCATTAACCTGAGTATAGTAAGGAGTTAAGTAAAGAATAGATATGCTTCTGTTCTCTGCAAAGGCTAATGTTCCCACTCCTGTGAAGATTAAACCTTGGTCGGCTGTAATGGTTTTCGATAGGCTCAACCTATGTATGATGTGCTCATCAATGAATCTTACTCCCTCCATCCCATTTTATTTGTACATCTTTGGGATACCAACTTTTTAAGGGAACATAATGATTGCTTGAAATGAATGTAATTGTTCCAAAATTACCCCTACTTGATTTTTGTTCCCTTTTACTTTTTATTAGGTATTTTTAAAACCAATAAGGATAGGTTTGGAAAGTAGCTAACAAATTATCATAGTGGACATTAGTTTTGGGACATCCAAAAAAGGAAAGATGGACACATAAAATGGGACGAAGAGAGTGTAATTATAGCTTAAGTGACCGATCTAGTTGGAATAGCTTCTACCCACTTGGTGAAATAATCGGTCACCACAATTATGAAACAATGTTGTCCTGGGGATGGTGGGTATACCTTTCTAATTAAATCCATGGCCCATCCTCAAAACGACCATGGTCTAATTATCGACTAGAGCTGTCTAGCTGGAACTCGCTGGATCTGACCATACTTTTGGCATGCGTGGCATCCCTTCGCATAATCAATGCAATCCTTGAGCATTGATGGCCAATAATAGCAAAAGTTGCATATTGGCCGCTTTATTTTGGTACCTGCTTGGTATGCTCCATAGATTCCTTCATGGATTTTGACCATAACTTACATAGCCTCTTTCTTACTTAGGCATTTGAGGATCACATCATCCCCTATAGCCTTCTTGAAGAGCTTACCATCTAGGAGAATGAACCTCACTATAAATACCCTTATTTTTTGGTTTGCCTTAACATTAGGATGCTTGAAGTATTCTATGATTGGTAGTACTCTCCAATTGTCCTCTTCTATTAGGATAGAGCAGGTCTCAACATACCCTCTCTTATCGACTGAAGGTAGCATTTTATTTGAACTTAAACATTCTTTGCCTCAATACCATCTTCCAATCTCCACCCTGATCCCTGCTTAGCCAGTTTATCGGCCTCTCTATTGGAGGATCTGGGAATATAGCCCACAGTAACATCGTCAAACTCATCCATTAACTATTGGGTTACATGGAATGGAAAGATCTTCCAACTCTTTATTTTGTCCACCTAGCCGATGATTAGGCATGAGTCACCCTTGATATGGACCGAAGATGCCCCCATCTTAAGGAGAATCTCTAGACTAATGGTTAAGGCTTCATATTCGGCCTAGTTATTTGAGCATTTGAAGTAAAGCTTAAATGCCATCTTCATTTTTTCTATTTTTAGGCGAGATGGTCACTATACTAGCACCAGCTCCCTTCAAGTTTTTGGCCTCATAAAATATCAAGGTCTAAGGGATCAAAGATACATTTGGCACACTGAGAGAAGGTGTCAAATGGTCTTTGCTAGAGCTGGTGGTCATTGTGAGGTGATCGGACAAAAAGTTAGCAATGGCTTGGCCCTTAACTGATTTTTGTGATCAGTATTAGATTGAGAGCTCTATAAGGGCCAAGGACCATTTAATGTTCCTACCACACATGATCAGTCTAGAAAGCATATACTTAATAAGATCAGCTTCACAAATAATGTAAGTGGAAACAGACAACCTATATGTCCTTAATTTCTATATAGAAAATTACAAAGCCAAACATAACCTCTTAATCGGTGTATAACGTTGTTCAATTAGAGTTAACACTCTGCTTAAATAGTACACATCATGTTCTTTTCCTAACTCATTGTCTTGAGCTAACATGATCCCTATGAAATGGTACAAGGCTGATATGAATAGGTTTAAAAAAATTTCATTTCTTATAGGCATAAGGACCGGTGGTGCCAATAGATACTCCTTTATGCCTTTAAAGGCCTGTTGGTGATGCTTTTCCCACTTGAACTCTGCTTCAGCCTTTATCTTCAATAATGGAGACTAGCCCTAGGTCTTTCCTGTGCAAATCGAGACGAACCTCCTTAGGAAGTTTATCTGCCCAAGTAGTCTCTGGAGCTCCCTTTTTTTTTGTTGGTGACCTAGTCAACTAAATGGCCTAGGCTTTATTCTTATCTATCTCGATCCCTCATTGGTGTACCAAGAATCCCAAGAAATTTCCAGTCGTCACTCCAAACACACACATAAACGGGTTCATTTTTAGCTTGCGAGCCCTCAATCGCTCAAAGCCCTTTCAAGATCATCTAAGTACTTCACACTGGCACCTAATTTTACCACCACATCGTCAATGTAAACTTCCATAAACTTCCCAATCATATCGTGGAATATGGAGTTCATTGCCCTCTAGTAGATTGCTTTCGCATTCTTGAGGCCAAAAGGCATGACAACCCATTCAAAAGTCCCAATAGTGCCTGGGCACCTGAAGGCCGTCTTGGGAACGTCCTCCTCCATGATGATGATTTCATTATAGCCTGAATGTCCATCCATAAAGGATAAGATTTTGTGCTTTGAGGCTGAATCAATAAGTTGAACGACCACTGACATCTGGTATTCATTCTTTAGGGTAGCCATATTTAGATTTTTGAAATCAATGCACACCCTCAGTTTGCCATTCTTTTTTTACAATTGGGACCATGACTGACAGCCACTCGACATATCGAGCCATCCTTATGAACCCATCTTTAAGGAGCCTCTCTATTTTCTTTTTTACCTTTAGGGTAACTTTTGGGGACATCCTCCTCGATGGTTCCTTGAACAGCTTGTACCCCTGTTTAATGGGTAGCCAATGTTCCACTAATTCCTTGGCTATCCCTAGAATCTCATCATAATGCCAGGCAAAGAAGTCTATGTACTTTTTTTAACAACGTAAATAACTCTCCTGCCCGTCTAGTTTGATCTTCTCATATTTGGCTGCTCTAGTAGCCAGTTCAAATAGGTCTTTAAAGTCCACCCCTTCAAAACTCTTTCTAAGTTCAAAGATAAGGTTTTTGGTGGCTATTCTCATAAACTTGATCTCTGGAAAGACCACCCTACACCTATGCTTGGTTTTTCTAAATCGGGTAATGCATGTTTCAACTCCTTTGCCTGGCAATTGGTGCAAAATAGACAAATCGACCATGGATGTCTCTGATTCGATCCTGTAGAATTAGCCATGGAAAACTTCCTCTATTTGTTACCAGGTATGGACCTAATCCATTGGTAGATTGACATACCAAGTAAATGCCACACCAAGTAAATGCCACGCTTGTAATCGAGTTAGGAAATAACCTTAATTTTAGGTTATCATTACCTGTAATGTGGCCACACTATACCATATATTGGGCTACATGCTCTACAATAGATTATTTTTCTTCTTTAGAGAATAATGTGAAGTTTGGAACTTTGTATCCTTGAGGGATCTCAACTTGATCCACTCAAGTAGGATACGGTTAACGGTAGGTCGGCCTGTTGATTATGCGCATAAACGGGCCATATTCTTCGTGGATGACCTCTACTAGCTGGTCTCTATTTATACAGGCTAGTTGGAAAGCGGACTAATTCACCATAAAGGGATGGCCTCTTATTGTTGGTTGTGGTTCTGATGGGGCTAGAATGTTTGATTAGCCCGTTGCCCCCCAGCTTGTGTTGCTGGATCCATCATTGGGGTATGACTCGCCCAATTCTGGTTTTGAGCAGTCGTTTGACTATCGTGGCTGAAAGCATTAAAATTCAAGCCTCAACAGGAGCTAAGGATGGGCCTGCATACCTAGCATGTGTCTGATTACTGGGAAGGTCTCCTAGGGGTGAAGTACCTCTTCCCAGGGGTTGGCCACCATCTCTTCTACAAGGATTGAGATATTTGGTTGGTGTAGCATTCGGCCTCTCAATGTTGTGACTAGACTCATCCTAAGCCTTCGGGTTGGAGGACGGAAAATTATGCATTCACATTTGCTCAAGTTTGACTAATAATCCACAAGTTTGGCCAATAATCCATTAGCATTGTCCCTCAGTGATATGATAAACTAGGGGTGCCAATGAAGCTACTAATGGGGCTAGAGAGTTATCAAATCTCTTGGCTATAGAGGAGGTTAGTTTGGCTATGGACCTATTGCTGATGTCCATAGTGGCCTGCACTTGGCGGACTGTGGTTTTCCCCTTGCCCTCTTTGGGAACATCTATCAGGTTTTAACCAGCATGTTTATTGTCTTTCTTTGGAGCCATTAGTTAGCAAAGATGGTCGCACCAGGCGTGCTAGAACCAAAAGTGATTCAATCGTGTAAAAGCAAAATGGTTTCCAAAATTTACTAAACAAGTGGTGCAAAAGGTTTAATAAAATCTAACTTCTAATAGAACGATCGCAACAGTGAGTAGTAAAGTACCCTCACCAAAGATCTTATGCCAGTGTCGAAGCATAAAAGCCAAGATTATGCAGATTTTACTTAGAAAGTAAATAAATCAAAAAGTAATAACAACGAAAAATATCGCAAGAGGAAGGAGACATTTTTATTGTTCAAACTAGGAACTTAACAACTCAAAGAAAAATTCTAAACTAGGAACAATGAAGGATTACATCTAATCTAATGAAAACAAAATGACTAGAGCTTTAAGGACTCTGAATGCTACTTGGAGTGCTTCTAGAAATATTGGATTTGAATTGTGACTCTGAGTCCATTGCTCGAAGGCCAGCCTTGGCGTTTATAGTAGCCTGGGCAATAAAGATAAGGAAAGTACTCCCTATATCAAGATAAGGCAAGTTTACCATAATCGAGACAAGAAAACTTTCAAACTCCTTCCTTATCCCAAACTAGTCACCAATCAAATTGGCTTACTAACGTTGGCCTTATCCCTAAAATCACGGGGGCCGACTTGCAGATACTTCGGGATAAGATCAGTATAATCTTGGAAATAATCCTTCACGTTGCTGATTCTTCATGCAAACTATTTCTTCTTGGGCTGAACTGTTACGGCTTTATCAGTCTACCTAACAAGGTGAGCATGACTGGGCAAACCACCCCTATAAAATTATCATCGATCTAAATACATCACGGATGATATACCGACCTAAAGAGAATGCCTTAGCACTTTTTGATATGACAAAACTAAGTTAATCTGATGTATTGAAATTAGCTTAGGCTATTTTATGCTAACATACCCTTCGGGCTAAGCTCACGCACCCTAGACTGAATCATCTTAGATAGCCATTAATTCGAACAACTTCAGTCCGAAAATCATGTCTCTAGCCACTACCCAATCTGAACATCTAGGCTTCGGTCTTGGTTATGCTGCCACACCGGTCTATCCAAAATTGACAATTTTTGGGTGCAAACACTATTACGTATAGATTTTTTTTTAAGAAAGCTAATACGTTTAGAATCTAGATGTACTCCTTAGGCTAATACATTTTGTTTAATTAATGAGGCTAGCCAATATTATGCTAAATTCCAAGGGAGATCAACAGTTTGAAGAATAATATGGGGCCAAGTATTAAAAAACTCAAGCGATCAGTGATGTAAGTGATCCTTTGTCAAGCTATTGAGCCTAACTGATATTATTTCAAAAGGTTAATGATTTTTAAATATTTATAAATTACTAATAAGACCTTGTTTAAACTATTTAAATTTCATATGTGGAGTATTTTCATAAATGCACAAAGAGAAAATGAAATTGTTTCATTCAGTAAATGAAAGTCCAAACTAAAATTCGTTAAATTGTACACCAGATAATTACTATTTCTGCCATCCATAGTAGCATGGAAGTTTGCAATGTTAAAAATACCTATACCCCCTTCTAAAAAAAACAAAACAAAAATACCTCTACCCTTCTATACCTAAAAAATTTAGGGGAGCATCGTGCTGATCACACTTAAGTTGAAAAAGGTATTGCAGACCTCGAAGCCTGCAACTAAGGCGGGTTGGACTTAATTTTAAGTCTATCTAGGTTTGGCCAAGTTTTATTGGAGTTTATCCAAGCATGAGCCCAACCAACCAACCCTAAGTATTAATATTCAACCCCAAATCCGTATTGCGGTAGAGATATGTTGTGCAGGTGGGCCACCTCTAAGATCACAAATCACGTCATAAAAAGAATTCACATGAAACTAATAGCAAGAGCATGATAGATCTCACAACAAAAATAAACAACAAAAGACAAGAAAACACACAGATTTCTATGCATGAGGTAGGTTTGATGCAAGAACTGAATGTCTTGATATCACAGTAACACCACAAGCCACCACCATTGTTTGCACCCAAAAACTGCCAAAGGTTTTGGTCCCTAGATGAAAGGATTAGAAAGGGTGAGGACTATAGTCCGTGGTAAGTTTGGGTTACATGCTCAGCCAGACAAGTGATTGGATGTTCGAGCTCGAGGAAACAAGCTGCCACAAGATCCAGAAATGAATAAGGGATGAACCCAAGCGCGAAAGGGGAAATGGTGGTGCCCGATGAGAGAAAGGGATAGGGTGCGCGGAAATTAGACACCACAATTGATAAAACATCAACAAAGTTGCAGAGTTTTAGCCCGATTGGATAGAGGTATGCATATCACCATCATTGGGCTTAACATATAGCAACACAAGGAGACAGTTGGGCACACGGGCAATGAAGAAGCAGCCTGATTATTATAAAGGCAGAGCAAAAGCATATGGCTCGTCAATTAAAGCTAAATTTAAGGAAGACCATTTAGGAATAAATCCGATCAAATCGAACTGGATATAGAAGGCCAATCCTAAAGATTTTGGGATTCAATCAAATCTTGATGAGGATGGAAAGAGTTGAGATGAGGAAGGATTCTGAGCTGTCTTATCTTGCTAGAGGCGTGATCAAAGGAATTATGACCATATCTAGACTCTCTGAGGCCGTTATAAATAAGTAGGCCAGCCAAGCTATCAGGGCACTCCATGTTACTCTCGATCCACTGCATCCAAATGCATTCAAAGCATTCAAAGGCATTACATCATCCTCTGTTTTTAGCACTCGTAGCAATAGGTCTGTCCTCTTGTTAGTTTACTATTTTTTAATCTTTCATGAACAATCAGAGCTTGTTCTGATCTTGTTCCATAGTTTTGCTATTTTTCTAAACATATTCAATAAAATGTCTGCATATTTTACTAATTGTTTATGATTGTCTACTTGGTAAATCCATCACTATTAGACTTGTGTGTTTCAATACTCCCTAGGAATCACAGGACAAGGGTACTTTCCTACTTTGCCATCACAATCACCTAATAGGAGTCATATCTCAAATCCTTGTGTATCATTCACACAAGAAATTTAGGAAATTAGTTTACAGTATCGAACCACTTTTGGTTCTGGCACACCTGCGAAAAAACTACAGCAAACATTTTGGCACGCCCGGTGGGACACTAGGGTTAGAATATGCCTCCGAAAAAAGACAATAAAACCACCAAGAATGGATAGGATGACCTGGCTGTTGTTGATCCACCAGAGGATGAGAGCACTGCTCGTTGACCGCAGGATAGTGCCTTGACTTTGGAAGCTATCTCATAAGCAATGAGACAGAATATGGAACCTATGAGGCAAGATTACTATGCATTCCTAGGATCTATGGGAAATTTTGAAAGGCTAATCAGCCAAGGGGTTGATATGCAAGAAGGCTAGATTAAGTTGATGGCATCGGTGGAAAAATCCAATGCAACGATAAATGGCCTGGCTAGAATTGTAGAACAATTCGTGAATACTTTGCAGATCGAAAGCAACAAAGAACATGTCAATGGGTCGGCCACGACCGATAAACAAAGGACCCCTACTATGTTTGTCCAGAACTTCAGAAACAAAATGGATCTAATAAATATCCAGATCAGCGATCGTCTGACTTCAACGAAGCGGAATCGGGCAGTGTAGTTGTCACTGATCCCACCAGCTCGGCGACACCAATAATCATTCAAGCTAGAGGCCAAAAAGCTAATGTGATTTGTCACACAAATTTCCACACTCACGCTACTGGGGGCAAAGGGTTAATGAGACCTTCTGGACTCACTAGGCTGATCGTAACCATCAACATCATGTTCTTCCTCCTTTAGCATTGCCTATGGTAGCACAGCCCATTGTCCAGTGGGCTATCAATAGGGAAGAACTAGTGGTGGCCATACACGAAGAGTACGTCCCCCTCATGAGAAGTATGGAGAGGCCTACTTACAAACAACCATATCCACCTAAAGTTGACCAAGTCAACTTTCCCCAAGGATACAAGGTCCCAAAATTTACTCTGTTTTCAGGAAAGGGTGAATAGTCAGTGGTAGAACATATAGGTTATTTTATAGTACAAGGCCATATGGGTGGTAATGATCAATCAAAGTTGAGACTATTTCTGAATTCCCTTATGAGAATAGCTTTTATTTGGTATCTCAATCTCCCCGCTAATTCCTTCTAAAATTGGCAAGGGATGGAAGAGTTATTCCATGGTCAGTTCTATAGGACTAAGCCTGAGACATCAGTAGCAGACCTCTCAATGGTGTTACAGCTAACAGGCGAAACGATCGGACCTACACAGCTCATTTCAGGAAGGCTAAGTGCAGGTGTAAGATTGTCTTGCCCGAAGAGGAATACTTAAGATGGCGATGGGAAGAATGACCTTTGAACTTCACAAGAAGTTCGAAGGAACTGACTTTCGTGACCTGTTCAAGATGGCCATAAGGGTTACCCGATATGAACGTATCTTATTGGATGAGCAAGGGATGAAAAGTTTATCCAAAGGAACATATTATAAAGACCCAAACTATGAGGTTCACGTGACTGATTGTGACCTCGAAGTTGGAGAAATAGATGTGGTCGAACTGATTTGTAAATGGCCGATAGTGTGTAATGCCTTGAGCAATCTAGTGAATAATAATACGGTGGCAAAAAAGATGGTGTTTGAGGCTGGAAAAAATTATATGTTTGATATCACCATGGCCGACCAAATTTTTTATGCCCTTCTGGTTGAAAAGGCAATCAAGCTAAGTAATGGTCATTGCATTCCCAAGGCTGATGATATAAAGAATAAAGAATATTGTAAATGGCATAACTCATGAAAGCATTCTACTAGTAATTATGTTGTGTTTTGTAATGTCATACAAGAGAACGTAGAAAAGGGAATCTTCAAGTTTTCAGACAAGGCCTTGGGAATTAATAACAAACTGTTTCCTCAAATTGTAGGTTCAAACATGGTGTCACCCAATTTGTCGAAGCTAACACTACCAAGACCAAAGGTGGATTTGATAGAAACATCAGAGGAAAGGCCGAGGCAGAGAAAAGGCAAGCAGGTGGCTACATCAACATCGGACAACCCAAGGGTGACCATCCATGAACTTTAAATGATGTACCAAGAAAGAAAAGAAGCAAAATGATAGGCCAAAATTGAGATAGTCAAATCCAATACTGATAACCTGATTGCTGATCTGCGACACCAGCTGGACCTAATTGAATAAGGCTTATGTCCAAGATGCAAGGTTGAAGTGAAAAAAGTGGCGACCGGCTCAAGCAAGAGGCCCAAATGAAATGAGCACCATAAACAGAGTACAAGAAGTTCAGTTCATGATAGGCTTATAATGCCAAAACACCAAGCCAATCCAAGCATGAATGGTTCCCAAAGCCATCATTACCTCTGCATATCGGTACCAAAAAAGGCAGCCGATCATAAGATAGGCGTTACCACACATTGCTAAGGCAGGACAAGCCGATGGGAGATTCGTCCTCTTCGGGAATACGTTCGAGAATGGTGTTACCGCCCAGGGTAGAGCAAGGAAAATGGAATTGAGCTGACCACCCCAAATGCTTGGCACATCCTGAATATACTAAGTTGTAGAAAAGGAGATTCCAAAGGGTGAGGCAAGCAGAAAGGGAGTAGCAATACTGGGAGAATCGATCATATAATCCTTCAAGGTTCCTTCAACCTTATGTGCCCGATTCTCCAAAACAACAAACAATCGAAGAGGAAATTATGATATATAAAAACAAAGGTAAATGGGCAATGCAAGCCACTGAGTGCCTAAAGAAATAACTCAGAATAGGTAAGTCTCCAGAGTAATGTAAACCTGAGGAAGATGAGGAGACCGATGATTTTTCGGATTCAAATGACTCAATGATTCAATTTGGAACCATCCCCAAAGGGTTATCAGCCAACATGGTGTTCACACTACCAATGTCTTTCTTGGCCAAGCTAGATCAATCAGCGGCTATAAAAGGGGATATTGTAGAGAACCAGGCCAAGGAGGTTGCAGTAATAGAGGAGTTATTTTAGAATGGTGGTGAGACTATCAAACCAGAAATAGTGGAAGCAACCAGTAGAAACATGGACACTGTGGAGTAGCAGGCTGATCAACCTAAGATAGCAATCCCAAGGCCAAAAAAGTAGCAAACAGTAAAAGGGCCAAAATCAGGGGGGCCCGTTAAAGTTATTTTTGAAAGACCTACTTATCAAATGTCCCAGCATTTGAAGCCACTGTATTTTAAGGGACACATTAAAGGGGTACCCAAAAATAGGATTCTCGTGGATGGGGAGTCTAAAATCAACATTATGCCATAAATTATGTTAAGAATCATGCAAAAGTCTGAGTCGGAATTGATTTCGACCGAGATGAATGTCCAGAGCTTCATAGGAGCATCATCATGGACCAAGGGCATCCTTTCTTTGGAGTTAAGAGTATGGAGTAAAACTACCATGACAGAATTCTTTATAGTAGAAACATCGGCCGCATACAACACTTTGTTAGGCCGAGAATGGATCCACCGTAATTATTGTATTCCTTCCACCCTGTACTAACTTTTAATTTTCTAGAAAGGGGATGAAGTAGAGGTGGTGGGGGCAGATACGAAACCCTTCGTGGCACTTGTGCAAACGGTCAATGTTGTTCTGTATGAAGACGACATCGGACCAGTTAAATTGTTGGGCTGTAGCAAATTTGGCAGGCCGAATGCAGCAACCTTCTTCAAATGAATACCCCCAAAGTCTAAAGTCACATTATCACAATCTTGATCAGGCATAAGAGGTAAGGCTGATTGAGATCAATGAACAAGATGTTATCAATGAATTCACAACTGACTGAAGTTTGGAGACAGTTAGCCCATGGCTAGCTAGTGCACGTTTTTGGCCGACAGAAGGTTGGAGATCGGTCCGAATAATGGTGAAGTGAATTTAACCACAGTTTTAGGTTGAGGCCATAGCCCTCTTGAAAAAACATAAGGATTGTTTCACTTGGGATTACAACGAGATGCTAGGCTTGTCCACAAAGTTGGTAGAACATTGATTGCCAATCAAACTTAGCTTCAGACCTTTCAAATGGCTGCCTAGGCGTATGTCACCAAAGTTTAATTTAAAAGTCAAGGAGGAGATAGAGAGACTCTTAGGGGCTGGTTTCATTTGGACCGCTAGGTATGTTGAATGGATCTCCAATGTTGTTCCAGTGATGAAGAAGAATGGGAAACTCCGAGTCTGCATTGATTTCTGAAATCTAAACTTGAAAACTCCTAAAGATGAGTACCCGATGCTAATGGCTGGTCAACTAATAGATTCGGTCACCAAGCATATGATTTGTCCTTTATGGATAGACATTCGGGTTACAACCAATTTACATGGCCGAAGAAGATGTCCCAAAAATAGCTTTTCGGTGCCCGGGGGTAATTGGGACCTTTAAATGGGTCGTAATGCCATTCGAGCTAAAAAATACAGGAGCTACCTATCAATAGGAAATGAACTCAATCTTCTATGACATGATTGGATGATTCATGGAGGTATACATTAACGATGTGGTAGTCAAGTCCAGTAATAATGCTAAACATTTGAGTGATCTGGAGAAGGCATTTGAAAGAATGCGGGCTCATAAGTTAAAAATGAACCCACTCAAGTGTGCATTCGGAGTGACAACAAGGAATTCCTAGGTTTTCTAGCACATCAGAGGGGAATAGAGATCGACAAGAATAAAGCTTAGGCTATCAAAGCGGCAGAGCCCCCAACTAATAAGAAAGAATTGTAGAGGCTACTCGGACAGATAAATTTCCTCAGGAGGTTTATTTCCAATTGTGCATGTATGGACCCCACTACTCAAAATCAAGACCGATGAAGAGTTCAAGTGGGAAAATAGCCATCAACAAGCTTTCGAAGGGATAAAGCAGTAACTGTCCACCCCTCTAATCCTAATGCCACCCAAAAAGGGCAGATGCTTAAAGTTATATATATCAGCCTCTGATTGCTCTATAGGAAGTATGTTAGCTCAAGATGATGAGCAGGGTAGTGAGAAGGATGTTTATTACTTGAATAAGACTTTAACACCAATCGAGTAGCGGTATGCATCGATTGAGAAGTTATGTTTAGTGTTGTACTTTTCATCAAAAAAGTTAAGAATATATATATATATATGCTCCCTGTTTCCACTTATGTTATTTTTTAAACTGATGTGATCAAGTATGTGCTATCAAGACCGATAATAAGAGGCCGAATCGGAAAATGGACCTTAGCCCTCATAGAATTACAATCCAATACCAATCACAACAATTGGTGAAAGGCAAGGCCATAGCTAATTTTCTGGCTGATCACCCAGATCCCACTAACTTGAGCAATCTGAGCTCGGTATCAAAAACATTGAATGTCTCTTTGGTGCCATGGACCCTTATATTTGATGGTTTGAAGTACTCAGAGGGTGTTGGGGAAGGGGTGGATATAATATCACCAAAGAATAGAAGGACAAAAATATCTTTTCAGCTCGGCTTCAAGTGCACTAACAACCAGGCTGAATATGAAGCATTGATCATTGGGCTGAAAATACTCCTTGAAATGGGGGCATCGTCCGTACACATAAAGGGCGATTTGGGTCTAGTCATCGGACAGATTTTTGGTAAGTCTAGATAAAAATTTGGGAGTTGTGCCCATTTCACTTTGTTGCCACCTAGCTTATGGATTCTCTTGATGATGTGAGCGTGAGTTACATATCCAGATCCACAAATTCTGAAGCTGACAAGTTAGCAAAGGCGGGAGCACAGGTGGGGTCGATCTCATCTTCACAAAAGAGAGTGGAAGATCAGGCAGTCACAATACAAGTCCGACCACTGGCATCGATGGCAAAAAGAGGTTGGTATACGACGATGAATTCGGTCATGTTGGATGACAATGATTAGAGAATTTGCATCATTAAATATTTGAAACACCCAAATGTCAGGGTAGACCAAAGGTAAGGTTGTTTGTAGTCTGATTTGTTATACTAGATGGTGAGTTGTTCAAAAAGCCCATCGGGGATGATGTAATCCTAAAATGGTTAGGCAAGAAACATGTCATGCAGGTGATGGCTGAAGTTCATGAAGGGATCTGTGGGTCACATCAGGTCGGAACTAAGATGAAGTAGCTCCTAAGGAGGTATAACTACTTGTTAGGAAACTGCGCTCCCAGAATCCGTTGACAGCCCGCATAAGTTGGTACTGAAAAAAATTACGTGAAAGCTACAATAACCCTACAAGGGTGGAACTAGGGTTACCTTGAACTGCAAAAACAGATTGCTATAGTAGACAAATCGAGAACACGGGCTCGATAATAGCTCACGATCTTCTACCATATTCCTCCGCTTCCAGAATAACGACCTGAGTGTGGGCTCTATCGAAATCCTTTCTGTTTTCTGCTCTCTCTTTCTACGCTCTCTTTTCTATTCCGAGTTATAATACTCTTTATGGAAAAACGCAAACTGAGAGGAGAGCCTAAGCAGCATATATATAGGCTACGATAGGGACCATAAGAAGTCAATAAGGATTAGGTTTCCTTATGGAATTAGAAAACCCCAATTCGAACTGAATCAGATTCCTATTTCCATAAATTATAATTCATACCACTAAAGAATTATAATTGCACTCCTACCCTTATCTCAAAAATATATTTCGAGCTCTATGTTATTAAATGCTTATTATCTCCCCACGTTAAGATTGCAGATATCTATTAATTAAATATAATTACTGAAAATTATATTTAATTAATCTCTTAAAATTCCTTGAGATCCTCTGCTTAACTTATCTGATATGTCGGATACAAAATCCACCTGCAGGGTTTGATATAATCAAAACTTATAAGCTTTCTCAAGGGGATATCATCAATCCCAAAATTGAGACATGGATTTCATCATTAATTTATATCCACCACACAATTAATATTGTCACCCAATCCAATGAGATATTGACCCATTTAAGGATCTCACCCTTTTAGGGATCAAAGTGCAAATATCAAATGTACGTGTCTATAAATTACTTAGGATTTAGAGCATTAGCACTCATAATAGCCATGAGGTATTAATTATCTTATAAGTTAGTATAAAGATAATTACCCCAAGTCGGTACTGTTTAATACACAAAGTGTACCAGCATAGTGAGTTGAAACTATACTGTTTCCCACAGTCAAAACAAACCTACTACAACACCATGCTGCAGTCGTACCGATGGTGTGTCCAATTCCATCTAAGACTGTAAACCAAAATCTTACATTCTACAAGATCCGATGGTATGATCTTCCATGTGTAAGTCAGACTCTAGACACCAAACCACCTACTATGTATAATGAGAGACACACATGCATAATATTAAATAAACAATACAATACTAACAGTGCCCACACAGATTCTCATAAAAATGGAATAACTGAATTTATTAAATGAATAATAAATTAACTACATAAAGCATGGCTTTTAGTATATATCCCTAACAATCTCCCACTTAGACTCAAAGCCATGATGCGACATACCTCACTCCTATCCCTTCTACGCGACTATCAAAAGTCTTGGCTGGTAAGCGTTTGGTGAAAGGATCTGCCAAGTTATTTGTTGATGCTATCTTGGTCACTTCAACATCACCTCTTTGCACGATCTCTCGTATCACGTGATACTTATGCTCAATGTGTTTTCCCTTCTTATGGGCCCTAGGTTCCTTTGAGTTAGCAACCGCTCTGCTATTATTGTAATAATGGGTAATAGCCGATTGTACCGCAGGTACTACTCTTAGATCCATAAGGAAGTTTCTGAGCAAAATTGTCTCTTTAGCGGCTTTTGAAGCAGCCACATACTCGGCTTCCATGGTGGAATCAGCAATACATGACTTCTTGATACTCCTCCAACTAATGGCTCCACCTCCTAGGGTAAACACATATCCTGAGGTAGACTTTCTAGAATCCCTATCTGACATGAAATCAGAATCTGTGTACCCAATGGGTATAAGACTGTCTGCTTGGTAAACTAACATATAGTCTCGAGTCCTTTTCAGGTACTTGAGAATATTCTTCACCGCAGTCCAATGTTCTTGTCATGGATTAGACTGATATCTACTAACCATGCCTACAGTAAAGCAGATGTCAGGTCTAGTATATAGCATAGCATACATTAGGCTTACTACTGCCGAGGCATAAGGAACTGCCTTCATCTTCTTTATCTCATTAGGTGTCTTAGGACACTAATCCTTAGATAGAGTAATTCCATGTCTAAAGGGAAGGAATCCTTTCTTGGAATCTTGCATGCTAAACCTTGCAAGAATATTGTCGATATAAGTACCTTGTGACAACTACAGCGTCCTATTTTTGCAATCTTGTATAAGCTTGATCCCTAGGATGTGACTGGCTTCTCCCAAGTCTTTCATATTGAATTGATTGGACAACCATACCCTTATAGAAGATAATACGCCCACATCGTTTCCGATTAGCAAGATATCAACCACATATAGTACTACGAACACCAACACGCTTCCATCATGTTTCTTGTACACACAGGATTCATCCGCACATTGATCAAAACCAAACAACTTGATTGCTTGATCAAAGCGGATATTCCAAGACCTAGATGCCTACTTAAGTCCATAAATTAACTTCTTAAGGTTGCTCAACATGTGTTCTTGGCCCTTCGCGATGAACCCGTCTGGTTACACCATACAAATGCACTCGTCAAGATTCCCATTAAGAAATGCTGTCTTGATATCCATTTACCAAATTTTATAATCAAAATGTGTAGCAATGGATAAGAGAATCCGGATAGACTTTAGTATGGCCACCGGTGAAAGAGTTTTCTCATAATTGATTCCTTCTTTTTGAGTGTACCCTTTCGCAACAAACCTTGCTTTAAAGGTTTCCACCTTACCGTCTGCTCCTCTCTTCTTCTTACAGATCCACTTGCATCCAATGGGTTTTATTTCATTGGGTGGTTCTACAAGACCACAGACTTGATTGGAGTACATAGACTCCATTTTAGACTTCATAGCCTTTTGCCAAAGATCTGCATCTTTATCTTGGAGTGCTTTATTATAGTTACAGGGAACATCACCTTGTTCATCAGGGACCCAGTCATAAGACTCTGCCAAGAACATATACCGGTTAGGTTGAATAATAACCCTCCAACTATGATGAGGCACAACCCATGTCTGTGTATCACTGATATTTTGATGTGAAGATTCTGTACCTAATACACCATTATCTGCATGTTGTACTGATTTAGGAACCTGATTGTTAATGGTTAGTTCAGGATCTACAAGAGTTTTGGTAATCCTCCACTACGACGTGGTAATGGAATATCAATAACTCTTTCTTGTGGAGTTTTTTCTCGTACCATTGGTATCAAAGAAGTATGTGTTGGTGTCTCTCCTCTCATTTTCTCGAGAATAATACGGCTTCTAGGCTTGTGGTCCATAACATAGTCCTCTTCTAAGAATGTGGCATTGGTGCTAAACAATAACCTTCTGATCCTTAGGAACGTAAAACAGAGCGCCTTTAGTTCCTCTTGGATACCCAACAAAGAAACATACTTCTGTTCTCAATTCCAACTTTTCTGCGTTCCCTTTCAGCACATATGTTGGACTACCCAAATCCAAACATGACGCAGACTAGGCTTTTGCCCAGTCCACAATTCCATGGGAGTAGTAGGTACTCACTTAGATGGTACCAAGTTTAGAATGTATGCAGCTGTCTCTAATGCGTGTCCCCAAAAGGAAATTAGTAAATCTAAATAACTCATCACAGATCTTACCATATCCATGAGAGTCTTATTCCTTCTTTCTGCTACACCATTCTGCTGAGGCATACAGGGTGCAGATAATTGGGATGTAATCCCTTGCTCCAATAAGTATTCCCTAAAATCTCCCAAGAGGTACTCTCTACCACAATCAGATCGTAGTGTCTTGATACATTTACCTAGACGCTTCTCCGTTTCAGCCTTGAAGTCTTTAAATTTCTCAAAGCATTCAGACTTACGCCGCATCAAATAAATGTACGCATACCTTGAGTAATCGTCGATGAAATGACAAAGTACTCAAATCCCCCTCTTACTTGGACAGTCGTAGGACCACACAAACCAGAGTGAACCAGTTCCAACAGCTCTTTTGCTCTATAGCCCTTAACCGAGAACAGCCTCTTGGTCATTTTACCTTCCAATCAGGATTCACAGACTGGAAGTGCCTCCACTTCCAATGAGCCTAATGGCCCATTTTGAACTAGTCTTTGAATCCTTTTCAAATTAATATGACCAAGGCATAAGCGCCAAAGATGCATTTGGTTCATCCAAGGTTTTTTCTCTTAAATGGAAAGATCATCCACCAATTGACTAGAACAAATAAGGTACAAAACTACTATTTTATTAAAATGAACTGAATATCCATTCTTTAATAAACTAGAAACTGAAGCTAAATTCCTTCTGATAGAAGGTACAAAAAGGCAATTTCTTAATATTAAAATCCTATCTCTACCAAAACTAAGATGTAGATCTCCTACTGTAACTGCTGCTACTCTCGTAGCATTTTCCATATATAGATAAATCTCTCCATCACTGAGCTACCTGGTTCCTTGGAACCCCTACAAAGAATTGCATACATGATCAATGGCTCGCGTACCTACTCTCCAGGTACTGGAAGATCGGACCGCTAAACACAATTCAACAACTAGTAAATGAGATTTTCCTTGATTGTTCTATCTGGTGAGATAAAGCGGACATTGCTTCTTCTAGTGTCCTGGCCGCTTGTAAACAAAACATTTACCTTTTGGATTTCCCGGTTGTCCTCTTGGCCTTTGGATTGGCAGAGGACCCGCGGTCTTCTTTTGATCCTTTTTCATTTTCTTCTTATCTTTCGGCTTTGAAGCAGAACCTTTCTCAAACACAAGAGCACTCCCTGACTTTCTAATAAGACCCTCAGTTGCCTGGAGTTCTTTAAGCAGCTCCGTCAAAGTATATTTAAATTCATTCATGTTGTAATTGAGGCAGAATTGCTTAAAAGACTCTGGCAGTGACTAGAGTACGCTATCGACCTGGGTTTCCCTGTCAATTTCAGCTCCAAGGATCTCTAGTTCATTAAGAAGAGATATCATCTTAAGAACATGATCCCTTACAGGCATCTCCTCAACCATGGTTGTGTTCATCAAGTCTTTCATGGCAACTTGCCTAGCAGCACGACTTTGATCCCCGAACATCTCTCGGAGGCTCTCCATCATGTCATAGGCACTGGCCATTGACTAATGCTGATGTTGCAGAACATTTGACACGGATGCCAAAATGTAACACCACACCATCTCATCAGTTTTGACCCATTTCTTGTGAGCCTGGGTTTTCTCAGTGGTTGCCCCCTCACCAGGCTACTCAGGATATTCTTAAGTAAGCACAAACTTGTACTCTTCAGCGATTAGCACAATATCCAAATTCCTTTTCCAGTCTATATAGTTTGGTCCAGTAAGTTTGTTTTCTTTAAGTATAACAGTGAGTGGATTGAAAGAATCCATTTAAAAGCCTGAGAATCACATAATATAAATAATTACATTTGGGCAAAAAATTGCTATGGATTCGAGTTGAAAATATTGGTTCCCTCTACCATATTTCAAAAGAATCCGCCAGCAACCTGATACACCGCGAATAGTATGACTTGAAGGAAGCCATATACTATCCATCATTTGTTCAGATAGGCGATTGCCTTTAATTTTACTATCCAGGTGATGTACCTTGCCTAGTAAAATTAAATTGCTGACTTGCTTTGGTTCTATAAATAACAATAGTGACTCAAATGGAGAGGGTATTATTATTTGTAGCTAAGTGTATACCATCACTTAATTTTAGGTCAAGAGTTCCGTGAGGAACACCTCTGATGGAGAGGTGGCCCATACTAACAATCACTCAAAACATTCTTTTGAAGAAGTTTGTACCGATAATCCCATGATCAACTGCATCCAATGGGGAAGGTGGCACTAGAGCCATCACACAAAATTAATCATATCATCTACAAACCAGTGATGGAGACCATGGAATTTATACTTGATAAATTCCGTCTCCCACTTAGAATTTAAAGAAAAATTTGAGGGTTATAGTTTTTAGAAAAAACTTTTAATTTAATTAATAAAAAATAATGGAATACTTGACAAGGATTAGTTCATCCTTTACCTGTCAAACCCACATGTGTAGATAATAAACTTATTTTATTCTCATGATTTTAGAAAATAAGTACTTATGTTTTCAAAATATAGAATTAGTTTTACCTAAATACACATGTAGTTGTCCATCATTTTAAATTAATATAAATTATACATGTAGCTAGACATCTGAAATAGGTCTAGGAACAATTATACATGTTGTCCTATTCATTAAACATGAAACAATAATAATCATTCAATCACACATAAATAAGGAAACCACAATAAAATAGGAATCCCACTGTTATGGTCAAGCTGTAACTCTTGTGAAGAAATCTTCATTGAACCCGATTAGCTCTATGTCGCCACTGCGCATGGGGGCGAGCTGAGCTTTCGAAAATTGCTTGTAAAACTGCTCTCACAAACCATCTTCACAGATTTACTTGAGATACATTACATAAACCCTATGCCTCCATGAACGAGTTCACATGCTATTCATTTGCAGTAAATTAACCACGCATCAATCAAGCATGGGATCCAATATATACAAATCCTATACCTCCATAAAGGAGTTCACATGCTATATCAAAATAGTAAAATTAGCCACAAATATACCCATCGTGGGATCCAATCACACAAAACTAGTGACCATAATAGTGGAATAAAAATGCCACAAAACAAGGGTTAGCACAGATCTACGTTCTATCCATCCATCAATGCGCGCATAAGACTTGTATTACTGGACAACATGGTTGGGTCCAACCCATACGCAGAATCAACGTTGCTCTGATACCACTGTTAGGAAACTGAGTTCCTAGAATTCGTTGACAGTGCTAAGTTTGTACTATAAAAAATTATGTGAAAGCTACAATAACCTGTGGACACGCGGAATCGGTCGTCCACTCTTTCGTTTTGGTTTGAGATTATTTTAAAAGAAAAAAAGAAAAGGTAGTTTGAAAACAGATACAGAGTCGCCACTTGGTCTTTTGGGAACCAAGAAACCTAATTTAACTCACCCAAATGGATAAAGTGGCACCGGCCTTTCATAACCAAAGAACTTGGCCCGAGGTTTTGGTACGAGAGAGGAAGGAGGCTTTGTCACGACTAAAACACCCTCAACTCACCCTGTCTTTCGACGGGCCTCAATTAACATCCAAATAATCATCTTATATCATCTTTGGTTTGACAATTAATACTATGATAGTATATTACATCTCATAAGAATTTTGAAATGGAAGATCAAAAGATAAGATATCATTCATAAGATCTAAACCAAATGTCATACAATGTAAAGTGAAAGATCACACAAATAAACTTAGGAAAAATCATCCAATTATACATCAAGTAATCAAGTTTTACTAATCTAGGAAGGGTCGTGAATTATTCTTGAAACAAATAATCAAAGGAATCAAAATATGCTTAGCAAGCTAGAATGATGCATGTTAATCTTTAGAAAAAGAAGACCTCTCAATCCTCAGGACGGATGAGAAAGGATGATTAGATCGAGGGGAAGCATGGATGTGTGATCTAGTTCATTCCTTATAATCTTCTTATATTAGGGGTCACAAAAGCCCCAAATCATGCATGGATGCAATGTATGATCCTAGAATGTGAAAGGGTTGTAGTGTGTTTGTGTACATAGACTTTCTAAAGTGACTTCGAAGTCTAAAATATGCATGAATGCATGAAGGAAATCATCATAGAATATGTAAAAATGTAGTATGAATTACTTCCTAAGAGATGAACTAAATTGGAAGGCATATAAACATCAAATCAAAGGATGGAAGTAAAAGTATACTTGCTATGAATAGTGGATAGAACAGTGACTTGGTTTTGTGGAAATTGAAAAGTAGGGGTAGAAATTAAAAAGCCAATCCTCAATAACTATTACAGATTGAGAGAAATCATATGAACAATAGAGGTTACTCAGAAACAGAGTCTGTACTGTCTACTGAAATGTTGAAAAATCTTAGAAAATGAAAACAAAAGATATAGAGGCCCATTTTATACAAAACGTTCCTTAAGACACTGAAGTTCAATGGAAAAATGAGTTGGGACCACTCTCTTTTGTTTTCTGGAAAACAAGTTGAAAGTCAACCAAGCTGCTGTGACAGTAAAGGCAGAATATCTAGAGAGAATGTTTAGGTCAAAATGGAACCCTTCCAAGTGTTTTCAAGCTAAGCCAAAAATCATAGATGTTCTATAATGAGTTAAGAAGACTTTTCAAGTGGTCTCATGATCATACCTTGATTATTGAGTTCTAGAGAAATCTTTGAACTCAGATCATTCATTGTTTTGAAGATTTTTGGTAAAACAAAGCTTATTTCTTGGAATCCAAATGTTGGGGGTTTTAAAAGGGTTTTGAAATAGGGGTTTTGAAAGCACATTTCCAGCACAAAAAGAGGATTAAGACCACTTGGAACATCATCATCAAACTCATATCAAGAACTCCCAATATTACTTGCACAAACATAGTTTTTTTTAGAATATGACTTCAAGAATACATATGAATGTATTGAAGTTAGAATCATCATCCATTAAACATGTCTTTGAGGTCAAGAGCTACTATCCATAAGGATTCACTCTCCTCAAACAACGTGTCATCTAGATGATGATAAGCATGTAAGTAATCAAAGAAAAATAAAAAAGAAATGAGGTAAGAAGAGATGAACATTAATGTAAACAAGCAAGTAATAGCAATCAATAGATGATAATTAATGTGATTTTGGATTTGTACCTTGGTGTTTCACTCATAGATATTGACATTTGGACATGGAAGTAGCTTCCTAACTTAAGATTGCTCAAAAATGGTGGTTGGGAAAGACTTGAATGTAAAATATAAGAGGGGTAATGGAAGAAAATAAGATTGAAACTCACTTTCTTATAGAAAATCAGTGGGAGAGGCTCCCTTTCCTTCTTCTAACCCTATCTCTATCTCTCTTTCTCTCTACAACTTCTATGAACCTTGCACTCGCCCACCCCCCCCCCCCCCCCCCAAAATGAGAAGTCAAGGGGGGTTTATATAGGCCAATTTGGGGTGGTTTTGGGGTTTAAGAAGTATTCCCATTGGTCCAAAATGTCTGTGAACAACAAACTACGTCGTTTTGGTTTCTAATTAATCAAAATGGACCCCCAAAACAATTTATAAAAATGGACTATTCTGGGGGAGAGGGCCATGGCAGCACTGGGCCTATGCTACGGTGGCAATGGGCCAGTGCCGCTGCGGCACTACTCCTCTGATGTCCAGATAATTCTATTTAGGCCCCCAGAGGTTCCAATATTCGCGAAAAGGCCCTATTTCGTCCAAAATTCACAGAAAATGTGTATGAACTCCAAACTAAGGTTGTGATATACCATTGGAAAGGTAATAG
This sequence comes from Hydrangea macrophylla, assembly GCA_033977485.1. NCBI lineage: Eukaryota > Viridiplantae > Streptophyta > Magnoliopsida > Cornales > Hydrangeaceae > Hydrangea > Hydrangea macrophylla. The sequence continues at coordinate 57,070,693 of CM066986.1, read as the reverse complement.
AGTCTAATTCACATAAAAAATAGTTCTGAGATAGATCCCTTTGAAAAGTTTTGCGGTATTCGCGATAAAAGCAGATTTGATCACCTTTTCCACCTATGGAAATTCCTAATAAATTTATTTTAAATCCAAAAAAAATATGTGATGTACCGTTGGAAAGCTATTGACTGCTAGTATCTATGAAAAATGTTTGAAAAATAATACGGCACTCTGGTTTCAAAGTCAACTTTTAGGTCAAATCGTTCAAACCGGGATTTTCAGGATGTTCTGGGAACCTTTGGGAGCTCCCAGGAGCTGACGTTTTCATCCGATTTTATTTTGAACTCATTTTAATATTTTTCTCATGATCTTGAATGATCCCGAAACTTTTTGATGAATTTGGATGATTTTGGTCAAACCTTGGTCAAATCTGGTCAAATTTCGGTCAAATCGGTCAACGGAGACTTTCTGGGAACTTCCGGGACTTTCGGGGGTCTCTGGTGTAGACGCCCCATTTTGTCGGCTATCAGATTTAGGAGACCCATAGCTTGGTGGTTCACAATGATCGTAAAAGACTTAAAAGGACTCCTGGAAGTCAGCTCTATCTCTCAGAATGCTCAGAATGACCAAAATGACCCCTAAAAGCCCAAAAACTCCCAGATTTGGTCCCAAAGTTCTGAAAACATGCTACGTCATAAGGAAAGCAATAAAATGAGTTTTTAAGAGAAATCAGATGAAATCGTCAGCTCCCAGAGACCCCCGGAAGTCCCGGAAGTTCCCGAAAAGTCCCCGTTGACCGGTTTGACCAAGGTTTGACTAGGTTTGACCAAGGTTTGACCAAGTTTGACCAAAATCATCCGAATTCACCAGAATCATTTTAAATCATGAGAAAAGTGTTAAAACAAGTTCCAAAAGAAAATCGAGCGAAGACATCAGCTCCCGGGAACTCCCGGAGGTTTCTAGAACTTCTCGGGAATCCCAGGTTTGACCAGTTTGACCAAAATTTGACTTTGGAACCGGGGAACCAAAACAATTTTCAAACATTTTTCATGGATACTAGAGGTCAATAGCTTTCCAACGGTATATCGCACATAATTTCTGGATTTAAAACGAATTTATTATAAATTTCCAAAGGGGAAAAAGGCGATCAAATTGGCTTTTATCGCAAATACCGCAAAACTTTTCAAAGTGACTTATCCCCTGAACTATTGTTTATGTAAAGTAGACTCCAATACCTTTCCAACGGTATATCACAACCTCAGTTTGGAGTTCATATGCATTTTCTGTGAATTTCGGACGAAATAGGGCCTTTTCGCGAATACAGGAACCTCAGGGGGCCTAAACAGCATTATCTGGACGAAGGGAGGAGCAGTGCCACCGCGGCACTGGCCCAGTGCCGCCGCGGCACTCCCCCCCAGAGCAGTGAGTTTTTGTAATTTCTTTTGGGGTCCCATTTTGATTAATTAAAAACCAAAACGACGTAGTTTTGATTCCCAGCTTATTTTGGACCAATGGGAGACCATTTTAAACTTTTTAAAACTCCATTTACCACCCCTCCTTTGCCTATAAAAGAAGCCATTTACTTCCATTTAGGGGAGAGACATGGAAGCTTAGAGAAAGCTTAGGAAGAAACTCTAGGGAAATATAGAGAGAGAAAGAGAAGAAGTAGTCTTCTTCTTCCATTTTTTCCAATCAAAGTGAGTTCTAATCTTGTTTTCCTCCACCATTTTTCTATATACTTCATCATCAATATACCCAATCACCATTCTTGAGCATTCTTGAGTTAGGAAGCTACTTCCATCTCCAAATGTCAAAATCTATGAGTGAAACACCAAGCTACAAGTCCAAAATCATATTGATTATCATCTATTGATTGTTATTTACTTGCTTGTTCATATTATGTTCATCTCTTCTTAATCTCATTTCTTTTTATTTTCTTTATTTACTTACTAGTTCATCATCATCTAAGTGATGACATGAAGTTTGGGGTGAGTGAATCCTTATGGATAGTAGCTCTTGACCTCAAAAACATGTTTGATAGATGATGATCATAACCTCAATACTTCCAAGATGTTCTTGAAATGTATTGAAGTTATGTCCAAAATAAAAATGAATCTCTCTAATAATATTGGGAGTTCTTTGATGATTCAAGGTTGGATGAGGTTCTAAGTGGTCACATGGTCATCTCAAGAGTTTAAGTTCATGCTTTGAACATCTATTTCAAAACCCCCAATCAAGAACTCAAACTCTATTTCAAACCCAAATCCATTTTCTTCAAGAATGATCCAAAACAGTGAGCTGTTCAGATTCAAAGATTTTTTTTGAATTAAATACTTGAGTTATGATAATGAAACCACTTGGAAAATCTTCCTAAGACATCATAGTTTGTCCTCAATTTGTCTCATCAATTATAGAAATGTGAAAGTATTTGTTTTGGATGTGAGAAGTTCATATTCATAATCTGCCTCTGTTCTCACAGAATGTTTACCCAACTTCTTGCACTTATTCTGGATATTTTCGTCACTGTACGTATATCTTTTCTATTTTATTTATAAAACTTAGGTGTCTTAGGAAACCTTTGGTATATAATGGGTCATCATAAACCTTTTCTTTGATTTATGAAAAATCATACAAAATCAGTCAACGGTGCAGCTTTTGTTTCTGAGTCATGTGTACATTCTGATTTATTTCTTTTAATCTGTGATAGCTATTGATGTTTGGCTTTTTGGGTTATTTTCTATATACAATAAGGATGATCTCTGATTTTTCTCACATTTTTCTAGGCACGTTTGACCTCCCATTATAATGTTACAAAGTAATGCATACAGTCTGTCCACTATTCACAGCATTTCACTTTTTGGCTTTCACACTTTGATGCAACACTCTCTTGTATCTAGATGAACCCATATCCCATGCACATGTTCTTTACCACTTTTAGCATGCTATGTCATGTCATGTATCATCTATCCTCTCATGTATCATACTCCCATAGACTCTTGAGTTTGGTTTCCAAATAAAACCATGTTTTGCAAATACTTGGGAAGTTCTTGAAATAAGTTAGGAATTAATATTCCAAGTGGTTAGAACATTCATCCAAGTTCTGGAAGTATACTTTCAAAACCCACATTTCAAAACCCCCCTCTTAAACCCCTCATTTTGATTCCAAGAAATAAACCTTGTTTTTCTCAAAACCCTCAAAACAGTGAGTCATTTAACTTCAAGGAATTATTTTGAGTTCAATACTCAATGTATGAATGTAAGACCACTTGGAAAGTCTTCCTAACTCATTAGAGAACACCCATGATTTTTGGTTTGACTTGGAAATACTTGAAAATGGTCCATTTGGATCCAAACATTTTCTGTAGACATTCTGTTTTTGATGTCACAGCAGCTAGTTCCACCTTCAACTTGTTTTCCAGAAACACTTTTCCAAAAGGGGTGGTCCTAACTCATTTTTCCCTTAAACTTAAATGTCTTAGGGAACCTTCTGTATAAAATGGGCCTCTAGATCATTCGGTTTCATTTTCTAAGATTTTTCAACATTTCAGTCGACGGTACGGACTCTGTTTCTGAGTGATCTTCATTTTTTATATGATTTCTCTCAATATGTGATAGCTATCCAAGATTGGCCTTTTGGGTTGTGTTCTAGACACAATAAGGAAGATCTCCATAAAATATCATGCATTGAAAACACTCTTAACCCCTCTTTTCAATTTCCAAAAGATCATGCTACTGTTCTGTCCACTATTCACAGCAAGCACATTTCAACTTTCATCCTTTGATTTGATGCTTGTATGCATTCCAAATTAGTTCATATCTTAGGAAGTAGTTCATACTACATTTGTACATATCCCATGATTATTTCATTCATTCATTCATACACATTTTAGACTTCTAAGTCATTCTAGAAATCCATGTACACAAAACACACTACAACATTTGCACATTTTAGATACATACATTGCATTCATGCAAGATTTGGGGTTTTTGTAACTCTTAATCTAAGAAGATTATAAAGAATGATCACGATCATACGTTCATGCTTCCCCTTTGATCTAATCATCCTTTCTCATCTGTTCCGGGGATTGAGAGATCTTCTTTTCTCAAAGAATAACATGCATCATACTAGCTTGTTAAGCATATTTTGATTTCTTTGTTTATTTGTTTCAAGAACAATTCATGTCCCCTTTAGATTAGGAAAACTTGATTAATTGATATATGATTAGACAATTTTTCCTAGGTTTATTTGTGTGATCTTTCACTTCGCATTGTGTGATATTTGGCTTAGATCTTATGAATGATATCTTATCTTTAGATCTTTCATTTCAAGTTTCTTATGTGATGTAATATACTATCGTAGTATTATTTGTCGAACCATACATAGTATAAGATGATTATTTGGATGCTAATTGAGGCCCGTCGAGAGACGGGGCGAGTTGAGGGTGTTTTAGTCGCGACAAAGGCTCCTTCCTCTCTCGTACCAAAACCCCGAGCCAAGTTCTTTGGTTATGAAGGACCGGTGCCCTTTATCCATTTGGGTGAGTCAAATTAGGTTTCTTGGTTCCTTAAAGACCAAGTGGCGACTCTGTATCTGTTTTCAACAGACCATTTTCTTTTCTTTGATCCAAGTCAAATTCCTTTTCAAAACAATCTCAAACAAGAGAAGTGGTCCACTTCCGGTGTCCACAATCTGGCGACTCTGCTGGGGAATTTTATTTTCAAAACAAAATAATACAGAGGTTTGACTCATAAGAAGCATCCTTAAAATCATCTTTTTACTGTGTCTGGTTCACTGCATTGCACTCTTGCATTTCCCCCCTCCGACTGTGTCTGAAACGCGGCGCTGACATTGTTCAGGTCTTGCTGTGCCAGGGCACAAGTCACCGTTGATACTGTACCTTCCAAGGTATATCAAAAAGAGTAAAAACCTCCGTACTGTCTCTCCGACGGTATATTGGAACTCTCGTCAACGGACCCTCTTTGACTAAACCCAGCCTTTGCATATAGATTCCTGTAGAACCTTTCATAGGACTGTTCATTTATCTTTTCAGATAGGACAATGTGATATAACTGCTGTATGCCCTGGCGGGATTACCTGCGCGATGTAGACGCTTATGTGGCATAGAACAGAACCTCTTTTCTTATGATTCCCAAGGCAATCACTCACATGTGATCACATTGAGTTGACTTGCCTAGGCACCATGATAAGGATGTTTGCTCTATGCTCACAAAGATATACACCGCAAACCTTATTTACTGGTCCTCAGACATAGGAGTATGAAAACTTGCTAGACAGTATGATCACCATCATCACCTATCCTCGTCGTATACCCCTATTTCTTCCAGAAACTCTACCCAACTCATCAGGATATCCCTGTTTCCCCTAGGAACTCTGTCCGAATCACCCAGATTTCCTAGAAATCCCTATTTCTCCCCAGAATACCCAGAAACTTCAATTTTCCTTAGAAACTCCGATATACTTGTTTCTCCCAGAAGCTCTGTCCGACTTACCCAGTTATACCTGTTTTTCCAGAAGCTCTGTCCAAATCTCCCAGAATACCCAGAAACTTCAATTTTCCTTAGAAACTCCGATATACTTGTTTCTCCCAGAAACTCTGTCCGACTTACCCAGTTATACCTGTTTTCCCAGAAGCTCTGTCCAAATCTCTCAGATTACCCAGAAATCTCAATTTCTCCCAGAAATTCTGGTATACTTGTTTCTCCTGGAAACTCTGTCCAAAAATGCCTAGATGTACCAATTTCTCCCAGAAATTCTGATTTCCCAATTTCTCCTAGAAGCTCAGTCCAAATCAACCAGAAATCCCTATTTCTCCTAAAAAAACTCAAATGACTTCTAGAAATTTCTCCAAATCTTTCAAATCCCTATTTCTCCCAGAAACTCTGTCCAAAATTTCTGAAGTATCCCAGAAATCCCTGTTATCCCTTGGTGATCATACTGGAAAGAAAGGTTAGCACACTTTGTATGATTAGGACCTTACTTGCTTAACTGCTATATGTTAGAAGTAGAGGCATCATATAGATTAGGGTTCGCATCCGCATGATTGTCTCATATGCATACACAATTCATGCAAACATATCTCATAAGTCCACACAGTCTATCCCTTCTAATCATCACATGATCATCGATCTTCATCCTCCGAGTCTGATCCTTGTCATTTCAATTTGTAAGACATCATAGGTCCTAAACGTTGTCCTGCTACATTTTCTTCTTGGGATTAATAGCCCTCCCTAAAACAAACCTATGGATCACAAAAGCTTAGAAACTTGAGTCGCCAAGATGAGAACCACTATGACTCAGCTTTCGGATCACCTCACCCAGGTCCTAGGATTTCTTGAGAAAATGAGACCAGAAGTCCGCATTCACTCCGCTTGGACTCGTACACCGAATGATCAACTAATCAGAATAACTGTGGATGCTAGAATGACCGCTATGGAACCTGCTGTTGAGAAGATCAGGGACGAGCTTGCGGAAATGACATATATGATACGGCATTTGGCTAACCCACCACCCTCGATTTTGCTATCTTCCCGGCCAGCACCTTGTGCTGAATGGTTTGGAAAATTAGCTGATCTTTGGATACATAGTTTGGATCAAGAAGCTCTTGACAATCTCACCAGAATAAAGGATGCCATCAGAGAAGGAAAGTTCAGGAATAATGAACCCCAACACCAGTCCAAGGGACCCAACTACTCCCTAGACTCCCCAGATGTCCATGCACCTAACCACCAACCAATGGCCTACTCTCTCCGTCCACACCAGTCCATTCCACCAAATTGCCCTAAAGGCCCTCGCAAATTCTCCAGACTTGATCTTCCCCTCTCCACAGCCTTAGACCACCTACTCAAAAAGGGCCACCTGCAACTCCTCCCTCACAAACCACTATCGGATCCCATACCCTCTCGCTACAACATGAGCCTACAATGTGCTTACCACCAAAATCTAGGCCATGCCACCGATCAGTGCATCCGCCTCCGCCATGACATTCAAAATATCATAGAGGATGCACCCCATCCTAATGCCATCTCCTATCTTGGCTTGGACCAACCGCTCGACTGATCCCCTTCGCTGAGGCCCATGAATGTTGAACATGTGCCGGTGAAGTGATGGTGTTTGGAACTCTTGCTAGAAAACCAAATGAAGATGCTCTTTAGAAAAAAAAAGAAATAAAAAGAATAAGTGAGTCACTGTGACATTCCATTTGAGACCGGGTCGAGTCCAGTCGAGTCTGTTGTGTGTTTGTCTATTTCAAGTTTAGTCTTGTGATCGGGTCTGTCTGTCACTGAGTTGTTAATGAGTATGTAATCCTTCTCTACTGATGGAATGAAGTCTCATTTTGCCTAATCTGATGTGCCTAGTCATAGATACATGAATCACTAGACTGAAGTGTCACTTTTCAAATTACCATGGATATTACTCTGGTAATAATTTTTCTACGACAAAACAAAAAGAATCCTGAAAGGTTAAAATCGATTTCACGCTGACACTGATGAAGAGCTGGAATTGAATAGTCTTACTTTAAGAATTTAAAGATTCTCTTGCCTCAATCTTGAAAAGACATGCTTGGAACTGACTTGGGGCTTGCCCAACACCCTTTCCACCATTTCTACCATTTCATAGCCTTGGGCCCAACCCAATTGATAGCCATGCGAACCTGTGCAGACTTGGTCCTTGATGGTAGCCAAACATTTCAATGAGTTTCATCTCCACTTTCAAAAAAAAAAAAAAAGAAAAAAAAAAAAAAGAAAAGCTCGCTAGGTTGAAAACCTGAAAGGGCACCCAGGCAAAAGTTAGAGCTGAAAAAGGTGTTGATTTCCAAAATCTGACCCTAGCCAGTCAAAATGTTGGAGAAAATTTTGATGAAACAAATAAGAGAATCATACGCTTCAAGATACATCTTAAGAACGTGCCAAGATCACATTTCAAAAGGCACAGAATGACCACAAATAAATTCCGAGAGCTGACATGCACATTCTGGAATTCTGAGATTGCGATTGAAGGATCTTGCAAGAATCAACTACATGAAAAGCAAAAATTGACTGGCTAGGCAAAAGTGAAAAGGATCAATCCTCAAAACAAAAGAAAAAGAAAAAGAAAAGAAAGGGAGATTGAAACTGAAGCTACCATAAGTGGCTCAAGTTTGAACTTCTTTGACGATTGGTTTGAAAAACCCTCATACCTCAAACCCCTTAATTCAAGCCTTGCCTTGAACTACGCTCGACCTGATTCCCACTCGGGGATACGTAGGCAACCACATCGGTTCGGTCGACACCATCATAATCAAACCGATTTCTTTCAAGACCTTGCCTTAAACTACGCTCGACCTGATTCCCACTCTGGGATACGTAGGCAACGCATCGGTTCGGTCACCCCACCTACCCAAAAATCAACCCGCTTCTTCCCAACCATGCCCGAACTACGTTGGACCTGATCCCCACTTGGGGGTACGTAGGCAGACTTTCAAAAAAAAAAAAGGATGGCTCGCTAGGTCAAAAATCCGAAAGGACGCCTAGGCAAAAATTAGAGTTAAATCCAAGGTGAGCAATAACAAAAGAGAGAAAAGAGCTTGCTAGGTCACCTCACTGGTGCCTAGACAAAAGTTATGAGCATTTGAGAGATTAAAGTCACGGTCCATGCCGCAAACCAGAAAATCACCTTCCACACTAGGGGCAAACTTCGGCTACCCGCCTCGTTTGCCTGACTTTTACTATCTACCCTTCACACAAGGGGCAAACTTCAGTCACCTACCTCGTTTGCCCAAAACCTCCAATGAACCTTCCTCCAAACTAGGGGCAAACTTCGGTCATTTACCTCGTTTGCCTACCGATCCCACTTCATGCCCTTCAAACCAGGGGCAAACTTCGTTTGCCACCCAATCCCTATACACCAATGGTAAGCCTTCAAGTCACAAACATTGTCTTGAACAGATGGAAATGGAGCGTCTTTCATTCCATAAGCTAAGGCACTAATTCAAAGCACATCTTGAGAGAAGCAAAGAAATTGATTAGATCAGCAGGGAAGAATTTTCAAAAATAAGATTCACCATCAAAGTGATGCCACGTTAAGGAGAGAAGTAAACACAAAAGAGAAATGGTACATCATTTATGACAAAAGCACATCAAGTTTTGGCAAGTCGACCTTGTTTCATTTTGGTGTCAAATGTGTCGTCCTCGTGCGTCAATGTCTATCAAGTTTTTGAGTCTGTTGTACTCTCAAATGTGTAAATCAACAGTGACTAATAAAATTTTCAAATCAAGTTATAAAGAGCATGCCAATACAAGCAGGAGTACCAAACACCATTACTGCACCGGTCAAGGCGTCAGCATAAGAAGCGTCAAAACTTGGGGAAGATTTCATCCTTTTCCAAACTGCCAAAAGCTAAATCATCTTTCTTCATGCAACATAAGTCCATGAGTGGCTGTTGATCCTTCATCTTTCTTCATGCAACATAAGTCCATGAGTGGCTGTTGATGATCTTCTTTCATCCTAGCAACATAAGTCCATGAGTGGCTGTTGATCTTTCATCTTTCTTCATGCAACATAAGTCCATGAGTGGCTGTTGATGATCTTCATTTCTCCTTGCAACATAAGTCCATGAGTGGCTGTTGATGATCTTCCTTTCTCCTTGCAACATAAGTCCATGAGTGGCTGTTGATGATCTTCCTTTCTCCTTGCAACATAAGTCCATGAGTGGCTGTTGATCTTCCGTCTTTCTTCATGCAACATAAGTCCATGAGTGGCTGTTGATCATCTTTCTTCATGCAACATAAGTCCATGAGTGGCTGTTGATGATCTTCTTTCTCCTAGCAACATAAGTCCATGAGTGGCTGTTTGATCTTTCTTCGTTGCAACATAAGTCCATGAGTGGCCGTTGATGACCTTCTTTCATCATAAGTCCATTGTTGATCACCCTCCTCTTTCAATAATCAAAACCTTAACTGCCGCAGACCATCTCTATATCCCTCATCATAATTAGAATGATACCTTTACTCTAGCAGAGTACATTATCCTTTAGCTCCTGAAGGCCCTAACCAGCTCTTTTGGATTGAGCATTACAAAATCTGACCAACTACGAGAGATTCAAAGATGGATCCTGGGTCTAGGTCAAGAATTGAAGAGAGATTCTCAGAGAGTCCCCTACATCATCCTCCGAGGACAGAAACAGAAAGATAGCAGCTCCCGGAGGCCCCGACCGACCTTCTTGGATTGAGCGCCGAAAGATTTGATCAGTCGTGAGAGATTCAGAGATGGGTCCTGGTTCCCCGATCAAGAGATTCTCCGAGAACCCTACATCATCCTCCGAGGACAGAAACAGAAAGATACCAGCTCCCGGAGCCCCCGACCGGCCCTCTTGGATTGAGCGCCGAAAGATTTGATCAGCCGTAAGAGATTCAGAGATGGGTCATGGTTCTCCGAGAACCCTACATCATCCTCCGAGGACAGAAACAGAAAGATACCAGCTCCCGGAGGCCCCGACCGGCCCTCTTGGATTGAGCGCCGAAAGATTTGATCAGCCGTGAGAGATTCAGAGATGGGTCCTGGTTCCCCGATCAAGAGATTCTCCGAGAACCCTACATCATCCCCCGAGGACAAAAACCGATAGATACCAGCTCCCGGAGGCCCTGACCGGCCCTCTTGGATTGAGCGCCAAAAGAGATTCTCCGAGAACCCTACATCATCCCCCGAGGACAGAAACCGATAGATACCAGCTCCCGGAGACCCTGACCAACCTCCTTGGATTGAGCGCCAAAAGAGATTCTCCACGAACCCTACATCATCCCCCGAGGACAAAAACCGATAGATACCAGCTCCCGGAGGCCCTGACCGGCCCTCTTGGATTGAGCGCCAAAAGAGATTCTCTGAGAACCCTACATCATCCCCCGAGGACAGAAATCGATAGATACCAGCTCCCGGAGGCCCTGACCGGCCCCCTTGGATTGAGCGCCAAAAGAGATTCTCCGAGAACCCTACATCATCCCCCGAGGACAAAAACCGATAGATACCAGCTCCCGGAGGCCCTGACCGGGCCCCCTTGGATTGAGCGCCAAAAGAGATTCTCCGAGAACCCTACATCATCCCCCGAGGACAGAAACAGATAGATACCAGCTCCCGGAGGCCCTGACCGGCCCCCTTGGATTGAGCGCCAAAAGAGATTCTCCGAGAACCCTACATCATCCCCCGAGGATAGAAACCGATAGATACCAGCTCCCGGAGGCCCTGACCGGCCCCCTTGGATTGAGCGCCAAAAGAGATTCTCCGAGAACCCTACATCATCCCCCGAGGACAGAAACCGATAGATACCAGCTCCCGGAGGCCCTGACCGGCCTCCCTTGGATTGAGCGCCAAAAGAGATTCTCCGAGAACCCTACATCATCCCCCGAGGACAGAAACCGATAGATACCAGCTCCCGGAGGCCCTGACCGGCCTCCTTGGATTGAGCGCCAAAAGAGATTCTCCACGAACCCTACATCATCCCCCAAGGACAGAAACCGATAGATACCAGCTCCCGGAGGCCCTGACCGGCCCTCTTGGATTGAGCGCCAAAAGAGATTCTCCGAGAACCCTACATCATCCCCCGAGGATAGAAACCGATAGACCCTAACCGGCTCTTTTGGATTGAGCATTACAAAATCTGACCAACTACGAGAGATTCAGAGATGGATCCTGATTTTAGGTCAAGAATTGAAGAGAGATTCTCAGAGAGTCCCCTACCATCCCAGCGGAAGATAGCAGAAGTCCGAACCGATTCTCTGGACTTGTCATCATAAGGATCGGCCAAAACATCACCCGCAGTCAAATCACCTCGATTCCCTTGGCAAGCACTGTCTATTCACAATTTAAGGACCCGTGTCCACTGATTATCATGAGCTTTCTCACCTGTCAGTCATTATGAGTTTCCTCACTTATCGTGAGCCTCTTTACTCCGGTTATCTCACCTTTCCATTATCGTGAGCTACCCCACTTATCATGAGCCTCCTCACTTTGGTTATTATAAAACTGTCGGTTATCTTGAACTCCCTCGCCTATGGGTTATCCTTAGTTGTCATCCTCAGGGACCCCACATCTGACTACATTCGCTCGCAAAGCACACTTCCCAAATTCCAGAAGTTTGCCCCTAAACCCAGAGACTTCTAAACCTTGATGTCCTTATCCGAGTCACCCACCGCATCACAGTCGCAAACACTAGCACAACACCAGCCCACTCGGAGTGGCACACCCCACAGCACTTGCTCATACTAGGGTCACAACACTAGACATGATAGGACTCATGACACAATTCATATCACATCCATACATTGCATATCACTCTTATAGCATAGCATCCGCCTGATTGTTGTGTATGTACATGTATGATCGGTTCCTTGCCCTGACCTATGTCCTGGTCTGATTCCCCTTGGGATACGTAGGCAGCCCACACAGAGCACGACCAACACTAGCCTCAGCATCATTGCATCTTTTGCAACGCTTTTATCCTAAATCTATAGCCTCCAAAAGACCTGTCTCTTCAAAACTTTGGCACTCGCTTGCGACATGCGTTGCCTCGCAAGTTCATGCCAAAGAGGGGCAAACTGTAGACACCCCATTTTGTCGGCTATCAGATTTAGGAGACCCATAGCTTGGTGGTTCACAATGATCGTAAAAGACTTAAAAGGACTCCTGGAAGTCAGCTCTATCTCTCAGAATGCTCAGAATGACCAAAATGACCCCTAAAAGCCCAAAAACTCCCAGATTTGGTCCCAAAGTTCTGAAAACATGCTACGTCGTAAGGAAAGCAATAAAATGAGTTTTTAAGAGAAATCAGATGAAATCGTCAGCTCCCAGAGACCCCCGGAAGTCCCGGAAGTTCCCGGAAAGTCCCCGTTGACCGGTTTGACCAAGGTTTGACTAGGTTTGACCAAGGTTTGACCAAGTTTGACCGAAATCGTCCGAATTCACCAGAATCATTTTAAATCATGAGAAAAGTGTTAAAACAAGTTCCAAAAGAAAATCGAGCGAAGACATCAGCTCCCGGGAACTCCCGGAGGTTTCTAGAACTTCTCGGGAATCCCAGGTTTGACTAGTTTGACCAGAATTTGACTTTGGAACCGGGGAACCAAAACAATTTTCAAACATTTTTCATGGATACTAGAGGTCAATAGCTTTCCAATGGTATATCTCACATAATTTCTGGATTTAAAACGAATTTATTATAAATTTCCAAAGGCGAAAAAGGCGATCAAATTGGTTTTTATTGCAAATACCGCAAAACTTTTCAAAGTGACTTATCCCCGAACTATTGTTTATGTAAAGTAGACTCCAATACCTTTCCAACGGTATATCACAACCTCAGTTTGGAGTTCATATGCATTTTCTGTGAATTTCGGACGAAATAGGGCCTTTTCGCGAATACCGGAACCTCAGGGGGCCTAAACAGCATTATCTAGACGAAGGGAGGAGCAGTGCCACCGCGGCACTGGCCCACTGCCGCCGCGGCACTGGCCTAGTGCCACCGCGGCACTCCCCCCCAGAGCAGTGAGTTTTTGTAATTTCTTTTGGGGTCCCATTTTGATTAATTAAAAACCAAAACGACGTAGTTTTGATTCCCAGCTTATTTTGGACCAATGGGAGACTATTTTAAACTTTTTAAAACTCCATTTACCACCCCTCCTTTGCCTATAAAAGAAGCCATTTACTTCCATTTAGGGGAGAGACATGGAAGCTTAGAGAAAGCTTAGGAAGAAACTCTAGGGAAATATAGAGAGAGAAAGAGAAGAAGTAGTCTTCTTCTTCCATTTTTTCCAATCAAAGTGAGTTCTAATTTTGTTTTCCTCCACCATTTTTCTATATACTTCATCATCAATATACCCAATCACCATTCTTGAGCATTCTTGAGTTAGGAAGCTACTTCCATCTCCAAATGTCAAAATCTATGAGTGAAACACCAAGCTACAAGTCCAAAATCATATTGATTATCATCTATTGATTGTTATTTACTTGCTTGTTCATATTATGTTCATCTCTTCTTAATCTCATTTCTTTTTATTTTCTTTATTTACTTACTAGTTCATCATCATCTAAGTGATGACATGAAGTTTGGGGTGAGTGAATCCTTATGGATAATAGCTCTTGACCTCAAAAACATGTTTGATAGATGATGATCATAACCTCAATACTTCCAAGATGTTCTTGAAATGTATTGAAGTTATGTCCAAAATAAAAATGAATTTCTCCAATAATATTGGGAGTTCATTGATGATTCAAGGTTGGATGAGGTTCTAAGTGGTCACATGGTCATCTCAAGAGTTTAAGTTCATGCTTTGAACATCTATTTCAAAACCCCCAATCAAGAACTCAAACTCTATTTCAAACCCAAATCCATTTTCTTCAAGAATGATCCAAAACAGTGAGCTGTTCAGATTCAAAGATTTTTTTTGAATTAAATACTTGAGTTATGATAATGAAACCACTTGGAAAATCTTCCTAAGACATCATAGTTTGTCCCCAATTTTTCCCATCAATTATAGAAATGTGAAAGTATTTGTTTTGGATGTGAGAAGTTCATATTCATAATCTGCCTCTGTTCTCACAGAATGTTCACCCAACTTCTTGCACTTATTCTGGATATTTTCGTCACTGTACGTATATCTTTTATATTTTATTTATAAAACTTGGGTGTCTTAGAAAACTTTTGGTATATAATGGGTCATCATAAACCTTTTCTTTGATTTATGAAAAATCATACAAAATCAGTCAACCGTGCAGCTTTTGTTTCTGAGTCATGTGTACATTCTGATTTATTTCTTTTAATCTGTGATAGCTATTGATGTTTGGCTTTTTGGGTTATTTTCTAGACACAATAAGGATGATCTCTGATTTTTCTCACATTTGTCTAGGCACGTTTGACCTCCCATTATAATGTTACAAAGTAATGCATACAGTCTGTCCACTATTCACAGCATTTCACTTTTTGGCTTTCACACTTTGATGCAACACTCTCTTGTATCTAGATGAACCCATATCCCATGCACATGTTCTTTACCACTTTTAGCATGCTATGTCATGTCATGTATCATCTATCCTCTCATGTATCATACTCCCATAGACTCTTGAGTTTGGTTTCCAAATAAAACCATGTTTTGCAAATACTTGGGAAGTTCTTGAAATAAGTTAGGAATTAATATTCCAAGTGGTTAGAACATTCATCCATGTTCTGGAAGTATACTTTCAAAACCCACATTTCAAAAACCCCCTCTTAAACCCCTCATTTTGATTCCAAGAAATAAACCTTGTTTTTCTCAAAACCCTCAAAACAGTGAGTCATTTAACTTCAAGGAATTATTTTGAGTTCAATACTCAATGTATGAATGTAAGACCACTTGGAAAGTCTTCCTAACTCATTAGAGAACACCCATGATTTTTGGTTTGACTTGGAAATACTTGAAAATGGTCCATTTGGATACAAACATATTTTGTAGACATTCTGTTTTTGATGTCACATCAGCTAGTTCCACCTTCAACTTGTTTTCCAGAAACACTTTTCCAAAAGGGGTGGTCCTAACTCATTTTTCCCTTAAACTTCAATGTCTTAGGGAACTTTCTGTATAAAATGGGCCTCTAGATCATTCGGTTTCATTTTCTAAGATTTTTCAACATTTCAGTCGACGGTACGGACTCTGTTTCTGAGTGATCTTCATTGTTTATATGATTTCTCTCAATATGTGATAGCTATCCAAGATTGGCCTTTTGGGTTGTGTTCTAGACACAATAAGGAAGATCTCCATAAAACATCATGCATTGAAAACACTCTTAACCCCTCTTTTCAATTTCCAAAAGATCGTGCTACTGTTCTGTCCACTATTCACAGCAAGCACATTTCAACTTTCATCCTTTGATTTGATGCTTGTATGCATTCCAAATTAGTTCATATCTTAGGAAGTAGTTCATACTACATTTTTACATATCCCATGATTATTTCATTCATTCATTCATACACATTTTAGACTTCTAAGTCATTCTAGAAATCCATGTACACAAAACACACTACAACATTTGCACATTTTAGATACATACATTGCATTCATGCAAGATTTGGGGTTTTGTAACTCTTAATCTAAGAAGATTATAAAGAATGATCACGATCATACGTTCATGCTTCCCCTTTGATCTAATCATCCTTTCTCATCCGTCCCGGGGATTGAGAGATCTTCTTTTCTCAAAGAATAACATGCATCATACTAGCTTGTTAAGCATATTTTGATTTCTTTGTTTATTTGTTTCAAGAACAATTCATGTCCCCTTTAGATTAGGAAAACTTGATTAATTGATATATGATTAGACGATTTTTCCTAGGTTTATTTGTGTGATCTTTCACTTCGCATTGTGTGATATTTGGCTTAGATCTTATGAATGATATCTTATCTTTAGATCTTTCATTTCAAGTTTCTTATGTGATGTAATATACTATCGTAGTATTATTTGTCTAACCATACATAGTATAAGATGATTATTTGGATGCTAATTGAGGCCCGTCGAGAGACGGGGCGAGTTGAGGGTGTTTTAGTCGCGACAAAGGCTCATTCCTCTCTCGTACCAAAACCCCGAGCCAAGTTCTTTGGTTATGAAGGACCGGTGCCCTTTATCCATTTGGGTGAGTCAAATTAGGTTTCTTGGTTCCTTAAAGACCAAGTGGCGACTCTGTATCTGTTTTCAACAGACCATTTTCTTTTCTTTGATCCAAGTCAAATTCCTTTTTAAAACAATCTCAAACAAGAGAAGTGGTCCACTTCCGGTGTCCACATCTGGGAGCTGACAATTTCATTAAGTTTGGCTTGAAAACTCATTTTATGACTTTCCTAACAACATAGCATGTTTCCAGAACTTTCGGTCCAAATCTGGGAGTGTTTGGATTTTAATGGCATTTTGGTCATTTGTACTACTTTCTGAGCATTTCGAGAGATAGAACTAACTTCCAGGAGTCCTTTTTGAGTCATTTTAATCATTGTGAACCACCAAGCTATGGGTCTCCTAAATTTGGTAGCCGATAAAATGGGGTGTCTATAGTTTGCCCTCTTTGGCATGAACTTGCGAGGCAACGCATGTCGCAAGTGAGTGCCAAAGGTTCGAAGAGATAGGTCTTTTTGGAGGCTATAGATTAGGATAAAAGCATTGCAAAGGATGAAAAATATGATGTTAAGGTCAGTGTTGGTCATGCTCTGCGAGAGCTGCCTATGTATCCCAAGGGGAATCAGACGAGGACGTAGTTCAGGACACGAAAGAATAAATCATAACAAGACAGGCGGATGCTATGCTATGAGGATGCAATGCATGGATGTGTATGATTCTAGTGTTCTGATCCTAGCATGAGCTGATGTTGTGGGGTGTGTGCCACTCCGAGTAGACTTTATGTTGTGCTAGTGTTTACGAATGTGATGTGGTGGTTGGCTTGGATAAGGACATCAAGACTTGGGAGACTCTGGGTCTCAGGGTAAACTTCTGAATTTTGGAAAGTGTGCTTCATAAGCGAATGTAATCGGATGTGGGATCCCAAAGGACGTTAATCAAAGATGAAGTTTGACAGATAACCGATGGACATGGAATCCCTGGACACATAAATCCTAAGAATTCAAGTGATGGACATGAAAACCAGAGATGTAAGGAGACAGACACGAAAGCGCCATTAATGGACATGGAAGCCCAAGATTTTGAAGGAGAACGATGAACACAACATATTTTGATGAGAGTGATGGTAAACTAATGATGATTAATGGACTGACAATTCACGAATCGAGATGGCGAGTAGACAGTGAACTATTGTGACTGTCATGGGTTGGACCAACGGTTGGACTAACCGTGATCAAAAGAACTGACCATGCACTAATTAAGGTGACGAGTCAACAGTGAACTATTGTGACTGTCATGGATTTGACTAACGATGACGAGTCGACAATGAACTACTGTGACTGTCATGGATTAGATCAACACTTGGACTAACCATGATCAGAAAGATTGACGATGTATGAATCCAGATGACGAGTCGATAGTGAACTACTATGACTGTCAAGATTGAACTGATGATATACGAATCGAGATGACGAGTCGACAGTGAACTACTGTGACTGTCATGGATTGAACTGACGATGTACGAATCGAGATGACGAATCGATAGTGAACTACTGTGACTGTCATAGATTGAACTGACGATGTACGAATCGAGATGACGAATCAACAGTGAATTACTGTGACTGTTAGGATTGAACTGATGATGTACTAACCGAGATGACGAGTCGACAATGATCTATTGTGACTGTCATCGATTGAACAGACGATGTACGAATCGAGATGATGAGTCTACAGTGAACTACTGTGACTGTCATGGATTGAACTGACGATGTACGAATCGAGATGACGAGTCGACAGTGAACTATTGTGACTGTCAATATTGAACTGATGATGTTGGCAGTCATATTAGTTCAATCTATGACAGTCACAGTAGTTCACTGTCGACTCGTCATCTCGATTAGTACATCATCAGTTCAATCCATGACAGTCACAGTAGTTCACTATTGACTCATCATCTCGATTAGTACATTATTAGTTCAATCTTGACAGTCATAGTAGTTCACTATCGACTCGTCATCTCGATTCGTACATCATCAGTTCAATCTATGACTATCATGGATTGAACTGATGATGTACGAATCGAGATGACGAGTCGACAGTGAACTAATGTGACTGTCATAGATTGAACTGATGATGTACGAATCGAGATGACGAGTCGATAGTGAACTACTATGACTGTCAAGATTGAACTGATGATGTACTAATCGAGATGATGAGTCGATAGTGAACTACTGTGACTGTCATGGATTGAACTGATGATGTACTAATCGAGATGACGAGTCGATAGTGAACTACTGTGACTGTCATAGATTGAACTGATGATGTATGAATCCAGATGACGAGTCGATAGTGAACTACTATGACTGTCAAGATTGAACTGATGATGTACTAATCGAGATGATGAGTTGATAGTGAACTATTGTGACTGTCATGGATTGAACTGATGATGTACTAATCGAGATGACGGGTCGACAGTGAACTACTGTGACTGTCATAGATTGAACTGATGATGTACGAATCGAGATGACGAGTCGATAGTGAACTACTGTGACTGTCAGGATTGAATTGATGATGTACTAATCAAGATGGCGAGTCGACGATGAACTACTGTGACTGTCATGGATTGAACTAATGATGTACTAATAGAGATGACGAGTCGACAGTGAACTACTGTGACTGTCATGGATTGAACTGATGATGTACTAATCAAGATGATGAGTCGATAGTGAACTACTGTGACTGTCATGGATTAAACTGATGATTTACTAATTGAGATGACGAGTCGGCAGTGAACTACTGTGACTGTCATGGATTGAACTAATGATGTACTAATCGAGATGACGAGTCGACAGTGAACTATTGTAACTATCATGGATTGAACTGATAATGTACAAATCAAGATGACGAGTCGACAGTGAACTACTATGACTGTCAGGATTGAACTGATGATGTACTAATCGAGATGACGAGTCGACAGTGAACTACTATGACTGTCATGAATTGAATTGATGATGTACTAATCAAGATGATGAGTCAATAGTGAGCTACTGTGACTGTCATGGATTGAACTAATGATGTACTAATCGAGATGATGAGTCGACAGTGAACTATTGTGACTGTCATGGATTGAACCAACAGTTGGAATAACCGTGATCAAAAGAATTGATGATGTACGAATTGATATGAATGCTGGGGATTAAATTGAATCTGTTGGGGATGAAACGACTCTTTCTGGGATCTCTCTTTAACTGTTTCTCTCGACCAAGAACCAAGATCCAAATCTGAATCTTTCGCAGTTGATCAAATCTTATAATGGTTGGACCGAAGAGCCGGTTAGGGCCTTCGAGAGCTAATTCTTTTCTGGACTCTCTGAGAATCTCTCTTTCAATTCTTGACCTAGAACCAAGATTCTGTCTCTAAATCTCTCACGGTTGATCAAATCTTCTGACCAAGAACCAGGACCCATCTCTGAATCTCTTGTGGGTGATTAAACCTTCTAATCGAGAACCAAGACCCATATATGAATCTCTCGCGCTTGATCAAATCTTAACGATGCTCCTCGACTTTTCAATGATGCTTTTTAACTCTTATGATGCTCCTCAACACATCTGATGCTCCTCAACACACCTGATGTTCCTCGATGCTCCTCTAATCTCTGGACTCTAAAACACCCTCACAAAAACATCTCATCAGCAAACCTGGACTCTGAGCCCTAAAACACCTCAACAACACATCTAGACTTTGATTGGATCAGTAATAGGTGTTGGGGATATTCCCTCCGGTCAGCCGCCTTGAGAAACAACTATCGATTGTAGTTTGCAACCACTTACGATTTTATGCTACTCATACTTGGGACACTTCACATGTTGCGACCTTGACTAGTGCAGTAATGATGTTTGGTACTTCTACTTATATCCACATTTTTTTTATAATTGGGAATCACCTTAAACCCACACATTTGAGATCATAAGGACAAATGGACTTAACAGGAATGACGATGACAAGGAAAGTTAGGTTAGTTTGCATGAAACCTCGATCTCTGACACACTTTTGATTAGATTACAAATGACTCAAACAAAGAAGGATTGACCTAGACATGAATTTCTCAAATTGGCATGATCCAATGTGCCTCTGTCATAAATGATGTACCGCTCATCTTTTATATTCACTTCTTATTTTAACATGATAGCACTTTGCTGACAAATCTGATTTTTGAAGATTTATCCCTATTGATCTAATCAATTCTCTACTTCTCCCAAGAAGTGCTTTGAATTAGTGCCTTAGCTTTTAGAATAAAAGATGCTCTATTTGAAAATTTTTAAAACAACTTGGTGACTCAAAAACTTGTTCTTGGTATGAAGGGGTCGTGTTAGGAAAACGGAGTTTGCTCCTAGTTTGAGGTGTAGGAAGTGGAATTTATAGGCAAACGAGGTGGGTGACCGAAGTTTGCCCCTAGTTTGGATGATGGTTTATTGGAGGTTTTGGGCAAACGAGGTAGGTGACCAAAGTTTGCCCCTTGTATGAAGGGTAGATAGTAAAATTCAGGCAAACGAGGCGGGTAGCCAAAGTTTGCCCCTAGTATGGAAGGTGATTTCTGGCTTGAGGCAAGGACCGTGACTTTAATCTCTCATATGCTCATAACTTTTTCCTAGGCACTGGTGAAGTGACCTAGCGAGCTATTTTCTCTCTTTTGTTATTGCTCACTCTAGATTTAGCTCTAATTTTTTCCTAGTGTCCTTTTAGATTTTTGACCTCGCGAGCCATCCTTCTTTTCTTTTTGAAAGTCTGCCTACGTACCCCCGAGCGGGGATCAGGTCCAACGTAGTTCGGGCCAAAGTTTTGAAAGAAGGGGGGTTTATTATGATAGTACTGGCCGAACTAATGCGGTTGCCTATGTCTCCCCGAGTGGGAATCAGGTCGAGCGAAGTTCAAGGCGAGGCTTGAAAGAAGAGGGGTTGATTATGGTAGTGTCGACCGAATCGATGCGGTTGTCTACGTATCCCCGAGTAGGAATCATGTCGAGCGTAGTTCAAGGCAAGGCTTGAAAGAAATTAGTTGAGGGTTTTTCAAACCAATGGTCAAAGAAGATCAAACTTAGGTCACTTATGGTAGCCTTGAATAAGAAGAATCAGTTTCGGTCTCCCTTTATTTTTTAATTTTTTTTCTTTTTATTTTGAGGATTGATCCTTTTCACTTTTTCCCAACCAGTTAATTTAACTTTTCATGTAGTTGATTCTTGTGAGATCTTTTGACTGCAATCTCAGAATTCCAGAATGTGCAAGTCAGCACTCGAAATTTATTTGTGGTCGTTCTGAGCCTTTTGAAATGTGATCTAAGCATGTTATCATGATGTACCTTGAAGTGTACAATTCTCTGTATCACCAAAATTTTCTTTCTTTCATTTTTTTCCATCATTTTGACTGGCTAAGGTCAAATCTTGGAAATCAATACCTTTTCAGCTCTAACTTTTGCCTAGGTGTCCTTTTGGGTTTTCAACCTAGTGAGCTTTTCTTTTTATTTTTCTTTTCTTTTTCCTTTTTCCTTTTTTTTTTAAAGTGGAGATGAAACTCACTAAAAGTCTTTGGCTACCATCAAGGACTAAGTATACATTACTTTTAAGCGAACAGATTGTGTGGCTCCCAATTGGATTGGGCTTAAGGCTTCGAAATGGTAGAAAAGGGTATTGGGCAAGCCCTAAGTCAGTTTCAAGTATGTCTTTTCAAGATTAAGGCAGGAGCATCTCTTAAATTCTTAAAGTAAGACTATTCAATTCTCAGCTCTTCTTCGGTGTTAGCGCGAAATAGACTTTGACCTTTCCAGGATTCATTTTTTTTATGCAAAAATTTATTAGCAGAGTAATATCCATGGTGATTTGAAAACTGACATTTTCAGTTTAATGATTCATGCATTTATGACTAGACACATCAGATTAAGCAAAATGAGATTTTATTCCAACAAAAGAGAAGGATTACATTGGTACAGATTGACTGAACTTGAAAATGGATAGACTTGACCACAAGACTAAACTTGAAATAGACTCAAAACATAGAACAGACTCGATTAGACTCGACCTGGTCTGAAATGGAGTGTCTTTGTGACCCATTTATTATTCTTATTCTATTTTTTAGCAGAAGTTCTAGACACCATCACTTTACTGCATAGCTTCAACATTCATTAGCATCATCAAAAGGACACTCGAGCGGTTAATCTTAGCCAAGATAGTGGATAGGATTAGGATGGGGTACATCCTCTATGAGGTTCTTAATGTCATGGCGGAGACAGATGCATTGATCGGTGGCATGGCCTAGATTTTGGTGGTAAGCACATCGTAGGCTCATGTTGTAGTGGGAGGGTATGGGATCCGGTAGCGGCTTGTGAGGGAGGAGCTATAGGTGGCCCTTTCTGAGTAGGTAGTTCAAGGTTGTGGAAAGGGGAACATCAAGTTTGGAGAATTTGTGAGGGCCTTTTGGGCGATTTGGTAGAATAGACTGGTATAGACGGAGAGGGTAGTCCATTGGTTGGTTACTAAGCGCACTAACATCTGAGTAGGCTAGGGGATAGTTGGGCCTCTTGGACTGGTGATGGGGTTCATCATTCTTGAACTTTCCTTCTCTGATTGCATCCTCTATTCTAGTGCCTATTTCAAACAGTTCTTCAAATATTGAGATGGACTGGTAGAATAGTTTGTTATGGTAAACTGGTTGCAAGTTGTTGATTAGCATACGTACTTGCTCTTTCTCAACAGGTCTGTGGATCATTTGGGCCACTTTATTCCTCAATCTGCTCAAGAACGCAGCGAAGGACTCATTGATGTTTTGCTTGGTCGTCTCTAGGTCCTGGATGGTGGCATCAAACTCTTGGTTGTAAGAGTAGTGATTAATGAAAGTTATAGCGACATCTTCCCAGACTCGGGTCTTGGAGGCTTCAAGAGTTAGGAACCAGGATAGTGCGGCATTCTTGAGGGTTTGAGGGAACATCATAACTATGTTCTCATGAGTGCATCCCATAGATAAGAAGATGTTTATGCACAACTTGATGTGACTTTTTAGGTTCTCGGTCCCATCGAAGCAATCAATTTCTGGCATTTTGAATTTCTCAGGCAGTTTTACTTTGACGGGTTCGAACAGGCCTTCCAGATCTAGTATTTAATCGTTAACTCCCTTACTCTTTCTTAGCACACTTTCTAGCTTGTCTACTTTATCCATCTTTTCTTGAAACTTTTTCTCATATGCAGGTGGCGAGACCCCATGAAACCATTCTTCTTCCCCGTTATTCTTATGTACAACGACGGGAGGTGGTACGAACCCAGGTGGTGGTGGTGGGAACCCATGTGGGTACTATGGCTGCTGCTATTTCAGTTCTTCCATGAAATTCAAAACTTGGGCCATGCGATCAGATTACTGGCTTATGGTTGCTCCCAACTCAGTGACTTTGTTTTCTAATTCTTCCTGATTCATGTTGGAATGCCTTAGCGGGCTAATTCTGACCAAATGACTGTTCGAACTTCTGACTCAGGACGAGGATCCCAGTTGCTGACTTTGGGAATCTATACTGACCTACAGATTCGAGAGGAGGGGTGTATCAGATTCTGATAGTGACTACTAGACAAACAATGACAGTGATGTTAACAAAGATGGACGAACTTATGTACAGACTAACTGAGACAGTGTGTGCAGACTGATGAGAATGGTGCATGCACATGAGACAAGCATGCGGATGCAAGCCCTAATCTATATGATGCTCCTATTTATAATAGATAGCAGTTAAACAAGTAAGGTCCTAGCCATATAGAGTGTGTTAACCTTACTTTTCAGTATGATCACCAAGGGATAACATGGATTTTTGGGATATTTTTGGGAAGTTTGGACAGAGTTTCTGGGAGAAACAGGGATTTGGAATATTCGGAGAAATTTCCAGAAGTTATGGGAGTTTTTAGGAGAAATATGGATTTCTGGTTGATTTGGACTGAACTTCTGAGAAAAACTAGTATTTTAGGTATTTCTGAGAAATATGGATAGAGTTTCTAGGAAAAATAAGTATATCTGGGCATTTTTGGGTGATTTGGGCAGAGTTTCTAGGAGAAACAAGTACTTTGGGTATTTCTGGGAAATTTGGATAGAGTTTCTAGGACAAATAGGTATATTTGGGTGAGTCGGATAGAGTTTCTGGGAGAAACAAGTATATCAGAGTTTTTAAGAGAAACTGAGGTTTCTGGGTAATCTGGGGAGAAATAGGGATTTCTGGGTGAAACTAGAATTTCTGGAAAATCTGGATAAATTGGGCAGAGTTTCCGGAAGAAATAGGTATATATGAGAGTTTCTGGGAGAAATAGGGATTTTAGAGTTTCTGGGTGAAACAGGGGTTTCTGGGTGATTTGGACAGAGTTGCTAAGAGAAGCAGGGATATCTGGATAGTTCGGGCAGTGTTTTGGGAGAAACAGGTACATTTGGGTGAGTTTATGGGAAATGGGAATTTCTGGGAAGCTTGGGTAGAGGTTTAGGAGAAACATGGATTTTTTGAAATTTTAGGTGAAACAAAGATATTAGGGATTCGAATAGGATTTCTGGGAGAAGCGAAAAATTTCCGGGTGATTCGGACAGAGTTTCTAGGAGAAACAGGGATATCCTGATGAGTTGGGCAGAGTTTCTGGAAGAAACAGGTGTGACAGGAGCATGTGATGATGGTGATCATACTGTCTAGCAAGTTTTTATACTCCTATGTCTTAGGACCAACAAACAAGGTTTGCGGTGTATATCTTTGTGAGCATGGAGCAGACATCCTTATCATGGTGCCTAGGCAGGTCAACTCAATGTGATCACATGTGAGTGATTGCCTTGGGAATCATAAGAACGAGGTCCTACCTCATGCCACATAAGCGTCTACATCGCACAGGTAATCCCGCCAGGGCATATAACAGTTATATCACATTATCCAATCTGAAAAGATAAATGAACATTCTTATGAAAGGTTCTATAAGAATCTATATGCAAAGGCTGGGCTTAGTCAAACAGGGTCCATCAACGAGAGTTCCAATATACTATCAGAGAGACAGTACGGAGGTTTTTACTCTTTTTGATATACGTTGGAAGGTACAGTATCAACGGTGACTTGTGCCCTAGCACAGCAAGACCTGAACAAAGTCAGCGCCGCGTTTCAGACATAGTCGGAGGGGAAATGTAGGAGTGCAATGCGGTGAACCAGAAATAGTAAAAAGATGATTTTAAGGATGTTTCTTATAAGTCAAACCTCTGTATTATTTTGTTTTGAAAATAAAATCATCCCCAGTAGAGTCACCAGATTGTGGACACGCAAAATCAGTCGTCGACTCTTTCATTTTGGTTTGAGATTGTTTTGAAAGAGAAAAAGAAAAGGTCTGTTAAAAATAGATACAGAGTCGCCACTTGGTATTTTGGGAACCAAGAAACCCAATTTGACTCACCCAAACGGATAAAGGGCACCGGCCTTTCATAACCAAAGAACTTGGCTCGGGGTTTTGGTATGAGAGAGGAAGGAGCCTTTGTCACAACTAAAACACCCTCAACTCGCCTCGTCTTTTGACGGGCCTCAATTAGCATCCAAATAATCATCTTATATTATGTTTGCTTTGACAGTTAACACTATGATAGTATATTACATCTCATAAGAATCTTGATATGGAAGATCAAAAGATAAGATATCATTCATAAGATCTAAGCCAAATATCATACAATGTAAAGTGAAAGATCACACAAATAAACCTAGGAAAAATCATCTAATCATATATCAAGTAATCAAGTTTTCCTAATCTAGGAGGGGATTGTGAATTGTTCTTGAAACAAATAATCAAAGGAATCAAAATATGCTTAGCAAGCTAGAATGATACATGTTAATCTTTGGGAAAAGAAAACATCTCAATCCTCGGGATGGATGAGAAAGGATGATTAGATTGAGGGGTAGCATGGACATGTGATCTATTTCATTCCTTGTAATCTTCTTAGATTAGGGGTCATAAATGCCCCAAACCATGCATGGATGCAATGTATGATCCTAGAATGTGCAAGGGTTGTAGTGTGTTTGTGTACATGGACATTCTAAAGTGACTTAGAAGTTTTAAATATGCATGAATGCATGAAGTAAATCATCATAGAATATGTAAAAATGTAGTATGAATTACTTCCTAAGAGATGAACTAATTTGGAAGGCATATGAACAACAAATCAAAGAATGGAAGTAAAAGTATACTTGTTGTGAATAGTTGACAGAACAGTGACTTGGTTTTGTGGAAATTGAAAAGTAGGGTTAGAAATATTTTCAATGCATGATTTTTTATGGAGATCATCCTTATTGTGTCTAGAACACAAATTAAAAAGCCAATGCTCAATAACTATTATTGATTGAGAGAAATCATGTGAAAAATAGAGGTTACTCAGAAACAGAGTCTGTACTGTCTACTGAAATGTTGAAAACTCTTAGAAAATGAAAACAAAATATATAGAGGCCCATATTATACAAAACGTTCCCTAAGACACTAAAGTTCAATGGAAAAATGAGTTGGGACCACTCTCTTTAAAAAAGTTGTCTGGAAAACAAGTTAAAAGTCAACTAAGTTGCTGTGACAGTAAAGGCAGAATATCTGGAGAGAATGTTTGGGTCAAAATGGAACCCTTCCAAGTGTTTTCAAGCTAAGCCAAAAAATTTGAATGTTCTATAATAAGTTAAGAAGACTTTTCAAGTGATCTCATGATCATACCTTGATTATTGAGTTCTAGAGAAATCTTTGAACTCAGATCATTCACTGTTTTGAAGATTTTTGGTAAAACAAAGCTTATTTCTTGGAATCCAAATGTTGGGGGTTTTAAAGGGGTTTTAAAATAGGAGTTTTGAAAGCACATTTCCAGCACAAAAAGAGGATTAAGACCACTTGGAACATCATCATCACACTCATATCAAGAGCTCCCAATATTACTTGCACAAACATAGTTTTGTTTGAGAATATGAGTTCAAGAATACATATGAATGTATTGAAGTTAGAATCATCATCCATTAAACATGTCTTTGAGGTCAAGAGCTACTATCCATAAGGATTCACTCTCCTCAAACAACATGTCATCTAGATGATGATAAGCATGTAAGTAATCAAAGAAAAATAAAAAAGAAATGAGGTAAGAAGAGATGAACATTAATGTACACAAGCAAGTAATAGCAATCAATAAATGATAATCAATGTGATTTTGGACTTGTAGCTTGGTGTTTCACTCATAGATATTGACATTTGGACATGGAAGTAGCTTCCTACCTCAAGATTGCTCAAAAATGGTGGTTGGGAAAGACTTGAATGTGAAATATAAGAGGGGTAATGGAAGAAAACAAGATTGAAACTCACTTTCTTATAGAAAATCAGTGGGAGAAGCTCCATTTCCTTCTTCTAAACCTATCTCTATCTCTCTTTCTCTCTACTACTTCTATGAACCTTGCACTTGGCCCCCCCAAAATGAGAAGTCAAGGGGGTTTATATAGGCCAATTTGGGGTGGTTTTGGGGTTTAAGAAGTGTTCACATTGGTCCAAAATGTCTGTGAACAACAAACTACATCGTTTGGGTTTTTAATTAATCAAAATGGACCCCCAAAATAATTTATAAAAATGGACTATTCTGGGGGAGAGTGTCGCGGAAGCACTGGGCCTATGCTGCGGTGGCAGTGGGCCAATGCCGCTGCGGCACTGCTCCTCTGATGTCCAGATAATTCTATTTAGGCCCCTAGAGGTTCCAGTATTAGTGAAAAGGCCATATTTCGTCCGAAATTCACAGAAAATGCTTATGAACTCCAAACTGAGGTTGTGATATATCGTTGGAATGGTAATAGAGTCTACTTTACATTAAAAAAAAAATAGTTCGGAGATAGATCCCTTTGAAAAGTTTTGTCGTATTCGCGATAAAAGCCGATTTGATCGCCTTTTCCACCTTTGGGAATTCATAATAAATTTGTTTTAAATCCAGAAAATATGTGCGATATACCATTGGAAAGCTATTGACTGCTAGTATCTATAAAAAATATTTGAAAAATGATACAGCACTCTGGTTTCAAAGTCAACTTTTAGGTCAAATCGGTCAAACTGGGATTTTCAGGAAGTTCTAGGAACCTCTGGGAGCTCCAAAGAGCTGACGTTTTCGTCCGATTTTCTTTTAAACTCATTTTAATACTTTTATCATGATCTAGAATGATCCTGGAAGTTTTTGACGAAATTGGATGATTTCGGTCAAACCTTTGTCAAATTTGGTCAAACTTCGGTCAAACCGATCAACGGGGACTTTCCGGGAACTTCCAGGACTTTCCGGGGACTTTCGGGACTTTCGGGAGTCTCTGGGAGCTGACGATTTCATCTGATTTGGTTTAAAAACTCATTTTATGACTTTCCTTATGACATAGCATGTTTCCAAGTACAATGATCTACTTCACTTTAGATACCGGTCTGTTCCAAGTGAAGTTGATAAAGCTCGGAAGTTTGAGGAGGGATTGAGGGATAACATTCGTAGCGTGTTGATACACTTCAACACCAAAGTGTGGCCGCTGTTTAGGATGTGGCCTTGATAGTGGAAAGAGATATTGAAAAGTGCAAGCAAGGGCAACAAGGAAAACGGGCGTATGAAGACAAAGGGAAGGGACAAGGGTTCTCTAAGAGGACATTGATGTTGTCAATATCAAGATATAAAAAGTATACTTTACTTTTCTAAAGATTTGTAGTGTGAAAGTAAAGGTCGAACCCACAGAGATTGATTACTACAGCAACTTAATTTTAAAACCTAAGTCTAATTAATTAGGAAAAACGGATTTTGATTTGGATTTAATTAAACTAATAACAATAAAAATAAATCTAAACTATGAAAGCAATTAAAAGTGTTTTAAATAATATTTAAAGGGAACCTAGGATTGCAAATCCACCACTAGATTCATAATAGGAATATTTATGCATTCAATTAGCTTATTAAGTTGGATGAATATGGAGAATTGCAGCTACAAGCCCAATTCTTCCGACAAGAAGATAATCATGGTTCAAGCACCAACATAATCCATCTGCGGATAGCACGAATTATATCACACTAAACTAGGGTTGTGATCTAATCCGTCTAACCTAGGCATGGACTATTCGGATACTTGATAGCACGAATCAATAAAGCACCATCACATGTAAACAATCTAAACAAGCACAGCAAGAATAGATCGTTGAGCACATCACAGTCAAAATAGATCTAAGACAAGAATAAATTCCGAAAGCAATGATTTAATCAATGTAAGTACGATTCATTTATAAAATCCTCTAAACCTGTGACTGTCATCCATACATAATAAAACTAAAATAAAAGCATAAATAAAACCCTATTACTCATCTAGGGCTTCATTGAAACCCTAGATCGATGATCTAAGCTGCCATAGGAGTAGAGATCGGCAAGTAGTTGATGGAGGAGGCCATGGAAATCCTTGGTCTTCTTCTTCTTCTCCTTGCTTCTCTCCCTTCAAGGGCTGAAAGTGTGTGTATATGGCTGTATATGAATGTGTATAATAATTGCCAACCCCATAATTGAAGTAAAATAGAGTTTATATAGATTTACAACATGTTTTGGAAGCCTTTACAACTCGAAACGGACTGAAACTGATGTAATTTACAATCTGGACGTCGTTTAGCAGTCTCGTTTGCACAGGAGTCTTCAGTATAATGAAATACGCAACTTTGGTTTTTGGGCATATCGCGCGAGCGGGTCACGCGAGCGCGACTTTTGGTCCTTCGCGCGCGCGGATCGCGCGAGCGAGTTATTGGGGGTCTCGCGCGAGCGGATCGCGCGCGCGACTTCTGGATTCTCGCGCCCGCGGATCGCGCGCGCGACTTGGTTTTTTCAGCTTCTTTCTTGATGCTTTTTCACCCTGTTTAGCCTGGTTTAGTTGATTTCTTCCAAAACCTGTCAGAAACTAGAAAACGAAGTAAAAATATACAAAAACAGGATAAAATGGTCTAACAAATGCGCGTTAAAGCGTATAATTAGGATTAGTTCTCTCCCGATCACACCCCCAAACCTACATTTTGCTAGTCCTCGAGCAAAACTAAAATAAAAACTACTAATAAAAATCTATTCCATTTTCGTATGGATCACGATTGCATTTAGCGTATGCAACAAGCCTTTTAAACCCCTAGGTGTCCCTAGTCGGACGAGTGAAGTCTCGTGAGGGTTCTCGTCAACAAGTCACCCACAACCATCTTTATTAACTTATAAATTTAAAAACTTTTATTAAAACAAAGATTTGAAATAGAATAACGAACATAAAGAAATAGAATCAAACGTCTACATACATCATGAAAAACAATCTCAAGCACATGAATCATATAAATCAATAGAATTTCTCATAAAATTGCACGTGTGTGATGAGGTAGTCAAGTGAACACGCGCATGTCATAAACTTGGAATATAACTCGGATAACCATCTAACTATGTCTTGACTACGAATCTCACAATGTCGATTACACTCTAAAATGAAACACTCAGAAACAGGTGTAATTTTTCTAAAATATGTGAGTAAAAGAAATATGTTTTCAAAACGAGAAATGCTCACATATGACATGAAAAAGACGCATGACACGAAAGAACAGTAGTCTCATGGATAAGATGCCAACAGTCAAGAGAAATTAGTCATTACCAAGTTTTAATCCCCCTCCCATCGTTTTCATATCCAAATCATGTTTCCTAGGATCAAATAGGACTTTTCAAGGGTTGTATTGTGGCTCAGACAATGGAAAAGGATAGAAAGGATTCATTAGGTAGTTTTCAGAATGGCATTGTAAGGCATGTTCAATTTCTTTCATTCTTCTCTTCCACCAACTTTCATCTTTTTCATTCTCTTCTTTTCCATATTTCTTTCATTTTTTTTTTTTTTTCATTTTTTTTTTTTTATCAACCTTCTTCTTCTTTATTTTTTTCAATCTTTTCCTTTCCTTTCGTTGCTTTTTGCATAAGTAATCATCAAAATACAAAGCAACTATCCCAATAGCATCTTATTTTCTTCTTCTTCTTATCACACATCGCCTTAACACCACTAAAAGGTGATCAATCTTTCAGAAGTGAACTCCAAGTTGGCCAAATTGGAGCAAAAACAAGGATAATGGTAATTTAAGAAAGAAATGGCATTTTAATGGCTCAAAGGGCGAACTAAGGAAATTTTTCATTTATCGGTCGGCATTAAACAAAGAAGGCCTAAAATCATTTCCTATGGTTATATGGTTCTTCAATGTTTACAATGGAAGATTATTTAGCATGGTAACAACAATTTTAACTTGATTATCAACCAAAACAAGAATAATGAGACTAAACAACAAGTTAATGCGCTATTTCAATGAAATTCGACAAACACAATGTATTTATAACCCTCAAAACAGAAAAGATAGGCTCAAAAGCTCACCGGGTTTAGTCTCCACCTTGTGTTATCTAGAAATCCGAATCATATTATAGTTCACAACCAACATGTATTCAAGTGACTACGTGCAGTGCATAAGTTTATGTGCAAATCTATGATATAAAACTACGATTCAAACGATACATGACCTAAAACATTACATCATGACTTTAGCAAATATTTAATCACATTTTCTCTTATTTACCATTCTATAACAATTCAAAGTTATTGAACAAGAAGTATCGAATTAATCTTGCAAAAACATTAGTACTATCGTTTATTTAAACACACTTTTTTTTAAACTAATGTGCATGTGTGTGCATACCCCCAAACCTAAACCTTTCATTGTCCCCAATGAAACAATAAAATGAAATAAAGGAGAGTACATAAGGAAGGAACGATAGTACCTCGATCTTGACAAGCATATAACAGGTTAACACCAAGGAATATGGTTATAAATTTCAATGTTACCTGTGACTTCTAGATAAACGAAAAGAACTAACAAAAGAATATTAAACGGAAAAGAAACAGAAATATAAAATAAAAATTGAAAACCTAATCTAAATTAAACTAAACTATCAAAAGGAAAAGAAATAAAAACGAAAAAGTATAAATATAATAAGGAAAACAATAACTAACTCGATCTAAAATGGCTAAATAAACAAAAACAGAAACAAAAACATTATCAGAACAAGTATGGGGGAAGGATACAGAAAACAAAAGAAAAAAAACAGATAATGGGGAAGTCGCGCGCGCGGTCCGCGCGAGCGGCCGTCGCGCGCGCGAATTTCAAAATTTTTTTTTTTTTTTTTTTTTTTTTTTTTTAAATTTTTCGCGCCAGTGAGGTACCTCGCGCCCGCGAAATGAGGCGCGAGGAGAACCTGAGGCTCATAATAAAGAAAAGCAAAGAAAAACATTAAGGGGCAAACTCGCGCCAGCGGGCCGCGCGAGCGACGTCTCGCGCGAGCGGACCGCGCGCGCGAGTTTGGTGTTTTCCATTTTGTAACTAAAATTATGTGTATATTATTAAAATACATTAATTCTAACCCCCAAACCTATCCAGAATGTCCAAAACAGACACAAACAGACCCAAACATGTCCAAAAATAAGAAAAACGAATGAAATAAAGCTTGGGTTGCCTCCCACGAAGCGCTAACTTTTACGTCTTTAGCTAGACCTTTCTAGCATAAGACTCACGGAGGCCGTAAATCGGACTGTGTACCCCTAAGGATGTCAGGTAGAGCTCGATGGTAAGCAGAAATAACATCGCTTTGAATTAATTCGATTGACGGTTTGTCAGTATGTTCGAATCGATTTCTTACCTTCCGAGTAGATTCCGCATTAGGGTCCACGAGATTAGGATTCATCCACTCATCATCGTCCGCGATATTGTTTTCCCCACTCACATTTATTTCATTAGTAGGCTCAATATTCCGTGTTACCTCACCTTCCACCTCACTTAGGGAATCGTCATTTTTAAGAGGTTGATCCATAGCGTTAAAAACGTTCAATTTTAAATTCATGTTCCCAAATGACACTTTCATTACCCCCGTCCGACAGTTAACGCGTGCGTTAGCGGTTGCTAAGAATGGACGGCCTAAGATGACAGGAGTATGTTTCCTAGCATCTAACACGGGTTCAGTGTCAAGGACCATGAAGTCGACAGGATAATAGCATTTATCAACTTTAACCAAGACGTCCTCGACGATTCCTCTAGGAATTTTAATAGAACGATCCGCTAATTGTATAGTAGTGGCCGTAGGTTTCAGTTCACCTAGTCCTAATTGTTGATAGACGTGATAAGGTATGAGATTAACACTAGCTCCTAAGTCAAGGAGAGCCCTATGAATGATAGTGTCACCTATGACACATGAAATCGTAGGCGTACCTGGATCTTTATATTTTGGAGGAGCGTGTTGGAATATAGAGCTTACTTTTTCCGTAAGGAAAACCTTTTTAGGAGTATGACTCCGTATTTTGCGCTTTTGAGTACAAAGGTCTTTTAAGCATTTGGCATAAGCGGGAATTTGTTTTATAGCATCGAGGAAAGGAATATTTATTTTAACTTGTTTGAACACCTCGAGTATATCCTCAACCTTAGACCCTTTCTTAGGCGAATGTGACGGTCCCTCAACGTTTGGTGGATATGGCATTCTTGGAATATAGTTTGTTGGGGCCGGTCCTTTATCTCTTTGAATTCTACTCGTTCCCTCACCCTCCTTATTCTCATTTAAAATTTTATCTTTCTCACCCCCATCCGGAATTACAACAACTTCCTCATCTCGAGTAGTCGTCCTAGTCGAAACAGCGTTCACGCTCTCACTCGTACTACCCACTGCGTATTGCCCCTTAGGTTGCTGAGTAGGTTGACTTGGCAACTTACTCTCAGTTAAGCGGTTTAGCGTATTAACAATTTGCCCTACTTGGGACTCCAGTTTTGCGATGGATTGTGTGTGAGAGTGTACTAACTGAACCACCGAACCAAAGTTTTCAAGTGAGGCCAACACCTTCTCCTCAAATGCATTATTGCGTGGAGGTGGAGGAGGTGGTTGGTATTGACCTTGTTGGTATTGGGGTCGGTACGTATTTGGAAAATTAGTCGACCTAGGATTGTAATTATTTTGTGGGAATTGTTGCATAGAATTAACGTGTTGTTCAACAAATTCTGGATATTGAGATGCAGAAGGACATGCAAAGATATTATGGGACGGTTCAGAACATAATGCACATACTTCTAAAGAGGATGGATTAGACGTTTTGTTCATTTGCATAAGTCGGTCAAGTTTTCTATTTAATTCTTGTATTTGAATTGATTGACTTGACTCAACTGTCACCTCTCGCTTAGGTTGAAGGTACCCCTCAGAACGTACCGACACAGCCTGATGCATCGAATTCTCGCTTAACGTTTCAAATATTTTTCAGGCCTCGTCGGCGCTTTTGTGTAGGAAAGTTCCCGCACAAACGGCATCGACGGTATTCCTAACAGAGGGGATAAGCCCCTCGTAGAAGACTTGAACCAATTGCCACTTGGGCACCTGATGATGTGGACACGAACGTAATAATTCTTTAAATTTTTCCCACTTGTCATAAAGAGTCTCCCCATCTTGCATCACAAAATTAGTTATATCTTTTCTTATCTTATTTGTACGCATAATAGGGAAAAACTTTTGTAAAAAGGCGGTGTGTAAAGCTTCCCATGTTTTTATTGTGTTTGGCTCAAGTGATTGGAGCCAAAACTTAGCTTTGTCTCTCAAAGAGAATGGGAAGAGCCTCAATTTTAATTCATCATTATTTAGGTTCTGTATTTTCAAAGTAGAGCATATACCCTGAAAATCCCCTAAGTGTTGGTAAGGGTCTTCATTTAGACGGCCATGGAAGGAAGGTAATAGCGAGATCGTAGACGACTTT
The DNA here is from genome assembly GCA_033977485.1 of Hydrangea macrophylla. Lineage (NCBI taxonomy): Eukaryota > Viridiplantae > Streptophyta > Magnoliopsida > Cornales > Hydrangeaceae > Hydrangea > Hydrangea macrophylla. The sequence goes on along the minus strand of CM066986.1, from coordinate 57,035,274 downwards.
ATCTCAAAATGCGATGCAGTCGCCTCCGGTAATTCGATACCGGCTTGTGGCGTGTAAGTAGTGGGAATAAAATAATTTATAAGTGGAGGAGGTGGCGGTATATTAAGATCGTTCATATTAGCACCGTCATTTTGATTGTTATTGTTATTTCCACCGTCAGCCATTTTAATTGGTTCGATTTTAAAAGTTCGAGTTTTCCTTATCCGTTCACGGGTACTCTGAATTTCGGCCTCAAACAATGACGACGGAATCGGAGTTGATTCGTCGTCTTGCAACCTAGCTCTAGAAGCTTGGGTTGTGGACTTACTACTTCTTAAGGTACGTTCAAGTTCAAGATCGAAAGATTTTAAATCCGGTTTGTTTGAACGTGTACCCAACATAAACTAAAACAAAAGAAACGAAACTAAAAACAAAGACTAACTAAACAAAATAAACAAATACAATCACGCAAATAAGATAACAAGCACTCAACTACTATGATGCATGCAAATTATCCTGTAATGCAATGACCGCGTCAAGCCCAGCGCCCCGGGTTTCCTAGCTAATGCAGTGCAATTAACATTAAACTAATGCAAATAGTGCGTCACAGCGCCCTGACTTACAGCGGTTTAAAGCGAATTCCACAAGAAGCAATTTATTTTATTTTATTTATATTATTATTGCGTAAGCTCCTTTGATGTAATTAGCTGCTCCACTCGGAAACGTTGACTACAAAATAAAAGAAAAAGTTAGTAACTAAAAACAAAAACAGAAAATAAGAAAAATAAAAAACTAATCTAATATTTACGAATTAACTAAACTAAGATTATAAAACTAAGAGTAGTAATACAATCCCCGGCAACGGCGCCAAAAATTGATGTTGTCAATATCAAGATATAAAAAGTATACTTTACTTTTCTAAAGATTTGTAGTGTGAAAGTAAATGTCGAACCCACAGAGATTGATTACTACAGCAACTTAATTTTAAAACCTAAGTCTAATTAATTAGGAAAAACGGATTTTGATTTGGATTTAATTAAACTAATAACAATAAAAATAAATCTAAACTATGAAAGCAATTAAAAGTGTTTTAAATAATATTTAAAGGGAACCTAGGATTGCAAATCCACCACTAGATTCATAATAGGAATATTTATGCATTCAATTAGCTTATTAAGTTGGATGAATATGGAGAATTGCAGCTACAAGCCCAATTCTTCCGACAAGAAGATAATCATGGTTCAAGCACCAACATAATCCATCTGCGGATAGCACGAATTATATCACACTAAACTAGGGTTGTGATCTAATCCGTCTAACCTAGGCATGGACTATTCGGATACTTGATAGCACGAATCAATAAAGCACCATCACATGTAAACAATCTAAACAAGCACAGCAAGAATAGATCGTTGAGCACATCACAGTCAAAATAGATCTAAGACAAGAATAAATTCCGAAAGCAATGATTTAATCAATGTAAGTACGATTCATTTATAAAATCCTCTAAACCTGTGACTGTCATCCATACATAATAAAACTAAAATAAAAGCATAAATAAAACCCTATTACTCATCTAGGGCTTCATTGAAACCCTAGATCGATGATCTAAGCTGCCATAGGAGTAGAGATCGGCAAGTAGTTGATGGAGGAGGCCATGGAAATCCTTGGTCTTCTTCTTCTTCTCCTTGCTTCTCTCCCTTCAAGGGCTGAAAGTGTGTGTATATGGCTGTATATGAATGTGTATAATAATTGCCAACCCCATAATTGAAGTAAAATAGAGTTTATATAGATTTACAACATGTTTTGGAAGCCTTTACAACTCGAAACGGACTGAAACTGATGTAATTTACAATCTGGACGTCGTTTAGCAGTCTCGTTTGCACAGGAGTCTTCAGTATAATGAAATACGCAACTTTGGTTTTTGGGCATATCGCGCGAGCGGGTCACGCGAGCGCGACTTTTGGTCCTTCGCGCGCGCGGATCGCGCGAGCGAGTTATTGGGGGTCTCGCGCGAGCGGATCGCGCGCGCGACTTCTGGATTCTCGCGCCCGCGGATCGCGCGCGCGACTTGGTTTTTTCAGCTTCTTTCTTGATGCTTTTTCACCCTGTTTAGCCTGGTTTAGTTGATTTCTTCCAAAACCTGTCAGAAACTAGAAAACGAAGTAAAAATATACAAAAACAGGATAAAATGGTCTAACAAATGCGCGTTAAAGCGTATAATTAGGATTAGTTCTCTCCCGATCAGACATTTTTACAAGGTTCAGGCTCAAGTACAAGGAATCAAGGGAGAAACACCTATTCCGGGGAGACTACCCCCATTGTGCCCAACATGCAATAGACGACACGTAGGAGTTTGCCACCTAACCTTGGTGTGCAACATTTATAAGAAGATGGGACATGTTGCTCAATTTTGTCCGGAAGTCAGAGCCCAGAGCATGGGAGGCTCCAATCAGGATATGAGGGGAAGATGCTATACTTGTGGGATACCGGGACATCAAGCCAAGGACTGTCCAACGAAGAAGTAACAAAGCACGAGTTCAATGGCTACAACCGGGGCAAGGTCTGGAACTAATGTGGATAAGGGAAAGGGCGTTGAGTCAAGCTAAGGGATATTTTACTAGTTGGCACTGGGAGATATTTCAACTACCGACTCCGTCGTATTAGGTATATTACCAATTTGTTCACATCCAGTTTGTTTTAATAGATTCGGGGTCGACACATTCATTTGTTGCACATGAATTTGTTAAGCATCTACATGGCATGTCTGAACCCTTAGGATATGATTTGTCGGTATCCTTACCTCTTAGCAAACCAATGATGACATCTACATATTTTAAGGCGTGTGACATCCGGGTGGATGATAGAATATTGACCGTTGATTTAATACCGTTGACCGTTAACTATTTTGATGTGATTTTGGTATGGATTGGTTTTCTGCGAACCAAGCCTTTGTTGATTGTGAACGAAAAGGGGTTATTTTCTGACCACCGGGGCAGGGAGAATTTATTTTCAGGGAATTGGTGTCGTAGCACCACCATTCTTAGTGTTAGCAATTCAGACAGGTAAATTGTTGAAACAAGGTTGTCAGGGATTTTTATGCTCTATAATTGATACACGTGTTACGAGCACTAAGGTAGAGGATATATCAGTAGTACGAGAGTTTCTGGATGTATTTCTCGAGGACTTGCTAGACGAATTGAGTGATCGAGAAATTAAATTTACTATTAAGGTAGCTACAGGAACACAACCTGTATCAAAGACGCCGTACAGAATGGCACCGGTTGAACTTAAGGAATTGAAAATTCAACTGTAGGAATTATTGGACAAGGGTTTCATCCGACCTAGTGTATTGCTGTGGGGTACACCGGTCTTATTTGTTGATGAGAAATTTAGAGAGAGAAAAATGTTCACCAAAGGATTGTATGTGGTTCGGCCCCGTTAATGAGGTGACCTATGTCCACTTATGCATCGGTGCGCTTTCATTAACAGATCACTGGCGCTTTTGGTAAGCCAACAAAGTGGGCGGCACTACCAGTAACCGGCCGAGTATATGCATAATAGTGATATATTTTGCTATTCTCTAGGTTAAGAATGTGATCCCCCTTTACGGGGGTTAGTGGCCTCTTTTATAGATGCAAGAGACCACTCCACTACAACAAATCTGACCTTTAGTGACGAAACTTTTACCCGCGAAATTATTTTCGTCACTAATAGTATACTATTAGTGACGAAATCAACGTTCGTCAGTAAAAGTCTTTATCTTTCTCGACGAAACCAATTTTCGCGGGTAAAAGTCTAACAATTACCGACGACAATTCATTTCGTCACTAAAGTTCGTCGCTAATAGTTGGCGGGAAATTTCCCCCGCTAAAAATTTGGTGGGAAAAGTTTAGGCGACGAAACGTTATCAATTGGTGACGAAATTTTTTCGTCGGTAATTGTTTTACTTTTAGTGACGAAATATTTCGTCGGGAATTGTTTACCCTTTCGTGACGAAATATTTTCGTCGGTAATTGTAACAATTAATGACGAAATACTTTTGTCGGTAATTGTTTTACTTTTAGTGACGAAATATTTCGTCGGGAATTATTTAACCTTTCATGACGAAAAACTTTCGTCGGGAATTGTTACAATTGGTGACGAAATTATTTCATCGGTAATTGTTTAACTTTTAGTGACAAAATATTTCGTTGGGAATTGTTTAAGCTTTCGTGACGAAAAACTTTCGTCGGGAATTGTTACAATTTGTGACAAAATTGTTTCATCGGTGATTGTTTTACTTTTAGTGACGAAATATTTCAACGGGAATTGTTTAAGCTTTCATGACGAAAAACTTTCGTCGGGAATTGTTACAATTTGTGACAAAATTGTTTCGTCGGTAATTGTTTTACTTTTAGTGACGAAATATTTCGTCGGGAATTGTATAAACTTTCGTGACGAAATTGTTTCGTCAGTAATTGTTTTACTTTAAGTGACGAAATATTTCGTCGGGAATTGTTACAATTGGTGACGAAATTGTTTCGTCGGTAATTGTTTTACTATTAGTGACGAAATATTTTGTCGGGAATTGTTTAAACTTTCGTGACGAAATAATTTCATCGGGAATTGTTTAAACTTTCGTGAATCGGACTCCCGATTATCAACGAAAGTTACAGGAAGAAATGAAACGGGAATCAAACTCCCGATTATTAAGACACACTACCAAAACAATTTTTTCACCTCGTAAACTATGAAAAACTAATTTTTTGGGGTTTGGGGGGTCAAAATGCAAACCGTCGATCCGGCAACCAGGAAACTTAATTCGCACACGTCCATAGAAAGTTGCAGGAAGAAATGGAATAGGAATCGCACTCCCGGTTATCAAGATATAATACAAAATAACTTTTTCACCTCGTAAACTCTGAAAAACTAAGTTTTTGGGATTTGGGGGGTCAAAATGCAAACCGTCGATCCGGTAAACACGACACTTAACTGGCACCTCCCACACATCCATAAAAAGTTTCAGAAAGAAACGAAATAGGAATCAGACTCCCGGTTATCAAGATACAATACAAAACAAGTTTTTCACCTCGTAGACTGTGAAAAACAAAGTTTTTGGGGTTTGGGGGGTCAAAATGCAAACCGTCGATCTGGTAACCACAAAACTTAAATCGCACCTCCCACACATCCATAGAAAGTTGCAGGAAGAAATGGGACAGCAATCGGACTCCCGATTATCAAAATACAATACAAAACAACTTTTTGACCACGTAAACTCTAAAAAACTAAGTTTTTGGGGTTTGCGGGGTCAAAATGCAAAACGTTGATCCGGTAACCACAAAACTTAACTCGCACCTCCCACACATCCATAGAAAGTTACAGGAGGAAACAGAACAGGAATCGGACTCCCGGTTATCAAGATACAATACAAAGCAACTTTTTCACCTCGTAAACTCTGAAAAACTAAGTTTTTGGGGTTTGGGGGGTCAAAATGCAAACCGTCGATCCGGTAATCACGAAACTTAACTCACACCTCCCACACGTCCATAGAAAGTTGCAAGAAGAAACGGAACAGGAACAGGAATCGGACTCCCGGTTATCAAGATACAATACAAAACAACTTTTTCACCTCGTAAACTCTGAAAAACTAAGTTTTTGGGGTTTGGGGGGGTCAAAATGCAAACCGTCAATCCGGTAACCACAAAACTTAACTCGTACCTCTCACAAGTCCATAGAAAGTTGCAGGAAGAAACGGAACAGGAATCGGACTCCCGGTTATCAAGATACAATATAAAATAATTTTTTCACCTCGTAAACTCTGAAAAACTAAGTTTTGGGGTTTGGGGGATCAAAATGCAAACCGTCGATACGGTAAACACGAAACTTGACTCGCACCTCCCACATGTCCACAGAAAGTTTCAGGAAGAAACAGAACATGAATCGGACTCCCGGTTATTAAGATACAATACAAAACAACTTTTTTACCTCGTAAACTCTGAAAAACTAAGTTTTTGGGATTTGGGGAATCAAAATGCAAACCGTCGATACGGTAAACACGAAACTTAACTCGCACCTCCCACACATCCATAGAAAGTTGCATGAAGAAACGGAACAGGAATCGGACTTCCGGTTATCAAGATACAATACAAAACAACTTTGTCACCCGTCGACTATGATTTTTGGGGTTTGGGGGGTCAAAATGCAAACCGTCGATCCGGTAACCACTAAACTTAACTCGCACCTCCCACATGTCCATAGAAAGTTAGAGTAAGAAACGAAACAGGAATCAGACTCCCGGTTATCACGTTACAATACAAAACAACTTTTTCACCTCGTAAACTCTAATCTTTCTGATTAAGCTACTAACAACCATGGCCATGATATTATTCAAGTTAGTTAAATTGACTATGACTATGTAGTATGTACAGCCCATTTACACTTTTATATATGGATATTGTTGAATAATTAAATGTTCAATAACAATTCTCTCCTGTATGTTGAGACATTAATTTGGGACTGAGGTAAGTAAAAGGCTCATAAAAGTTCACATTAATATTCAATTTCTGTCATAACGGTAAACTTTTAATTTGCTATCAGAATCTTTAGAACAAATTTAACTACCCACCACACCAAGCTTTGGTAGTACAATACTATATTTAACAACCATATTACGCTCCTAAAATAAAAAAAAAAATTAGTAAACGGAAAAAAAAATCGGAAATTTAGTCACGATTAATCACTCTTTAGTTGTACCACATACAATATAATCTCTATAAATTAGTAACGTTCGGACCACCTAAATTCTACTAATTTAGAGAGATATTAATTTATCGATAAATTAGTAATTATTATTAAAAAAGATTATTAATTTTGAAATTTTTTTATTTAAAAGAGATTATTATTTTTTCCAATATGTAGACATCCGATTTTTGCTGAGTCCCAAGGAATCTAGATATTTTATTTTATGCACATATATATGTGTGTGTGTTTTTATAAAGTTGTACTAACATTTTATTTATGTATAAAACAAAATAAGAAAAGGAAAAAAAAAAAAAAGGGAATATAAAATAATCTTTATTTTTACTTACATATCATTTGCAAAAGAAATGGAAAAACAAAAGAAAAAAGAAGTTGAAGGTAGGTCATTTGGGTGTGCCTATATATACTTAGAGATAGCAAGAGAAGTGATCAGCAAAAAGCAAGAGAGGTATCTAAAATCCTCATCGCCGACTCCACCTCACCCTCCTCATCGCCGATCTCTTCGAACAGGTCTCTCTCTCTCTCTCTCTCTCTCTCTCTCTCTCTCTCTCTCTCTCTCACTTCTGCTTACATACTCACATACATGTGAATCTGTGGTTTTTTTTTTTTTTAATTTTTATTGAGTTTTCATTGATAGAGCAATTTGGTTTTAATTTTGCTTCCTCTTTTTGGATCACTCTTATCTTTGGTAACTATTATTTCGCACAATAATTGATTTTCCTGTCTAGGGTTTTGATTTTTTTGGGTTTGCTTCATTTGGATTTGTTGACGATGTTGCTTTACAAGCAAAAGAAGAACGACGCCAGGAAAGGTAACCGCTTGTTGCTTTGTTTATATCTATATCTATATATATACATATATCATATATGCATATATATGTATGGGAAAGCCCAAAGAAATGAACCCAATTCTTGCTTTGTCCTTAGTTCTTACTCATAGATTTGGTCACACTTCTGACTATTTGTCAAAGCAGGGAATCGTAGTAGACAAATTGGAATGGTGACTTACATGATATTATATCTCTTTATTTGTTTAAGTCTGAAAGCATTTAGGCAGTAATTTAGATGAAATAACATTGTATAAACAATTCTATGCATTAAGAGTGGTTCTCTTCTTAAATTGCAAATAGAGGCTTTTAGATCAAATTAATATGAAGTGAAAAAATCAAACTGTAATTTGTTCATCAACCATTTGAAGTGGGTTGGATGCCATGAATAGTTGCTGCATCTTCCTCAATGAGGGAATGTTTCTTTCTAGATGGAAAGAAAAAAAAAATGATTGCATTCAGGGCCAGTCCATAGTATTTGGAGGCCCGGGACGAACTACTAAAAGGAGCCCCTTTTACGGAGCTTCGGGGCAGTGCCCCTTCGGCAATTTTTTTGGGGTCTACTTGTATGTAATTTATAATTTTTTAGAATTTACTTATACATAATTGGCGATTTTTTTGTGGTCTACTTATAATATGAGTCTATTTGTGAACTTAAACATTGTATGGTATCTTTCAAAATTCCAGAGGGGCCTATTTCTAAAACTCAAAAAATTCTTATAATTATCAAAATTCTAGGGCCTTTGCTTTTGAGTTTTATATACATGTATATCAATATATATGTAGATGATGACACTAAATTGGTCCTTGGGGAGGCCTAAATGGAAAATACTAAAAATCTCAAGGCAAAAATGTAATTATGAAAATTTCATGGAAACCCTCAAAATTTGTGAACATTGATGGCCCGGGGTGGTTGCCCCTTTTGCCTCCACTTTGAGTCGGCCATGATTGCATTGGATATATGATATATCACAAGTATAACGAATATATCACTATTGATAATAATTATTTGAAGTTTCAGAAAAGCAAAGAATTTTGGTTGCTTTTTCTCATTTCCACGGTGGAGTGCTACTATTTATATTTCTGATTATCTATCATAAAATGAGTTTGAGAAGGTTGAAACTCAACTCTTTTTTTATCATCAATGTCTTGGACAAAACAGCCCGTGCATAGCATAATGGAAGACTTAGTTTAATCTGCAAACTAACTTTGGTGGGAGTTTAATATGAATTTGTAAAGGATATTTGAAAGGAATAATTAGTACTTTGTTTTTGTTTTTCGCGTAGTATCTATATTTACAATATATAGATACTTGACTAATTGTTCGTGCCAAGTTTGAAATTCTCTAACTCTCTTGGTCTACTTTAATATGGTTTTTCATCATCTTCACACACCCAAGGTGAAAGCTGACAGATGCTTTAGGCAGGAAAACTTCGCAGCCGTTGGATCTAGTTTAATCTAGACCGTTGATGCCATATATATAAGGAACACTTGTCCATTTCTTTCATTCTTGCTGCCAAGAGATAGAGACAATCGAGCAGTTTTGAGAGCAAAAGCCCCCGGTAAAGCTTCCCGAGTCCTCATTTTGCGTTAATTCCCGTAAGTCCTCTCTCCCCAGTTTTAATTCGTTGCATTCTTCCTTCTCCCCCTTCTATTTTTTGTCTTGGGTGAGGCTGGAGAGAACAAACCCAGTAGGTTTTGCCCGGGACTGAGACTTCTTTTTCCTTAGGTTCATCTTCATCGTTAGGTTAAGTAACCCGTCCTTGGTAGTAGAGCGGTTGAACTGGTCGGGTTGTCCTATAGCAGTGTTGACCGAGTATTGCCTTACCCTGAGAGCTCTATACACTTTACCCTTTAGGTTGTTGGACTTTCCTCCTTTGTACCTTAGGCTTGGAGTTGCTGACCCCTATCTAGGTCGTCACTTATACCCCGATCCACCTCCTGGATCCTTAGGGATGCAACATTCTGGTTTCGATTCCTCCTCTTGATCGGAGGATGAACAATCGCGATCTGGGACCCCAGAAATGAGCCTGGACCCACCGTCCGCTACACCGTCAAACCAACATAGTGAGGGTAGGATCCCAATTAGAGTGCCAGACGACGAGTCAGACTAGAAGGCCCCCGTAGCCTCTATTTCGCGTGGCTCGGGTGACGAGATGCCAGGAGGTCCCGACCCCGGGGTTGTGTTCGCCTGCAAGTTTACTCCGCCCGCCCTGCATGCCCAAGACCTCAGCCGGATTAGGGATAGGTACGTCATTCCCAGTAGCTGCTCCTTGGCCTTTAATGCTGGTGGAGCCCATCTCTACCAGCCGGGCTTCGTCACCCTTTATCAGGATGCCCTTATGACCGGTTTTTGCATTACCCTCCACCCCATTGCCCGAAATCTTCTGATCTACCTCGAGGTTACCCCCGGGCAATTAACTCCGAACGGGTGGAGGTTCTTGATGAGGTCGATCTCTCTCTGGCCCCAACTCTTCGGGTATGAACTTACCCTTCAAGAACTCTTGTGGGTCCACCGACCTTTCCCCGTTCACAGGGAAGTCGGGTCCTTCTCTCTATCAGCTCAGCAGGGAAGAAAAATTATCATCAACTGCTCGAGCAACAACAAGGGGTGGAAGAACGAATTCTTCCAGGTTTCCACCCTTGGGCTTTGCGATAGAGCCCCGGGAATCTAGTTGAGGACCTCCTGGGCAGGGGAACTGTCACGCCCCGGAACGGCATAAATAGAGAAAAATAAATTTCCTTTATGGGTCCATAGGGAATGACGGGTGAAGTCACATGATTGTCCACACCACGCAGTACTAAGCAACAAGAAGTAATAGTGTAACAAGAATGAAGTCTAGGTTCTAATCACAACGTAACATAAAGTTAACAGAAGTTACTAACTATTACATATCAGAGTCTCGAATCAAATATAAAGCAGCGGAAGTACAAATGCCAAGGCAACATATGCCTGACTACAAAAAGTTCTAAAACGGTAAGGGCAATTAGCTACAATTCTAGTCTAGTCTTCAAATGGCATAAGGGTAGTCCTCGGCGTAGTAGTCTTCTTCGATCTGACCTCCGTCGGGGAAGTTCTCCACAGGAACTCCGTCACCGGCATAGTAGTCTTCTTCTGCAGGCCCTTCACCTGTATAGTCATAACCAGGATGCGCTGGAACGTAGAAATGTCCAGCGGCATAAACGCCGTCGGCTTAATGAAAGCCGAGTGAGTTAGATACTAACAGGGTATCAACTATTGAAGTTATTACAAGTTATAAGCCGCAACAAGTTAGAGTTCTGTGAGGGTAACTTCTTTACATCAAACCGATTATCCGATTACTAATGTTTTACTCATTATAAGACCGATAACACGTCTAGATAGGGGAACAGACTCGACAGTAGTTCAACTCTATAACATACCATTGCTCATCCACCGCTTTTAAGAACATATGCACAGTTCACCGCATGTCATGGATACCACGTTAGTCCATCCCCCGCTTTTAAGAACATATGCACAGTCCACCGCATGTCAGGGATATAACGCTTTAAACAACAGTACATCATTCTATGCCACGACTTAGCGACGTCTACCAGTGATCACGGTCCACCGCATGTCATAGACACCTTCGTCTGTCTACCGCTTTTAAGAACATATGATTAGATCATCTGGCTATCTTAGGGCAAATGGTCCGGTTCACCGCAAGTCATAGACACCTTCGTCTGTCTACCGCTTTTAAGAACATATGATCGACCAAAGCCCGCCCACGCAAGGTTCCCGAATCTTAGCAAACCTACTTAAGTTCAACTCTATTTCCGATACATGACAATCCCAATGTGGCCCGACTACTCTGAATGAAATGAACGTTAACTCCAAAGGATTCACAACTATTCCGTTATCTAACATTATAAACGTTATTCGATAGTCTTGTTATTACTACGATCCTATGCTGCATTAACTCGTTATCATGTCTGTATTACAATAGTAAAGCATGCTGGGAAGTACTGAACAGTAAATAAACAACTAAACAGTTATTACATTAACTAAACAAGTAAAACAGTAAACTGCAACATCCAATCGATTGATATAGATGTCAATCGATTGGTATAGTGTCAATCGATTGGAACAAAGTTCAATCGATTGGATCACAATCCATGTCAATCGATTGCATAAAATGTCAATCGGTTGAGACATGAAAGATGTAAATCGATTGATATAGTGTCAATCGATTGGAACATGAAAGATGTCAATCGATTGGTATAGTGTCAATCGATTGACACTTCGTCTTCTTCGCAGAGAAGACTGCCCAGCAACATATAAACGGGAAACATGGTTTCTTCTCCATTTCTTCATTCAAAACATGTTCTAACATCAATATCAAGCTACCAAGTGAGTTTAGAACTCACCTTAGGCGTTAAGGCGTGTTTGGTTGTGTTTTGAAGCTTGAGCTTCAATGGTGGTCTTCCTCTCTCTCTCTCTAGTTCTCTGCCTTCTCTCTTCTCTTTCTTCTCCTTCTTCTCTTCTTCTTTCTGGTCTTCTTCTTCTTCTTCTTCTCGTCTCAGTCCATCTCTGTGTGTGTGTGAGTGTATGTATGTATATATGTGAGTATATATATATATATGAGTGTATATATATATATATAACACACACAAAACCCTCCCCTTCACTCTCTCTGATTTCTGTAAACAGAAATACGCCCAAAATGGGCTGGTATATATAGAGAGGGAGTGTTGACGTGGCCTCTCCCCAGCCAGAGCAAAAGAATCTGCCCAGCTGCCTCCAATCGATTGACATAAGTGTCAATCAATTGATACAATCAATCGATTGGTATAAAGTTCAATCGATTGGAACAATCAATCGATTGAGATAAAGTTCAATCGATTGGTATGTAAAATATACCAAGGGTAAGGCCAAGCTCATAAAAGTATTAAAAGAAACATACAATGTCTTAGTTATATAATACATTACAAGAATACAGGGTATTACATCATCCACCACTCACAAAAGATTTCGTCCCCGAAATCCGAAATAAACTGGGTTAAAACAAAAATGGAAACTTCTCTCGCATCTCCGACTCCAGCTCCCATGAAGCTTCTCCTTCGTCGTGGTGCTTCCACTGAACCTTCACTAGTGGAATATCCTTGTTTCTGAGCTTCTTCACTCCTCGGTCTAGAATACGCACTGGTCCTTCGTTGTAGGTCACGTTCTCGTTCACCTCGATATCTTCAAAACTGATCTCGTGCGCTGGGTTGTGGGCACACTTCCTCAACATGCTGATGTGGAAAACGTTGTGCACTCCTGACATCTTTGGCGGCAACGCAAGTCGATAAGCAACCTTCCCAACACGTTCTAGGATCTCGAACGGTCCGATGAATCGCGGCGACAACTTGCCTCTTTTCTGTCCGAATCTGACGATACCTCGAACTGGCGAGACTTTAAGTAACACATGATCTCCAACTGCAAACTCTAGATCTTTCCGTCGCTTGTCGGCATAGCTCTTGTATCTGGATTGCGCTGTCTTCATCTTTTCTCGTACAATCTGGATCTTCTCGTTGGTTTCTCGAATCATCTCGGGCCCAAGTAGTTGAGTATCTCCGACTTCGGTCCAACACAGCGGCGATCGGCAAGGTCTTCCATACAAGGCTTCATACGGTGCCATCCCTATGCTCGTGTGGTAGCTGTTGTTGTAGGCAAACTCGATCAAAGGTAGATGTGTCTCCCATGAACTCTCGAATTCAATGACACAGGCTCGCAACATATCCTCCATCACTTGATTGACTCGCTCTGTCTGACCGTCTGTCTGTGGATGAAAGGCTGAACTCAAATTCAATGAAGTTCCCATTGCTGTCTGAAGGCTCTTCCAGAATTCTGCGGTAAAGCGTGAATCTCGATCTGAAACTATTGAGACGGGTACACCGTGCAGTCGCACAACTTGCTCTAGATACATCCGGCTCAATCTTTCAACAGGGTGCGTCATGCTGTAGGCGATAAAATGTGCTGACTTGGTGAGTCGATCTACTATTACCCAAATAGCGTCGTGGTTTTGCTGAGACTTCGGCAATCCAACCACAAAATCCATGGTGATATGCTCCCATTTCCATTGGGGAATTGGTAGCGGTTGTAGGAGTCCAGGTGGTTTCTGATGCTCTGCCTTTACTTGTTTGCAAATAAGACATTGCGATACATACTCGGCCACTTCTCGCTTCATTCCTTGCCACCAGAAGTTTCTCTTCAAGTCCTTATACATCTTGTTTCCTCCTGGGTGGATAGTCATCCTTGACTTGTGTGCTTCGTCCAGAATGTTCTTCCTGAGTCCATCGTCATTTGGCACGCAGAGTCTACCTTTGCATCTCAGTGCTCCGTCCGTACATATACTCCATATCTCGGGTTCCCTTGCGGACATCTTGGCAAACCATAACTTTAAATCCTCGTTTGACTGTTGAGCTTCCAAGATGCGGCTGATGAGAGTCGGTTGCACGACAAGACATCCAAAGTGTTGTCCTTCTCCTGATTCCACTGGTTGAAGGTCGAATTCGGCTAACGTCTCCAATGCTCGCCATTCTCTAATCAAAATCAAAGAAACCGAAAGGCGCGGCCTCCGGCTCAGAGCGTCGGCTACAACATTTGCTTTACCCGGGTGGTATTGCAAAGAGAAGTCGTAGTCCTTGAGTAGTTCCATCCATCTCCGTTGTCGCATGTTCAACTCCTTTTGAGAGAACAGGTATCTTAAACTCTTATGATCTGAGAACAGGTCGAACTTTTCTCCATACAAATAGTGTCTCCAAATCTTCAAGGCGAACACAATTGCAGCTAGTTCTAAGTCGTGCGTCGGATAGTTCTTCTCATGCGGCTTCAATTGTCTCGATCCGTATGCGATGACATTCCCCTCTTGCAATAGTACACAACCAAGTCCTTGGTGTGATGCATCACTATAGATTATGAATTGTTCACCACTCTTAGGTATTGCAAGCACGGGTGCTGAGGTTAGTCTCTCTTTCAATTCCCGAAATGCATCCTCATGTTTATCAGTCCATTCGTACTTCGTCTCCTTCTTAGTCAGGCTTGTCAATGGTCCTGCGATTCTAGAGAATCCTTCCACAAATTTCCGGTAATATCCAGCCAATCCAAGAAAACTCCTAACTTCGGTCGCGTTGGTTGGCCTGTTCTAGCTCAAGACTGCATCGATCTTAGATGATTCTACAGAAATCCCATCCTGTGATATCACATGTCCCAGGAATTTAACTTCCTGAAGCCAGAATTCACATTTACTGAATTTCGCATACAGACTGTTGTCTCTAAGGGTCTGTAGAGCAATTTGTAGATGCTTCTTATGTTCTTCTTCCGTCCTTGAATAAATTAGAATGTCGTCGATAAATACTATAATGAATTGATCCAGATAGGGTCTGAATACTCTATTCATTAGGTCCATGAATACTGCCGGGGCATTAGTCAATCCAAAAGACATCACTAGAAATTCGTAGTGTCCATATCTCGTCCTGAAGGCAGTTTTCGGTATATCCTTCGGTCGAACTAACAATTGATGGTATCCTGAACGCAAATCAATTTTTGAGAATATCCTTGATCCTTGTAGTTGATCGAACAGGTCGTCTATCCGGGGAAGTGGATACCTATTCTTGATCGTGACCTTATTTAGCTCCCTGTAGTCGATACAGAGTCGTAGCTCTCCGTCTTTCTTCTTCACAAATAGAACTGGTGCTCCCCAAGGCGATGTACTGGGGCGAACAAAACCTAAATCTTCGAGTTCCTGAACTTGCTTCTTCAGTTCTAGCATTTCTATTGGCGCCATCCGATACGGGGTCTTGGAAATCGGCAATGTTCCGGGTGCTAACTCGATGCAGAAGTCTATCTCTCTCTTCGGCGGAAGTCCTGAGATACTTCGGAACACATCTTCAAAGTCTTGAATAACGGGGATCTGCTTGATAGTAAGCTCCGTGCTTGAAGTCTTGATCGTGGCTAGGCAGCTTGTGATAAACATGTCGCTCAACGGTTGGCACTGAAATCTGATCTGCGGGCAACCAGGCGTCGAAAAGACAACGGTCCGACTAACACAATCCAGGTTAGCGCCATACTTAGTAAGCCAATCCATTCCTAGGATCACGTCAAACTCAGACATTGACAGGACTATCAAGTCTGCTGGGAGATTCCTATCCTCTAGTGTCAAGGGACAATCCTTGCACACCTTACCTAACTTAACGGATACTCCCAAGGGCGAAACGGCATTAAGGGTCGGCTCAAGTGTTAGGGGTAACAATCCCAAATCACGTACCATCTTAATAGCTATGAAAGAACGGGCGGCACCGGTATCAAACAAAGCTCTAACTTGACAGTGAAATAAAATGAGTGTACCTTCCAAGTTTTGCTGTTCCTCTGCATTATACCCTGCATTGTCAGGGATGATGGCATTCACCCTAACTTGTCATTGCTGTCCTTGAGCAGGCGCTCCATAGTAGCCTCCACGTGGTGCTCGACAATCCTTGCTTATGTGACCAGGCTTGTTACAGTTGCGGCAAACGAGGTCATTACGCCGGTTGGTCTTGGGGGCTGTGCAATACCTTGCAATATGTCCGGGCACTCCACAGTTAAAACATCCATCAGTGTTTTGTCGCTGGGCGACGGGCTGTGCCTGAGGTAGTCCTTGCTGTTGATTCTGTTGTCGAGGAAAATTTGCTTGGGGCTTCCTTGTCCCATCCCATGTGCGCTTAGTTCCCTGATAGTTGTTGGTCTGGGGTTTCCATCCTTGATTGTTCCTTGATGATTGCACGGGAAAGTTCCTTGGTTGGAAGGTCCTGGGTGGAGGTCGATTCACTGGTGGTCCTTGCACAGGGTAAGCATCCTTTTCCAAACTTGAAGCAAGACGGACAATCCCTTCAAACGACTGGCCCAGATGGCCTATCATCATGTGCCGGAGGTGTGGGTTGAGTCCTTGGTGGAATCGCTTGACCTTCTTGACGGAGGTGTCTATCATATGTGGAGCGAAACGGGAAAGTCGCTCAAATTGTGTAGTATACTCTCTGACTGTCCAGTTTCCTTGGGTTAGACTCAGGAAATTCCTCTCTTGTTGGTCTCTTTCATCCTCAGGGAAGTACTTCTCGAGAAATCGAGTCTTGAATGCTTCCCAAGGCATTCTCCTTGCAGCGTCAATCCCAATCGTGGCTCTCTCGGCCTCCCACCAGTCTGCGGCAGAGTAAGTCAGTTAAAATGCGGCTAGACGTCTCTTGTCCAGCTCACTGCACTCCAGGGCTTCAAAGATTAGCTCCAACTCTCGTATCCATTGCTCTGCTTTCCAGGACTCTGCCATGCCGTCGAACTTCTCAGGTCGTAAGCCACGAAATCGTTCCAACAGTTTATCGCCTGTCTGCCTTGGAGGGACAAAGTGGTTGTTGCCATTGTCGTTGGTGGCATGATTGTAGGTATCGCCGATGTGTTCCATCCGTTGCATGAAAGCTTCGAAGACTCCAGTTGGGTCCATACCCTCGGGAATGGGTGCTCCCAGTCGTGCTTGGTTCCTTGTGGGTCCCACCATAGTGATCCGTGTGAGGTGTACCTATGAAGGATCTAACGATTAGCTGACAATCTTCTCGGGGAAATGATCATATTAAAATAACAGGAAGCATAACATGAATCAACATCACAACCATAACATAATAATGAGATGATAACAGAAATAATCAAGAGAAACGATCTGCCATATATATATATACCCAAAAGATGTACAGCGGAGTACACAATGGATCATCTGTGTACCGCGTAGTACATGATCCTATACAAGATCTAAACAAAAGAAAGATATATACAAAACCACTACTGGTGGCTACCTATACAAAAAGGCTATGGTTAATAGCTGTCTATGTAAGCGTCAAAAGTAAGTGGACAACATGTCCTAAAGTCAGACGAAAAAGTCTAAGTCCTAAAGGTACTGGACTCAAAAGTTGTCCACATCGGATCCATAGATGAAAGCCTCGTCCTCTGGGGCAACCTCAGACAAAACATCATCCTCATCCATGTCATCGTCATCCATCATGTCCTCATCCTCTATCACAACATCCTCGATCAGCTCGGGTCCATCATGCTCCACAACAGCTCCCAAATCTCCTGCATCAGCTGACATGTCAGCCTGGGCTGCATCAAATGCGGCTGCAAGTGCCTCAGCCTGTACCATAGCCTGTGCTAACTCCGGTGCTCCGATCTCAAATCCATGGGGATGTGCAGCCATCTCTGCGGCCCACTCAGCTGCTAGCTGTGCTATAACACCTCCTGGTAAGACTGGTACTACTGCATCATCACCTGCGTCATCACCTGCGGCTACCTCCTCTTCCTCTATCGGATAACCCTCTGCAACCATAATGTCTACGCCAACTGGCACGTCTATACCGGCTGGGTCCACGGGGTCCTCCTCCTCTGGATCATACTCCGGCTCCTCGTCATCGGTGTCCTCTTCCTCTTCATCCTCCATCTCCTCGTCGTCATCCTCTGGCTCATCGTCGTCATCGCTCTCATCATCATCCTCCGGATCCTCATCTGCTGGGGGTGCATCAGCCATGTCTTCCTCCGGTGGGGGTGGAGGTGCGGCTCTAACCTGTGCAAGTAGAACCTGGTACGAAGAACGGTCTCGTAACATTAGTAGAGAATCCTCCTCGATGCGTTTGAAGGTCTCCTTGCGGTAGATCATCTCCTGACGTATCACTTCTGGGTCCTGGGTCCCAAATCTCTGCTGCTCGATCTGCATGTCTCGCTCTGTCTCTGCAATAGCTCTCTGTCTAACCTTCCAGGCATAGTACTCTGGATCAGCTGGCGCAATACTACTCTAATACACATAGTGTCCTCCGAACTCGTCTGGAACGAACAGCGGCGGTGCCATGCTACCTGAAAAGGGACTACCTTAAGTCAGAACTAATCTTAATACTCATCTATAGAATCTCAAGGTTCTAGGACCAGATGGTGTGGGACAATCTGTGAGCGAAAAAGGTATACAACCTAGGCTCTGATACCAAAAATCCTGTCACGCCCCGGAACGGCATAAATAGAGAAAAATAAATTTCCTTTATGGGTCCATAGGGAATGACGGGTGAAGTCACATGATTGTCCACACCACGCAGTACTAAGCAACAAGAAGTAATAGTGTAACAAGAATGAAGTCTAGGTTCTAATCACAACGTAACATAAAGTTAACAGAAGTTACTAACTATTACATATCAGAGTCTCGAATCAAATATAAAGCAGCGGAAGTACAAATGCCAAGGCAACATATGCCTGACTACAAAAAGTTCTAAAACGGTAAGGGCAATTAGCTACAATTCTAGTCTAGTCTTCAAATGGCATAAGGGTAGTCCTCGGCGTAGTAGTCTTCTTCGATCTGACCTCCGTCGGGGAAGTTCTCCACAGGAACTCCGTCACCGGCATAGTAGTCTTCTTCTGCAGGCCCTTCACCTGTATAGTCATAACCAGGATGCGCTGGAACGTAGAAATGTCCAGCGGCATAAACGCCGTCGGCTTAATGAAAGCCGAGTGAGTTAGATACTAACAGGGTATCAACTATTGAAGTTATTACAAGTTATAAGCCGCAACAAGTTAGAGTTCTGTGAGGGTAACTTCTTTACATCAAACCGATTATCCGATTACTAATGTTTTACTCATTATAAGACCGATAACACGTCTAGATAGGGGAACAGACTCGACAGTAGTTCAACTCTATAACATACCATTGCTCATCCACCGCTTTTAAGAACATATGCACAGTTCACCGCATGTCATGGATACCACGTTAGTCCATCCCCCGCTTTTAAGAACATATGCACAGTCCACCGCATGTCAGGGATATAACGCTTTAAACAACAGTACATCATTCTATGCCACGACTTAGCGACGTCTACCAGTGATCACGGTCCACCGCATGTCATAGACACCTTCGTCTGTCTACCGCTTTTAAGAACATATGATTAGATCATCTGGCTATCTTAGGGCAAATGGTCCGGTTCACCGCAAGTCATAGACACCTTCGTCTGTCTACCGCTTTTAAGAACATATGATCGACCAAAGCCCGCCCACGCAAGGTTCCCGAATCTTAGCAAACCTACTTAAGTTCAACTCTATTTCCGATACATGACAATCCCAATGTGGCCCGACTACTCTGAATGAAATGAACGTTAACTCCAAAGGATTCACAACTATTCCGTTATCTAACATTATAAACGTTATTCGATAGTCTTGTTATTACTACGATCCTATGCTGCATTAACTCGTTATCATGTCTGTATTACAATAGTAAAGCATGCTGGGAAGTACTGAACAGTAAATAAACAACTAAACAGTTATTACATTAACTAAACAAGTAAAACAGTAAACTGCAACATCCAATCGATTGATATAGATGTCAATCGATTGGTATAGTGTCAATCGATTGGAACAAAGTTCAATCGATTGGATCACAATCCATGTCAATCGATTGCATAAAATGTCAATCGGTTGAGACATGAAAGATGTAAATCGATTGATATAGTGTCAATCGATTGGAACATGAAAGATGTCAATCGATTGGTATAGTGTCAATCGATTGACACTTCGTCTTCTTCGCAGAGAAGACTGCCCAGCAACATATAAACGGGAAACATGGTTTCTTCTCCATTTCTTCATTCAAAACATGTTCTAACATCAATATCAAGCTACCAAGTGAGTTTAGAACTCACCTTAGGCATTAAGGCGTGTTTGGTTGTGTTTTGAAGCTTGAGCTTCAATGGTGGTCTTCCTCTCTCTCTCTCTAGTTCTCTGCCTTCTCTCTTCTCTTTCTTCTCCTTCTTCTCTTCTTCTTTCTGGTCTTCTTCTTCTTCTTCTTCTCGTCTCAGTCCATCTCTGTGTGTGTGTGAGTGTATGTATGTATATATGTGAGTATATATATATATGAGTGTATATATATATATAACACACACAAAACCCTCCCCTTCACTCTCTCTGATTTCTGTAAACAGAAATACGCCCAAAATGGGCTGGTATATATAGAGAGGGAGTGTTCACGTGGCCTCTCCCCAGCCAGAGCAAAAGAATCTGCCCAGCTGCCTCCAATCGATTGACATAAGTGTCAATCGATTGATACAATCAATCGATTGGTATAAAGTTCAATCGATTGGAACAATCAATCGATTGAGATAAAGTTCAATCGATTGGTATGTAAAATATACCAAGGGTAAGGCCAAGCTCATAAAAGTATTAAAAGAAACATACAATGTCTTAGTTATATAATACATTACAAGAATACAGGGTATTACAGGAACTGAGGGGTAAGCCCGCCCAGCGCTCTTCCTTATGATTTTCTTTACTTCTGAACACAACCACTTGACTAACCATTTTTATGTTTTGTTTTGCAGCGGGGTCATTTAATCCTCTGGACATCCCCGAGGTGTGTCAGAACTGGATCCGACACCTGGCCAGCCTACCCACAAACATCTAGAACGTGCTTACTCGGATGGGAGATTTCGTTGCCACTTATAACCCAGACAAGCTCGTTGAAGCTCCAGTATTTCCTCCGATCATTCCTAGTAAGTGCTCGGGACCATCTGGCCTTGGCCTTTTTCCTGTTGTATTCTTCACTATTTTTGCTTGCTATTGACCATATGATTCTCCTACTACTTTGCAGAAATGCATCCCTGGAGAGATTTCGAGCACCTGAGGGCCAGACACGCCGCCGCCACAGTTGCTGCCGCCTGGGTTGTGGGTAAAGGAAAGAGACCTGCTGCTGAGACCTCGGGCAACGATCGCCCGCTCCAGCGGTTAAGGCACGGGCTACGGGCTCATTTGACGCCCGGGGAGACCTCAGTTCCCCCTATGGTGGTGGTAGTGGTGGTGGAAGAAACTGCCCCCCGAGCGAACATACTGTCCAATACACCTCTTGGCGAATCGACCGAGATCAGAGAGAGGGTCAGATCGGGCCTTCTCCCTAGCCAGGTGGAGATGTGTGCAAACATATCTCCCCAGGCCTTCTAGGGGCGGTTGTCAGCCTGTCTCACTTTGTAAGTCTTTCTGCTTCTGCTTGTTTATCATCATTCTCTTCTGTTTCCCTTGTTCATTTAGTAACCGATCGGTTTGTGTTCATTACAGGTCAGTTGCATGGCTGCCGGTGCTGAGTCCTTCCTGCCTTCTCTAGTCGGGAGAGCCACTATCGCCGAGGCTGCCTTGTCGCAATAAAGGGCCACTTCGGAGGCCAGGGAAACTGCCCTGGCTGTGGAGAAGGATAAGGTTAAGGGCTTAGCCCTAAGCCTTGGTGCAGTGCAGGCAGATTTGGCAGATTTGGAGGTCACCCGGGCCGTCGCAGCAGCGGTAGAGGCCAAGGCGAAGGCCCTAGCAGAGACAGCGGCGGCGGGATCCACGGAGGAAGCCTTCGACAATGGTTTTTTCCAAGGCTACGAGGACCTGAAGAGGAGGCTGGCCCGGGACCATCCCGAGTGGGACATCTCATCCTACGAAGGGATCAACTCAGACTATTAGGACGTGGGTCCTGCTACTACTGATGAGGCCAGGGTTGCTAAAGACATTGCCCCGGGCGGGGGCTCTGCCCCGAGGGATGGCACCGCCCCAGAGGGAGAGACTGGAGAGATAGAGGAAGTGGTCGTCGTAGACGGCCCTTAGCTTGCTTTATTTCCCCCTTTTTTTTGGGAGGCTACTACAACTGCCCCCCAGGCTCTGTACAAACTTTTGTCTAATTAATGAAAAGGTCCTTCGAGGCCACCTTTTTTCATCAATCACCGTGCTGTTTCTGTACTTGCCTATTTATTATTGCCCATGACCGACCAGTTTTTAGTCTTTCCATAACTCTGCCTTAGCAAAAGTTTTAGGACTGTGACCGATAGAGAACACTAGGTCTTTTGGGGACCTGTATTATAGGTCATGCTCGGTATAATGTGGGACCTGGGTCCTATTATTATCTGAGCAGTTTCTCTTGACACTGTAGGTACTTAGGAATGTTTTGGAATTCCCAGCCATGTTAGCGCCCGGTGTGATTTTAGTCCAGTATTCCCCTGCCCCCAAGTTTTTGCTATGGTGGGCGTTAGTGAGGGGAGTGACCATAGGGAACCAACCTGGAACATGGGTGGTTGCAGGGTCTTTTGAGACTTGCTATTTTCCCCCATCATAGGTTATGGACCTAAGCGAAGTCGGTGCCTCAGGTGTGACCCGGAGGTATTTTGCCTCGAGTGTTATCCCGGCGTCTTTTGTGCCTCAGGTGTTATCCCGAGGTCTTTTGTGCCCCGAGTGGTGCCCAAGGTCTTTCGGCCTGAATGAGTGTGGGGCGAACAGTTTGTAAAAGCAAAATTTCATTTCATAAATAAATAGAAATGGTCAGAAGAGCTACAGATAAGCAAAAATTTCGACTTCCTAACCCATGTTGGTCTGTCCCTATGCCTACATCACTGAAAATACTTGCGAAGATGCTGTATATTCCAAGGGTGAGATAGATCATTCCCATCCAAGGTCTGTAACCAGTAGGTACCCAGCCTGTTGACCCGGGTAACCTGGTATGGTCCTTCCCAGTTTGGCCCTAACTTTTCATGGCTCGGGACTTTGGTGGACTGGTTCACCACCTTAAGGATGAGATCTCCTACTTGAAAGTTGTAGTGCTTTACTTTATTGTTGTAATTACCGGGAGAACCTCTATTTGTAGGCTACCACTTTCAGATATGCCCGATCCCTTTTTTCTTCTATTAAGTCAAGCTCTCCTCTGAGGGCTTCCCCATTGCCTTGCTCGCTGAAATTCGTCACTCGATAAGTGGGTAACCCAAGCTCCGTAGGGACTACCGCCTCGAAATCATAAGTAAGTGAGAATGGTACCTCACCCATTGCCGCCCGGGGAGTAGTTCGGTATGCCCACAGGAGGGTCGGTAGTTCCTCTGCCCAAAGACCTTTGGCGTTTTCAAGCCTAGTTTTGATTGACTGCAATATTGTCCGGTTTGTCACCTCGACCTGGCCATTGGCTTGGGGGTGCTCAGGAGAAGAATAGTGATTCAATAGCTCATAGCCCGAGCAGAACTATCTAAATACCGGGGTGTCAAACTGCCTGCCGTTGCTGCTGACCAGAACCCAGGGAATGCCGAATCTGCTGAAAATGTTTTTCTCAACAAAATTTTCCATCTTTTTCTATGCTACAATTGTTGCCAAGGGCTCGGCCTCTACCCACTTGGTAAAATAGTCAACAACGATGACGGCAAACTTGACTTGTCCTTTGTCCATCGGGAGGGGACCAACAATATCGATACCCCACTGAGCGAACGGCCAGGGACTGAAGATCGATGTCTGGAGTTCTCCCGGGCGGTTGATCAATGGCGAGTATCTCTGACACTTGTCACACCTCTTAATATACTCTTGGGAATCCTGGGCCATCGTCGGCCAATAGTATCCCTACAGCAAGGCCTTTTGAGAGAGTGCCAGCCTCCTACGTGGTTCCCGCACACTCCTTTGTAGATTTCATGCAATATTGCTTGGACCTGTGCGGGGTGAACGCAGCGGAGATAGGGAATAGTGAACCCCCTTTTGTAGAGGATACCATCAGCGAGGTGGTATCTCGCTGCCCGATATTTCACCTGTCGAGCTTCTTTTCTTTTGTCTAGTAAAGCACTGGTGGTGAGGTAGGTCATGATCGGGTCCATCCAGCTGGGCCCTAAGGCGATCGGTTCAACCTCTATGCCCCCTGGGTTAACCATGCTAGGCTCGATCAGGTATTCCACCCTTATCCTTAGTAAGTCTGACTCAGAGGATGAGGTGAGGCAGGCTAACTGGTCAGCCCTAGTGTTCTCGTTCCTCGGGATCTGTGTGATCGAAAATCCCTTGAGCTTCTTGGAGACCATTCGGACGAATGTCAAGTAGGCTACCATGTTGTCTTTCCGGGTTCATATTCCTGATTGACTTGGTTGACCACAAGCTGGGAATCACTATATCCCTGGACTTACTGTGCACCCATTAAAGTAGCCAATTATAATCCAACCAATAGGGCTTCGTACTCGGCTTCGTTGTTAGAGGCCCGGAACCCGAATCAAAATGCATACTCTAACTGGATCCCATCGGGTGTGATCAGGATAATCCATGCCCCGCTGCCCTGCTTGTTGGATGATCCGTCAACATATAGTACCCAGGTCAGGGTATCAGGCTTTAAACCGGGCGGTGTGACCGGCAGGTTGAGCTCTTCGGTTACCTCTTCTGGGTAGGTGAACTCTACAAGAAAATTTTCCACTGCTTGTTCCTTTATTGTCGTCCGACTGTAAACTACTTTGAATTCTTCCAACTCTAATGCCCATTTGACCAGCCTCTCCGATGTCTTTGGCCTGCTTAGGATCCGGCAGAGAGGTTGGTCCGTGTGGACTACGATGACGTGGGCCTGGAAATAGGGACGTAGTCTTCGGGTAGAGGTGATGAGGGCAAAGGCCAGCTTCTCGATGCGGGGGTAACGACTTTCTGTACCTTGGAGTGCCCAATTAGTGTAATACACTAGGAACTGTATCTCGTGCTCCTCTCAAATGAGTTCTGAGTTTACCGTCGAGGGCGATACTGCCAAGTACAAGAATAACTCCTCCCCTGGTACTGGTGTTGAGAGCAGAGGGGGCGACGCCAGGTACTTCTTGAGTTCCTGGAAGGCCTCCTCGCACTCATCCGACCATTAAAAAGCCTTTCGAAAGATCTTGAAAAATGGCATGCACCGGTCGGTAGCTCGGGAGACGAATTTGTTTAATGCGGCTACCCATCCGGCCAGACTCTGGACTTCTTTGGTTGACCTTGGTGATTGCATGATTATGATTGCTTATATTTTCTCAGGGTTTGCCTCAATTCCTCGCCTGCTGACTAGGTGCCCCGGGAACTTCCCGGATGAGATGCCAAATGTGCACTTGGCCGGGTTTAACCTTATCCCAAACTTTCTTAAGATACTGAGGACCCCGGCTAAATGCTTGAGATGGTCAGACTCATCTCGACTCTTGACCAAAAGATCGTCGACGTAAACCTCCATCGATTTCCCGATTAAATCCTTGAACATCTAATTAACCAGACGTTGGTAAGTCACCCCGGCATTTTTTAGGCCGAAGGGCATCACTTTGTAGCAGTATGTACCCTGGTCCGTGATGAAGGATGTCTTTTCCTTGTCCCCAGAGTACATACTAATCTGGTTATATTCAGAGTAGGCGTCCATAAACGAGAGGAGTGAGTGACCTACCATTGAATCTACAAGGAGGTCTATCTTGGGCAGTGGATAGCAATCCTTGGGGCAAGCCTTGTTCAAATTGGTGAAATCTACACACATTCTCCACTTCCCGTTGCTTTTCTTGACTAGCACCACATTCGCCAACCAATCGGGATAGTGAACTTCTTTGATGGAATTTGCCATTAGGAGCTTTTCAATCTCTTCCCGCACTGTTGCTTGTCTCTCCAAAGCCATGCCTCATCTCTTTTGCTTGACCGATCGGGAGTCTGGGTCGATGTTGAGACGGTGGGATATAACTAGGGGTTAATCCCAGGCATGTCTTCATGACTCTAAGCAAAGATGTCTTGGCTCTATTGCAGGAACTGGATCAACTCTTCCTTAAGGCCTGGTTCCAAGTGAGTCTCAATGATGACGGACCAATCGGGAAGTTGAGGGTCCAGCACCGCTTAATCTAGTTCCTCAGCGGGGCCCATTTCATCACTTTTGTCTCTCGAGTCCATCTCCCGGACGCTCAACGTTTCTATAATGGCCTCCCGATGCAGGGAGCTAACGTAACAGCTCTGAGCGATTACCTGATCTCCCTATAGGCTGACGGGACCATTAGGGGTTGGGAACTTAACCACTAGGCTGTACGTTGACACAACGGCTCTGGCTTGATTGAGAGTTGGCCTTCCAAGTATGGTGTTGTATACAGATGGGGCCGCTACAACCACGAAGTTTGCCAGTGTGAAGGTCTGCTAAGGATAGGTCCCCATAAGAACAGGGAGCTCAATCGTGCCAAGCGATTATGTACTAGATCCATTAAACCATACCAGGGGAATGGCTACTAATCGGAGCCGATCCTTTGATGTCCTGAGCTGGTTGATATGCAAACATAATATCAGAGGAGCTACATGTGTCCACCAACACCCTTTTGACCACGTAGTTGGCTAAGGAAAGCATTACCACCAGTGGGTCATCTGGGGGCAATACAGATCCTTCGCATCATCTTATGAGAATGCTAGTATGTCGGTCGAGGTGGAGCTGGCGGATTGGACATGCCAAACATCTTACTGGGATGCCCGAGCATGCCTCTTGTTATAAAATCCCTCCGCCAAAGTTCCTCTAGAGATCACATTTATTTGCCCGAGCAGTTAGGCTGATCAGAAGCTCTGGTATCTGGCCGAGCTCGTTTGTCCATCGCAACAAACTCGGTGAGATGACCCTATTCAATAAGCCTTTCTATGGCCATCTTGATCTTGAAATAGTCCTCCATGTCGTGGCCATGGTCTTTATGATACCGGTAGAATTTGTCCCAATTTCTATTCCTGGGCGGGCTCCTCAACTTTGCCGGTTGTTGGAGCAGCCTCTGGGTCTCCGCGGTGGCCATGACCTCGTGAATAGGCTGGGAAAGTGGAGTGAAGGCAATTGGAGCTTGATCTCGACCACCTCTTTGCTACTCCTGCTTTGGCTTCTTTTTCGGGCCCTTTTCAGAGCCCTCGCATTTGCGTTTAGATCTTGGGGACTCATCTCCCGCGAAGCTGGTGCGCTTGGCCTTTAGGAATTCTTCTGTGTCAATATACTTTCCAACCCTCTTCGATAGTCCCACCAGGGTTGCCGGTCGATCATGGTGGAACAACGTAGCAACTTTGGTGTGCTGAACTCCCGAGCAGAAAGCCATAATGGTGACTGTTTTGTCTAGGTGGCAAATCTAGAGCCTCTGCTGATTGAAACGGTCAACGTAATCTTTTAAGGACTCCCATTTGCGCTGCTTAATAGTCAGCAGTTGGGTATCCGATTATGATCGGTCTTGCATCCCCACAAACTGGATGATGAAGAGTTTGCTTAGTGCCTTAAAGTTATCGACCGCTCAGGGTTTAAGAGCATGGAACCACTGTATGGCTGGCCCTTTAAGAGTGCTGGGGAAGGCCATGCACAGCAGTTCATCGAAGGTTGTGACCAGCGCCATCTGGGCCTTATAGGTACAGACATGATCCACCGGGCTCCCTGAATCGTCGTAAGAATTAAGGTGCGGTAGCTTGAACTTTCGCAGAATGGAAAATCCTATGACCCAAACGGTGAAGGGTGATTCGATCTCCGTATTAGTGTGATCATGGCGTGACTTACGGCTTAGTTTCTTGATCTATTTCTGCAGGTCCTCGATCTGGGCCTTTACGTCTTCCTGCCCGGTCTTCATCTCTGTATCTGAGTGGTAGGTCGAGTCAGAGGACGAGGCCTCTTCTTCAAAGTGTGTGGTCTTTAGGGACTGGGCTCGGCTCTGACTCTGGGTAATCATGTGCCTTAGATCCCCACGACTCTTGGCCAGGGAGTCTTTGGTCGATTCCCGGGCATTTATCCGGGCCCCTCCCCTCTGGCAGCATGTCTATTATTGATGATTTCCCTGGCATCCCCTGTTCGACCCGCGGTAGCTCGGGCACGTCATCGGGTTCGTTCGGGAGCCCGACTACCCTCATCGTTCCTGAATCGTTCAAACGACGGCGGGGAAATTCGTTCAGTGTGGACACGCCTTCGGACTCGTACAGGCTCCTGATGGTGCGCGCCCTTCTCTGGCTGACCCTCGACTTGAGGAAGCTTCTCCTATCGAGCCAGCAGCGCTTCGATCTACTGCTAAGTTTTGCCACTTGCCCTCTAGGAGTCATGCAAGCGTCGCGGTAATCTGTTCAAAGGTCATGGATGCCGTCGACTGGCCGACCTGTGAGTCCGCCTGACCTGTTGGAGTAGCAGTCTTCTTACCCTTCTTCGATGGCATGCTGATCAGTCAAAGATTTGTTTTCAGAGAAAGCCGTCGTCTCCCACAAACGGCGCCAAACTAATGATGCCAAAATCTGGGTAAGAGAGATTTAGAGAGAGAGATGTACACCAAAGGATTGTATGTGGTTCGGCCTCGTTAATGAGGCGACCTACGTCCACGTGTGCATCGGTGCGCTTTCACTAACAGATCATCAGCGCTTTTGGTGAGCCAACAAAGTGGGCGGCACTACCAGTAACCAGCCAGGTATATGTGTAATAGTGATATATTTTGCTATTCTCTAGGTTAAGAATGTGATCCCCCTTTACGGGGATGGGTGGCCTCTTTTATAGATGCAAGAGACCACCCGCACAAGGTAACTATTAGATTAGGAAGCCTAATCTAATTATAAATTTATGAGCATAAATCATGGGAAGTTCCCTAAATGATTTAGGAAACTTGTTTATACATTCCATTAGTCCTCTGGCTGAGTTAGGAAACTGCCTGGAGGCTTGAGGGGCAAGCAATTGTATCTTCCTTAAGCGCGCTCACTGTGGGGCCAATCCAAAATGATTGCCCGATCTCCGGGCTATACCGGGCGGTCCCAACAGAACAGCCTGAGGTGGTTGAGTGGCCAGTCCACACTCGAGATGACTTGGCTTTTCTTTACTGAGATAATAAGGATTGATTTTGACCCAATATTTTTGTACCTATCATTTATTAAGAAGAAAGATGGGACTATGAGGATGTGTGTTGACTACCGTGAACTGAACAAGTTGACTATCAAAAATAAATATCCGTTGCCCAAAATTGACGATCTATTCGACCAACTTCAGGGAGCCCAGGTATTTTCTAAAATTGACTTGCAATTGGGCTACCATCAGTTGAAGGTGAAAGAGGAGGATATAGAGAAGACTGCATTTAGGACCCGCTATGGCCACTACGAGTTTCTTGTTATGCCATTCGGGGTTACTAATGCACCGGCAGCATTCATGGATTTAATGAACTGAGTATTCAAAGATTACTTGGACGAGTTTGTAATTATCTTCATTGATGACATTTTGATATATTCTAAGAGTGTGGAAGACCATGAAAGGCATCTTTGACTGATTTTACAACGACTTCGAGAGAAGAAGCTATTTGGGAAACTGAAGAAATGTGAGTTTTGGTTAACTGAGATTACATTTTTGGGGCATGTAATATCAAAGGAAGGTGTGTTAGTGGATCCACAGAAAATTGAAACCATAGCTAATTGGAATCCACTGACAAACGTGTCAGAAGTAAGAAGTTTCTTGGGATTAGCCTATTACTACCGAAGCTTCGTGGAGAATTTTTCAAGAATTGCAACACCTATGACCCGACTAATGCGGAAAGACGTACCATTTGTGTGGAGTCCTGAGTTTGAAGAAAGCTTTCTGGAGTTGAAAACTCGATTAATGTCAGCACTGATCTTGACTTTTCCATCAGGGACAGAGGGGTTTAATATTTATAGCGATGCTTCGTATCGGGGGATGGGATGTGTCTTGATGCAAAACAACAAAGTCATTGCATGTGCTTCACGATAACTGAGGCCACATGAAGTTAACCATCCGACACATGGCTTGGAGTTAGCAGCTGTGATATTCGCCTTGAAGATCTGGCGACATTATCTATACAGGGAAAAGTATGAGATTTACACTGATCATAAAAGTTTGAAGTATCTCTTTACCCAGAGGGACTTGAACATGAGACAGAGGTGTTGGTTGGAATTGATGAAAGATTATGATATGACCATTCACTACCATTCAAGAAAGGCCAATGTGGTGGCCGATGCACTAAGCCAAAAATTGACAAGTAACTTGATTTATGCCTTAACTACTCAGGAGAAGTTAATATAGGATATGGAGCAGTTGAAACTAGAAGTAATTCCAGTGACGAAAGATGCTTTGATGCCAGCTATCATTGCCCAGCCATCCTTAGTAGATGAGATTCGAAGCAAGAAACTTCAAGATCCAGAGCTGAAGAAGATTTGCGATGGTATACCAGAGGGTAAGCAACCAGAGTTCACCTTTGTGAATGGTATATTAAAGTTCAAAAATTGGGTTTGTGTAACCAATGTGGACCAGATTAACAAAAATGTTTTAGAAGAGGCACATAACACCAAGTATTCAATTCACCCGGGAAGCACAAAGATGTACCGTGACTTACGGGAAATCTATTGGTGGTCTGGAATGAAACGAGAAGTGACGAAATATCTAGCCAAGTGTGTGGTATGTCAGCAAGCCAAAGTAGAACATCAGAGACCTGCAGGACAGTTAATGCCATTACCTATACTGGAATGGAAATGGAAAAATATTACGATGGATTTTGTATCGGGTTTGCCAAGATCTAGAAAGTCAAATGACACCATTTGGGTAATTATTGATCGATTGACCAAGTCAGCACACTTCTTGCCAATCAAAACCAATGACCCAATGAAACTAGCGGAGTTATATGTTCAAGAGATAGTATGATTACATAGAGCTCCAGTATCGATTGTTTCTGACAGAGATAGTAAGTTCACATCGCGATTTTGGTAAGCTTTACAACGGACTATGGGTACTAAATTGAGCTTTAGTACGACATTCCATCCTCAGACCGATGGCCAGTCAGAACGCGTAATTCAGATTTGGAGGATATGCTACGATTGTGTGTACTGTATTTCAAAGGTGATTGGGAGGAACATTTACCACTAGCAGAGTTTGCTTACTATAACAGTTTCCAAGCTAGTAATTGGAATGGCGCCTTTTGTGGCTTTATACGGGAGAAGATGTCTATCACCAGTTTGCTGGACTGAAGTGGGAGAAAGGAAATTGATTGGACCAGAAATCGTTCAACAAACTACGAAAAAAATTAAAGTGATACAATGGCTACAAACAGCCCAAAGTCGTTACAAGAGTTACGTGAATTTGAAGAGAAGATCGATAGAATTTGAAGTAGGAGAATATATTCCTAAAAGTATCGCCTACAAAGGGAGTCATAGGGTTTGGGAAACGAGGAAAGTTGAATCCGAGATATGTCGGACCATATAAGGTTATTGGGAGGGTTGGACCGGTGGTGTATCGATTAGATTTGCCACAAGAATTAGTCAATGTACACAATGTGTTTCATGTATCAATGTTGCGAAAATGTGTAACGGATTCGAGTCAGATAATTAAACCAGAACCATTAGAGATCAGAGAGGATTTATCATATATTGAATATCCAG
Organism: Hydrangea macrophylla; assembly: GCA_033977485.1. Lineage (NCBI taxonomy): Eukaryota > Viridiplantae > Streptophyta > Magnoliopsida > Cornales > Hydrangeaceae > Hydrangea > Hydrangea macrophylla. The sequence continues at coordinate 57,003,604 of CM066986.1, read as the reverse complement.
TCAGAGTTCTTGACCGAAAAGAACAAGTATTGAGGACAAAGACCATTTCGTTGATTATAGTATTGTGGAGGAACCATTCAGTTGAGTAAGCCACATGGGAAACAGAGAAGGAAATGCGAGATCAATATCCATACTTGTTCGAGACTTGAGGTACAGCAAGTTTGAGGACAAACTTCTCTTTAAGGAGGGGAGAGATGTAACACCCGCTCTCGCAGGCAAAATTTAATTGCATTTAGCATGCATATTAATATTTTATTACTGATGTGATTACCTATGTTAAATGAGTATTAACTCACTAAGGTGATTAGGGGTGTCCAGTTTGGAACCCAGAGATAGGCCATGTGGCAGTCCCAGTTTGAAACAGTGATGAAAGGTCCCCGTGTGACGGGACAAATATGGAAAAAACAAGCCTTATGTGTGCTTAACTATTTATAAAGGCATATGTGAACATTTTAATATGTTGAGGCCACTTCTGTGACCATTAGGGATATTTTGTGAGGACGAATTGCACACGTTGCATAATTAGTAGGTTAATTAGCAACTTCATAAAATTATGTGAGACCACTTATGTGACCCATACGTGACATAGACAAATACCCATTTAAGTTTGGGATAGTTTTAATAAGTTTCATAAGTAGTAGGGGTATAAATGTAAAATTTATAAAACTTTGGGGAGGCAAATATTAAAACCCAAACACGTGGCTTGCATGTTAGTCGACATATGGCATGGTGACTCATCACCATTAGCCTCTTCAATGTAATCAAAGCATATGTAGAAGAGATTCACGCAAGAATCTCTACAACGATTCCACGACGACGACGACAACGCTTTCGACGCCGATTGACACGCGGTTTGACGTTCAATTTCAAAACAGGCTACATATTTGGACTTCTGGAGATGAGTCTAACGTAGTGGTATGATTATTATTGCATTTTGAGACAGTTTTTCCGTGCCCCAGTTGGGAGCTTAGCTCATAATTTATAATTTGTAATTTGTATATAGGAATTGTACATGGGAATTATTAAGCTTATAATTCTGCTATTAGGAGCGAAATCTTAGAGTTGAGTGACAACAATTGTACAATCTGGATAATTGGATGTTTAAAATTATCTTTGTGATGATAAGCATGTTTATTTGTATAACTCAGCATGTTTAGTTATTATTGGGCAAACCCACGTGGTTAATAAGACCCATTATATGGCGAAAGCATGATGTGATGAATTTATATGAGCCTGTTGAGCTGTATATTTAAAGGGGAACTTGTACTAGCCATCGAAGTGATTAGACCAGGTGCCAAAATTGGCCATGAGGTTACACGCTTGAAAGGAAGAAATGTGGATCTCGGTAAGTCACGCGGACTAATGGAGTAATCGCGGGCTAACGTGAAAGGATGACCGGTACTAGCGTTCTCGGAGACCATAGTTATGTGTAGAAAGATGAGATTGAACATGTCTATTATTCATGTTTATAATTGTTGCATTCACCGGCATATAGCTGATATATTGTAGTGGTTATTGAATAACCATTGTATGTGATAAAGGCAAAGCCTCTAAAGAATGAAGAAATTGAATTGGCGAGTCAACGTGAGAGTCCGGGGATAGTTGTGGCTAATGTTGATAGCATCTTGTTTTGTCACAAAACTTGTAATAGGAAATGAATAACTTGTGTTTGGAAGTTATGTAATCAGTTGGGTTTAACTCATGTTTTGGCAAATTAAGTTTGTAGGTTAACTTTAGACTTTGTGATTTCTTAAGAGGTATCAATGGCACTTGTTTTGTTATTATACCGGTTTTCAATCCGGGTTTAAACTTTGTAATAACTTTGGGTGAATAACTCGTGAATGTTGTAATATGGTTGGGTAATGATTTCATGAATTGTGGGTGTTAGATTTGGATTGTTCTTATTAAGTGTTGTACATTTTTGGTTTGGTTTTGGCTTAGAACAGGGGATTCTGTAGAATTAGGTTCTACCAAACAGACCAGTCAACCGGACGCCTGACCCAGTCGACTGCACTATGTAGCAGAATGCCAAATTCTGGAGTTTGGGGTGTTCAGTCGACTGAACCCAATGTTCAGTCGACCGGGCCTTCAAAAGATTAGTCGGCCGGGTCGCTCATTCGACCAGACTAGGGAATTAGCTCTCTGCAATTCGCTTGTCCAGTCGACCGAGTTCCCGATCAATCGACTGGTCCAACCTGTTTCAAAATTAATTGTTTTAAATATGTTTTAAATGGGAAAGACTTTTTGTAACTCTGATTTTAATGTTAATAATGGATCTTTTGGAGTGTAATGGGAGCTTTGGTGGCGTGCCACGTGTCCTAGAACCGTATGTGCGGTTCCGGGACGTGACAGTAGCATGGTACGTGCGTGCGTCCATAACTAGAGAAATAAATAAATAAATAAATAAAAAGAGTCATTGATTCAAGTCCCTTTGAAAAGTCAAAATATTTTAACTACACATTTTTCAAGTTTACCTTTTATTATATAAAACCATCCCACTTTTTTTTTTTACTTTTTATTTTTTATGTGACTAAAATTTTGAATTTCAAAAAGATAATAATGGAAAGTTGAAAATTTTCACAACAAAAAAAATAAATAAAAAATTAAAAAAAAAAAAGGTTCCTCAAAAAGTTAGAATTACAAAAAAGACTCGAAATATGACAACATGGGGAGTAAATAAAGGGTAAACGGGAAAAATATGGGTTAAAATACATTGACTTGTTAAAGAATACTTTAAAGTGGGATATCAATAAATAGAATAAGGACTCTTTTTGGATGAAGGAACTACAATTTTGATTTCTTCTACAATAGGAGAGAGACTTGAGGAGCTTAAATAGAAGGTTAGAGAACTAACGCACTATGGAAACTTTAAAATATGTTAAACATATGATTTAATTTTAATATACTATTTACTTAGAATAAAATACTTTATATATTTTCAAACGAAGTCTCTTGACAAAATATGGTTATGTTGCATGGAATTCTATTTTTTTTTTTTTTTAAATATTATATACAATGATAAAATTCATTTAACAAATATAGTGATCGGATAGCTAGGCACGTGGCTTAAATTAAACCATAGAACACAGATAAATAAAAATATAATATCTCGTTATCTCAATTAAAAATATAATTTAGTTATAACAATTATCTCATTTCATAATATTTTACCTTTGTACAAAATATTTTAAATAGGATGACATGTAGCAAAACATATGTTCTACGAGACTTCCAGAGAAAATATATGTTGGTGTAGTACTTATTAAAAATTAGAACCTAATTTTATTTAATCAAGTTAAATGACAATATTTTGTTTTACCATTTCAAATTCTTTTCAGCTGTGTAATACGGTAATTATTTATACATTTTATCTTTCTTTTAATTTCATTATCTTGGGCTTTTAAAATTTTGGCAATAATTATATTTTGATATATTCTCTTTTCCCTCTTTGGTTGTGTATTTTGCTTCACAAATTTGAATTCCAAATATTTTACTCAAATACATGAATACTTGTATCATATATTGTAGTAGCAGTCAATAGTATCATATACCATTGCATGTGATATAATTAATAACAATATTTTAAGAACTCAATTGCACAAGCAAAGATGGATCCAATGGGGGGCAAGCGAGTGGGACTGTCCCTAGATTTGAAAAAAGCTTATATGTTTATTAGTATTTTACACAAATATGTTGTAGGTATAAGCAATCACCCCGACTAAGTTTTTGAAAATTAATAAGCTTGCTCGTGGCCGCTAAGCTTGATTTCTGGATCCGTCCCTGTGCACAAGTGTTGTGAAGCAGAATTGGTTACCTATTTGGAAAATCTAACATGATTTTTGTTATAAATGTGATATATTTGTAGAATAATTAAGACACCAAATACTATGAAAATTGTATCCTAAATTCTAAAATCCCTAATTACTCCCAATTTAGCAACATAGTGTTAAGGCGTCACAAACACACCACGCACTTTGTATGGATAAAAGTAAATTGCCATATATTACAAAATTACCAGTTGAACCAAATTCCTGATTTAACTTCTCTTCCATCAAATTTGGTTCAGATTATTTTATGTGATTCTATATTTGGATCTTAAATGCTTTAACAAATTATCACATTTTATGACAGTGAATATCAGAATTTTCATTCGAAGTTGTATTAGAAGGTACAACTATTAAAGTAATTGAAAATCAAATTTGATATTCAATTTGGGAAGCCATACCATTGTTGCCACTTCATTTCATTTTATTATATTTAGTGAAGAATTTTCCAAACTTTTTGTTATAAATTTGTTCTATATGGTACAACTACCATAGTATTGGAGAATCAAATTGGAGAGTAACAGTATTATTTTAATTTTAATTTAATACAAAATTCTAATATTTTTCAACTGGCACGTGCAAAATACCTAGTATATACATTTTTTTTTTTGATGGGTAGTATATACATATATATATATATATATATGTATGTATAAATTAAATATACGAAACGAAAGAAGAAATTATGTTATTGTATTTAGTACTGGTAAAGAGTGGGTGGGGTTGGTGAGTAGGGTCCACCATAGCCTCTCTTACCAACAACAAAAGAGTGGGCGGGGTCGGTGAGTAAGATCCACCATACAGCCTCTCTTACCTACAACAGTATTGAACGAGGTCTCCAATTCGCCAAATACACATAACACATATCCTACACTTTGTTTCCCTACGCTGCTCCTACCGACAACAAATGTTCAGTTAAATGGAGAAAAAATAAAAGGGCAAATGACATTAAACTCCCTTGATGTATATGATAATTATAGGGATTTTCTATCTAGTTTGGAAAATAATACTCACCTCCTCTCTATCTACTTGTTGAGTGTAAGATTATCAATTTACCTTTTATCTCATTATATATATATATATGCACATGTGTGTGTATTTGTGTGGATGTGGGTGTGCCTGCATTAGTTAAAATGTGTTGATTTATTTTAATAAAATAATGAGAGAAAGGTTACTGTATGGTATTAATGTTTTTTAATCAACAGTTATATGCCTATTGAAATATTTATTATGGCCTATCAGTTTATTGCGCATGCCTTTCATTTTGATCTAATGGTTAATTATTAGTACTACATATTGTTATACAACAATTACTATGCAACGTATATAACTGATTTGTTTAAATGGGTCTTTTAGTGTCCATTGGTTAAAATGCTTTATTACCTATGAATAATTATCAGACTGTGAATAAGCACAGGTTTCCTTTCAAGTTTCAACGTACTGTATCTCTACATATATATATATATATATATACACGTATGTAACGAGTGTAGATACAGTGATTTCACTTGTATCCTATTCTTTTCCTTGCTATTGGTCAAAAGCCACTATACAAGTATTTATATATATTATTGGGTAAAGAAGGCACTAGTGGGCAAGCTTTTGCTTATCAAGTTGTGCAGATTTGGTAGGTCTACGATAAGGGTGGCCGAGCTGTTGTATCCCTGAGACGGCGTGCCAGTTTTCCTACTGCACCGGGCATTACCCGTAGAGGGCGCGTATCGTCTCAAGAGAGCGTTTCGCGCCTCATCCCAGTCACCTTCATATTGGTTTTATTCAATGGTGGAATTGACGGTAATATTATTCTATTGCGGTGGATTCTTTGAAGGCTATTTCTATATTATTCTCCAACAAAATGTTATATACATTAGTAAATTTTACAGATTTAGATTTATAGTATTTAGCCCTAACTTTATAAAAATTTGCAACTCGAAAAAAAAAAAAATTTAAACATTTCAAATTTAGGTTTTATAATCTTTAGCCTAACTTACAATAGTTTACAGATTTAGTTTTTTAATTTAGCCATTTAACTTTTTTGTCCATGTAGTAGGTGAAAGATATTAGAACATTTATTCAGAGTAATACTATGCTTTCCAAAATTTCATCCCAATTGATGTTGAAGTGGGACCGCAGTTGAACTGCTTTAACATCACAACCAATCAAAATTAACTGGGTCCACTGCTTCATGTGTTGGGAAACACTTTTGGGAAAGAAATTTGATAAGCTTTACATTACTCTTTTATTTATAAAGATCAATAATAATTTAAAATAACAAATCACCAACAAGATTATCTACTACCACTTTAAAATGAAAATAATAGTAACAATAATGAAAAAAAAATATCAACAATTTATTTAAATAAAAATGAATAGTTATATTGTATTTTTGTCTACTTTATTTTCTAAAAATAACATGCTCAATGGTGTGGAGTCTTATATGTATACACACACACACACACACACACACACACACACACTAAGGCAATGCAATGCAAGGCGTGTACTAATTAATCTTTGTTGGAGCAGCTCATTCACAATGTTGAGAGCAAGTTCATAATTTTAAAAATATAAAGCAGATAAAAAATACAATATAACTATTCATTTTTAAACAAAATATATTTAATTGTCCATTGTTCTTATTATTCTTTTCATTTTAAAGTGATAGTAGATAATTTTGTTGATGATTTTACGTTTTTTAAATTTACCGTTGATATTTAAAAAAAAAAATAGTAAAAGCTTGATTTGGTATATATTGAAATTTTGTCGATGATGTTTTAATTTTTTTTTTCATAATTGCTATTTTTTTTCATTTTTAAAAGGTAGTGGATAATTTTTTGAATGATTTGTCCAAGGGTATAACAGTCATTTTCAAAATTGAAGGGAGGTAAGTGTAATTTTTGAAAATACAAGGGAGGTCTCTGTAATTGTCACATATCATCACAGGAGAGATACAGTATAATTTTTCCTAAATAAAAATAAATAAATAAATTAGTTGCCAATTTAAAAATGGCAAAATAAACTTCCATCCTACTGTCGATAAACAGTTCACCCAACGTCCTCCAACCAGATTGTTATATAATGGACAGCAAAAAACAACTACTACTGTAATTCTACCTTAAACTGCTGTTACTTGATCTAGGCGACTAGGCACAATTGGATATCTCTTAACTAATGTTACAATGGAATGCTTACAAAGATTTATCAGCACAAGTGAATATCCGAAAGGAGAAAAAAGTTATCAAAAATGCACACACACAATTATTCCACAACTGTAGATCATGTCAATTGATTTAAGTGGATCTCATGCAGGACTTATGTGAGACCCTCATGCAGTCCATCAAAATCAATAGTCAAGATGTGCAATTGTGGAATAGGTTGTGAAATAGATTGTGTGTGTAGCATTACTCAAAAGTTATTATGCATCCAAATCTCTCTCTCTCTCTCTCTCTCTCTCTCTCTCTCTATATATATATATATATATATAGATATATATTTGTATTCGGTGAGGCTCTTAAGTGAACATGGTTGAGTGAACTTACCCAGTGAACATGTTTTTTTAGCCTAAAAGTCTCTCACGGGCTTTTAGGCTAAAAAAACATGTTCATAGGGTAAGTTCACTCAACCATATTCAGTTAAGAGTCTGACTTTACGTATATATTATCAACAAAAGCATCAAGTCCCTTGAGTGTTTTACTTTTTCAAATGTATATACCCTCTAAGTGTATTTATGTTTTCTCTCCTAAACCTTTCATATTTCTCTAATGCAACAAATGAACAAAATCTTCCAATAAGTGTAGATTGGAGATAATTTGAGATAATCCTTATCTAAAAAAATAGTGTGAGATAATTGCATGTACTGTAAAATGGTCTCTGAAATATAATTATAGTATAAATTTCCTAAAATTCTTACTCTCAAATCCAATAACAAAATAATTACGAGACTCTTAAATTAAAATCATATGAAAATTATTGGAAAAGGTATTAAAATAACCATTTAAGACTAACCACATAGCTTTGCGGGGGGTGATGGAGTTTGAGTCGTTTGACATCAAACTAAGACCAGATTTGAAAGAAACTGTAGGACTTCTAAGAAAGTATGATAATATGGGAAAAGAAAAACATTCAATAAAAGACTAAGGGTGCGTTTGATAAAATTAAAAATTAAGTGTTGAAAATTAAGTGCTGAATTTTAAGTACTGAAAATTTTAAGTGATTGAATTTGTAATACTGAAAACAATGCTTCAATTACTGAAATAGAAAGCATTCAGTGATTCTTTTCAGTAGAAATTTTTCACTTAAAGTTTTCAGTGATTTTTTGGCTTCTTTTTCAATTAAGTGGTACGTTATCAAACGCACTGAAAAATAATAAGTGCTGAATCTTTTCATTTTCCGCACTTAATTAGGTTATCAAACATACCCTAAATATGTTTCTTAAGATATTTATATAGGCTGAATATTAAAAAAATAAAAATAAATAAATAAATAAAGGAGGTTAGGACGCTATTTTTAAAATAACATGGACTAAAAATATGGAGGAATTGTCGAATTGGTAAAGAATATGAAACTAGAACTCAATTTATTTAGAATAAAAAAGTGAGCACAACTAAAGAAGGTAGGACCATATGGGAGTTAGAAGGTGAATTAGAACCATAACTTTTCTTTGAAAATAGGCAGAGTAATTCTTGGAACATAATTTTCATACAACTTTTACACAATCTTCTTAAAAGATGTGTCTATTTCTCTCTTGTGATGTCACTAGACTCCATAGTGACACAGGAGAGAGACAGACACATCTTTTAGGAGGTTGTGTGAAAGTTGTATGAAAGTTGTGTCCTAAGAATTACCCAAATAGACAAAGGAACATCAAATGAAGACCATAAGGGTGATGCTAATGCCAAAACAGAAATTGCTAATGCCAAAGCAGAAAATGTCGCTAAAAGTTTTAGCGACACTTAGGTAAGTGTCGCTAAAACTTGTAGCGATACTTTCTGCTTTGACATTAGCACTTTCTGTTTTGGCAATAGCAATAGCTCTTTTTGAGTAATGCTACACACAATCTATGAAAAGAGCTAGAAAAACTAAATAACCTTAAGTTAACATATGTGAGATCCAATGAGAGTTGGAGATAATAATCAAACTAGAAAAAAATAATTTTAATTTTAAAATATTATCGTGGGACTTTAAAAAAAAAAAAAAAAAAATCTAATTGGAGTTGGAAGAGAATTTGAACTGAACCATTTTTTTCTTTATAGTTGTAAAATTGTGGGACTGCAAAAATTAGTTGACTGATCCCAGATTTTCATGTTTGTGCTTCAAGTTCAACTAGCCAAGCGATTTCATAAATGTTCTGGGTGTGTCTAGACATACCATAAAAACTGGATTTCTTTTCTTGCTATTTTATTTTTTCCTTCTGAAATAGTGGTCTTGGAAGGCACAAAAATGAGAATGAGCCTAAAGGTGGAGCCAGTATTTGATCTCGGGGCATACACTTACATGGTGGTTTGGGGGCAGCACACCGAGCTAGATTTATTAGGCAAAAACACTATAGTTTTGGATTTCTAGAGTTTTAAAATTGTGTGATTGTTCGGTGAGTTCCACATAATAGGTTGAGGGTTAAAACATGACACTCTTCAAAGACAAACTAATCTTTCTATAGCTATTTGAAGGGAAAAAAAATGTATTCATATACCCAATTGCTTTTATTTTTAGTATTTGTGCAAATTACACTTTAGTCCATTAAACTATAACCTATTTTCAATTGCATCCATAAATCTTTTTTTTTTTTTTTTTTTTTTTTTGCAATTCGGTCCTTGAACTTCAAAAATTCATTCAATTAGACTCAAATTCTGACACTGTTAGCTTAAACAATTAAAAATTGTCACGTACATTGCGCGTAATACTTACCTGTCACATGTTAGGTTAAGACAAACACAGGAGATTGTGAATAGTGCAAAAATCGTATTCAATCTGATCTGAAATCGCATTCAATCAAATTCGAAAATACATTCAACTAGATCCAAAATTGCATTCAATTATACTCAAAATCACATCACTTTTATGCCATTCACAGTCTCCTGTGTTTGTCTTAACCTAACATGTGACAGGTAAGTATTACGCAAAACGTACATGACAATTTCTAATAATTTAAGTTAACAGTGTCAGAATTTAAGTCTGATTGAATGAATTTTTAAAGTTCAAGGACCTAATTGCAAAAAAAAAAAGTTTATAAATCCAATTGAAAACAAGTGTAAAGTTTAAAGGACTAAAGTGTAATTTGCCCTTATTTTTATGCTAATTTCACTTATAAAACAAAGATTCCTTAATATGTTTGAAAGAGATATCCAAAAAGTTAATTGAGACTAATTGAGTAAATAAGATGTTTATTTGGGTGAAAATTATAAAAATTTAAAAATTAAAATGAGATTTATTAGTTTAGAAAGGGAAAATAAAAATTTTCAAGAGGGGCATAAATACATTTACTATCAAATACATAGGGTACAAAAAAAAATCTGCAAAGTTGATGTGAGGTAAGTGACCCCACTTGCGCCATGTGCCTCTACCCCTTGAACGAGTCCCTTAGAAAATAATGACCACCACTATCTCAACCCAAATTACACTATTGAAACCAAAGGTTTGTTTTCTAGTAAGTTAAATGTTTATTGAAGAAAAGAAAAATGCAGTCATAAGAGATACTCGAAACCATGGTTTGTTGAGAAATCTTTATTTCAATTTTACCCAATAAATTTTCTCACAAATCTACCAACCTTTTCCAACCGGTACATATTCATAAAGTTCATTTCACAAGCAAATTTAATTGAAAGACTTGAAAGCTCTGACTAATACTCTCGCACTCCTTCAATATCTTTCAATGATGAGAAGTGCTAGGCACACATCCCAAATCATACCCCAAACCACACTATATGCTTTAAATGCATGTACTGTGTACTGTTTGAATTTTTCACACTTTTCTGCGCACCACTTGCACAACACAGGGTACATGTGTTTAAAGCAAGAGTGTGGTTTGAGGTGTGATTTGGAGTGTGTGCTTAGCATTATTGTTCAATGATATCTACCTCTCGAAATATATATATATATATATATATGGCAATTTGTGCACATAGTGTTTACAAACCAGTATATAATATATATATATATATATATATAAACTGTTCAGAAATACCTTATGGCCCAGAAATAAAAAATAAAAAATAAAAAATAAAAATACATGTAGCACAACATTTCCTAAAACCCAACCAAGGCAATACGGATATTTATGTGGGGGACAGACTGGAGCAGGGGGCTACATTAAAAGCCCACTTTTGCCTCTGAATACCGACAGATACCTGCAACACATCCAACAATGATTTAACCTATTTTATCTTTCCGCTCAGAGACATTTCAGGACAAGCCAATAAGGAATGAATATGCACCTACAGAGAAAACATCTACCATACCTTTAATTTAAAATAGCAAAACATACACTTTTATTTAAAATAGCCTTCACAGAGAATCTATGTAGGTAAAAGGTGAAGCCCAAAGTTGCATTTGAAACTTTCTATATCAGCCAAGCAATTCAAGTCCAACAATCTCATTTCTCTTATGACCGATGTGGCACATACACTTCAAATTCATCAGACACCGGAAAAGACAAGGGAGTGGACACAGCTCAGTTAGCTGAAAATATAATTCTTTGTTCACTCTGTCCTAGCTATGTCAGTATCCTATTCCTACATTCTTAAGATTTTTCGTGCTGCTGAAAAATTATCATGCATAGTTATGAAAACTGCCCCAGCCCGGGCGGTTGGACTGGTGAACCGGACACCAAACTGGGCTGGGTTACAATTCTGATCTGAAAAGGATTAGACCCAGCTTGGACCACGAAAACCGGGTGGTCAAACCGTCACCCGTGAAACCCATCCGGATTTGGATGAACCGTCTTGGGATTTTAATTCTGTAAGAAAAGACCAAAATTTTGTTTTCCAACTCATATTTTTGTTGTTTAGGGGCAATTATGTACTTTTAGGCGTGAGATTAAAAATCCCTAGAGTTTTTTGCAGTTTTCAATTATACGATTCAAATTGAATAATAGACTCCCTCCTCTTGCCAACGGCTCCATCGTCCAGTCCAGCATCCAACCTCGCATCCATTGTCCGCTGTCGGCGTCGTCCACACTCCACTGTGCAACAGTGAGCAGCCCTAAATCTCGTCATGTTCATTCTTACAATTCTATTTGATTCATCTTCCACCGTCCACATATATATATATATATACATACAAAATGATACTATTATGACTGAATTTCATTATAATATTCTGATCTAATTGTCCATGTGAAAGCTTGATACACATTGTTATTCTTTAACAGCTTAAGCTTTTAGAGCAACTGGTAACTTAACATGGTATCAGTGCCTTGTTTGTGAGAGGTCTTGAGTTCGACTCTCCATCCCCATGTTAGGGTGCATATTTGCACTTTGTTATTTGTCTCCACTATAGTGGAGTTTAGTTTGTTGGCTGCTCTCCACGAGCGAGACGGGGTCACACGTGAGGGAGGGTGTTGAAACTTGATATACATTGTTGGCCCATTCTCCGACAACTTAAACTTTTAGAACAATTGGGAACTTAACAGTCCACAATGATTGAATTACATTATAATATCATGTCATGTAGCAAGACATACATATATATGTAAATAATGCAATATGCCATGTTTGTCCTGTCTAGCAAAGGCACATGTGAACTGATGACTTATAAACTTTATTTTAAGGGCAACTTTTACTCCATGCAGCCGACTTTCAAAGGACACTACCAGCTAACTACTTTTTAGAGTAAATCGAGATCTTCTGCTGAGAACTTTTGTACCAATCCTTCAACATGTGACCTCACGGTTTCAATACATACATCCATCATCCAGGTTAGATGAGGATAAAAGGGGATCTTCCACCACAAGATCTAATGATGTATTATGGAAATTCCTAGATAAGCTTTCTGGAATAGTTTTCTTATTCATGGCCATCTGGATAGACTTCTGCTTGAGGGAAAAGAGGTAGGAATATTCTGATCGAATATTGTTACCACTATATATAGTATAAACTAAGGTGCCGATTTGAATGTACATACATCCATTTCTGTTTTACATCCATAGGCGTATTTTAAAGCCTCCATAAAATATAACAACTCGATTAAGAATTCCTACTTATGTTGTAACCCTCTTCTTTCTCTTTATACAAAGATTAAACATGGTTCAAAGTCAACACTTGTTTCTCTAAGTTATAGCACTTGGAAGTGTTCCTATTCAATTCCAAAATTGCTACTTCGCCATGTTGTATCTAGAGAAACAATCTAACACATTCCTCCTTTTGCACCGACTGTAACAACCCAAGTGTGTGTGTGTGTGTGTGTAGGGGGGGGGGGGGGGGGGGTGAGTACTATACTACTGTAGTTATATGTTGGTGGTCAAATGTTTACAATTTCACTACCACCCCTGATAATAACACCTACGCTACATAAAACTATGTTAAGAGAATCAAGCTCTTCATATATCATTCAACCTCAATTAACTGTACTTCTAAATTCAAACCATAGAAGCATGAAGGCCGCGGGAATGGGGGCGGAGGTGCGGGCAGGGAAGCGTAATACTTTAAGAGGTTCGAAGGTTTGGAACGTCTAAGAAGCGCCCAAACATTTCAGACAAATGTATTATGAATCAAATTAATGAAGAGGAATTTGGAGTGAACAAAGATAGTTTCATAGTAGATGATGTTTTTAAAAGTGTTGAACCAAATTTTCCTACATAAAAAAAATAATAAAAATAAAAAACAAATTACTCCAATAGAATGCTTGAGCAACATAAGAACTTGACTCCATTTATAAGCTACTTTGAGATTTGGTTGTGATGGGAGTGAGGTTCTAAAATGGGGGGAACGAGATTCCGACAAGCTTCTGCGTATGCTATGTAGCATGGACACTTCAATTGAGTTGCGTTTCCGACACTCTGCGGACACGGACACGGCTGGGACACGCACAAGACACGACTAAGGAAGTGTCTAGATTAATTTAAACTAAATCATATTGTCGGACACTTCTGGGACACGGCAAGACACTCCTGGGACACTCCTGGGACACTTTTGGCCTTGTGGTCCCTTTTTTTTAATGGGGATTTTGAGGAATGATGATCTTTGTAAAATAAGTGTTTCTTGGGGACACTCCGGGGACACTTTTGGCCTAGTGGTCCTATTTTTTTATTATTATTATTATTATTTCGGGTTTGAGGAATGGTGATCTTTTTAAAATAAGTGTTTCTTGGGGGGGTACAAACAAATATTGAGAAAATAAAAATTGATATATAAGTACGTATATCATAATATCATATAAGCCCTAGCCTCTTAGACTCTTATCTCTTTAAATCTTGTTTCAACTATACTCTTTCTTCATTAGTTATTATAGGAGTCAAAAGGGGTTTTGAGTTTAGGGTTTTTTTCTTTTTTTTGGATGGATATGTAATATAATGTTGATGTTTAATCCTCCCTACTAATATTTTATTTTTTTTACTTAAAATTAAATAATATTCAAAAAAATATTTTTTTATTCTAAGTATCATAAGCCGTCTCTGTATCCTATATTTTTGGGATTTGCCGTTTCGCCGTCTCCGTGTCGTATCGTGTCCGTATCTGTGCTACATAGTGCGTAAGAAGCACAACCTCTTTAGAAGGTTCATGCTTCTAAATTTCAAAAATGACAAGAAGGAGCCAACAATTTAAATCTGAAGTAACAAGAAATGGGTCTAACCTGAAATCACGCTAGAAGTTACAAAACTCCCAATCTTCTTTTGACATGTCAAGAAATTCAAGGCCACCATCATCAAACAAGATCTGTGAACACACATGCAGATCGTATTAATAAAGTGATCGCTAACCATTGGACCAAATAAAAAATTTTAACTTACCAAGTGTTTTCTGCTTGTGCTATCAAAACATCTAATAATCCCAAAGGACCTGGAACATGCAAAGCATGCATCAGAAGAAATTTTGCACAAAATTCTTTAAAGAAACATTGGGGCATAGCAAATAAGAAACAATACAGAATTTTAGTTATCAACAAAATTGTCCCTTCAACCCAGACGGCTATTGGACTGGACAAAGTTTATTGCTCGGCAGAAAAACATTTATACAATTGGAAGCAAGGAAGCTGAAATGGGAAATATAGACTGAGGGATGCTTAGAACACTGTCTTTAAGTAGTTGCCGCCACGAAATTTTTAGTAGTTCACAGCGAAAGACTGAAAGCCTTACTTCCTAAAAGCATCGAAATGTTGCATGGAAGGAGAGTAGAAAATTTCTTGATTCCCACAAGTAGTAAAAATAACAGGCAAACTATAGCTCCAACAAACTATGAAGCTATTTGGGAATGTTTATGCTTTTGCGATAGCTTTGTTCAGAATAGATTATGGTCAGAATTGATTGTGATAGTTGTGGCGATCCGAGAATGCATCACAAAATTGGTTATGGTGGGAGAATTGATTATGTAAATGGTTGGCTACATAAATGTAGAAGTGATTTTTAATGTCCAAAAGACAATTGTGCCCCTTATGTTGTAATATTATATTAGTATTGAAATACATATTTAGTTTATTGATTAATGTATGGAAACACACATTGTGTTTAATTATGTTAGTATTGAAATATAAATTTTGTTTATTTTGTTAATGCATAACACTGATTGTGTTGGATCGAAAACAATACACACACAAGTAATAATAAAGAATAACAGAAAGATTAAAGACACGAGATTTTACGTGGCTTGGCGTTGTGCCTACGTCCGCCCAATAGATTGCTAACAAGTTAATTATTATAAATTTATAATACTTGGAATAGCTTAAATTTTATTAACTCTAATCTAATATATATACTACAAGGCCCAAGACTAAATAGGAAGGAAAATAATAACAAATGGAAAGAAATATATAGGGACTTAAATAGGTCAACATGACCAATTAAAGAGAGATAAAAAGAGAAATAGAAATCCTAAAAGATTATCATCTCCAACACTCCCCCGCAAACTGAAGGTGGGAATAAACCACAGAAGTTTGGAATGATAAGGTTACAACAAGACTGTTCATGAAAGTTGGCAAGAGTAGAAAATAGCATCCACCAATAGAGGGTGAGACTGTAGGAATGATCATCCACAATAAATCACCAAAAAGCCAACTTCTTGTTCAAACAAGTAACAGTGGTTGCAACAATAGACCAAAAGCTTGAAGGGTTCGAGCCACCATAATATACTCCACCACTCCCGCTCAAAGGACTAGCCGAAGGCTGGACAATGCCCGAAAAGGCTGGCCTAGGGCTGGACCTATGTTACCCGGACTTGGCATCAAAGGTGCCGTACCCGTGTCGACGTGGGTATGACAAGGATACCGACATGGGATATGTGTCGGACTTGTTTCGTACCATGTCGGACATGGCTTGCTATCAAAAATATAATCTAAAGAGGAAAATTGTTTTCTAGACTCAAAGTCTTCTTTTCATATTTAGACTATGTTTAAACTATGACCCTATTTTAAAAGTGTTTAAACTATGACCCTATTTTAAAAGTACTAAAATTAAAGTACTTGATTTTTTTTCTTGCATAATATACAAAACTATTATATGAATTTATAATATTTACTTAAATATAGACATGTCCCCGTACCCGTACCCCGTTAGGATCCTTTTTTTGCCGAGTCCCCTTATCCTAATATTTGGGATTTTGACAAGTCCGACCTCCGGATACATCTACGTACCCGACACTCGTACCCGAGTCTGGGTAACATTGGGCTGGACAGGGCTCATAAGGGCTGACCTAGGGCTAGACCCAGGCTGACCGGCGGCTAGACAAGGCCTGGAAGGGCTGGACGTGGGCCAAAGGCAGTGGAGTTGGCGCACGGAGGGTCGTCGGACTAAGGATTCAACCCAATAGCAAAGCGAGGTCCGGCGGTCAACGGGTCTCCCCCACCGAAGGTGGAATCAAGGAAACAATGCCAAAATCGAATTTGGCTCTGATTTGAAATCAAAATAACTTAAATTTTATTAACTCTTATCCAATGTATATATACTACAAGGCCCAAAACTAAATAAGAAGGAAAATAATAACAGATGGAAAGAAATAAAGGACATAAATAGGTCAACATGACCAATTAAAGAGATAAAAAGAGAAATAAAATCCTAAAATATTATTATCTCCAGCATAATATAACTAATAATTATTAAGTATTTAAGTAAATATTACTTATACCAATATATCATTAGAGTATTAATGGTATTTGGTGGCCTGTTGGAGACAAAGTAACAGGTTTAGTGGTTGGGAATCTAGAGTTTTTGCTTACAAGGGATAATGATACAATTCTAATCAATTTGGGTGAAACTTGAGCCGAGAGTACAATGCTATCGGTACGTCAAAAAGAGAGTTCTAGCTGCATTAAGATAAGACAAATAAGTTTTCATCATTTTGTAGACGGGAAAATAAGCTCCTGAGAATATGGTTTTCACATCAACTAATCTCAAAGAGTGCTGGCAGGAATAAGCTCAAGTGCTTAACAAATTACTTTCCATTACGGTAGTGAATGGAGGTATCTCATATTATCTTGTGTGATACCATCCAACTCCAACCACCGCTATTGTCAAAGAGTCCAATACAATAAAATGAAGTCTCCTTCCATTCAGTTTTGTAACATGCGGCTTCACTGACAAGATTATATTGGAGGTCATAAAATTGACGGAAAAATACTAACAATAGGGGTTGGGATAAAGCTCATCGCCCAAGTATGTGGCCTTTCTAGAGTTATAATAGGGGATTTTTGGATTCATATCTTCGAAGGTATCAATCATTAAATGACCATGGGGTTTTAAGCATCGCCTAAATGCTTCTTTTATACCGTTAGTCACAAAGAACGAAGGAGCAACAAACTTGAAGGCCTTCGGTCGATTACCTTGAAAGGAGCGAGTATAAGCTCTTTGCTATAGTTCTCGATTATATACTTCAGAAGGTGTTTGACTGACACAATCTCGGCATTTACGGTCTTCATGGCTGTCAAAGTTCTTATTTTAATTTGTGTTTAGTTTTAAAGTGGGATATGCTAGTAAGGGTAAAATTTCTACCGAGTCGTATCAGCTGAGTTGACTCGGTATCGCAAGGCTCCGATACTAGATATGAGCCGATTCATACTGAGTAAAATAAAAAATAAAAAAAATTGATTCGGAATACATATCGGCCGAAACGACCGAGTTTCGTACATCTCGGCTACTGTTTCGTGAGTTATTTCGCGATACACCCGATACGAGAGATGACAAAATCAAAAAGGGCAGAAAAGTTCAAAAAGCTACTCGAAAAGTACCAGATCTCACATGCATATGTCGGATTGGATCTCTCTCTTGAACCTCCTCTCAGATCTACTTTTTTTATTGCGTCAAAAGACTCAAAACTCTCTTGAATCTTCATCCCAAAGCTACGATCTGACCTCCAACACTGAGTTTTCGATCTCGATCCCGATCTCTGTCCAAGGCTGCTTCTTCAATCTCTCTCCAAAGCTGCGTCGCCATCTCCATCGCACGTAATGAGCTCTTTTTTTTGGGGTTGTGAATCTGTGAGTTGTGTCGATTGTGAAGAGGGTTTTTGGTAGTGTTAAAAGTTGGGATTTTATTGTGTGTAGCATGTGTTTGTGTGTTATGTTTTTTTTTTTGGAGGAAATGTGTGTTATGTTTTTGACTATCTGATTTTTATGTGTTGTGCAATTTTTAAGCATTTCATTAATTACATGGTTAGGGTTAACAGTAAAGTGGTGGGCGTGGGGTGGGTTATTATAGTGTATTAATTTTTGTTTATTTAGTTGTATCTTGTATATGTAATAATTTTTGTTTATTTATTTATATTTATAAAAAAAAATGTTTATTTAGTTGTATCTTGTACCTTGTATATGTAATAATTTTTTTATTTATAAAAAAACATGTTTATTTATTTGTTCAAAATGTGTCTGTGTATTATTTAATTTGTATGTGCATTATTTTTTGTTTATTTATAAAAAAATATTTATATTTGGTCAAAATGTGTATTAATTTATGTTTATTTATTAAAAAAAATGTTTGTTTAAATAATAATATTTAGTTATATAATTATATTTAATAAAAAAAAAGTATATTTATAAAAAATATTTATCTGTTTGTATTTTCTAGAATGCCTCCAAAGAAAGAAATTGGTTGGGATCATGCATCACCTGTTGTAAGTAATAAAAGAATCGCCATGAGCAATTATTGTGGAAAGATTGTGCATGGCGGTATAACGAGATTGAAGCAGCATGTTGCTAGAGTATTGGGACAAGTAGACAAATGTCCTAAATTTCAGGAGAAATATCGAAATTCGTGAGACAGCATCTTAATGAAACGGCAAATGCCAGGGAGCATGAGAAGAGAAAAAAGGAACAACTTATAGAAAGTCTCCGAGATGATAGCTTGTATGAAGGAGGGGATAGTATTGAGGATGCGGATGATTACGACGATGATGACACTGGAGGTATATTGCGGCTTGAACGATGACATTTAAAAAATGCAATGAAAGAGAGTAGGCATATGGCAACTATGGACTAGGATAGACGTAGGCGGTCAGCTTCCGAAAGAGGACGTTTCGCTAATGTGTCCCAGTTTGAGAGTGGATCGCATGTTGCTTCTGGCTCCAAACGTGCAAAACACCATCTCAAAGGAGTTTCAGTGTGAGGGAAAATGTTGAGATGCCCGCCTCAGGTGGAGACCCTTTTATGTTTAGGCCGAAGACAGGATTTCGAAAAAAGGTTAAGGACATGTTCAACACAAAAAATGTGAGGAAAGTAGGGAAAGTTGTTTCTAAGTTTTTCCTTTTCAGTGGAATCGCATGTAATGCATCTGACAGTGGCCCATACTACCAGACGATGATAGATACTATTGCGGATGCTGGACCTGGAATTAAGGGACCTTCTGGTTACCAGATCAGTAATTCATACTTGGATGAAGAGGTGAAAGAGCTAGAGATGTAAATTGGGTAGTTGAAACAAAAAAGTAGAAGTATTTGTGCGGCAATGT